>CM022298.1:27466163-28666163 GCA_011799875.1 Thinopyrum elongatum
CCTGATCACTCGCCAGAGGAAGGAGGGCGAGTGTCCCCGACTCGTCGGAGGATGAGGCGGAGAGGATGAGGCGGGAGTGCACTGTACTCAGCCGGAGAGAGAGGCCGGAGCGTCCAGTTCTGAAGGTTTATAGAGCTCCTATCCGCCATATACATGGGAGGTGGGCTCAGATGCAAGGACCCAGCTGAGTCCTCCCCTTCACCGGTATGTTGGTCAATCGGAGCTCCTCAATCCCTCCGTTATTTCATCGGATCATCACAACACAATAGCACTTGTGGAATGGACGGCATGAAAAGTTGCTCCGGGTGCCAGAAGAGTGGGGCAACAGAGCCGACAAAAAAGGGGGGGGGGCCGCTTGACTTTGAGTGCTTCCATTGGCCCAATAAATGTGGCATCTGAGCCTCCTTGATCAGCATCCAAACGGGGTAGCTGGGAGCCGTGAAGTCAGGAACTGCTTGAAGGGACCGTGGGTTGAAGCCACGCTGCCAGGGATCTCCGGAACTAAGAGATGAGAGGGTTTGTTCTGGGTTGCTCCGGGGCAGGTCGCTGGCTCTGAACATAGATTCTTGTTCCTCTAGCGCTGCGGCGTACCCTTGGTCAGTGCAGTGACTGCAGTTCCGTCTGCTCCATTTTCTCCTCCTCTCCCTGGTTGTTTTTAACCGCCTGCGCTGGAACCACAACGCCCCTCCCATGCACGAGCAGCCGTAAGCGTGCCTCGTTTTCGTCCTTTGGTGCTCCAGTGGATTCCACGGAGGGGCCTGTGTGAGCATCAGGGTTCGAATGGGTCTCTCTTTCCAGGGGACGAGGAACGGTGAATTCTTCCGGGGTCGGCTTGGCGGGCGATTTAGAACTACGTTCTGATAGCTTCTTGACGTGTAGGATTTCGGAAGATTCCTCCTTGGCGTGCCAACGGGCACTGGTCCCGTGTTTGCCGAAGGAGTCCGAAGAAAAGAAAAGTTGCGCCGGGCCAACCCCTAAGAACCAAGGCCGGACTTGAAACGTAACCTGTCCAAGTTCAATGGGGTCCGTGCGGGGGGGGTGGGGGTCGAAAAAGGCACAACGTGGGTGGTGAAAAGTATCACAAAAGGATCGGGTCCGTTGCGTCAAAGGCCTGTGAAAGTCCCACAAACGGGGCCTAGCATTTGATAGCCACCTGGGACGCCCGTTCGGGAATGGGATACTCCTTGCGGTTTGTGGCGCGCATTTTCTTGTTTGTTCGCTGTCACATCTTCTTTACACTCTCTTGCACGATGTCTGTGTTGGCCACAAATGGTGCTTGTGGCTGTGATCGCTTCATCTTGCGCAAATCGGCCCGGGTGGGGCATTCCATGGAGTCTTCCCTTTAGGTCGACGAGGAGACAATTGGGAATTGTGCACGGGGGGGGGGTGCTGTCGATATATCCACCTCGCGGAATAGTATCTGTGCACATCTGTAAACTAAGAGAGCATGGCCTGGGTGGAAACCAATGGGGGCTCTATAGGCCTGGCTTATCCGGTGATGTCCTCAACGTCGGTGCGGTAATTGGTAGAGCGTTTGTGCCGTCAGGCGCGGTCCGAAAGAATCATCGTTTGCGTGTTAACATGTCGTATGACAAAAGGACACTGGGTGAGATGTCTTAATCGCTCTTAGGTGCTATTACCATTGGGGTTTGATGCATGAAAATACGGTCAAATCATGCCCTAACAGAACCCGCACTGAGCAGAGGGGGGACAAATTCTTCCTGGATCAGTCTGGGGTGGTACAATCGGGAGTAATTGGCAACAATCGCGCAAGCTGTGATTTCGTGTTGATCGTGAGCCATTCGATCCTGGCGAACAGGACCTGTGTCTGTGTGGTAGCCTCGTCTCGTGGTCGGCGGGAACAAGAGTCGATTATAATAGATCGTCGATCGACGGAACAGGGGTCATACATAAAACGAAGAAAGAAGAGAATTCATCTGTGTACTACAAAACAAGGATTAAATGGCATCAAATGTAGGCTAGTCAACACATGGTAGAATTAATAGGGGATATATAGCACGCGGCAATAATCGCGGGGCGGTGACAAAAACCCCAAATTTTGCAACACTCCTTCCTCCGTTCGCTCATCGGAAGGCCAACATAATCATGTCCCTTCCACCTCCATGTTAGATCATCGGAGACTGCTTCACCCTCCCTTCACGACCCTCGTTGTCGTGAGATACCGACAAGATATCACCTCCGCCGAGATATGTCCCCAACAACTGTTCTGCTCGAATGTCTTCGGTGTCTCCATAGTTTCTGCAATAGTTACAACATGCAATTAATATACAAACATGACAGATGGATATATTAGTGCAAACGTATACTAGCTAGCTCGACGCTTCTACGGTTTGGGGTGGCCTCGACACTCTTCTAGGGTTTGGGGTGGCCTAGGCAACGCTTCTAGGGTTTGGGGTTTGCTGACAACGCTTCTAGGGTTTGGGCCGGAGCCGCCTCTCTCAGTGAATGTCCGACGTCCGGACCGACAAGGGATTTAACAAACTGATGCCATTCGATTTCCAGAAAATGGTCCATATTTTTCCTGATCTCATCTACCCTTCTATAATGTCACGTTGTTAGTTGTCAAGAATTCAAGAAACCAGACTTCATCATTAGCCGGAAATGACAGCGTATAATGGTACGAGCTCTTCAAAGTGGTTTTGGAAACGGATTCCCGATGAATATTCAACTTTTTGGTACAAGTTCAGCAAGGCCTTCCTAATATCGCTATTTGGAAGGACTTTGTGAAATCGTATCAAAGGAGAATTATTCTATCAGAACTCCGTTTCAAACAACTTTGAAGAGCTTGCAGCATCATACGCCTTTACTTCCGACTAATGATGAAGCCATGGATTTCTTCATACTTTGACACGACAACGTGACATATACGAAGATATATATATTAGATGAGATCAGAAAAAAAATGGATTCAACTTGTGCATATCCATAATGGGGGCATTCTTGTACTCATATATGTCAAAATTCAAACTTTGACATATGATCAATGTTGGCATATGTCAAAATTCAACTTTGACATATGATCAAACTTTGACTCTATGGATCAATGTTACATTGTCAAAATTCAACTTTGACATATGATCAAACTTTGATATATGTCCACCGCAATAAATAATCATAGACTTGTTCGTTCGAGAGGGGGTTTGATCGACGTCCCCCCTCAGGTCGAAGTTACCGGAGTTATCTTCTAGTGGTTTGGGTGGCCTCGAGAGTTTGTCGAGTAGGGCGGGAGGGGGTAGGAATCGCGAACGCTTTTTTATATATGTCCACCGCGATATAAAATAATACATAGACTTGTTCGGGCGAGAGGGGGTTGATCGACGTCCCCCCTCATGTCGAAGTGAATGACAACTCTGATTTTTTTACATGTACTCCCAGGGAATTGAAGTTATCGGGGTTTTTTTATATAACAAATGGACAACTCATCTCATTTCATTCCATCTGAAAAAACATAGCAAATCTAAAAAATACTCTAATCATGGACAAAAATTGCTAATGAACAAAAAAAACATCATATATGAACATTTTCTATATCCATCCATACATACATACATACTTGAAAAAAATGCTATGAAACACACACATCAGTAGTAATTTATTTTTTATAATGATTTGGCCCTCAAAAATTTTTTTATTAGTATTTTCAAACTCTAGAATGACCCTGTTGCACTAAACTATTTCAATAATTCTTTTCAAATGCACAAATTTTTTGAGAAGTCCTCTGATGCCTATAGATCATTTTTATGCAAAAACCTACTTGTTCATTTGAAACTTTTGAGCAGTGGCAGAGCAAGGCCGCTCGGGGAGCACGCGGCGAAGTATCGGGGGAGGGGTATATCGACGCCCCCCCCCCACTCATGTCGAAGTTTATCGAGGAGGGGGTAAATCGACCCCCCCCCCCATGTCGAGTTATCGGGGAGGGGGTATATCGACCCCCCCCCTCATTTCGAAGTTACGGGGAGGGGGTATATCGACCCCTCCCCCTCATGTCCAAGTTATCGGGGAGGGGGTATATCGACCCCACACCCCCTCATCATGCATATTAGCTACCACATACATATATACATTGAAAAAATTACATTATATATATATGAACAAAAAAATTACATCATATATATACATATGTACTGCGACCCCCACCCCCCTCATCATGAACAAAACATGCTCTGACAAAAAATTAATCATTATGAACATCTACATACATATAGGCACTACAATAATATATACATTATAATATTATTATGAACAAAAAATTAATCTAATAAAAATGAAAAAAAAACAGAGACGGGGCGGCGCGGCGGCTCACAGGTGGGCGGCTGGCGACGCGATGGCACGGCGACGACGACGACGGCGTGGGGGGGCGGGCCGGGGCAGGGGCTGGGTGCGTGCGGGCCGGCTCGAGCGACGGCGTGGTCGTGGCAGGGCCGCTGGGCGACGACGACGGGTGCGGGACGTGGGCGGCGACGGCGTCGAGGGCTTCGGTGGCAGGGGCGGCGCGGCGACGACGTGGAGGCAGGCGACGACAGCGACGGCGATGATGAGCAGCGCTGGGGCGTCGGTGCAACGAACTGAGCATGGAAATCTAAATTTCCCAAGTGCTGGCTTATATAGCAAAGGCTTTGGTCCCGGTGCGTGGCACCAACCGGACCAATCCCCCCTTTAGTCCCGGTTGGTGCCACCAACGGGACCAAAGTCTTTTTTCAGCAGCCCAAAGGGCGGGAAGCAGGGACCTTTGGCCCGGTTGTGAACCAACCGGGACTAAAGGCCGTGCATTGGTCCCGGTTGGTGCCACGAAACCGTTACCAATGCACCCCTTTAGTCCCGGTTGGTGCCACCAACCGGACAAAAAGCCTTGTGCTGCCGCGCCGCGGCCAAAAGTTTAGTCCCGCCTCGCTAGTTGAGAGAGCTCGAGAGTGGTTTATAAGCGCTGCTGCGCCCACTCTCCTCGAGCTCTCTCAACTGCAGGCTTTCGGGCCTAAATTCGGACTATGTGCCTGTGGGTCTACTGGGCCTGCTGCGGGCCTGAATCCTGGCCCATGGTTGGGTTTCTAGTCGTATCAGGCCGTGGTGGCCCAGTAGGCAGCACTTTTTTTTTTTTATGTTTATGTTTTCTTTGTTGCTTTTATTATTTTATTTTGTTTCTACTTACAACAAAATACTTACTGTTGCTATTTTTATTTATTTAATTAATTTTTATTTTATTTTATGTTGTTTCTACTTATTTATTAAAGTTTATTTTGTTCTACTTATTTATTTATTTTGTTTCTATTATTTATTTTATTTCTTTTTTGTCTTTTTTATTTATTTTATGAAAATTCTTTTTTTTTAATGTTTTGAAGAGAAAATACTTTAATTTTAGTTCAAATTTTATATAATTTTAGTTCAATAATACAAGAGTTTTAATTTTTTTTTTAGTTGATTCCTTTAGCTATTAAAGTTTCATTAAAGTTTCTATTTCATTTCTTTTTCTATTAGGGTTTCATCAAAGTTTTCTAGTTCAATTCTTTTAGTTTATTATTTTTGCTATTAGAGTTTCATAAAAGTTGAAGAGGTTACGGCAAAAACTGGATGAACTTCGATGTACAAAATGGACAATCTCCTTTCGAAGTATCAGGGTTTCAGACGAAAACTCATCTGTTACAAAGGGATTTTTTTTTGAACTTATTTGAACTCCAGACTTTTTGTGTGCTCAAAATGAACCATTCAAAGCAACATCATCAATTTTCAACCCTTTCTGACTTCATCTGTTATTTTTCATGCATTTACTGATTTTTTGAGCTAAATGACCCTGAAATTGAAAAGCACTTCAAATGAACTCTGAAGAGGTTGAAAATGAGCATGATATCATCATTTCACCCACATATCATGGCTAAAAAGTTGAGAGGTTACGGCAAAAACTGGATGAATTCGTGTACAAAATGGACAATCTTTTGAAGTATCAGGGTTTCAGACGAAAACTCATCTGTTACAAAGGGATTTATTTTTTTGAACTTATTTGAACTCCACACTTTTTGTGTGCTCAAAGAACCATTTAAAGCAACATCATCAATTTTCAACCTTTCTGAGTTCATCTGTTATTTTTCATGCATTTACTGATTTTTTGAGCTAAATGACCATGACAATTGAAAAGCACTTCAAATGAACTCTGAAGAGGTTGAAAATTGGCATGATATCATCATTTCACCCACATAGCATGTGCTAAAAAGTTGAGAGGGTTACGGCAAAAACTTGATGCACTTCGTGTACAAAATGGACAATCTCTTTCGAAGTATCAGGGTTTCAGACAAAAACTCACCTGTTACAAAGGGATTTCATTTTTTTGAACTAATTTGAACTCCAGACTTTTTGTGTGCTCAAAATGAACCATTCAAAGCCACATCATCAATTTTCAACCCTTTCTGACTTCATCTGTCTTCAGTTTTTCTTCGCTTGTGTCCTTTGCTTATTGCGCCGTAACCATGGATATTCTTCATTGCTTAACAGGGTGCTTGGGTCAGCCTTGACTTTGAAGGGAGGAATTTCATGCAACTTTTCATAATCTTCAGACATGTCTGTCTTACCCTCCACTCCCACGATGTCTCTTTTCCCTGAAAGAACTATGTGGCGCTTTGGCTCATCGTATGATGTATTCGCTTCCTTATCTTTTCTTTTTCTCGGTTTGGTAGACATGTCCTTCACATAGAAAACCTGCGCCACATCATTGGCTAGGACGAATGGTTCGTCTGTGTACCCAAGATTGTTCAGATCCACTGTTGTCATTACATAATGTGGCTCTACCTGTACCCCGCCTCCTGACAGATTGACCCATTTGCACTTAAACAAAGGGACCTTAAAATCATGTCCGTAGTCAAGTTCCCATATGTCCACTATGTAACCATAATATGTGTCCTTTCCCCTCTTGGTTGCTGCATCAAATCGGACACCACTGTTTTGGTTAGTGCTCTTTTGATCTTGGGCGATCGTGTAAAATGTATTCCCATTTATCTCGTATCCTTTGTAAGTCAATACAGTCGAAGATGGTCCCCTGGACAACGAGTACAGCTCATCAGAAACAGTGTTGTCACCTCTGAGATGTGTTTCCAACCAACTGCCGAAAGTCCTGATGTGTTCACATGTAATCCAGTCGTCACACTGCTCTGGGTGATTGGAGCGCAGAATGTTCTTGTGTTCATCGACATACGGGGTCACCAAGGTAGAGTTCTGTAGAACTGTGTAGTGTGCTTGAGACCAAGAATGCCCGTCCCTGCATATTATTGAGTCCCCTCCTAGCGTGCCTTTTCCAGTCAGTCTCCCCTCATACCGCGATTGAGGGAGACCAATCTTCTTAAGGTCAGGAATGAAGTCAACACAAAACCCAATGACATCCTCTGTTTGATGGCCCATGGTGATGCTTCCTTCTGGCCTAGCGCGGTTACGGACATATTTCTTTAGGACTCCCATGAACCTCTCAAAGGGGAACATATTGTGTAGAAATACGGGGCCCAGAACGACAATCTCGTCGACTAGATGAACTAGGACGTGCGTCATGATATTGAAGAAGGATGGTGGGAACACCAGCTCGAAACTGACAAGACATTGCGCCACATCACTCCTTAGCCTTGGTATGATTTATGGATCGATCACCTTCTGAGAGATTGTATCGAGGAATGCACATAGCTTCACAATGGCTAATCGAACGTTTTCCGGTAGAAGCCCCCTCAATGCAACCGGAAGCAGTTGCGTCATAATCACGTGGCAGTCATGAGACTTTAGGTTCTGAAACTTTTTCTCTGCCATATTTATTATTCCCTTTATATTCGACGAGAAGCCAGACGGGACCTTCATACTGAGCAGGCATTCAAAGAAGATTTCCTTCTCTTCTTTGGTAAGAGCGTAGCTGGCAGGACCTTCATACTGCTTTGGAGGCATGCCGCCTTTTTCGTGCCAACGTTGCAGGTCCTCCCATGCTTCCGGTGTATCTTTTGTCTTTCCATACACGCCCAAGAAGCCTAGCAGGTTCACGCAAAGGTTCTTTGTCACGTGCATCACGTCGATTGAAGAGCAGACCTCTAGGTCTTTCCAGTAGGGTAGGTCCCAAAATATAGATTTCTTCTTCCACATGGGAGCGCGTCCCTCAGCGTCATTCGGAACAGATAGTCCGCCGGGACCCTTTCCAAAGATTACGTGTAAATCATTGACCATAGCAAGTACGTGATCACCGGTACGCATGGCGGGCTTCTTCCGGTGATCTGGCTCACCTTTGAAATGCTTGCCTTTCTTTCGACATTGATGGTTGGTCGGAAGAAATCGACGATGCCCCAGGTACACATTCTTCCTGCATTTGTCCAGGTATATACTTTCGGTGTCAGCTAAACAGTGCGTGCATGCGTGGTATCCCTTGTTTGTCTGTCCTGAAAGGTTACTGAGAGCAGGCCAATCATTGATGGTTACAAACAGCAACGCATGCAGGTCAAATTCCTCCTGTCTGTGCTCATCCCACACACGTACACCGTTTCCATTCCACAGCTGTAAAAGTTCTTCAACTAATGGCCTTAGGTACACATCAATGTCGTTGCCGGGTTGCTTAGGGCCTTGGATGAGTACTGGCATCATAATGAACTTCCGCTTCATGCACAGCCAAGGAGGAAGGTTATAGATACATAGAGTCACGGGCCAGGTGCTATGATTGCTGCTCTGCTCCCCGAAAGGATTAATGCCATCTGCGCTTAAACCAAACCATACGTTCCTTGGGTCACCTGCAAACTCAGTCCGGTACTTTCTCTCGATTTTTCTCCACTGCGACCCGTCAGCGGGTGCTCTCAACTTCCCGTCTTTCTTACGGTCCTCTCTGTGCCATCGCATCAACTTGGCATGCTCTTTGTTTCTGAACAGACGTTTCAACCGTGGTATTATAGGAGCATACCACATCATCTTGGCAGGAACCCTCTTCCTGGGGGGCTCGCCATCAACATCACCAGGGTCATCTCGTCTGATCTTATACCGCAATGCACCGCATACCGGGCATGCGTTCAAATCCTCGTACGCACCGCGGTACAGGATGCAGTCATTAGGGCATGCATGTATCTTCTGCACCTCCAATCCTAGAGGGCATACGACCTTCTTTGCTGCGTACGTACTGTCGGGCAATTCGTTATCCTTTGGAAGCTTCTTCTTCAATATTTTCAGTAGCTTCTCAAATCCTTTGTCAGGCACAGCATTCTCTGCCTTCCACTGCAGCAATTCTAGTACGGTACCGAGCTTTGTGTTGCCATCTTCGCAATTGGGGTATAACCCTTTTTGGTGATCCTCTAACATGCGATCGAATTTCAGCTTCTCCTTTTCACTTTCGCACTGTCTCCTTGCATCAACAATGACCCGGTGGAGATCATCATCGGGCACATCGTTTGGTTCCTCTTGATCTTCAGCTTCCCCCGTTGCAGCATCATCGTATTCAGGGGGCACATAGTTGTCATCGTCCTCTTCTTCTTCACTGTCTTCCATCATAACCCCTATTTCTCCGTGCCTGGTCCAAACATTATAGTGTGCCATGAAACCCTTATAAAGCAGGTGGGTGTGAAGGATTTTCCGGTCAGAGTAAGACTTCGTATTCTCACATATAGGGCATGGACAACACATAAAATCATTCTGCTTGTTTGCCTCAGCCACTTCGAGAAAATTATGCACGCCCTTAATATACTCGGAGGTGCGTCTGTCACCGTACATCCATTGCCGGTTCATCTGCGTGCATTATATATAATTAAGTGTGTCAAAAACCATTACAAAACATCATGAACAGATAAGTGACCAAATTAATAGAAGTTCATCATCACATTAAAACCAAAGTACATACATAGTTCTCATTGAACAACATATAGCTCTTCAGAGCATCTAATTAAACCATACATTATTGAAACTATGTAAAACATTTCAATGCAACAACAAATGCGATCATAATCGCAACCAAGGTAACAATTGATCCAACGGCATAATGATACCAAGCCTCGGTATGAATGGCATATTTTCTATACTTTCTAATCTTGAAGCGCATTGCATCCATCTTGATCTTGTGATCATCGACGACATCTGCAACATGCAACTCCAATATCATCTTCTCCTCCTCAATTTTTTTCAATTTTTCCTTCAAGTAATTATTTTCTTCTTCAACTAAATTTAACCTCTCGACAATAGGGTCGGTTGGAATTTCTGGTTCACATACCTCCTAGATAAAAAAAATCTATGTCACGTTGGTCGGCATAATTGTAATAAACAACAAATGAACCAAATAGTTATAAAATATAATATATACCACATCCGAATCATAGACAGGACGAGGGCCGACGGGGGAGGATACCAAAACCATCGCACTATATAATAACAAACAATAATAAAAGTAAGAAAATTATACAAGTATCTATGTAAATCATACAAGTAAGAATTTTTTTTCTTTTAGAAAGAAGATAAGAACAAGAGGCTCACCACGGTTATGCCGGCGAGGAGATCGGCGCGGGCGATCGACGGCGGTGAAGACGGGGACGGGACGTGACGGACCGCTAAACCTAGACAAATCTTGAGGAAAGTGGAGCTTGAAGGTCGAGTTTGGAGAGGAGAAAGCTTAAGTAGTGTTGCTCGGGCATTTCATCGAACACCTCATGTGCATAGGAGGTGAGCTAGAGCACCACAAACACCTCCCCTCGCCGGCCAGAAAAAACAGAGTAGTGGAGTGCTCTGCTCGCGGGCGAGGGGTATATATAGGCACAACATTGGTCCCGGTTCGTGGTTGGAACCGGGACTAAAGGCCACCCTTTGGTCCCGGTTCCAGACACGAACCGGGACCAATGGGCCCATTGGTCCCGGTTCGTGTCTGGAACCGGGACCAAAGGGTCCAGACGAACCGGGACCAATGCCCCACGAGCCCCGGCCGGCCCCCTGGACGCACGAACCGGGACGTATTCCCCCATGTGTCCCGGTTCCTGACTGAACCGGGACTAATGGGCTGGGCTGGCCTGGACCAAAGCCCTGTTTTCTACTAGTGGTGCTTTCACTTGTCTAGCAAGGACATAGCGATGCTTGATTTTCTGGGTATAATTTTATATCAGCTCATAGCTAATCATACATTTTTATTTGTAAGATAAGAAATCTTTGACAAATCCAACCACTGTGTTACTGAAGTTTCTTTTTGTCAGGATTGCTACGGGGCAAATTCGTTACCATTCGGTTGGGCAATGTGTGTCGTGTGCTTAAAATTTCACTGAGGCTAAATAAAGAAGACAAAAGTCAATCCAGCCAGTAAAATTAATTTGCTTTGACGAGGACATAGAGTAAAATTTCCTCTTATAAGACGTATGTTTGTATTGCACTTAGGCTTTGACCAACACTAAAAAATTTGTTCCAAGGTCAATGTTATGCATGGCCTTACATTTTTCCTCCCATGTTTTATTGGATAATTAAAATGTTACCCCTCCCAAGATTTATCGTATCACAGTTGAGTTTATTGAGTCATGAATGTAGCTCAGATCCTCCTATAGCAGCGCGGTGATTTCATTCATTCTTATATCTGTGTGGCTTATTTTCTAAAATAATAAATGTTTATGTACTCTTAGGTCATATCTGTACTTTTGGTGGCCTCTAGGGAGGGAGGAACAGTGAAGTTATATTGTAAGTATTTGCTAGACACATCTTCTTCCATTGGATTTGAGAGGGAAGGACTATGCAAATCTTACTTAACTAATTTTTTTTTATTTGGTAATATATCCTATGTGCATCTGAATTTGTCCATCCAAGAGTTGAGACTAGGGCACATCTTGATACTAATTTCAGAAATGCAATACTGAGATGACTACTTGTAGGATACATGTAGATCCTGTGTGATTGATTATTTATTTTTGCATTTACCCTCATGGTAGCCTTTCTGAATAACATATTTACCATATATGTTAGTGTAACCCACAGCTAAGATAATCTGAATCTTGAAGTCCGGATGCTTCGATGGTCAGGAAAAGTTCATTTTGTCAGCTGGTCAGAGAATTAAAAGGTGTTCATAGTATTGTACTATAGCTGACAACGTATGCCATATTGTTCATTTTGTGCTAGAAACTATTTATCTAAGTATCTTGCTTCCATGCCTCCCTGCACTTCTGATACTTATTATCATTACGGTTGCTTTACAGGGAATTTAGATGGGAGGTATCATAACCTTTGTAATTATTTTTGACATGCTCTCTTTACGATTCCCTCAAAGCATAGGTTCCTAGCTTTGTGCATTCCTTTGGCAGCAAGGAAGAAACCTATTGCTAAGCACATGGGCACAAATAAGGTTTATTTCTAACTGCATCCTTGCTTTTGTCAGATGTTCTTATTATTTCCAATCTAACCATGAGAAGAACTTCTTTTGCAGCATAGATGAGGCTAAAGAAGGAGACACAGTCATTCAACAAATTTGAGTTGCTTTGAGAGGAGATAGAGCAAAACTTCCTCTTATAAATTCTACATTTGTAATGCACTAAGCTTTTGAGCAGCATTACTGGTTTGGTTCGAGGATCCATTTAATGCATGACCATACATTTGTCCTTCAGTTGTATTGCATGATTAAAATATTACACCTCCAAGTAGTATCGTATCGCAGCTGTCGTGTAAAGAGTTTGTTTTACGATATTGCCGCATTTAGTACAATCTATTACTCCCTCCTTCCCAAAATATAAGGCGCCGGTTGACTTTTTTGGTCTTCGTTGCACAACTTTGATTATGATTTTCACGTATTGTATATCTATAAAATTAGTATACATGCATATGAAATAAATTTTTTTTGCAAGACAAATACGACGATGCCATTTATACATGTTCAATCCATGTGCTTTGGCATATATTAGTGGTCAAAGTCGTGCACCAAAGACCGTGCAAAGTCAATCGCGCCTTATATTTTGGGAAGGAGGGAGTTCCTTATGATGCACAATGTGCTTTAACATGTCCTTTCAGTTCTATGCCTTCTTAAGAGCTGTCATTTAAGTTCATTTTACATATGCTTGTGGAGAATTTTCACCTGCGGGATATATTATATATTAAGTGGTACTATATAAACTCCAGATGGATTTCTGTTGTATGTAAAGAACTTTTGTATGGATGGGCTATATAACTTGTATTGTTGTTTTTTCAACATGTTTTGGTGATATGCACATTTCCTCTTCCAGTGTGTGTGTGAATATTGCTTCAATATCTTAGTGTCATGCGAAGTATGTCTAATCGTAGGTGTGGAAGTATGTCTAAGATAGGAGTAGTCTCACTGGGGAAATAGCGAGTAGGCGAACATGTCGTGTGCACACATCAAAATCAAGCTCCAACCAACTATTGATCATTGATAAATATTCACGTGAGTTACCACAAATTTTACATATTTGATGTCTCTATATTTAAGATCATGTTTACATATTTCATGTCTCTCTATCTAAGATCACTATCGTTAAAATGGACGGGCGGGGCAACGCGCGCCATTATGGATCAAGTGTACATGTTCGGGGTGTGTCGCTCATGTTTCCCACTAGTGCCGCTCTGGTTGGGCAGGCCCATGTCTATCTACTGCGCTCGTGTCGAATGAAAAAAAGATCAGTTGAACCAGCGAGTATACAAGCTATAGCTTGCCGCGGGGCCTTTTGTCTGGCGAGAGAAATGAACATGCAGAAGGGAGTCGTTGCCTCGGACCGTTCTGAAGTTGTTCGTGCCATAAGGGAAGGAAGCAAAGGATTGCATGCTATGATCATCAAGGAAATCCAAAACCTTGTACATTATGTTAGTGATTTCATGTTTAGGTACAAGAGAAGGGAAGATAATGTTGATGCGCATAACTTTTATCACCAGGCCGTTATGTCCGCCTTTTGGAGCCCCCGGGCTATGTAAGAACTTACGTCTTGAATGAATAAATGAGCTCGGGGTGTTCTTCTATAAAACAACCCAATATAGACAAAAACACAGAAGTGTGTACCTACGAAAAAAACCCGTGTACACAGGCACTAAAAAATCCTTTTCTTTTCAAAACATGAAAGTGCATTTGGGGTAAAAAGCTAATATTTTTCAACTAAATATTATAATGTAAGCTGACACATTTTTTAAATATTGTTCGCACATTTGAAAAATGATCGTGAATTTTTTTAATACAAAAAATATCGAGAATTTGAAAATTGTTCAAGAGTTCCAAAAATATTCATGATTTCCGGAATATTCACGACATCAAAAAATGGTCACGAGTTTGGAAAACAATGTTCATGAGTTCCAAAAATGTTCAAGAAATTTAAAAATGTTCGCAAGTATGAAAAAAGTTTACGAGTACAAAAATAATCATGGATTAAATAATGGTAGATAATATGAAAAAATGTTCACAAGTTAAAAAATGTTCATGAATTCAAAAAAATCAGGAATATGGAAAAAAATGTTCATGAGTTCAAAATATCGGCCAATACGAAAAAATGTTTTTGAGTAAAAAAAGTATTTGCGAGTTCCAGAAAATATCCGCATACGAAACATATGGTCGAGGATTAAGAAAATGTTCGAGAATACGAAAATAAATGTTCACGGGTTCAATAATTATTCAGAAATTCAGACAATGTTCGCAAGATGGGAAAGTGTTCACAGATAGAAAAACATTCATGAGTTCTAACAAATATTCATTGTTTCAAAAATGTTTGTGAGTTTGAAAAATGTTCACAAGTTGAAAAAATATTGGCAAATATGAAAATGGTTCATATGTTCAAACAGTATTCAAAAGTTTAAATAACTGTTCACTGAAATTAAAAAAATAGTCGTGAATACGCGAAAATATTCACGAGGTCACTAAGTGTTTGGGAGTTCCAATCAACTTCACGAGTTCAAAAAATGTTCATGGATGTATAAAAAAAACATGCGTTTAAAAATCATTTCAGATTAAAAAATGTCATGATTAAAAAAAAACCCTGTGATGTGAAAAAATATTCATGAACTCAAAACATATTTGCAAGTTATGTTCACGGATTTTAAAGAAGAGAAAGAAAAGATGAAGAAGTAAGATAAAAAGTTGAAATGAAAAAACAAACCTTAAAAGAAATAGAAAAGAAAAGAAACAAAGAAACAAAAAGCAAACAAAAACATGAAAAACGTAGGCAAAAAGAGGAAGAAACCCAACCTACAGCTTACTAAAACCAAATGATAAGCTACCAGAACCTTCTAAAACCACTTCCGAAAACCAGCTAGCTGAATGGTCCGAGCAATTAATGAGCCAGCCCACGTCGCCACGGGTGTGGGTGATCGGACCTATATGTATCGCAATGAGCACATATATCAGTTGCGGGTGCTGGTGGACACGCTGGGACGAGGACGAGGCCCAAGTGTGTGAAGCTGTTGTGCAAGATGGGCCAGAAGCACGTAGATTTGACCCATGGGAGACGATGTGTCAGGTTTGTCATTGGCCGTTAGGAGCACCTATTTGGCGCCAATGGTATGTCTCGCTTACTGCAACACAAAATGGAGCATCGCCTCAAGGGTACGTATTAATGGGCCAGCCTAGTAGAGCGGTTTTAGGGAAGCTTCTAGGGACTGATACAAACCGATTTTAGAATGCTAAGTCTGATTTTTTTTCCTATGTGTTTCTTATCAGTTTTCTTTTGGATTTTTTGTGGTATTTATTTATTCCTTTTTGTATTTTTTACTTTGTCCATTTTTCTATTCATTTTTTAAAATACATGTCTTCTTTTTCTAATACACGTTCAACATTTTGCGTATATAGTTTAAATATTTGTCAGATACACTTTGCCGTCATCGTCATAATAGTTGGACCTCCAGTCTTACGACCCCGCACCAGCGGCGGAGCCAACGTACAAGCGTTGGGTTCAAGTGAACCCAACGAATTTTCCTTCGTACGTGCACGGAGGTATATGTTTGCCTGACCTGAACCCGGTAAAAAATTCTAGCTGACCCATCAAATAACGTGAGCAGCTAAGCAAAGGGCCCAAAAGCCCACAGGGACTTGATGCCCAGGCGGCCAGCCGGCCAGGCCTAAATCGTGATTAGTCACGTACTCTGTACTCTGTTTTGTTGTGTATATACACACACACACGCAGCCGTACGCCTCGTCGAGTCCTCGTCTGTTCGTTTTCCAATTCGCATCTCTCCTCGTCTGTTTGTGTTCCTCGGGAGAGCAACTAATTGAGGAGCGCTCCTTCGAAACGCTGCGAGGGAACGGTTCGGGAGCGCTCCGCGCGCGACATGCGCGCGCGAAAACCAACTGATGTGGTTGGTTTTCGGTTTTCCCTTTCCGGCTTCTGATTTCGTACGTTTCGCAGTTTGCCCCTTGTAGTACTTGCGTTTTTCGTTTTTCCCTTTCAGCGCGAGAACACACAGAAAAACCCAGCACGCGTGTCGTTGGTTCCCTGTTTCCCGGTTGTTTCCGTTTATTTTTCTCATTATATTTCCGGGAAATGAAGATTTATGGGGTAATTACGGGTAGGGCTTCCAGCACTATCAAATGTCAACTTTCAAATAAGAAAAATGAACTTTAGATAATATTACGGCGCCTCCGGCGCGTGGCTCCTGCTAGCCTTCGCCTCGTTAAATTTTCATAAACATCTTGAAGGGGCCCATAGATCGAAGTGTGTGTTGGTCGCTGTGACACCCCTGGCTCAATCGTGCACTAATCATACACGCAAATGCACACGATCAAGCCTGAGGACTCACGGGAAGATATCACAACACAATTCTAAAACATAAATAAAGTCATACAAGCTTTATATTACAAGCCAGGGGCCTCGAGGGCTCGAATACATAAGCTCGCATACAATCGTCAGCGGAAGCATCAGATATCTGAGTACAGATATGAAACAGAAACAGAGATAAGCCTTTAAGAAGGCGGGGCAAAAACAAAAGCTATGATCGAAAGGCGCAGGCCTCCTGCCTGGGACCCTCCGATCCTACTTCTGGTCGTCGGCCAACTCGTAGTAGTATCCACCCTCGGGGTAGTAGTAGCAATCGTCGGCGGGGGCAGCTGTATCCGGGGCTCCATCATCTGGTTGCATCAAAAGGAGTATATGGGAAAAAAGAAAGCAAAGCAACCGTGAGTACTCATCCGAAGTACTCAGCAAGCAAGGATCTACACTACATATGCAACATTATCAAAGGAAGGCTGTATATGTGGACTGGGCTGCAGAAATACCAGAATAGAGGGGAAAGCCTAGTCCTATCGTAGACTAGTATCTTCAACGGTCTTGCAGCATTAGAAGAGTGTAGATTAGTACCGCATAAAGTAGTAGAATCATTAAGTCTCATCCTCACCCAGAGATCCTTTTTCGACTCCCTGCGAGAAAGCAATCCCAGAGCCATACAGTCATCAACCTCATCCTGAGATCCTTTCTCGACTCCCTGCGAGAAAGTAATCCCAGAGCCATACTCATCACAAGTATCTAGTTCTAGTTGTATCGATCGGGATACAACTCCGAGTGTCCGTTACCGAGGATCCGGCTATGCATAGATTAGTTCTTCCCTGCAGGGGTGCACCAACTTACCCACCACCC
Organism: Thinopyrum elongatum; assembly: GCA_011799875.1. Taxonomy (NCBI): domain Eukaryota; kingdom Viridiplantae; phylum Streptophyta; class Magnoliopsida; order Poales; family Poaceae; genus Thinopyrum; species Thinopyrum elongatum. The sequence continues at coordinate 27,483,686 of CM022298.1, forward strand.
TCGCTTAACTCCGGCCGGACACACTTTTCCGGGTCATGCCCGGCCTTGGTCAAACGACACACCGCAGCCCTACCTAGAGCTCAGCAGAGAGGTCCCCGCAGGTCTACATCCTAAGCGCTCAGGGGTCTTGGGCCGTCGCCCTGTGCACTCCGGGTCGTTGCGAGCAGGGTGGATACCAGCGCCAACGGCACGATCCGACCCGGCCACAATGCTGAACTGGACGTCTGACAGAGCTGTCGGCTGATACCACGATGCAGAGTACCCATTTTTATTCTGCCGTGATGGTTAGTACTATCGGGCCAAAGGCCCACTCAGATCACATATCCAAATCGTTAGTGTAATGGTGGTGCGGTAACGAGCAGAGACTCACGGTCGATATGACCCCGTCGCCCCGTCTCGAGGACTTGCGGCAAGGGCTAAGAATGCCCGGCCACGCCTCGTATTCATATCTCGGGCAACCTTCAGGTTGTGACGACCCCGGCTTAATCGTGCACTAATCATACACGCAAATGCACACGATCAAGCCTAAGGACTCACTTAAAGATATCACAACACAACTTTAAAACATAAATAAGGCATACAAGCTTTATATTACAAGCCAGGGCCTCGAGGGCTCGAATACATAGCTCGATGGCATACAAGCGTCAGCGGAAGCATCAGATATCTGAGTACAGATATATTACAGAAAGGGAGAGAAGATAAGCCTTCACAGAGGCTGGGTAAAATAAAAGCTACGATCGAAAGGCGTAGGCCTCCTGCCCTGGACCCTCCGATCCTACTCCTGGTCGTCAGTCGGCTCCTCGTAGTAGTAGTACTCGCTAGGTGGGTAGTAGTACTGGTCGTCAGCTGGGGCGTCTGGCTCAGGTGCTCCGTCGTCTGGTGGCATCAATTGGATATGGGGGAAAAAGAAAGTAAAGCAAACGTGAGTACTCATCCGAAGTACTCAGCAAGCAAGGATCTACACTACATATGCAACATTGTCAAAGGAATGGCTGTATATGTGGACTGGGCTGCAGAAATGCTAGAATAGAGGGGGAAAGCCTAGTCCTATCGAAGACTAGCATCTTCAACATCTTCAGCAGTCTTGCAGCATTAGGAGAGAGCAGATGAACATAATGTAAAGTAGTAGTAGTAGTATCATCAACCTCGACCTGAGATCCTTTCTCGACTCCCTGCGAGAAAGCAATCCCAGAGCCGTACTATCCAGTTCTCATCTCAAGTTCTAGTTGTACCGATCGGGATACAACTCCGAGTGTCCGTTACCGTAGGACAGGCTATCAATAGAAGTTTCTTACCTGCAGGGGTGCACCAAGTTACCCACCACGCTCGCTTAATTCCGGCCGGACACAATTTACAGGGTCATGCCCGCCCTCGGCCAAACGATACGCCGCAACCCAACCGAATACTTAACAGAGAGGTCAGCACGCCGGACTAAACCTATGCCTCCAGGGGTCTTGGGCCATCACCCCGGACGCTCCTGCACGTTGCGAGGGCGGCTGAAAGCAGACCTAGCAACCCCTTATACAAGTGCGATTGCGTTCCCAGTCCAATTCAGCGCGCGCCGCTCAGTCGCTGACGTCTATTAAGCTCCGGCTGAAGTATACGACGCAGAACGCCCATACTATGCCCACGTGATGGTTAGTGTTATCGGGCCAGAGGCCCCTCGGATTAAATATCCAAACCGTTTAGTGGTTTAGGATCGCGCGGAAATGAGCAGAGACTCACGATCGATGTGACCCCGTCGCCCCGTCTCGAGGACTTGCGGCAAGGGCGAGGAATGCCCGGCCACGCCTCGTGTTCAAGTCTCAGGTACCCTTCAGGTACACCTGATTACCCATCACCTCACATAAAGCTCGCGCGGGTACCCCTCAGGGCCGACCAGTCTTTAGTAACATGGTTTAGTGCAAGTCAACTCAACAACAGTATCTGTGTGTCTGACACCAAGGGAACCTTGAGGAATCACCCTCGATGGAATCCCACCTGATGTTATAGTCAAGGTGAACGAAGGAGGAATCACCCTCGAGGTCCACACTTGAGAAGTTGCACGACGACGCTGTTATCGGGGGTGGTGTAGGAGGAATCACCCTCTCTTACCACGACCGATTAACTAACCTACAAGGTTATCATCAGAAGTGCGGACGAGGTATCACCCTCGGCACTCGACGGTAACCCAGTAGTGTCGGCAACTAGGGGAAGTGATGTGCGGTGCCAGGGTCTCGTCTTCAATCCCGATGATCGGGTCTTCTGATATCCAGCGGAGCAGTCGGGATCAAGTGGGGGTCTCTGTCGGGTCTCTACCCAGCCTATACTAATCAGTCTAGGATAACCAGAAAGGTAGCAAGGCAGGTTACAATAATCAGGCTATGCAGCACATATAGGAAAACAGTAGCAGTAGCAGTTCTAATGCAAGCATAAGAGAGAAGAGAATAGGCGATATAGGCATGTTCAAAATGGGGGTGCTTGCCTGTTTGCTCGGGGGCAAGGGCAAGGTCGCCTGTGGTGTCGTCGGGGACGTAGTCGTACTCCTGAGCTGCGTCTGCCTCGGGAGCTACGTCAACGTCGGGGTCTACTCGAGAGAGAAGAGGGGGAAGAAACAGGTAAACATAATGCAAACAAATGCAATACGGTGCGTTCGATGCTATGATGCAGTGCAGGGTTGCCTAAATATGCATCTAAGTCATTTTAGTTATTTTTAGAATTAAACTGGGATTTATTTAATGAGGTGTGTGCACTATTCATCTACCGGATACGGGTCCGGAGTTACGAGTTCTTCTTTGTAGGGGGTTCCGACAAAGAAACGGACGGCACGATCAGACTTGTCTCGTCGTTCTGAGCAACTTTCATGTTTTAACTTTTTCGATCTGAGCTACGGTTTAAAAGTTATTAATTTTCAAAGATTATTTGAATTTCTGGAATTAATTTTATTTACAGAAAATGAATTATGACGTCAGCATGATGTCATGCTGACATCAGCAAGTCAACAGTCGGCTGACCAGTCAAACCTGACATGTGGGTCCAGTGGGACCCACATGTGAGTAACTGGACTATTTAACAGGGGTTTTTCTAATTAAATTAACATAATTAACTAGCAGGACCCACCTGTCAGTGTCTAGCCTAATTATCAGTTTAGTTTAATTAGCGTTTAGGTTAACTAAAAAGGGTGGGCCTACCAGTCAGCGACTGGACCAGGTCCAGTCAGCGACGCTGACTCGGTCAACAGGGCCGTGGGGCCCGCTGGCAGCGGCACTGAGTGGTGCCAGGTGGAGGCCAGGTCAGCTCCGGCGACCGGAGTGGCGCCGGCGACCCCAACGCACGGCGGCGCGTCGCCGGAGTTGGCCGGAAATTCGCTACAGCGAGGCGTTCGGTGTGTGGTTACTTGCGTTCGAACGAGCGCGTTATGCCGCACCCAACGCAGGTGGTCTCCGGGCCGGAGTTGGCTGGAAACGTCGGCGGCGACCACTACTGCGGCGACCGGAGCTCGGTCGAGCTCGGGGACGAGGATACGGGACATGGTGAGACGCGCGAGGAGGCGCGCTGAGTAGCTAGGAGCTCAGGGAGCTCGACGGTGGAGTTAACGCGGCACGAGGAGCATCGGGGAGACAGCAATGAGCTCGCCGGCGGAGCTCAGCTCGGGTGGCCATGGCGGCAGTAGCTAGGGTGCGTCAGAGAGCACGTAAAGGAGAAAGGGACGAGGGTGGAGGCTCACCGAGCGGCTACGAAAAGCCCTTGGTGGCTTAGGAGCAGCAGACGGCGCCGGAGACGTCGAGGATCGCCGGCGGCAGAAAAGTACAGGGCGGCTTGATCCACTCGCTGCAGGGCTCCCCGACTCCTTCTGTTCGGCGTAATCGACGGAGACGAGCACGGCGAAGCGCCTGGACGTGGTGGAGTGGCTCGAGAACGGCGTTGGCCGCGACGGGGACGAACTGCGGCGAGGGCAGATTCGGGCGCCGCCGTTCTTGCGTGAGAGAGAGAGCGAGGGGAAAGGCTGGAGGGGAGCTAGGGTTTTGAGGGTGAGAGGGGCTCGAGGCGACCTTATCCTCGTCGTGGAGCCGCTGGATGGGTGACAGCGCGGCGCGGCGTCCGTGTGTCGGCGAGGGTGAGCGACAGCGCGCGGGAGGAGAGAGACGACCGCGCTGGGCTGGGCCAGCTGGGCCGTGTCCGCGGCACTGTGCACTAAGGCCCATGCACAATGCCTCGTTTTGATTTATCTGTTTCTGTTTTCCTTTTTCTTTTACTCTTTTCTGTTTTAAATTAGTTAGGGCTCTTATGCACTTTTGTAAAATATGGAACTTGGTCCAAATATTACAGTGAAATTTTAGCTTTCACCAAAAAGTGGTTTGGACGAAGTTGGAAACCATTTGTATTTGAAATGATTTAAAATGGATTTAAATATCCTATTTTGGTGCTGTTTCATCTTGTTTAAGTCATTTGCCTAACTCTAACTTTATGTGAGATGGTTTTACAAATGTTCCTGGATTATTTGCCAATTAAAGAACATTTTGCCAAAGGTGTTTGAGCAAATTTATATTTCACTTATGAATTTGAGTTGATTTTCAGAATGGAGTTGATTTGCTTTTATTAACCACTTTGTTTAAGCACTGCAAATGATATGACTTGGCAAGATTAACAGAGTGTCACACAACTTATTACAAGGGGGCGTTACACAGGTCAATCCGTCTCCACAACACTCGCCACTTAGGCTCACGCGGGTACCCCTCAGGGTCGACCCGCCTTTCCAAGTAACAGGGTAAAGTCCAAGTATTCGTGTGTCCATAACAACAGGGGAATCCGAGGTATCACCCTCGTTGGATTCCTGCTCGATCTATCCGTCAAGGTGAACTCGGAGGAATCACCCTCGATGGGTTCACACTTGAGGTGTTGCACGACAGCGTCGTTATCGGAAGTGGTGGAGGAGGAATCACCCTCGATGACCACGACCGAATAGCTACTCTACAGAGTTAACATCAGAAGTGCTACACGAGGTATCACCGTCGGCACTCGATAGTAACGCTGCAGTGTCGTTACAACTAAGGGGGGTGATGTGCGGTGCCGGGGCCTGGTTGTCGAGTCTTCTGATAATCCAGTAGGGCAATCGGGACAAGTGGGGTCAATGATAGGTCTCTACCAAGCCTATACTAGACAGTTTAGGATAAGCAGGTAAGGTTCCAATAGCAGGTTACAATAAACAGGCTATGCATCAGAATAGATAAAGCAGTAGTAGCAGCAATTCTAATGCAAGCATGAGAGAGAAAAAGTAGGTGATATCGGTATGCTCAAAAGGGGGGTGCTTGCCTGGAAGCTCTGCTGAAAAGGAAGAAGAGTCGTCGGTGACGTAGTCGATCACAGCGGCATCAGCAGCGCTCTCGGGGTCTACCGGAGAGAAGAGGGGGAGGAAACAGATAAATACACAGTAAACATAGCATTACAAAATACAACAAGGCAATACGCTGTGTTAGGGGTGATCTAACGCAGGGATAGGTGATACCGGCGAAGGGGGAAAACATCTGAGAAAGTATCCCCAGTGTTTGGCATTTTCGGATAGACAAACCGGAGGGGGATTATTGCATGTTCGCTATGCTAGGGATGTGTGGCGGATGAACGGACTGTGTATTCGGATTCGTCTCGTCGTTCTGAGCAACTTTCATGTACAAAGTATTTTCATCCGAGCTACGGATATTTTTCTATGATTTTTCAAAGATTTAACAATACCCGGAAAATCCCTGAAATTTTGCTAAGTCTGAGAATTCGTCATTTTTTTTAAACATCACTTAGCTGTTTTCAAAAGGCTACAACTATTGTTCTGTACATCCTATAATTTTTTGCCTTATATCAATTTGGTGTATTCTCTGTGATCTACAATATAGTATCACTTTCATCCATATTAGAGTTCATTTGCTTGATCATCAACAACTCTAAAGTAGCTATGAAAATAAAGCTGTTTTTCGGTTTTTCTGTTAATAGAACATACCACTTTGCGATTTTCATAGGATTTAATCCATACCTCGAAAACATTTGGTCTAGTGGGATAAAATGGAGTTTGTCATGTATACTTTCTACTCATATTATTTTTACTCACGTTACCAGCTGTTTAGACGCGGTTTAGGGGTGGTCTAGAGGGTTAGTCATTGTAGAAATAGAAAAGCTAACTAGTAGCATCTACAGTAGCAAGCATTACATACAAAGCAGCTGGGCAGACCGTGGTGCATGCAGTTGGTCCTGGCGGGCATAGACGGGGCAACCGCAGCAGCAAGCAAAACCCTACGCGGGCGGGCGTGACCATGGGGCGGCGGAGCGGAGCAGCAGTGCCGCCGGCGAGCAGCAGAGCAGCGCGACAGTAGCAACACCAGTAGCGCAACAGCAGTGCAGCAACGGAGGCGGCAGCATCATTGCGGCAGCTAGCGCAGGAGAGCAGGGGTGGCACGTAGCAGCTGCAGCTTGGGAGCGGCTGGAGCGCAGCAGGGGCGCGGTGTCGCGCCCGCGGACTGCGCGAGCTGGCGAAGGCGGGCGCGGCTGAGCGGCCAGGAGCTCGCGACAGGCACGGCCATGGCGTGGCCAAGCGAGGCAGGGGAGGCGGGACTGCAGTGGCTGGGCAGGAGGCGAGCGGGGACGGGCAGCCGCAGCGAACGAGTGCGAGGCCAGTGGCGCGCGCGGTTGGTGCAGGTGAAGCCGGAGGCTGCGCGTGCATCGGCTATTGCAGGCGGACGCGGGCGAGGCACGGCGGACGGCGTCCTACGACGGAACAGAGAGGAGAGGGGAGACGAGCGCGGGGACAGGGAGCTCACTCCCGGTGTCGATGTACGCCGGCGAGGCTCGAGGAAATCCCGAGGGAAGGAGGATGGTGATGACCGGCGATGGCGAGCGGCGTCGTCGGGGCCGGCGTGTGCTCCAGATCGGGAGCGAGGGCGCGAGGAGAGGGAGGAGGGGGAACGGGGGAGGTAGCTAGGGTTCGGGCGCCGAGGAGGGGTGCCTGCTAAATAGGCGGGGTGGCGCCGGCGGATGGCCTCCACGGCGCCGGCCGGTGCCGTGGCGGGCATCGGTCGTGGCCACGGGGGCTGCGTGAACAGGGAGATGAGGAGGGGCCGGCTTGGCTGGTTTGGCTGGAGGGACAGCTGGCCACGGCCCAAGGGGGGGGGGGGGTTAGGCCTCTTTTGTTTATTTTGTTTTGTTTATCTTTTCTTTTTCATTTTTCTTTACTGTTTTATTTTACTATCAGCATATTTTAGTTTTATAAAAATATGAGACCAACACCTAAATTAATGTTTTAGTTTAACCCTCTGTCACAAAAAGTTTCACTCACAAATAAAATAGTTCAATATTTTAGAAATCATAAAAGGCATTTATATAACTGTTTAAGCCACTGTTTTAATCATTTTTGAGCATTTAATCATTTTATAAAAATTTGGTTTATTCACTAATAATACTTATGAATTATTTGACACAGTTTGCACATTTTAGTTTTGACATTTGTAACCTTTTATTTTTTATTTAATTTAAATTAGAATTTGAACCGATTTGAATCCTAGCGAGATTAGCAACAGTAACAGTGGTGACATGTCATCATTAGCACATGATTACTGTAGCTTAAATATCCGGGCGTCACAGATCTCCTCCACTACAAGAAATCTCGTCCCGAGATTTAAGAGGGGAGTAAGGGGGAAGGGATTTGGTTACGAAATTCTAACGAGTCTTCTTGGTCTTGGTTACTCTTCCCAAAGTAGTTGATCCCTTTTGGTGATGTCTTTATTTCTCTGCTTCAGGTCATCATGATGAAGTCGGAATTCTTTCTTCGGGAACTTCATCGTACTTACGAATAGAAAAGGGGCAGCTCGTCAACAATAGAAGGCTATAAGGGGTAATCATCTGGGGTTATCCCATGAATGAACGCATGGGTATTTCTCGAGTTGATCAAATGAAACACATCGAGAGCCAAGCAAGAAGGTACAGTAAGAAGTTTCAAGCGGATAGACAATCATTCGATGTCAGAAACAAAGTGTGAAAGGGGTCTACAGCAACGAGAATAAGTATTGCGTCTGATACCAGAATTGATGGTCTCTGGGAAGGTGGCCCATGAATTACATACGGAGTCAAGCGCGAGGAATAACTTTGGAGACAGTGGGTACAAGAGAGTCAGGTTTCGATCCTGTGGAACTGTGGGTTATGGGCTAACCATGTGGGTTAAAAGTAGGAAGGGCGCTGACATCTTGCACGGTCATGATAGCAAGACATGTCATAGGATAGCTTGTCAGCTATGTCGGCAACCACGTCGGTACCAAGGGCGGGGGACAAAGAGAACCATTTTCCTGCTTGTTGAACGAGGCGGACCAATAGGCAAAGTTCTCGTCCATCGGTGGTTACCAGAATGTCATCAACAATAGTAACAGGGTCTTATTCACAGAGTGGTTCAACGAGGTGCTTACCTAAGCAGGGAATTATCGCTGCTCAGTTAAGTCAGATTACAAGAAAGGTTAAACAAAACAATGGAAAGGAAAACGTGTTTACACACCAGGATTGGGAGTATATCCTTCCCAAGGAATAGCGGAGCATGATATACATGATGGAACAGCAAGTTCAAAAGCATTTAGATAAAGGGACGAGGAAAGAATCGTGATATTACCCATACAACGGTGTTTGGATAACAGATCAAAAACATTTGGCAATGTGCTTCCAATGTTCTTGGGGATATTCGGAATACCACAGTCATGCTTTGAGGTAGCACTGGTATGGTGTTTCAAGTAAGAGTTGGGTCTAAAGATCACAAGAGATGCAAAGGAACGATTTCAAGAATAGCAAGGAACGTAAGGTATAACCAAACACAACCAGGTCTGTGTTGGCAGGAAGTCAGGAGTGTTGTTGAGGATACACAATTCATCGAGGGGCAAAGATGGTATTTCACATCATGAATTGATTTGATATCTCGGGAGGAGCCAAATTGTTGACATTGGTCATGACACATTTCTCGAGGGGTTTCATGAAGATAAAATCGAGCAGCAAGATGATCAAAGCAGATGGAATGAGGTTCAAGGTCAATGGAACCACAAATATGACGCTTGGATTCATATTGTGTAAGCAAAATGATGTAACGATGAGAGTCGACACAGGCTTAGCCCATTGTCAGCAGTGTGCACCAGAAAGGAGGTCCAGGTAGCACAGTTAACAATTTAGCAAGATAATTATGTAACCGAGCAGGCTAGGAATGATGTGATCGAGTACAACTCGTAAGCAAAGAGGATTACCAAGAGTTGTTGAATCACAGAGCAGACCCAATTCACTTATCGGTGTTCTCGAGTGGTTAACCACTCAGAACCCAGGAAAAATTTGAATCGGTGGAATTTAGTACTTGATGAATACTCATGAGTAAGCAACATGATTCTGTGATATTATCAAATACCAGAGGGTAGTGCCCGAAGGTAGATTGGAATAGAGGTTGGACAGGTGAAATGATCTGCAGAAGACAAGTATTTTAACTTGTCCGAGAAATGAAATCAGGGAGAAAGTATGGTCGGAACCACGATTATGAAAGTTCAAACCACAGATACCAGATGAACGTATAGCAAGGGGTAATTTTTTCTACGAGCAGCTTCCATGATAAGTTCTACATCGGGTCCATGGGCATGAACACAAAGGTTCAAGGTCGACTCCCACTTCTTCAATGCATAACCTTTCATTCACTTCTCGCTTTTGATGGAGTAGTAGTGTTGGAATTTATCTGGCGAAACACCAGAAGAGTATGTCTCGTGAGAACTCGCGGGTTCACATGGATTATGGAAGGCATAAGTTCAACCCATCGGGGCATTTTTACGAATCTATACAACCATCAACCAAAGCAAGGGATGCGAGTTCGAAAGTAGAGTATCGAAGTCAAAGCACATGATACAATTTACCGAAGGTATTAAGTACCACGGGAAGAGCTCACAAGATGTTTGAATAAGAAGGATACTGTCGGATATTAATCCAACAAAGGATCAGGTAGACGACAAAGGATCTGACGCGAGTAGCGATACTCAACCAGAAGAAGAAAGAAGGTAACGGCATCAGATTATAGAAACATCGGAATAAGCCGACGTTTAAGTACAAAGGAGTTATGGTTCAAAATCGAAGGATCAGAAGCAAAAGCTGTGATCAAAAGACGAGTAAGTTGAATAAAACTAGATGGACAACTTTAGTGTTCCGTCTTGCAGAGATCACCATCCATGGTTACGTGACATGTCCTGGTCAGTAGTCAGTCCCAGGTCAATATGGAGAAGGAATGCAGTGCCTCTCCGTGCCATGCAAGCAGGGCAGTTATACAGACGGCAAGAAGTAGAGAATGCTTCAGTGCCAAAGGCAATGTCAACGGGGGAGGAATCGATAAGGTTCTTAGATTAGAAAAGAATCGGTCGGATAATTGTCCTCAAAAGGAATCAAGTGATCCGTAAGAACTAACGGGTTAAGGTTTTAACAACTAGTTCCACTTGAGAGTCCTCCGGGAAAGGACGGAAGGCAAGCACATCGGATTAAAGAAATACTTGAATAACTCAAGTATAATATCCAGAGGAATCACGACCTCCATAGTGAGGAGTGGCAGGTAGATTACCTGGGCAAAAGGACAAGTAAATTAAACATGCTTAGTTGGACAATCAACCAATGCTCGATTGGCCGAGAACCAGCTCATGTCCGGACTGGTGAATGAGCCGGAAGGACGAATTCTAGGAATTAGTTGATGATAGCAAGCAGTCACATACATAATGAATCAAGGCACTCAAAATGATGGCGACAAAGGAGGCCGATGAGATTACTAGACATATGGAATTAACCATGATGCAAGCAGGCAAGAATTTCAAGAGCAATAGGGTGCAGAGAATTTTCGGAAGATCGACTAACAATGGGAGAGATGTTGCGAAGCGCATGATCAACTAGGGATGATCGAGTCCCTGATAAGTGTGAAGAATTATCCGCAGTGCGAAAGAAGCTGCACGGCAGTAGGCTCAAAGGATTCCCAGATTAACGAGGAGTATTTCGGGGTATCCCATATATAAAGGAGTAACTGGGAATGAAGATGCAAACGGCAAGGAAGTGTAGTTGTTCATGATGATTATCGGTAGTATGGAACTTATAAAAGCAATGGACATAATGGTCTCGGGAAACTTCGAAGGATATCTCCGGAATCTTCTGATGATGATACGCAATCTTCTGGAATGAGGGGGCTCTCCAGGAGAAAGCGGTTACGAGAACCTAATGTCGGAGTTAGTAAATTTTTAACCCGAATAGAAGAGAGATCAGAGTCCCAGGGTAAAGAAGAGGAATAAAAGATCCTAATACCACCCAATTGGCGACGTGGGCCCGTAAGCCACACACTCAAGTTAGTAAAACAGTTTTGGACCACTAGACTCAACTTCGGCCAAGGAGTTGGAAAGGGGAGGGTTCCTACAGTCAGTCGGCTCTGATACCAACTTGTGACGCCCCCGGCTCAATCGTGCACTAATCAGACACGCAAATGCACATGATCAAGCCTAAGGACTCACGGGAAGATATCACAACACAACTCTTAAACATAAATAAAGTCATACAAGCTTTATATTACAAGCCAGGGGCCTCGAGGGCTCGAATACATAAGTTCGCATACAAGCGTCAGCGAAAGCATCAGATATCTGAGTACAGATATGAAACAGAAATAGAGATAAGCCTTTAAGAAGGCGGGGCAAAAACAAAAGCTACGATCGAAAGGCGCAGGCCTCCTGCCTGGGACCCTCCGATCCTACTCCTGGTCGTCGGTCAACTCGTAGTAGTATCCACCCCCGGGGTAGTAGTAGCGATTGTCGGCGGGGGCAGCTGTATCCGGGGCTCCATCATCTGGTTGCATCAAAAGGAGTATATGGGGAAAAAGAAAGCAAAGCAACCGTGAGTACTCATCCGAAGTACTCAGCAAGCAAGGATCTACACTACATATGCAACATTATCAAAGGAAGGTTGTATATGTGGACTGGGCTGCAGAAATGCCAGAATAGAGGGGAAAGCCTAGTCCTATCGTAGACTAGTATCTTCAACGGTCTTGCAGCATTAGAAGAGTGTAGATTAGTACCGCATAAAGTGGTAGAATCATTAAGTCTCATCCTCACCCAGAGATCCTTTCTCGACTCCCTGCGAGAAAGCAATCCCAGAGCCATATAGTCATCAATCTCGTCCTGAGATCCTTTCTCGACTCCCTGTGAGAAAGTAATCCCAGAGCCATACTCATCACAAGTATCCAATTCTAGTTGTATCGATCGGCATACAACTCCGAGTGTCCGTTACCGAGGATCCGGCTATGCATAGATTAGTTCTTCCCTGCAGGGGTGCACCAACTTACCCACCACGCTCGCTTAACTCCGGCCGGACACACTTTTTCGGGTCATGCCCGGCCTCGGTCAAACGACACACCGCAGCCCTACCTAGAGCTCAGCAGAGAGGTCCCCGCCGGTCTACATCCTAAGCGCTCAGGGATCTTGGGCCGTCGCCCTGTGCACTCCGGGTCATTGCGAGCAGGGTGGATACCAGCGCCAACGGCACGATCCGACCCGGCCACAATGCTGAACTGGACGTCTGACAGAGCTGTCGGCTGATACCACGATGCAGAGTACCCATTTTTATACCGGCGTGATGGTTAGTGCTATCGGGCCAAAGGCCCACTCAAATCACATTTCCAAATCGTTAGTGTAATGGTGGTGCGGTAATGAGCAGAGACTCATGATCGATGTGACCCCGTTGCCCCGTCTCGAGGACTTGCAGTAAGGGCTAAGAATGCCCAGCCACGCCTCGTATTCATATCTCGGGCAACCTTCAGGTCAACCCGTCTCCACAACACTCGCCACTTAGGCTCACGCGGGTACCCCTCAGGGTCGACCCACCTTTCCAAGTAACAGGGTAAAGTCCAAGTATCCGTGTGTCCATAACATCAGGGGAATCCGAGGTATCACCCTCATTGGATTCCTGCTCGATGTATCCGTCAAGGTGAACTCGAAGGAATCACCCTCGATGGGTTCACACTTGAGGTGTTGCACGACAGCGTCGTTATCAGAAGTGGTGGAGGAGGAATCACCCTCGATGACCACGACCGAATAGCTACTCTACAGAGTTAACATCAGAAGTGCTACACGAGGTATCACCCTCGGCACTCGATAGTAACGCTGCAGTGTCGTTACAACTAAGGGGGGTGATGCGCGGTGCCGGGGCCTGGTTGTCGAGTCTTCTGATAATCCAGCGGGGCAATCGGGACAAGTGGGGTCACTGATAGGTCTCTACCAAGCCTATACTAGACAGTTTAGGATAAGCAGGTAAGGTTTCAATAGCAGGTTACAATAAACAGGCTATGCATCAGAAATGGTAAAACAGTAGCAGCAGCAATTCTAATGCAAGCATGAGAGAGAAAGAGTAGGCGATATCGATATGCTCAAAAGGGGGGTGCTTGCCTGGAAGCTCTGCTGAAAAGGAAGAAGAGTCGTCGGTGACGTAGTCGATCACAGCGGCATCAGCAGCGCTCTCGGGGTCTACCGGAGAGAAGAGGGGGAGGAAACAGATAAATACACAGTAAACATAGCATTACAAAATACAAGGCAATACGCTGTGTTAGGGGTGATCTAACGTAGGGATAGGTGATACCGACGAAGGGGGAAAACATCCGGGAAAGTATCCCCGGTGTTTGGCATTTTCAGACAGACGAAACGGAGGGGGATTGTTGCATGTTCGCTATGCTAGGCATGTGTAGCGGATGAACGGATTGCGTATTCAAATTTGTCTTGTCGTTCTGAGCAACTTTCATGTACAAAGTATTTTCATCCGAGCTACGGATATTTTTCTATGATTTTTCAAAGATTTAACAATACCCGGTAAATCCCTGAAATTTTGCTAAGTCTGAGAATTCGTCAGTTTTTTTAAACATCACTTAGCTGTTTTCAAAAGGCTACAACTATTGTTCTGTACATCCTATGATTTTGTGCCTTATATCTATTTCGAGTATTCTCTGTGATATACAAGATAGTATTACTTTCATCCGTATTAGAGTTCATTTGCTTGATCATCAATAGCTCTAAAGTAACTATAAAAATAAAGCTGTTTTTCGGTTTTTCTGTTAACAGAACATACCACTTTGCGATTTTCATAGGATTTAATCCATACCTCGAAAAGATTTGGTCCAGTGGGATAAAATGGAGTTTGTCATGTATACTTTCTACTCATATTATTTTTACTCACGTTACCAGCTGTTTAGACGCGGTTTAAGGGTGGTCTAAAGGATTAGTCATTGTAGAAATAGAAAAGCTAGCTAGTAGCATCTACAGTAGCAAGCATCGCATACAAAGCAGCGCATACAAAGCAGCCGGTGCACGCAGTTGGTCCTAGCGGGCATAGACGGGGCAGCCGCAGCAGCAAGCAAAACCATACGTGGGCGGGCGCGACCATGGGGCGGCGGAGCGGAGCAGCAGCGCAGCCGGCGAGCAGCAGAGCAGCGCGGCAGTAGCAGCACCAGTAGCGCAACAGCAGTGCAGCAACGGGGGCGGCGGCAGCTAGCGCAGGAGAGCAGGGGTGGCACGCAGCAGCTGCAGCCTGGGAGCGGCTGGAGTGCAGCAGGGGCGTGGTGTCGCGCCCGCGGACTGCGCGAGCTGGCGAAGGCGGGCGCGGCTGAGCGGCCAGGAGCTCACGACAGGCACGGCCATGGCGCGGTCACGCGAGGTAGGGGTGGCGGTGCTGCAATGGCTGGGCAGGAGGCGAGCAGGGACGGGCGACCGCAGCGAACGAGAGCGAGGCCAGTGGCGCGCGCGGCTGGTGCAGGTGAAGCCGGAGGCTGCGCGTGCATCGGCTATTGCAGGCGGACGCAGGCGCGGCGCGACGGACGGCGTCCTACGACGGAACAGAGAGGAGAGGGGAGACGAGCGCGGGGACGGGGAGCTCACTCCCGGTGTCGATGTACGCCGACGAGGCTCGAGGAAATCCCGGGGGAAGGAGGATGGTGATGACCGGCGACGGCGAGCGGCGTCGTCGGGGCCGGCGTGTGCTCCAGATCGGGAGCGAGGGCGCGAGGAGAGGGAGGAGGGGGGACGGGGGAGGTAGCTAGGGTTCGGGCGCCGGGGAGGGGTGCCGGCTAAATAGGCGGGGCGGCGCCGGCGGATGGCCGCCACGGCACCGGCCGGTGCCGTTGCGGGCATCGGCCGTGGCCACGGGGGCTGCGTGAACAGGGAGATGAGGAGGGGCCGGCGGGGCCAGGTGGGCTGGTTTGGCTGGAGGGACAGCTGGGCCACGGCGCAAGGGGGGGGGGGGGGGGTTGTGGCGCTCTTTTTGTTTATTTTGTTTTGTTTATCTTTTCTTTTTCATTTTTCTTTACTGTTTTATTTTAATATCAGCATATTTTAGTTTTATAAAAATATGAGACCAACACGTAAATTAATGTTTTAGTTTAACCCTCTGCCACAAAAAGTTTCACTCACAAATAAAATAGTTTAATATTTTAGAAATTATAAAAGGCATTTATATAACTGTTTAAGCCACTGTTTTAATAATTTTTGAGCATTTAATCATTTTATAAAAATTTGGTTTATTCACTAATAATACTTATGAATTATTTGACACAGTTTGAATATTTTAGTTTTGACATTTGTAACCTTTTATTTTTTACTTTAATTTAAATTAGAATTTGAACCGATTTGAATCCTAGCGAGATTAGCAATAGTAATAGTGGTGACGTGTCATCATTAGCACATGATTACTGTAGCTTAAATATCCGGGCGTCACAGTCGCGCAGCCTGGTGCATCCGGCTTCACCGACGCATGGCGCTTCCAGCGTGTGGCTCCTGCTCGCCTTCAGCTCGTTAAATTTTCATAAACATCTTATTGGGGGGGGGGAGGGGGGCATAGGTCGAAGTGTGTGTTGGTCGTGCAGCCTGGTGCATCCGGCTTCGCCGGCGCGTGGCTGCTGCTCGCCTTCGGCTCGTTAAATTTTCATAAACATCTTGAAGGGGGGGCATAGGTCGAAGTGTGTGTTGGTCATGTAGCATGGTGTATCCGGCGCACGGCGCCTCCGGCGCGTGGCTCCTGCTTGCCTTTGGCTCGTTAAATTTGCATAAACATCTTGAAGGGGGGCATAGGTCGAAGTGTGTGTTGGTCGTGCAGCGCGTTCGCCCGTGCATCCGGCTTCGGCTGCACATGGCACCTCCAGAGGCATGGGTGTGCGGCACCAAGAGGCATGGGCGAGAAGCATCTGGAGGCACGGGTGTGCAGCACCAAGAGGCACGGGCGAGGCGCGTGAGGCCTCTCGAGCCATGCGTATGAATCTTTTACAGGCACGGTTTCGAGCCTCAAGAGGCACGGGCGTGCGACCTCCAGAGGCACGGTAGTGAAGCCTCTACAGGCATGGCCATGGGGTTTCTCGAGGCATGGGTATGAATCCTCTACAGGCACAGGTGTGAAGTCTCTAGAGGCACGGGCGTGTGGCCACCAGAGGCATGGGTGCGAATCCTCTATAGGCACGGGCGTGTGGCCACCAGAGGCATGGGTGCGAATCCTCTATAGGCACGGGTGTGAGGCCTCAAGAGGCATGGGCGTGAGGCCTCCAGAGGCATGGGTGCGAATCCTCTAGAGGCACAGGCGTCAGGCCTCAAGAGGCACGGTTCTGCATGCAGCAAAGGCACGGTTGTGCCTTAGTTCTCCAAAATGTTTTTGTGACTGTTTCAGTCAGAGAGGCACGGTTGTGCCTTAGTTCTCTCTGGTTCAGTCAGGGAGGCACGGTTGTACATAGATCAGTGGCACGGTCGTGAGATGCATGTTCACTCTTCAGCAAAGAACATCCAACTGCTAACCAGAGAGAAAGATATGAGATGCACGTTCGTGTTCCAGATGTTTTCATTGACACGTTCACTGTAAGAGGCATGGTTAAGCCTATAGAGGCACAAAGGAACTACATGAACAAAAGACTTAGGCTACATGAAGCACAATACGAGGCATGGTTAAACCATTCTGTTAGGTTTGGATGGAATTAGCCTCATTGGCTAATCAAAAGTTTTAGTCTGCATTCTTATCGAAGATCTTTCTAATCTCATAACCCATGTCATTAGGTTTGATTTCATTCTCTTTGCTAAGTAATAGCATGTATAGTGCTTCCGCTTTCCAGTGTTCTAGTTCATCCTATGAAAGTTCACCAAAACAAGAAAAAGGATATTTTAGAATTAGTGCATACAGGTGTATTATATCTAGTAGAAGTAAAATATATTCCAAAGTTTTTATATAGTGCGCTAGAAGAGTTTCAAGGAAAACTTATGTCAAAATTATCTATGTCTTCGATGAAGTCGTTGCCATCGTAGAGAAATGCAAACCTTAGAACAACAAATGGTGATTCACCTTTCTCAACTTTTGGAACATGTTCTACAAAATGAACCAGCCATCTAGCCTTATTCTTTTCCATTTTTTCTTGAAATATGATGTTGAAGACTTCTTTAATCCTAGGTACCTGGGAATTGTATTTTGTTTTGGTTTTAAAGAATCATCTAGTGCAATTCGTAAAACTGAAAAATTGTTATTTACAATACTTACCACTTTGTATTTATGGTTGTGGTATGTGTCATGGTCCTTTTCTTTTTTTCCTTTTAATGGCTTCCATGTCTTCAATCACTTTATTTGCTTCAAATATATCCAGACCATCTAGTTTTGTTCCTGCTTCTTCCTTCTTTAATTCTTCGAGAGAGCTTTCTTCAGGATCAATAATATGAAGTTTCCTTGTATATCTGTCCAGCAAAAATAGTATGTACCGGTCTTCCTTCTCGAGTGGTATGAATACTGTCGTGGTTTTGTCACGGCAGATGTCCTCATGAAAGGACTTAGTCGTGAGGCCAACGCAGCTAGGTAGTTGCTTGAACGGGGTTGATCGGAAACGAGAAGACACGAGTTTTACCCAGGTTCGGCCCCTCGCGGTGGAGGTAAAAGCCTACATCCTGCTTGATTAATATTGATGATCATAGTCTCGATTACAAGGGTGTTGTTTCCCTGACTCTGTCTTGAGAGCTATCAAAACGTCTGTCTTGAGACCTGCCAAAACATCTGTCTCGAGACTTATCTGTCTATCTTGACCTCTAAAAACTCGTCCTTCTTGGGGTGCCTTGCCCCTCCTTATATAAGTTGAAGGGGTGGCTTACATGAGATTCCGGGTTATACCCGTGATTGGAGTCCTACTCTAAGTCATCCGTGTCTTCCAAGTTAAAGGGTCCCCATCTTGACGGAAACTCGCCCGGGGGTACTGTAGCAGACCGTGTTAACTTCAGGCCTGGCACTGTAGCAGAACTGGTTAACTTCAGGCCTGGCACAGTAGCAGGCCGGGTCATCCTTGAGGCCAGTCCCTGTATCAGGCCAGGTCCTGTAGCAGGCCGGGTCATGCTTGACGCCAGGTCCTGTAGCAGGCCGGGTCATGCTTGACGCCAGGTCCTGTAGCAGGCCCGGTCATGCTTGATGCCAGGTCCTGTAGCAGCCCGGGTCATGCTTGATGCCAGGACCTGTAGCAGGGTGGGTCATCCTTGAGGCCAGGTCCTGTAGAAGGCTGGGTCATGCTTGACGCCAGGTCCTGTGGCAGGCCGGGTCTTGGGTGCGGGTAATATCCCCGACATTAGCCCCCAGGTTAGCTTGAATTTATTCATGGTCAGATCCTGAAAATAGGAATAATTATTATGTTTAAGAGAAAATAGCTTGCTCAAAAGGCCGCCTTATTCAATGAACCAGCTCCTGGAAAGTCCGGGTCTCTGTCATATTAACATGCCGATGCTGGTTCCACTCATCTTCAGGACTCATCTCTGGGACTCATCATGGTGGCTTAAACCCAGAGATGACTTAACCTCAGGGCGACTTAAGCCCAGAGAGGACTTAACCTTAGGGCGATTTAAGCACAGAGAGGACTTAACCTCAGGGCGACTTAAGCCCAGAGAGGATTTAACCTCAGAGCGACTTAAGCCCAGAGAGGACTTAACCTCAGGGCGACTTAACGTCATGAGCCGGGTCTAGCCGCGGGTAATTCCCCCGACATTAGCCCCCAGATTAGCTTGGATTTATTCATGCTAAGCTCCTGAGTGTGTCATATCGATATGCTGATGCTGTTTCCACGCAGAAAAAATAACCCTGATGATATTTTTGAGTTGTCTTCAAATGCCTTGGCTTGATAAAAAGAAAATCCGTCTGATATTGTGCCAACTTTCAATGCTTCAGACTTTGATGAAAAATGAATAAAAAAATTCTGTATGATGTTGAGCTGACTTGTCTGAATAGCTTGGAGGAGATAACCTGTAGCCCCCAAGTCTTAAGAGTAGAGCAAAGTGATAGCTTAAGAATTGCTTAAATATAAATGTTGCAACTTCGCAGAAATCCGGTTGTTCATCTGTGTCTCCATTCATAAACTGTGTTTTGCATTTCACATGTGTAGCCCCCAAGGGCTGGCTCATATGTGATGGACCGGGTCTTCAATTTGGACCTTATGATCTGGTTAAATAACTGAATGATGTAGCCCCCAAGTGCCGGGTCGCATGCCTGCAACGACTTGGGACTTAGAAAGTTTGTAGATCTTGAGAAGAGTAGTGTAGTCCCCAAGGGCCGGCTCAGTAAGATAGTACTGGGCTGGGACTTAGAAAATGATGGAAAACGGACTGTAGCCCCTAAGGACAGGATCATTGTGAAAATGACGAGCCGGTTCTTCCTTGAATACGTACTTGAATAAAGAGCGACTTATAGCCCTCAAGAGCCAGCTCATCTCCTTGAGATAGCCGGGTCTTCTGATAATGTGATGATTTGAAAAGCGACTTGCATTAGCCCCCAAGTGCCATGGTGCATGCTTGCAGCGACATGGGACTTTCATACTTGATGTAATCTTGATTTGAATAATGTAGCCCTCAAGGGCCGGGTCGTGTGCCTGCGGCGACTCGGGACTTTTTCATCCATTGTAGAGTAAAATCATATCCATTCTGTGATGCCTTCGTGATGAAAGAAATCCTTAGCCGTGGTTGCAGTGCAACCCGGCAAATATGTGTGAGAAAATCCATAAGTGCTGTAGTCTTCTACATAGCACATGTTGAATAACCAAAAACCCGGTCAATTAAATGACCATGTATTATATGTGACCCGGCTGGAATTGTACCCTGGGAAAATAGGAGAATTGATATCTCAATCATTTAATGCTGGTTATGATAAACCATGATGAAGATCCTACCATTTTGGCTATTAAAGATTTGTTCGTTTCTGTAGAGTTACAATGTAACCCGGTTTGAAAACCGGCTCCTGCAACATAAACAAATATGTTCATGCATATATGATGCATTGTATGATGATGCAATGTATGATGATGTATGCGTATGTTAATAGAGTATAAAAAACGTCGGCTTTCGAGGCACGACAATTTAGACCGGCTTTCGAGGCTCGTGTCTTGCTTCAATGAAGCTGGCATGATAGCCTTGGTTTATCCTGACTCTCTGTAAGCCGGCTCTCACGTGACTCAAGCCGCCGTTTTAACTTTGACAAGTTTAGGGTCATAAAGATTGACTGTCAAGAGTACGGGGGATCACCTTTTCGGAGTAGCATCAAGCAGACGGGCAGGTTTAACCAAATTATTATGACGTTTTTGCCGGGTCAAGAGGGTGAGAAAGCTAAACTCGGTGAGTTGGAAGCCCCCAAGTGACCATATGATCATGGAAAAGCTCAGCATAGGATATACAGGAGACAATGCTACTACTGCAAAACATCTGGGGTCCAGATAAGCCGGCTTTATTCCATTGATCATAATCGAGCAGGATACCCATGTTTAGACTGCGCATCATGGCGACTAGTCTTCTTTGGTAACTCTATGCTTTTTTTGTATGTTTTGCCAATATGACAGGATACCCATGTTTGAACTGTGCATCATGGCAGCTAGTCCTCTTTGGCATCCTTAATTTTTTGCCAATAAGGCAACAACCCCCGGTTCCGGATTGTCTTCCCTGCAATGATCCGGGGCTCTTGAATGTGTGAAACCGGTCAAATCTACCGAGTCATGTCTGTGTAGCCCCCCGAGTCTTAAAACGACTCGAGGAGTCGGCTTGAGATTCTTCATACTTTGGCTGTGGCATAAAAACGTCATATAGTTGATAGCGGAACACTAGAATTTGTTGAAGCTGAAGGCGAGTTGGTGAGTTGATGATTTTTACTATACTCATCGTATGTTCTCCCGTTGCTTGTTATTCTCTTTTGGTCCGGCTCATCTGGCTCTTCCAGGGCCATTTTCTGTTCTATTTTTTTACTGCCGGCTTTAGAATTAAAGGCTCAACTGTGGCCGGATCTCCTGACTTCTCCAGGAGTTATTCCTCCATGGCCGACTCTCCTGGCTCTTTTGGGAATATTTCCTCCATGGCTGGCTCTTTTGTTTCTTCGATGTGCTGAGGGAGACCAGACCACAGCGATGGAAAGCCATTTGTATATCCGTCAGGTAGCGCCGCGAGGGCGAATGCTGGCGCGGCTTCTGGTTGTGGCAGCCCTTTTTTTACTGACTTTTGAATTGCCGGCTCAATGTTAGCCGGCTCACCTAGCTTCTCCATGGGGCGGGCACGGCCCCGGTGTGTTTATCTAGACCGGACCGCAGGGGCGGCGGCTTGCGCGCGTCCATTAGGTAGTTCGTACGGGCGGGTGCGGCCCCGCCGTCTCGATGTAGAACGGGGCGCGGGGACGGCGGCTTGCGCGCGTACGTTGGGCAGTTCAGGCGAGCGGGCGCGGCCCTGGTGTGTTGATGTAGACGTGGGAGTCGACCGCGGCATTGGAAACCGGTGCGGATGCACGAGTCAGCCGCGGCGTTGTAAGCCGATGTGGACGCACAAGTCGGCCGCGGTGGTATAAGCCGGCGCTAGTGCGTGAGTCGGCCGTGGGTTGGTGTAGACTGAACCGCAGAGGCGACGGCTTGCATACGTGTTCGTCGAGCAGTGCGGCAAGGTCAGATGTTGGCGCATGATAACGTTTGGCACGAGCTCTGTATCCATGGCACGACAATCGCCCTCACAGTGAACAATTATCCTGCATAAAAAATATCGCAAGCCAGAGTAATTGTTCTCGGACGAATTATTATGTACCGAAAAATAAATAGGGCAAATAGCACCTGGTATTGGTATTTTTATGGAATGAACAGGGACGCTGGTGTTGGATAATGCTGGATATACACTGGTGCACTTCTAGCTCATATGATCAGGAGTAGCAGTATAGCCTGGTAATAGCTCCTTCTCGATGCAGCCGTTGATGACATGGCCGACAAATATAGACCGTCGAGGTTGAAGTTATCAGCCGCTAGGTTGATGATGATCGGGGTGGAGTTGAAGTCAACTGCGGGCGAGTAGGAGATGCTCGCAACAATCGGCGTGTGTATGCTGATGAATTTTGAGCTGACCACACCCTTTTTTTTTGCAAAAGTGCTAGGCCTCCCTTTTTATCCCACCGGCTGAACCCCTGTTTTTTTTTTTTCGCACTGGCGAGACGAGGCCACATCGGCAGGGGGCGCGTCGGCGAAGCGGAGGCGAGCCGTGGTAGAAGAGGCGGCGGGGGTGGGCCACTGCGGCGTCTTGGCAGAGGCGGCGCTCGGCGGAGGGGAGTGAGGCGGCTCGGTCGCGGTTGCGGCGGCTTGCGGTATGCCATGACCGCAGCGGCAGCGGAGGCAGGGGCGCAGGGCCGGCTTGAGGCGAGTCCGCGACGGCTCGAGGCTGCACCGGCGGGGGTGGCTCGGAGGCGGCTGACGGTGGCTTGAGGCCGCACTGGCGGGGGCTTAGCGAGGCCGGCTGACGGCGGCTTGAGGCCGCACCGGCGGGGGCGTAGCGAGGCCGGCTTGGTGCGGGCGACTCGAGGCGCCGGCGAGGCGAGACCGCAGCAGCGGAAACTGGTGGAGGCGGGCCCTGGCAGAGGCGGAGTGAAGCCGGGGCGGCTTGGAGGTGAGGCCGTAGCGGCTTGGAGGTGAGGCTGCAGCTGCAACGACGGTGGCTGACGGCTTGAAGCGAGGCTGCAGAGGCCGCTCGGAGGCGGGCTCCGCGCGAGGTCGAGCGGGGGCCGCTAGGCGAGACGAGGCCGTACCGGTGGGCCACGGCGGCGGAGACAGCTTGGTCGGGTGACTCGAGGCTGAGTCGTGGGTGGCGGCTTGAGCCACGGCGGTGCAGACGTCGGCTGAGGCGGGCCGTTCGGCGACTAGAGGCCAGGCCGCGGCTGTGACGGCTCGAAGGCGGCTCGCAGGCGAGTAGCTGAGGCTGCGGGGGCGGCTCGAGGCGAGCAATGAGGCGGGGCCGTGAAGGCGAGGCGGGTCACAGAGGAAGCTGGCGACACGGCGCAAGGCCGTGGTGGCGGCTCGAAGTGGGCAGCTCGGCCAGGTGGGCTGGTTTGGCTGGAGGGACAGCTGGGCCACGGCCCAGGGGGGGGGGGGGGTTAGGCCTCTTTTGTTTATTTTGTTTTGTTTATCTTTTCTTTTTCATTTTTCTTTACTGTTTTATTTCACTATCAGCATATTTTAGTTTTATAAAAATATGAGACCAACACCTAAATTAATGTTTTAGTTTAACCCTCTGCCACAAAAAGTTTCACTCACAAATAAAATAGTTCAATATTTTAGAAATTATAAAAGGCATTTATATAACTGTTTAAGCCACTGTTTTAATCATTTTTGAGCATTTAATCATTTTATAAAAATTTGGTTGATTCACTAATAATACTTATGAATTATTTGACACAGTTTGCATATTTTAGTTTTGACATTTGTAACCTTTTTTTTTTTACTTTAATTTAAATTAGAATTTGAACCGATTTGAATACTAGCGAGATTAGCAACAGTAACAGTGGTGACGTGTCATCATTAGCACATGATTACTGTAGCTTAAATATCCGGGCGTCACAAATCTCCTCCACTACAAGAAATCTCGTCCCGAGATTTAAGAGGGGAGTAAGGGGGAAGGGATTTGGTTACGAAATTCTAACGAGTCTTCTTGGTCTTGGTTACTCTTCCCAAAGTAGTTGATCCCTTTTGGTGATGTCTTTATTTCTCTGCTTCAGGTCATCATGATGAAGTCGAAATTCTTTCTTCGGGAACTTCATCGTACTTACGAATAGAAAAGGGACTCGGCGGCCGAGGCATCAGGCGGCTCGAGGCGGGGCCACGCAAGCAGCGGTGGTGGAGTCCGGTCGTGGCTATATTTTTTTTAACGCCCGATATGTGGCCAGCGGCAGCCCTGATCCTTTTGTCCCCTCGTGTGCGTAGCTGGAGGCATATGTCTATGTGGATCGTTTGGGACGCCGTCACACCCGATTTCTAGGCTAGATCAACCTGATTGCTTGACATGCGGACACTACCGCAAAAAATTCTCCGGATTCCCATCTGACTCGGTGAACCAGCGCCGCAAAAATTGCTTGATATTCGACTTGACGCGCCGGCGAAACAGGCAGCAGCGGAAAACAACGTTCTCGGCGACTTGTGATTTGACCGCTCGCTCAGACGAACGGCAGTTGACTCCTGTTGAACTCAAATATCGTACTGCCAGATCCAAAGTTGACAAGCGAATTTAATTAACCCGGCTGCGGGTCTGCCCAAGGTTGTCCCGTGCCGGATTATCCTGCGTGACCGTTCCGTGCTGGCTCTTCTTCATCCAACCAAAACACGAGCTTCTCGATCCCTGAGAGATCTTCCTCCAAGAAAACAACACCACTGTGCGCAGGCCCCACGGTGAGCGCCAACTGTCATGGTTTTGTCACGGCAGATGTCCT
Organism: Thinopyrum elongatum; assembly: GCA_011799875.1. NCBI lineage: Eukaryota > Viridiplantae > Streptophyta > Magnoliopsida > Poales > Poaceae > Thinopyrum > Thinopyrum elongatum. The sequence continues at coordinate 27,508,409 of CM022298.1, forward strand.
CATGAAAGGACTTAGTCGTGAGGCCAACGCAGCTAGGTAGTAGCTTGAACGGGGTTGATCGGAAATGAGAAGACACGAGTCTTACCCAGGTTCGGCCCCTCGCGGTGGAGGTAAAAGCCTACATCCTGCTTGATTAATATTGATGATCATAGTCTCGATTACAAGGGTGCTGTTTCCCTGACTCTGTCTCGAGAGCTATCAAAATGTCTATCTTGAGACTTGCCAAAATATCTGTCTCGAGACTTATCTGTCTATCTTGACCTCTAAAAACTCGTCCTTCTTGCGGTGCCTTGCCCCTCCTTATGTAAGTTGAAGGGGCGGCTTACATGAGATTCCGGGTTATACCCGTGATTGGAGTCCTACTCTAAGTCATCCATGTCTTCCAAGTTAAAGGGTCTCCATCTTGACGGAAACTCGCCCGGGCACTGTAGCAGACCGGGGTATCTTCAGGTCTGGCACTGTAGCAGACCGGGTTAACTTCAGGCCCGGCACTGTAGTAGGCCGGGCTAACTTCAGGCCTGGCACTGTAGCAGACCGGGTCATCCTTGAGGCCAGGCCCTGTAGCAGGCGGGGTCATCCTTGAGGCCAGGTCCTGTAGCAGGCCGGGTCATGCTTGACGCCAGGTCCTGTAGCAGGCCGGGTCATGCTTGACGCCAGGTCCAGTAGCAGGCCGGGTCATCCTTCAGGCCAGGTCCTGTAGCAGGCCGGGTCATGCTTGACGCCAGGTCCTGTGGCAGGCCGGGTCTTGGGTGTGGGTAATATCCCCCACAAATACCTATGTAAAAAAGTTTCGATGTTAGATGACAGTTTAGTATAAAGGAATTTGTTAAAACACATATTTTGATTTTGTTGTAGAGAAAAGGCTATTACCATTTTTGCTGTTGAGAGCTTCTTCTTTTGATGTTCTCTGAGATACATGGGAACCAATTGATGCATCCTTTTCTCGAAATCAGTTTTAAATTTGGGAAGAGGTGTGGACAGGTTCTTTATATCCAGTATATGCTACAGACAATAGATATGAGACATAGTTGTTAGAAAAAAGAAATTGGTATCAAGATAAAACAGTCGTTACAAATAGACAAATTTAGAAGATGTTTGTGCTTTTTTGAAATTTACCTCTACGAAGCTTGGGCCAAATATTAGTCTATCACTTTCTTTTGAACCTTGTCTGCTTTCCCAGATATCTGCTATTTCATCGAGCACCCTCTTTTCTATATGGTGACGTATGTTCCTCCGTGCTGGTCTTGGACCAAATGCTGCCTTCAGGTTGGCTCCAGTAAAAAATGTGCTTTCGCTGTTTTTACGTCTATGCTTAAATACATCTTTGCTGGTGATAGAACAGTAAAAGAAATTTTTGTTGTGAGAGTCAATAACAAACAAACAGAGAAACTTGAATTTAAGAATCTTTTTAGTTTGCTGTGTTCTTTCTCTAACTGTGGCCTCACTCAACTATTTTGAGGTGCATAAGAAAACAACTCACTTTTTGAATTTGTTCTGCCAGCTCTCGCTCATGATTATTTGGAGGAGCTGAGACGCCCCGTTCATGTGTTGAAAGGAATGTTCATGTTTTGGGTATTTCATGCTGCTTCCTCCTTCATTCTTGTTTTTTCCCTTCGGTTCTGTCAAAGCAGGTAAAAATGGATGGCTGTTACTTTTATGCAAGCTTTTGTCATGCTAAAAACATAGCTCAACCTTGAGTTGTTAAAAAACGTAGACAGAAATAGTTATATTACCTTTCCTGGTCGAAAAAAACTTCAAAGTTGCTGGTTTGAATTCTTTGATTCTTCCAAGCAATTCATCCCACTTTATTTGGTTGGTGTTACTGAATACCAGTGTGTATACGTACTCTAGTTTCCATTCGGCATCTACCTTGCTAGGCTGTAGGCAGATCATTGGATGTTTTATATTTTCATGATCTCCACATGTATGTTAATTTTTTTTAAGAAATCAAGTAATTACACTACTAAAGAAAATTGTTGCACTTGCTATTAACTTACATGAAAAATCCTCATTGTCCTTGGTCAATGCATCACCATTCCACTATTTTGCAAATTGGACCATGAAGTGTCCGCATTGCATACCCTGTTGTTTCGGCGCGCAAACTCTGAGAGGCATGTCTGCTATCCTGTCCGAATTCGGTTCGTTGCTGGCTTTTAGTGCCGCTTCTCCATAATGCTTCTTCATCAGTGCGTACATCCTTTTAATCTATGATTACATTTTGGTTTTGTCATTTGGATGCACCATTGAGAAAAGTAATCATATCATATTATCGCCAGAAAAAAATAAACCAAGGTTCAAAGCACATACCAGTTCTGTATGATGTCTATGGTGTTGTTTCCAAGACATATTGGTTTTGCATCTGTAATTCATTGAGTCAAGTATGTCGATGGTACTCCTGTACTTGTTCAACACATACATCATGTAGTGACCGTCGGTGTTATGAGGTATGACGATCTGCGGTGGGGGACAGAGAGAGAGTTGAAGGTCATGGTTGTTAGAAAAATTAAATTTCATGTAATTGTTCCAGCTTAAGGAGAATAAATCATGCGTGGATACTTTTATTCGGTAATAATTTTGAACTTACCAGCTTCTTACCTAGAAGGTCTTTTCCTTTCACAAGGGTTTCAAATTCTCTTAGTGCTTCGTCCTCGTTGAATTCTCTTAGGTCTCCTCCGTTGTACTCGAGACCGAGCACCATCTGCAAGAAAGAGAGTGTATAGTTTTAGTTAAACAATTTATCACATTAATGATGCAGGTGTTTTTGTGGAAGAGGTCTTCATACATTTGCGAATTCTGTAACGAGTATGATTTTATCGCTTGAGTTGTATTGTTGCTGTTCCGCCCATTCTTCCAATAACGCCTTTACCATGGAGCCCTCCATTTGGCCATCTCCTTTTCGTGTCTGTTTCATCATGCCTTCTCCTGTAATGTAATCTTCCCGCTTTGAGCTTTTATATACATTTAGTCTGCAAGCAAAAAAGGTTTACACAAAATAGAGTCACTCGTTAGGTGGTTTTAAGAGGAGCCGCACTTCTCTGTTTTTTGTTTTCATAAGAGAAACTACTTACGCTCTGCATTCTTTCTGTCATTCTCGGCTCATTAAATATGTATGAAGTGCTATGGCCTTGTCCATATAAACAAAATCTCCTTGCACAAATGTTGGAATGTTAACTTTGCAAAAGAACCTGCTCGATGGCTTCAACAGCCTCTTGATTGAGATTATGTTTGCTGAGCTGATCTCAGATGATTGAACCGTTGAAGGTTCTGGGGAACCTGACTGCAACCTTGCCAGATGCTGCATCTTTTTGTTGTTATATACACGCTCTTCTTCCTGAACGAGGCATGTTTTGAATTCATCGAATGACATTCCTCCTTTTACAACAACTTCATTGTATTGCTTTAGTTGCTCTGGGTTAAGGCCTGAAATAAATTCATCTACTTCTTGAGCCTTGGTTAGCGTCTTGGGGGCTAAGAACGCTAAAGAGACAGTACTTGAGGTGTCTTGCTGATCGTTTCTCGATCCCGTACTTGAGGTGTTGCATCCTGCTGCTGGTGTTCTCAATTTTGTCTTGTTGTTTTTGTTGGTTTGTCTAACAGAGACGACAGCATCGCGTTTCCTCTGCTCAAGTATCTTTTGTTCTAAATTCATCTTATTCTCGATGTCCTTCTTTTCTTGTTCTACATCTTTGCATGTTGCCGCTTGCATTCCTGCAGGTAGATTATCTGATTGTCTATCTTTCGGATCGCATGTTGTTGCTAATATGTGATCTTCAGCAACAGGGTGCTTGTTCTACTCGGAGAGCTGGTCTTGCCTAGTCGGTATGTCCTTCCTTCTGTTGTCCTCTTTTAAAGTAGTGTCTGTTACCTCTTCACATTGGTGAGTTTCCTGGTGTTCAATCTTCTCCTCTGGGGGTGGTCGATCTGGTTCTATTGGTGGATCCTTGTGTTCATGTTCCCTCTATAAATCAGCATCTGGTTGCCCATGTTGCTTTGTGTAAGTTTCTTCAATGACTTCCTGGCTGCTTACATGAATAACTTCTAGCTCTTGACTGCATATATCAATAACTTCTTGCTCTTAAGTGCTTCTTCCAATAGTCTTTTCCTCTTGCTCTGGAGTTGGAGGAAACTCTTCTAGTATGTCACATTCTGTCCGTTGCATTTCTTTGTCTCCGATATCGAGTTCACGCTTCAGCATATCTATTAGAATAGAAAAAATACTCATTAGCACCTGGTAGGATGAAAAATTGTGACGCTTGGTTTCTAGAAATTACTTAAGCAAAGTATTACTTATTTGTTTTTAGAAAGACGAACCTATGGTATATTTGATTAATGATAGTACGGTATTGCTTTTTTGCTGGCTGATCATTTGATAGAGAATTTTCTTTCACAATTCTGGGACTTGTTCTTCTGTCAAGAGCACTGTTGTTCCATCTTGAGAGTAGTGCTTCACATTCATTTACATATAGAATGCGCAGTCCATTCTACAAGTAGAAGAATGATTAGTTATTATCGCTGGACTCTGACCTGAAAATACCTTCTATGCTATGTAAGACGTTGGGGCAGTTTAGGTTAAACTACCCTAACGTCCTACATTTAGGAATGGAAGTAGAAAATATTACAGAAAAAAGAGAGCAAGGTTGGTAGTGTTTACGTGTCTCCTCCCTAAAGTGGCACCTGCATTTTGACCTTTTTGAAATGGTCAATATTCACTGGTGAAAGTTGGAGCTCTGTGCTTATTTACTTCCAGATCTTCTTTACTCTGCTTGTTACAATGTTGAAGAAATCTGTTGCCCCCGGATGTGACACCCTGATTTTGGCAACTTTTTCTTTTCAAACTTTTCTTGGCTTTATTTGAAATTTGAATGGTTTTTGAACCTTTTCATTTGGTCTTGGAAACTTTTGTATCTTTTCCAAGTAATCCAAAGCCTCATCACCTTGCCAAAACCCTGCCAAGTACCTCTAGGACCCAAATCCCTATTTAAATCTTTTCCAATAACTCATTTTCTTTATTTGGGAATTTAGGTCATCACTATGGGTTGTGAAGCAACCTATAGTTTGGACGGCTAGAAAATTCTCAAATAATTCTTTAAAATTCCTCGGATTATATCTTGTCACAATATCCAAAAATATTCCATGGCCTAGTTCAAATACTTTGCAAAACAATTCAGTTTTGTTCCTGGACAGTCTGAACCCTTGTGAAGGAAGTGCATGCTAGGTTTATCCAAATGCTCTCAAATTTTTGTGGCATGAGGACACCTACCAATGACTTCACTTCACCAAGTTTCAGCCCTAGGAGACCATCCAAGTGAGAGGTACTTCAACATTTAGTTTCTGGACCAGAATTATAAGTTACACATGAACTGCATTCAAACCTCAACCAAACCTCCTCAAACTTGGCCAGTTTGGAGTCCTTCCAACGAGGATCACTCCAGACAATCTCTTTGGCTCCATCCCTAGCTCTCCACCTCTCCAGATCCCTTTCTAGTTCACTGTCAGAAACTGTTGTTGATCCTACCCTTCATCTCAGACCGAACCAACCAAACCATGGGTGCAGATGAAGTGAGTGAACGAGGGTCGACATGTTGGACAGGTTTTGCCAGGCTTGCGTGGCCTTCTGATGGCAAGCACTGTGGTGAGCACGGCTATGGCACGTCAGTCGCCACGCTCTGGACGCCGCCAGGCTCGGGTCTAGTCGGAGCGGGACGCCCGCGTAGCCGTACCATGTCCGAGCATGCCGACATCGTCCCCAGTTGCCACGCAGCCCTTCTCGACCCTTCGCCCTCGCCGGAGAAGCTCTCGGCGGCCGCCACGCCCGCGAGCACTGTGCCGCCCGTGCGGCCACAGTTGCGGCACCACTCGTCTTCTTCTCCCCGAGCCGTCTCATCGCGCATTCAATGCCACTGCTCTCTCCTGTCTTCTCGCCGCTAGCAGCCAGCCAGCGAGGCGTCCTTCCACCGGCGACGTGTCCCGCTTCCCGCCGTGTCCAGAGAGATCGCCACACCCCTCCTCCCGGCTATAAATAGCCATGCCTGGCCTCGCCGAGCTCTTCACTCCTCTCCCCCTCTCTCAAATCATCTGCCAGCAGCAAGAGCCAAGGCCGAGAGGCCCTCTAGCCTCGAGCTCCACCGGAGTTCCGCCGCTGACCCCTCTCCATCGCCAGCCACCTCTGCTCCTCCTCCGCCTCGCCTGAGCTCTCCGTTGCGATCAGTGAAGTCTGCTAGTCCTTCCGGAGCCACCGCCCGGTCGAACTGCTGCCGGATTCGCCATCCCCGACGACCACCGTAGCCACCACCAACCGGAGAAGAAGGGCGCGACGCCGTCCAACCACCTCCAGAGAATCTACGGGTACGGGTGTGCTCGTCGTCGACCGGCCGATCCATCCCCACCATTCCCGAGCCCAACCGCCGTCGAAATCGCCGGCGATCAGCGCCGGTGAGCCGCCCCTCTCTCTGCCCTCTCTCTCTCTTCTCTGTTTTAAACAAACGGGCCCCACCTGTCATCCACTTGCCGAAGCGGTAAGTGGAGGCGCCTCGGGCATTTACGCCTTCGACGTGGCCCATTCCTGGTTTTTCTAATTTTCTGATTTTTGTTTATTTAAACAGAGTTGACCAGCAACTTTGACCTTGAATATTTTTTTACAGAAAGGTCCAATTGACTTGATTCTTTTTGCATTGCGTTCATATTAAACTCCTTTATTCTCTGACCAAGTTTGGCATTTTTCCAATACACACAGAATTGTTGGTGAATAAAAAGGCTTTATGTGACATTTTCCTTTGCCATTTAATAATGTTTTCAGAAGGAGATTCTTGTGGATTTGAAGACCAGGAGTATTTGAACAACCCAACTGATCAAGGCAAGCCAGGACATCCATATTATGAAGCATTTCATAGCATTGCATAATACATATTCATTTTTTTGCATTTAATTAACATAGATAATTCAAGTGAAGTATTTAAATGCCGATTGTTGACAACTTAAATTGATATGATGAATGACCATGATGGCTAAGTGAAACTTAGTTGGTTGATCAAGACTCACCTGTCCGGGCTTACCCGTGCAGCCACATTTGCCGGTATGGGACGACTTTGACTTGGTCTGGCTCCGTGCTCTTTCACCGGTACCTCCAGACAGGGAGGGTTATGCGTGCATACTGCCCTGATCAGGCAGACGGCGATAACCCTGTGAGCCCAGTCGAGTTTGGTGCCGGCATCCCCGTTTGGGACAGTTTAGTTAGGCCACGATGGTGGCAGGTGTCATGAGGTGACACGGGACCACCCAAGGCTTGACTCCGAGGGAGTGTGATTGCCGGTGGTACGATGGGAGAGTTACGAGTCAGGCGGGTTTCGTTGGAGCAACGCTTGTCCACCCGAATGGGATCACGAGGTCAGGTGCACCATGGTGTGGGTAAAGTGCGCAACCTCTGCAGAGTGTAAAATCTATTCGAATAGCCGCGTCCACGGTATTGGGCAGCCCGTCCAGACCTCTCTAGGTGATCAACCGTAATAACCATAGTAATGATGGAAGTACTTGTCTTATGAGTGGAAGTACTCGTTGGCATCCAGTATTCCGAGGGTTGTGAGACAAACCGGATATGAGTAAGTTAATAACAGTAAGTGAATCATTTAAGACTTAACATGTTGATTGCCATGCTATTATTTGCTGCATACTTGGTCGTCATGTGCTTGCGAGTACATTCAAAGTACTCACCTGGCGTATCATGCCAGATGCGGGAGAAGACTGAGAGGGAGGTCTCGAAGGTCCATGTTGCGATGACTAGGATGTGTCCTCAGCAGTGTCCCTGTGGATGGAGTTACTATCATGTTCTGCTACGCAGTAGTCTTTCACTGTAGTATCCCGCAGTAATACCGAGGCCCTGATATGTTAGATAAATAATGTAGATATTGTCATAGCACTAGATGTGCTTTTGGCCTTGATGATCATGTAATATATAAGCTTGTACTCGACAATTATCAATAAAAGTTCAGCTATGTTCTGTTCCAAGTTGTTGTGTGTTTCTAGAAGACATGATCTCTGGGTTGGAAACACTGGTAAACCGGTTCTCTGAGCCGGGGTGCCACACGGGGTATGTAGTTGAAGAGTCATTGAGTTCAAAGTGCTCTTTTTTCATGTTAACTATAATGGTGAAATAGTGACCGACAATTTTGTCTCTCTTAAACCCGCCTATGGAAGCTGGCAGAAGGAACTGCAAAAGGCAAAAAAAAAAAGAATACATTTTACAATCATTCTTAGATTTAGTGGTTCTTTCTTCTTAGTTTTGTGTAGACATTTAGACATGATTCGTTGGTCATAAGAAAAAAGGTAGAGCCATAATTGGATTTCGTACCTGTAACAGGTGATCTGCTTACCATGTCATAATTTTGCAGTTGTTCTCCTTCGTCCATATCAAAAAAATCTTTTAAGCCTGGCAGGTAGTATTTTGTTTCTGATCTGTGCTTGATCTTTATTTTTGAAGCCCATCGGATCTTCGTGATTGGCTCCCTTTATTGATTGCTGCTTGTTTTGTCATACGTACACAAAAAGAATTTGTCAGTTCATTTGTAGACAAAGTTGATCGATCGATAGACTAATATTCATTGCAGAGATGAGCCTTTACTTACAGTGTGGTTTAATGATATAATCTTTCTCCCTGTGCCCCCGCGTTCTTTTCTCAAGATCACCAGCATGGGTTCCATGGCTGTGCTGATCACTGGATTTACAATTGTAAAGCTTTTGGCCACTTGACTGAGCATGACATCTACCCTGTCTGTTGTTATGAAAGGCTCATCTTTGCAATATATATTTAGAAAATATTTTAGTTTACAGGGAAAAACATTGAAATAATGTATTCTGTGGTAGTATCATGAACTTACCGTTCTTTCTCTGTCCATGTCCTGCATACAGCGTTGTATAGGTCTTCGATGGCTTTGCTCATGGGATCACTATCTTTACTCCCTTGTTCTTTTGTACCTGAGAGGATTTTAAATTTAATCTAAATAATTTTAATTGGTAAAGATAATACTTAAGTTTCTTTTGTCTTGCCTCTTTTGTTGTTTTGTTTTAAGTTACAAATTGTGAGATAGTACTTAAGTTTCTTTTGTCTTGCCTGTTTCGCTGCTACAAGATACGCCTTGTCCTTTGTCGTTCCTTTCTTGTTTATTTCCGCTTGTGGTGGCATGTCATGAGGTCCCTTTTGGGTTGTACATTCAATGCTGGATGCATCAGGACCCTTTCATGCAGTTTCTGCTGCATCCTCGTTTGGGTCCGCTGTGCCTTTCTCAGCGTCCAGCTGTTGCATGACCAACAACGTGTCTTGCTGATGGACTTTTTCGTGTTCTGTTTCAGTGTCATCCTGGTTGACTGTCGTGCTTGTGGTAGCAACCTCTTTGATAGCACAATCGCCCTTGTCTGTCGGTGCAGGGTTTTCATGGACGGTGTCTGATTCTTTCTTTGATATATCAGCCCCATGTTTTTCCAGAACACTCTGAGGGTTTGCTTCATTGCCTGTATCCGTGTGCTTGTCTTGTTGAGGTTTCTGTGTTGTCATGGAAAAGTGTAGTTAAAAATAAATAAATTTGTAACTTTAATTTGATTGTAGTTAGCGCCTATGCCCTAGGAAAATAGCGAAATATCTAGTGCGTCTTTGAACTATGTGAATGTGAAGAGGTATTGCTTTATGGAGATTTGTGGTGTTTGCCCAAGCTAAGCTAAAATTTTATAGAAACAACTTATGCAACTTCACCTGTTTAGTCGTTGTCGCCGCTGCCGTCTCTTCCACCTGTTCTTCGTTGAGTGGAGGTTTTTGGGCCTCCTCTGGTTCTTTGTCTTGTTGTTCAACGTTAGTGTCCTTGTTTTTCTCTTGCGGCTGTTCAAACATAGAGGTAAGTAAATGGGACTGCATTTGTGTCTACGTGTAGCTATTTTCTAATTTCATAGAAGCAGCTTATGTAACTTCACCTTTTCGGTCGTTGTTGCCGCTCGAGTCTCTGCTACTTCTTGTTTGCTGAGTGAAGGTTTTGGGGCTTGGTCTCCAGTGGCATCGCTGTCTACCGTTGGAAGAACATGTTCCCCTTGTTTAATGCCCTCCTCTTGTTGCATTTGTTGGTCTTGAACATTGGTGCTCTCCTGTGGTTCTTGCGGCTGTTCTAACACAAAAAGTAATTAAATGGGACTCATTTCTATCTGTGCAGCTTTTTTTTATATGTTATAGAAACAGGTTTTGTAACTTCATCTCTTTAGTCATTGTCTCCGGTGCCATGTCTGCTACTTCTTCTTTGTTTTCTGAAGGTTTTGGGTCTTCTCCAGTGGCAGCAACACTGTCTATTATTTGTAAGACCTCTTGCTCTCCAGTGGCAAGAGTGTGTACTACTAGAAAAACATCTTCTCCTTGTTTCTTGCCGTCCTCTTGTTGTGTGTGTTACTTTTCTATGCCAGTGCTTTCATTTATTTCTTTTTTCTGTTCAATCAAAAATGTAAATAAAGATGGGACTTCATTTGTGTCTGCGTAACTATTTTTTTATGTTATAGAAACAGGTTATCTAACTTTACCTCTTCAGCCGTTGGCACCCGTGGGATCTCTTCTAGTTCGTGTTTGTCAAGTGAAGGTTGCTCTTTAGTTGTAGCACTGACTCCTATTGGAATGACAACTTCCTCCTGTTTTTTGGCTTCCTCTGGTTGTGCTCCTTGTTGTTCTTTAACACCAGTGTTCTTGTTTGTTTCCTGCGTCTGTTTAGAGAAAAGGGAGATTCATTCCTTATAATTCTTGTATTAATGTGGCAGGCTGTACTAGGTAGTTCATCCCTTATAAATCTTTGAAAAAGGTTGCTGTTGAATTTTACCTTTGTGTCGGTGGTTGGGATGTTCGTGTCTGCGTCCACTATTTCTTTGTCAGGTATAACAGCCTCCAGTTTGCCATCAACTGGGATGTTCGAGGCTTGCTCCTCTGTATCAGTCATCTGCAATGTCGTGGCGCTGGAAAGCTCTTGTCCACCAACTTCTTGTTCAATGTTGCTTTCATGCGCCTGAGATTCATCGTTGGATTCAGGTTCAACATGGGTCGCCTCTTGTTTTTCCTGTGCTTGTAATACCTGAAGATGAAACATGATGAGTTTGCGGTGCATTTTCTCCGCACATGATGAGTTTACGGTATGGGGCGAACTGGGTTGTGGAAGTTCACCTCCTCTTTGTTGTTTTCTTCTTGTTTATCTTGTGTGATGTTAACAGTCAATGGTGGGTCAGCTTGTGCTTCGTCGGGGGCTGAGTCTAGCTCGGTGGGACTGCTGAGTTGATGGTCATCATCCAGCTGAGTCTATATTTCGTTGCAGATTTTTTAGTTAACTCAGAACTCTATCCAGTTTATAAAGGAAAAGGGATGTTTATACTCACGTGTTTGCTGGCTCCGATCCCGGTCGTCTGTTGTACTTCTTTTGTGGTTGTGCTTGAGGGAGCATTATCTATTGTGACGTCACTTGATTTGTTCCTTGCATCCTTCTACTTGTGAGCTGCGTTGGGATTTTCCCCGAAGAGGAAGGGTGGAGCAATATAGTAGCGATAAGTATTTCCCTCAGTGAGAACCAAGGTTATCGAACCAGTAGGAGAATCACGCAAACACCCATCAATAGTACCTACACACACAAGAGCAAATACTTGCACCCGACGCGGCCAAGAGGGTTGTCAATCCCCTTTAACTCGTTACTTGCAAGGATTAAATCTGATAGTGATAGATAGATAAATTGCAAAGTAAAATAAAAGAAGTAAAATTGCAGCAAGGTAATTAGGATTTTAGTAATATTATATAAGTAGACTCGGGGGCCATAGTTTTCAGTAGAGGCTTCTCCCTCATAAGAATAGCATACGGTGGGTAGACAAATTACTTTTGGGCAATTGATAGAATAGCGCATAGTTATGATGTTATTCATGGCAATGATCATGTATATAGGCATTATGTCCGTAACAAGTAGACCGAAACGATTCTGCATCTACTACTATTACTCCACTTCGAGAGCGCTTCTATGCTTGCCTCTCTATGTATTAAGTTCATGACAAACAGAGTAATGCATGAGGTATGATAACATAATGTAGACAGAATAAAACCATGCAATATGATTGAACCCCGTCGTTTTACCCCTACTGGCAACAATACAAATACATGCCTCGCTACCCCTTCTGTCACTAGGTGAGGACACCGCAAGATTGAACCCACTACAAAGACCTCTCCTGCTGAAGATAAATCAATCTAGTTGGCCAAACCAAACGGATAGATTGAAGAGAAATACAAAGATATAACAATCATGCATAATAAAGTTCAGAAAAGACTCAATTACTTTCAATGAATAATCTGATCATAAACCCACAATTCATCAGATCCCAACAAACACACCGCAAAAGAAGATTACATCGGAACAATCGGATTGAACTCCGAGGAGAACATTGTATTGAAGATCGAAGAGAGAGAAGAAGCCATCTAGCTAATAACTATGGAGCCGTAGGTCTATGGTAGACAACTCACACATCATTGGAAGGGCAGCATGGTTGATGTAGAGGCCCTTCGTGAGCGATTTGCCCTCCGGCAGATTACCGGAAAAGGCCTCCAGATGGGATCACGGAAGAACAGAAGCTTACGACGGCGGAAAAGTTGTTTCGGGTGGCTCTCTGTTGGTTTGGAAATATTTTGGAATTTATAGAGGTGGAATTAGGTCAAACGGAGTTGCGTGGGAGTCACGAGCTCAGGGGGCGCACCTACCCCCTGGGCGCACCTTGTGAGCTTGTGTCTCTCCCGTAAGTCTTCTGGCCTCCTCCCGAACCTTCTAGGGTCCCTTCTGGTCCAAGAAAAATTACCGTAAAGTTTCATCGTGTTTGAACTTTGTTTGGTATTGATTTTCTGAAAAACAAAAAACATGCAGAAAACAGGAACTGGCACTGGGCACTGAGTTAATAGGTTAGTTCCCAAAAATGATATATAATTGCATAAAAAGTATCTAAGATTGATAATATAATAGCATGAAACAATAAAAAATTATAGATACATTGGAGACGTATGACATCCTCGTGCTTGGTGTTGTTACCATCATCCTGCTGTTGGGTTTCATCGTGGGCTGGCATGCTGTTGCTATACGTGCCTGAGAGTATGAAACACAATTTTTTTAGTTCAAGTATGAGAACAGCCAGGAGAGTCACATCACATCGTGTATTGTTATTATTTACCTGTTTTGCTTGTTTGTGCTCTGCATCTTTTATTTCTGCTACTACTTTTCTTCCTTGGTTTTGCTATTTTTCAACGCTTGTGTTAGTTGGTACGTGCTTGTGCTTCTGTTTCTTTTGTACCTGCTTCTGCTCCTTTGTGTCTCCCTTGTTAAGCATCGTCTTTTGTGTCCTTGATCTTGTCCTTATCTTCTTCTCTTCCTCTTCTTCTGCTGTCTTTCTTTTTCATGTTTCTTGTGCTTCTGTTGTCACTACGGCTTCTTTTGTGTGGTCATCATCAACTACTCTAGTCGTCGCTTCCGCATCTTCTTGCTGTAGTGCTCTCAGGTTCCCCTCGTCCCTTTCATTCTTTCTTGCCTTGCAAATTATGTGCTGAAAGTTATTGTGTTGATCGAAAGCTTTCATCAGGGACGCTGTTTGTTCTATCAGTGATTCTCTGGCTTTTCGATCGAAATTTTCCTCTTCATCGGTGCATTGGTATTCTACCTTGCTCCTTATTCTGGGTAACCGTGTTGCTTCATCAAGCACATTTTTCAACATTGCATTGATCCTTTTGGATCCTTCTTCTGATCCTTTGCTGGTGCTTGTCCCAAGTTCCCTGCTTCCACTGGTGCTGCCCGATGCTCAACGCCGGTGCTGGGGTGGAGGTGGTAGTAGTTTGGTCGTGTGCTGTTGATGTTTTTGATGCTGTGCTGGTATGAGTTCCATTTAAGATGAAGGTGATTCTATGTTTCTTTCTTTCAAGTAGAAGATCATGTCTGCTGTTCCTTTCCATGTCTGCATTGTTTTGGTAGAATGAAATTTGTTAGAATCGAAAATGTTTTTACAAGGTACAAGGAATTTATAGACAACAGAGCCATACCTGTATCTTGCCAAATTCATAGTCATCCGGACATGCTTTTCCATCCTTCTTCATGTCTACTCTAGCTATTTTTGTTAGATCCTTCTCGCTAAGATAGTTTGCTCGTGGTGTTGAGCTCTTATACATTCTCTCAGCAATTTTGAGCATTTCTCTGGTGTTTGGTAACAGCAGGGAGTCGAGGTACATGATTACTAGTCCTTGTGCCAAACCATTGAGGTGCTTTTTGTTCTTTAATTTCTGATTTTCCGTGCCGTGTTTTTCCAATTCCACAGCTCCACCCTTAATCCCTTCGACGACGACCTGGCAGAAATCCATCTATGCGATATCTTTATAATTCATATTCTTTCCCATTATCGCTTGTTTGCTAAAGATAGGGGCAGTTGTTCCACAGACAACCTTGCGGAAAAGAATGAGAAAAAAGATTTTAACTGCTTTCCTGTTTGCTTCTGGCTTGTCTATTTGTATTAATTCTTCTAGCTTTTTAAGCAGATCTGGAGCTGTGAAATCTGGATTTTTGAAGCTAAGGTCTAACGTCAATTCCTTCATTGAACTGGGGCAAGTCTGCGGCCTTGGTGCTGTCTTCTGTTTGCCGTTTGGGAATCCAAAAGCCTTATGGATGCCTTCCTTGGTCATATTGATTTGCTTGTCTTCATCAGCATCGCCGAAGCTTATCGTCATGTTGTCTGTGTTCAAATTTTTGTAGATGTGTGCTGCAAGCAGCCTGGAAATGGAGCCCATTATTTTGCAGTGCTCTATGCTACTGTCGGGGAAAATAAACAGGGGTATATGTTTTCCCCTGACTTGTGCACGGACAGTGAAGGCACAGGCACAAGAGGAAGATTACAGCGCCAAGATCAGGCCAAAGTGCAAGGGATCAAGATCTTCAAGGGACCAACATGCAGATCAAGAGGACCAAGGCCAAGCCAGAGAAGTAAGAAACCACCAGGAGAAAAGCCTCCCTTGCCGGGCAGGCGAGCCTGACGAGGACGGGGTCGCCCCCGGAAGAAAACCTCCAAGACGCCCCGGCAGGGCCTGCCGGGACTCGCAGAGGCAAAGCCACCTCACCAAACCACTTCACCACGACGCACGTCGTCGATCAATGCGGTGTCAAGCCGCAAAGTGACTAAGTGGCATCCATTTGCCACATGGCAGCCCCTTTCTACAGGAAATACCTACAGACGACACTCGTCCTGCAACGTGTCGAGCGAGCAGGTGCAAAGCTGGCGAAACAGCCCGGCAAGGCTTGCCGGGCAAGTGACGATGTCACGTTGAGCGGCGCATTTAATGCGCTCTGTCAGCCTGCAAAATTTGGTATGATAGCACTGTTTGCTATCTTATCAGTGCATAATGACTAATTTGCCACTGTGGTGACCCCTTAGTCTATAAAAGGAGGCCCGAGGCAACCGTAGAAAGGGTTGGACCCTGGATTAGCAAGTCCAGCCCCTCACATTTCATACACACGTAGCCGTTTCGCCCTGAGGCAACCCTGCTGGGCAAACATGCTGCGGCCACCACCATTTCTCCACCATCAATCCACCAAAGCAGGAGTAGAGTTTTACACCTCACGACGGCCCGAACCTGGGTAAAACTGTCCGTGTGATCTCTGTCGTGCTGCCCCACGCTCTTCTGCTCTTTGTGCAACGTGCCATCCCCCTGCCGAACCAGCAAGGGACCTTTGGTCCCATAGGTAGGGGGATCACTTGCCCGAACCTGAAAGCGTGAGCAGCACGCCATATCCATGGTAGCCCGGTGGGAGCTTTTGGCGTCGGTGGCGCCTGCGAAGATATGAAGACCAAGCTGGGCCGTCCCCGCGCCCGCCTTATTCATCGCCACATTCCGCCGTAGCCGTGGCTACGGCGAAGATTGCTGCTGGCGGTGATATGCCCCTCCCGGTGACCCATGCGGCATGACTGCTGCTTAGGCGCTGTTCAAAAAAAGAGGGGACAAGGCGCGCGGGCAAAGGGTCACTCTTTTTCTGTCCCTCTCCTTCGTCGACAGTCGAGCCGCTTTGGCCCTGGCATCGTCAATGTCGATAACTACCGGTATTTTGGGAAATCCTGAGTAAAACGCCGGTATGAATCCATTGGTTGATGCCCCGGCAACTGCGCTCCAGCAAGGCCGTCTGCATTGGCGTGATCCATGTGACAGCTGTTGCCAAGCTGTTTGAAAGGAGTGGGGGAAGGGAATGGGGACCGAAAGAGCCGGGCACCATACCTCACTGCCCGCCAGACACGCATGACGTGTATTGGTCCCTGCCGGGAACCAGAGAGTTCTTTGCTTGACCCCCGTCCTTCTGGGCATCATGAGCGCGCCAAATGCACGCTGCCAGAAGGGATGGGAAGGAACAAGAACAAAAGCTAAGTTCACGCCATCATTTCCTCTTGATGAATCATAGATTCTTGCATTCGTTTATCCCTCGGCTTTGGCGAGTGTTCGTACTATGAAATCCTTCATGTGATGGCACCTTGGCTAGTTCTTTGTCTGCACCCTCTTTCTGTTCCGAGCCTTGCTCGCAGAACGAGCGGCTGCATCGAGAGCTACCAGGGAAAAACTTGCCGGGACGCATCCACGCTAAAATGACTGTTAGGGGCCAGACCCCTACAACAATTGCGGCAATATGATACCGCCAGGCAACCGAAGCACGCACAAGGACTGATCGTACGAACACAAGCATATAAGCTTGAAGGGATGAACGCGCATTTAAGATTAAACAAAGGACATCAGTTCCATGCAAGCATAAATTAGTACAGTACTTAAAACACAAAGCATACATCTTGTTTTGTTACATGATAGCACAGGAGCGACAACTGCTCTTCACTTGGTCTGGCGGCTGCGTGGGGCTGTCGGAACGCGAAGGACCTTGGCGGCCAGCGGGGTGGCTTTCTCGTTGGCAGCCGAGACGTTGGCGCCTGCCAGCGGCTTCCTGAAGCCGTCCTCAAGGTCAAGATCCGGGTGACGGCAGGCGATGTTGCTCAAAACCATGAGGAGGGCGTCGTGAGCAAGCTTCCAGGACTCAATCGCGAAGCGGTTGGCCCTCCCTTCTTCGTGCACCTTCAGCTTGTCAACCAGCTCGTTGAAGAAAATTCCCAGCTTAACGCTGGGAACCTCATGCCTGTTGACTGAGAAAGCTGGCCCATCCATGCCCATCGCCACGGTCTGGGCAGCAAGATGCATGGCGACATCGATCAGGCTCTTGATCCAGAGGTTCAACTGCTCGGACTGATTCGCCAATTTGTCTTCTGCATCCTTCCGGAGACGCTAGGCAGTGTCCAGATCTTTGGACAGCAGCTGTTGGCGGGATTCGCTGGACTCTACCTTGCCCTCCAAGGAGCCGATCCTGGCCTTCAGGTCCGTGATGGTGCCTTTGGCGGTCTCAAGACTCTGGGTCCTGGAGGAGAGCTACGACTGCGCGTTGGTCAGAAAAACCTTCATCTTCCCCGCTTCCTCCTTGAGGGCCTCCACTTCCTTGGCGCTCCCGGCAAGCTCCTCTGTCATCTTGGCCACCTGTTGATCATGGTCAGTCTTGGCGGCAATCGCGGCAGCTAGATCATCAGCGAGCTTCTTCAATTGGGCAGCAAAATCAGTCGAGAGGGCGTCCAAGGCAGCCTTGTGCTTGTCCTCCAACTCCTTGGTGTGCTGCTGCACAAGGGCTTCTAGATCATCATCCTTGGCGCGAAGGGTGGCACCAAGCTTCTCCTCCCGGAGAGAGATCTCCTGCTCTTTGGCGTCGAGGAGTGCCTGGCGGTCTACCAGGCGCGCTTCACGGGCCATGACTTCTTCCCTCGTCATCAGGATTGCCTCCTGCTGCCTCATAAGCACCTGGAACTGCTTGGCATGCCACTCGTGCAACTCCAGGCATTTGTCCTTCAACTTCTCGTCCACCTTGTTAGCGGACTCACGCCGCTCCTTGAGCACCTGCCACTTCTGGTCATGCCGGGCCTGCATTTCTTTGATGCCCATTGCTATGGACTCCAGGAAAGACAAGTCCATCGCCATGGCAACTGAATCATGGGTTTCCCCAGCTCCTTGGTGCAGCGAGGCAAGAATGCGCTGAAGCTCTTTGTCGACCTCCGCGCCCGTCATCATCGATGGGTCGGGGGCTCCGATCCTGGGCTGCGCCAACACCAGTGCCAATTGGCTTGAGGATGGTGGCGAGGTCCCCACCGTAAGCCCAAAGGAGGGGAGAGGATCCATGGTCTGGAGAGGAATCTTCCCCTTGACCACCACTCCCACCTTCGGGGCGTTTTCGGGAGTGTGCTCCGCCACCGCCAAGGGATTCTGAACATTCTCGGCGGTGGGGCCTTGTCCCTCCATGGTGGCGACCTTGGCGGCCTCATCCGCGGCAGCTCTCCCTATGCTGGCCACCTCTTCCAGTAGTTCTGGGTCTTCAGCCTGGAGGACAGCAGAAAAGGAGGACAAGTGAATAATTGCGAGGATGAAGGGAGAAGAGACATATACAAGAAAAGGAAGAGGGAAGTGGAAATAAGTATCGGGAGAAGTCTGCCGGGCCGGGGCCTCAGTTTCCTCGACAGCATCTGTTGCCGGGCCATGGATTCCACCCTGTGCCGCGGCAGACACGGCAGCTCTCTGCGCGGTCTCGTCCGCGGAGGGCTCCGTAGGGGGTTCCTCGGCTCGGTCGGCGGAGGGGACATGCCCCTCTAGGAGGGGCTCACTCTGCGTCTTCTCATCGTCTCCTCCAGCTGGGGAAGCAGGGAGGCCTACCCCATCACCTCCAGCTGGAGTGGCCGGCCCCCCACTTCCGGGCCAAGGGCTGGACTGGGGCCTCAGCACGGGGTTCTCTGTGTTGCTCCCCGCCAAGGCCGGGCTCTCCGCAGTCTTCGGCGATCCAACGCGCAGGAGCCTCTTCCGTGGACGATGGATGAGAGTTTCCGTGTCCTCCTCCACCTCCCTGCCAGCGACAGCAAAACAAGAGGTCAGTCATAAAAAATAATCAAATATACTGAAGATATATACGAGAAAAGAAATCTTCCTTACTCCTCATCAATAAGCATGGAGTTCAAATTGAACTCCATGGGCGGTGAAGGTGCTCTGTCTCTCTTCTGGGACGGAGGGGTGGAGCTCCCCGGTAGCTCTAAGTCTTGCTGAAGCGCTGGGGGCTCCAACGAGGACGAGCTCTGCGAAGAACTCAAGCAAGAGTAAGAGCCGGAGTCAACCTCCACATCCGCCGATTGCTTGGCGGGGGAAGCCTTGATCCCGGCAAGGCGAGGAGACTGGCGGGGCACCACGTCTGTCTTGGTGTTCTTGGTGGTGATCTTCTTCACCCGCTTGGCGGCAGGCGCTGGTTTTGGGGCCACCGGTCCTCGGCTAGTAGCACGCCTGCGGGGGCACTGATCCAAAATCGGCTCGGGGGATTGAGGGCCAGCCGCAAGCCACTCTGCTTCAGGCTCCACCACCTCACCAAGCTGCCCCTGCCCTTGAAGCTCTGTTGCCGCGGTGGCTAAAGCCTCAAGCCCGGCAAACTCAGCCCTGGCGGGAACATCCCCGGCAGCTTCTTTCGTGGCCTGCGCTTCGCCGCCACCATGAGAGGAACCCCTGTCCTCAGCTTTCCCTTTTCCTTTCCCGGCATTCGCGGCCCTTGCCATCGCAGCAATCCGGGCCGCCTTGTCCCCTTCAATCCTCCTCTTGATGAACGCCACCTCCACAGTGGATGTGCGTTTGTACATCTTGGGCTCGACCCTGACAGCCCTCTCCACCAGGGCATTGGACCACATGAGCTCTTCATCAAGAGTGGGCAGCCGCCAATCACTTGCCACCCCTTGAGCATTGCAATCTGGCATCCACTTCAGGATCTGATCTCGGGCAGAATTGATATTAAGAGGGATAATGTTTGTCGGGAGCTTGAACAATTTGAAGCGGCCAAACAGTTGGTCGCACAACCTGGCGTGGCCATAAACAGATAAGTTATTGGCCAGGCCTAGGATCAATCTCATCCTGTCCCCAGCATCGCCACCAAGCAGTTTTGTCCCTCCTCTGCAGTGGTGAGATGCGGCGAAGGAGAAAGTCTGCCCCCATGTGCTCGATGGTTAGCCCGGCAGTCTTCAAATGGGTGATCCTGTTTATTGCCGGGCAAAGCCTGTCGTCAGTGAGGCCGAATGCACTCCATTCCTTGCCGTGCTTGACGCACGATGTCCGCGCTTCGTAGAACTCTGGAGCCTCCTCATCCTGAATCCAGCACCAGTCGCCTCTCCACTCTCCCCACCTCTCGCGCTGCAGACCAAAGATATAATCCCAGGACTTCCTCGCCACCCGTGGCATCCAGCTGATGTTTTCGGAGTGGTGATCCTTGTTCTCCACCCGTGGGACAAAATAATGCCTGAACAAATCAACATTGGGGGCGACTCCAACAAAGTTCTCGCACAGATGGGCAAAGATGGCCATGGTCGCCATCGCATTTGGTTTGAAATTAAGGAGATGAAACCCATAGATCGTCATCGTCGCCTCAAAGAATTCGGAAAAAGGGGAGCAGAGGCCGCAGATGAAGTATGCGCAGAAGAATCGATACGCATTTGGAGGATCCTCTTCTCCCTCAGCCAGAACTTTGGGAGCGCCGTGCCCTTTCGGGACTTCCCTCCCCCATAGGTACCCATACCTGGCTTGCAGAACCGGGCCGTCCAGATTCGACGGGAAGAAGACGACGTCTCCCTGCCACTTCTTGTTCAGCTCCGTCACCTTCTTGCTTCCCTCGGTGGCCACTTCCTTCGCTGCGGCCGTCTGCTTCCCCTTGGCCGCTGTTCCCCCCCCCCCCCCATCTCCTCGGACGCCGGTGCGGATGAGGAAAGGAATTGGGTGGGGGACCGGCGGCGGACGAGGAAAGGTTGTTTGGCTTGCGGGGAAAATGAAGGAAGGGTAAGGCAGGCGACAAGTGAATCGTGCCGCTCCACGTTTCTCTACCTTTGAGGGGGAAAGAACGGAGCGGAGGCGCGACGCTTCAGAAAGTTACCGTTTTACCATAACTGCTACAGTCCCACGACCCCACGACCCACAGTAATTGCGCAAGTGGACGTCGGATTAACTAGTCGTCATGGCAAACCGCCGTGCACAACCTCCTCTTGCCACGTGTCCGTGCACTGTTTGGGGGCCTAACCCAATGTGCCGCGTGACACGTATGGCTCAGGCCCGGGGGCTTATGTCGGGGAAAATAAACAGGGGTATATGTTTTCCCCTGACTTGTGCATGGACAGTGAAGGCACATGCACGGGAGCATGATTACAGCGCCAAGATCAGGCCAAAGTGCAAGGGATCAAGATCTTCAAGGGACCAACATGCAAATCAAGAGGACCAAGGCCAAGCCAGAGAAGTATGAAACCACCAGGAGAAAAGCCTCCCTTGCCGGGCAGGCGAGCCTGGCGAGGATGGGGTCACCCCCGGAAGAAAACCTCCAAGACGCCCCGGCAGGGCCTGCCGGGACTAGCGGAGGCAAAGCCACCTCACCAAACCACTTCACCACGACGCACATCGTCGATCAATGTGGTGTCAAGCCGCAAATTGACTAAGTGGCAGCCATTTGCCACATGGCAGCCTCTTTCTACAGGAAATACCTACAGACGACACCCGTCCTGCAACGTGTCGAGCGAGCAGGTGCAAAGCTGGCGAAACAGCCCAGCAAGGCTTGCCGGGCAAGTGACGATGTGACGTTGAGCGGTGCATTTAATGCGCTCTATCAGCCTGCAGAATTAGGTATGATAGCACTGTTCGCTATCTTATCAGAGCACAATGACTAATTTGCCACTGTGGTGACCCCTTAGTCTATAAAAGGAGGCCCGAGGCAACCGTAGAAAGGGTTGGACCCTGGAATAGCAAGTCCAGCCCCTCACATTTCATACACACGTAGCCGTTTCGCCCTGAGGCAACCCTGCCGGGCAAACGCGCTGCGGCCACCACCATTTTTCCACCATCAATCCACCAAAGCAGGAGTAGGGTTTTACACCTCACGGCAGCCCGAACCTGGGTAAAACTGCCCGTGTGATCTCTGCCGTGCTGCCCCACGCTCTTCTGCTCTTTGTGCAACGTGCCATCCCCCCGCCGAACCAGCAAGGGACCTTTGGTCCCATAGGTGGCCATGGTTTCCCGCGACAGCTGCCAAATCCCGCCTCCCTAACATCTTGTCGATGACGTTCTTTAAGTAGTTTCCATGCTTTCTTGACTTGTACGAATGTTGCTCCTGATTTGATTTTACATGTCTCTCCATTGGTTGTTGCCTCTCCTTCATCGTTTGCTGCCAATTCGTTTCCGCTTGTCTTTCTCCTCTTTGCGCCCTTCTGGTTTGTTTTTGGCTGTTTTAGAAAAAGAAAAAAGGGGTTTAGTTAGAAAAGGATCATTTGATTTTCAGTGGTAAACAGCGGCAAACAAAAATTCCTAGAGAAATGTGATTCACATGATCGCTGTTGTCCTCTTCGGCATCATTATCGTCCTCTTCGGCATCATTGTCCTCTGCAGGAATGAAATTGACATCACCTTCTGTATCATCGTCGGCACCATCAGGCTCCGAATCTTTGTTGGCATCATCCTGTTCTTCTTGCACTCGTGGTCGTTTGTTTTTCTTCTTGCTTTCACTTTGTTTCTTGCTTGCGGATGGTGCTGGTGGCGGGAGTACCATTAGAGGCTTTGGCTATTGCTGCAAGGTATCACTGTTGAGGATGAGATCAGTGTTGTTCTTTCGCTTTAGCCTTTTTGGTCGAGAAGGAACAACAACCTTGGTTTCTGATTGCCTCAGTTGTTTGCTTGTTGTTACTTGTTTGGTCTTGTCAGCACCACTTCTATCCTTCAGCCTGCTGTAAGTTACCAGTGCTGTAGTGCCTTTGTCCAGGCTTGGTACAGCAGGTGCTTCGTTCTGCTTGTTTTGTTGCGTGCTTTTTTCTGATGGGTCAGGAGAGATGTTGCCTCTTTCTGGAAATTTGGTATTAATTTCAGAGAGAATCGTTTGAATATCACCGCCCTCGTGCCCTGCTTAATGATCAGGTGACAAGAAAAGCTTGTGATGGAATTTTGGCTGTAAAGAACAAGATATAGTTTCGTTTGCAAAATAGGGGATATAGTTTTAAAATATATCTTCCTGGATTATACATAAGATACAATGTTTTTGAATAAAAAAATAAGATACTATGTGAACATTTTAAATGTCTTCAAGAATAAAAAAAACACATAGGCACAGTTATATTTTTAGAATAGAATATAGTTTTTTAGGCTCGTTTCAAGGAAAACGGTTAACTTATTTATGTCGCTATATAGTTTTTATTAGATGTACAGTGGACACTTTGCTTAAATCTTTTAGAACACCTTGCTACATGGCAGGCTGTGTTTGTAAGACCGTTGAATCAACAATAGTCTCTTTTTGCTCTTCCTCATGCTTCCTATTTTCCTTGACACCAGTTATTGCTGCATAAAAATGACCAGTTGTTAGAAGCAGAGTTGAATTTCACAGCAAGAAGACATGCATTGCGTGGGAACAAAATGGTATGGCTAGAGAGGCACAGGTTGTTTCATCCTAGAAGCACAGGTGCACCTATTCCTGGACCACGGTTTTTCAAAGCAGAGGCACATAATTTGAAACAGATAAAATCAAGGGACATAGAAAATCATGTGTATCAGGTCTGAACTCTCAGGATGCTCCCAGAGTTTAAATCTATAGTGGGGTGCTTGTTAGTGAAGCCAGGTATGTGTTAAGCAATATCCTCCGACCAAAAATCTGTAGCGGGGAGGAGTAGCATTTCAATTCCACTCTTGTCTATGCTATTCCTATTTGTTAGAGAAGTTGAAACAGGGTATTCAGAAACAGAGTTACTGCAGCGGCTAGGGTTTCTGTTCGTGAAAAGTGGAAAATCACAACGAGCGACCTTGTGGAATGGAGGAATTTTTACGTTCGATTGCGGGTGCTGGGTTTCTCGCATCCATTGGCTGATTCTGTCATTGCTCGTTGTTGTGATTTCCGCCACCGGTTTTAAGAGCGCAGGTCTTCGCCGTCAGTCGCCGCCGCCGGGAGGGGATTTTGATGCTGTCGCGGGCACTGTTTGACGGTTTGTATCTCACAGTGGTGGGCGGTTGGCGAAGCGTGGCGGCGGTTGGCCGGTGAGGCGAACTCGATTTCGAATTTGGGCTGGTGTGCGAGTTTGGAGAAGGGGGCAGAATGAAGGAGGTGAACGTGAGGGAAGCGAAGTGTTTGAGATTTTCCCTATGAAAGGGGAAGGAAGAGAGTAGTAGAGCGAGGGAGAGAGGGAGATGATCAAACCGTCTCGAATCTTCCATCGTCCGTTTTAGCATCAAGATTGGTGCAACAGTCTATGGGCCTGGCTGCGCTTGTTTTTTGACAACCCGGGCTTGTTTTTTTTGCTTGCTTCTTAACCGTCAGTCGGTGGGATGATAGCATTTTTTTTATTTTAGTATAGTGACACCACTAAAAAAAAGGAAAAAGGTAGTGGAACGGCACGTCATGTCAAGAAAAATAAAAAAACAGTGGTTCATGGGAGCACGGTCGTGCCTCTGTTTTCCAAATGTTTCCAGTGACACGTTTCACCGTGAGAGGCACGGAAGGGAAGCATCCAGAGGCACAGTTTTAAAAGCATAAGAGGCACGTTGGTGCCTCTGTGTTCCAAAAGTTTTCAGTAACACGTTCACTTTGAGACACACGGCCGTGATGTCTCTAAAGTCACGGTTCCGTATTAAGTAGCATCACAGCCGTGCCTCTATGTTGCAAATATTTTTCGTTGACACGTTTACTCATAGAGGCACGGACATGGCGGCATGATAGTCGCGGTCCTATGTTTTGCAGAGGCAGTGTCGTGCTTCTATTTTCACGTACACTAAGAGGGGCGCTGACGTGAGGCCAAGGTAGGCACGGTTCTAAAATTATATGTTTGCGTTTTCAAGCAAAATAGGCACGGTCGTGTCTCTATGTTCCAACTGTTTTCAGTGATACATTCACTGAGAGAGATACGGCCGTGTCTTTGGTGGAGGAACGAAATTACACCCAGCAAAGGCACGGTCGTCTGTCAGTTTTCCAATTGTTTTCGTGGTACGCAGAGTCATGGTTTAGTGTTAAGAAGAGGCACGTTCATGCCTCTGTGTTCCAAATGTTTTGGCTGACACGTCTAACTGTATGAACACAGACGTGAAGTCCATAGAGGCACGACTCCGTATTAAGCAAAATTATGTTCGTGTGTGTTTGTGTTCCAAATGTTTACGCTGACTAGTTCAGTCAGAAAGGCACGGACGTGATGCCCACAGAGGCATGGGTCCCTATTAAGCAGAGTGACGTTCGTGCCTCTCTGTGTTCCAATGTTTTGGCTCACAGACACGGATGTGAAGCCCATAGAGGGACGGTTTCATATTAAGCAGAGTCACGTTCGTGCGTCTTTGTGTTCCAAATGTTTCCGCCGACTCGTTGACTTAGAGAGGCACGGATGTGAAGCCCACAGAGGCACGTTTTCCTATTACGCAGAGTCATGTTCATGCCTCACTGTGTTCCAAAATGTTATCGCTGACACATTTAACTGTGAGAGGCACGAAGGTGATGCCTGTACAGGCACGGTTCACTCAGAGAGGCATGGACATGAAGCCACGGGATGCAGGGTTTTACAAGCATGAGAGGGACGGTTTTTCAGTTATATGTTTAGTGAGAGAGGCACGGCCATGACTTTGTGTGAGAGAGGCACGAACGTGAAGTTTCGAGAGACGCCATTCGTGCCTCTCCATGTTCCAGGCGTTTCTACTGGCTCGTTTAACTATGAGAGGCACGGGCATGGAGCCTCTGCATGCACGATTTTAGAAGCAGAAGATGCACATTCATTCCGACACGACAGGCATGGTCCTATATTATACAGAGGCACGGTCGTGCCTCTGTTTTCAAAATGTATGAGCGTTACATTTTATTGTGAGCGGCAAGGTCGTGACTCTTGTGGTGGCACGAATGTGACGCCTCGGAAGAAGCCGTTCGTACCTATGTGTTCCAAATATTTTCACTGACAGGCTTAACCGTGAGAAGCATGGATGTAATGCCTCTATAGGCATGGCTCCGTATTAAGCAGAATCACGTTCGTGCCTCTTTGTGTTCCTAATGTTTTCGGTGACTCGTTCACTCATAGAGGCACGGACGTGACGCCATGGTAGGCACGGTCCTATGTTATGCAGAGGCAACGTCGTGGGTCTTTTCACGGTCCGGTGACCACACATTAAATGTGAGAGGCACGGACGTGAAGCCACGTGAGGCACGGTTCTAGAAGCAGCAGAGGCGTGGTCGTGCCCCAGTTTTGCTGATGTGTCAACTGACATGCTCATTATGAGAGGCACGCGCGTAAAGACATGAGCAGCATGGTTACATGTGTAGAAGAGTCATGGTCGTGCCTCAGATTCTCCAATTTTCTTCAGTGACAGGTTCGGTCAGAGAGATATGACCTTGGCATCACGGTTTTCCATGCATTTGTGGCATGGTCGCGCCTCTATTTTCCAAATGTTTCCACTGGCGAATGTGTCCACTCAGAGAGGTACGGACGTGATGCGATGACAGGCACATTCCAATATTATGTAGAGGCACGGCCGTGACGCCACCACGTGCATGAGCATGAAGTCATACGGGGCACAGTCGTGCCGCTGTGTTCCAAGTGTTTTCGTTGAGTCATTCACTCGTACGTTTACGATAACGACACATTCACTGTGAGGGGCCCGGATGTGAAGGCACGGGAGGCACGGTTACAGAAGCCAAAAAGAGGGTCGGTCGTGCGGGTGGGTTCCAAATGTTTTCGCTAATGACACGTTGTTAAAGGCATGTGCGTGAAGTAATAAGAGGCAAGTCTTTCAAGCAAAAGAAGCACGGTCGAGCAAATTGTTTTCAATTATATTTTCACTAAGGGAGGCACGGCCGTGACCCTTGTGGCATGAAATTACATCCAGCAGAGGCAGGGTCGTCCGTCTGTGTTACAATAGTTTTGCTGGTAGTATGAAGGCATGGAGTAAAATTTTGACTCAAAAAGTCAGAAAAAATAAATACGAGTCCGAAGATAGCATGATGTTTAATAATATATTGAAAATAAAAAACACACGATAAAAAAACCGCGATAAAAAACCGATGATCACATACGACCCCCACTCCTAGCGGTTGTGTCGCCAAAACGACGATCACAAACGCCCCCAACTCACGATCTGCACAACCGCAACGGCAGGGAGATCGTGCATTCATCGGTTGCCGCCATCCCATGTCTTAAATTCAGACCTTCGCGCAGGCTTCCTCCTCCACAAACAATCGACATCGCCTTTGCGCTGCCATCGCTCCCCTCCCACTCATCGTTCTCCATAGAAACCGTTCTCTCGACGATGGGGATCTTCAAGGAGTTCAAGGTGATCCGAGCCCACGGCAACACCATGTTGTACATGATCCACACCAGCGACTTGAACAAGGCGGCGACCACTGTCGAGAAGTACGAGCAGCACCTCAAGAACCAGCATCACAAGATTGTCGGAGTAGTGTAGGATTGGAAGTATGTCTAGAGGGGGGTGATTAGACTACTTGACCAAATAAATTCCCTATCATTTTCCCAATTTTAGTTGTGGGCAGATTTTAGCGAGAACATAAGTCAAGTATCACCCTACACATGCAATTCTAAGAGTGTAGCAGCAGAAAGTAAACAATTGCATATGTAAGTAAAGGAAGGGGGTTGGAGATTTCAAATGCAATGAAGACACGGTGATTTTTGGCGTGGTTCCGATAGGTGCTGCTATTGTACGTCCACGTTGATGGAGACTTCAACCCATGGAGGGTAACGGCTGCGCGAGTCCACGGAGGGCTCCACCCACGAAGGGTCCATGAAGAAGCAACCTTGTCTATTCCACCATGGCTTCCGTCCACGAAGGACTAGCCTCACTCGGGGTAGATCTTCACTAAGTAGGCGATCTCCTTACCATTACAAACTCCTTGGTTCAACTCCACATCATGTCGGAGGCTCCCAAGTGACACCTAACCAATCTAGGAGACACCACTCTCCAAAAGGTAATAGACGGTGTGTTGTTGATGAACTCCTTGCTCTTGTGCTTCAAATGATAGTCTCCCCAACACTCAAACAACTCCTCACAGATTTGGCTATGGTGGAAGAAGGATTTGAGTGCAAGGCAACTTGGGGTAGGCTAGAAATCAAGGTTCAAATGATAGGAATGGAATATCTTGATCTCAACACATGAGTAGGTAGTTCTCTCTCAAAAAATGTATGGTGGAAGTGTAGGCACGTTCTGATGGCTCTCCCTTGAGAGGGATAGGTGGTGGAGGGGTATAAATAGCTTCCACACGACATCCAACCATTACATACTTTTGAGTCAACTCGGTGGCACCGAAACAGAAATCTCGGTGGCACCGACCTGTGTAAAAGTTAGCAACTTTAGGAATATCAGTTGGACCGATAGGAACAACTCGGATGGACCGAAGTGCAATGGCTTATGGCAATCCGCATCTCGGTGGCACCGATTGCATCATCTCGGTGGGACCGAAGTGAAGCAATAAGGCAACATAGAGTTGGCAAGCCATCTCCGTGGGACCGATTTGCAAAACTCGGTGAGACCGAAGAGATTGCAAACGATAACAGAGAGTTGGCAAGGCCATCTCGGTGGGACCGAGATCCATATCGGTGGATCCGATTTGTTAGGGTTTTGGCAGTGGCTAAGTCTGGATGAACTCGGTGGCTCTGAATAGATGTTTTCGGTGGGGCCGAGTTGGAATGTTTGTTTTGGACATATATGGAATGAGAAGGTGGTTGAGGGTTTTGGAGTACTGTCACTAAGCATTTTGAGCAAAAGGACCATTAAGCAACACCTCATCCCCTTTTAATAGTATTGGCTTTCCTATGGACTCAATGTGGTCTTGGATCACTAAACCAAAAATGTAGAGTATTGATCTTTTGCCAATCTTTGTCCTTAGCATTTTGAGGGGTCCACATCTCTATTCCATGCCATGCCAATCATTGAACTTTCTGAAATATTTAACTTGAATGGACATTAGTTCAATGAGATATATGTTGTTAGGAATTACCAAAACCACCAAGGGAGCAAGTGTGCTTTCAATCTCCCCCTTTTTTGTAATTGATGACAACATATAGATCAAAGATTCGACAAATGATTAAATGAATGAAATACAACATCGCTTTGAGAAGTATGTGATAAGCAAGAGCTCCCCCTAAATTTGTGCATTATTAAAATTTGCATTTGAATGCAAATGCACAATCGATTAGGATCATGGGTCACTCTTCCTTGTCACATACATCTTGGTGGAGAGCACAAAATGATATGAATGGAATAAATAACACGCATCACCAAACTCAATTGAATGATCATACAAGATAATGATAAGCATAAGCGCATAGTATGATCAACCACATGAAGCATATTATCTTACAAGCATAAAAATCACAGACACTATAGCAGGCACACATCAAACATAAGTAGCATAAACCACAAAGCAAATAAAAACAAAGCAAAAGAGCAAAGCGAGACTTTCTCTCTCGAAGCCTATGATCTATACAAATTCTCCCCCTTTGGCAACAAGTACCAAAAAGTTCGAATAGGTATAGGACTATGCGGCTCTCTAGGCACGATCCTCGGAAGATCCTGAAGGCGATCCCCTACTGGTAGCTCCGGTGTGCGTAGATGGCGTTGAAAGAAGAGTGTCCGCGAATGCTTCTGCAGATGTTTGCTGGGCTAGTGGAGTAGAGACTGAAGGTGGCACTGTAGTAGTAGCAGGTGCAGAGACTGTAGCTCTCGTATCAACGAACACTACAGCAAACCTGGTTGCCCTAGGCACAATCTGAAATCTCTCGGTCATCAGTCTGTCCTCTCCACTATCATCTGAATCCGCCCTGACTTTGTCAACTTCCTCTCAGAGTGTCTCCACAGTAGTCTGTATCTCAGTGATCTTCACATCAAGATCATGAAACTTTGTCTCGACTATCCGCACTAGGCTTGCCTGGTTCTTGGTGAGGTTGGCCAGACTTCGCTCAATCCTTAGGGTGGCTTCAAGCAGATAATTCATTTGATCACTCTTCGACTTGAGATTTGCAATTGGAGCATTGGGGGCTGATGCCTTCTCAGCTTCTTTTGCGGCTTGAGCTGCACGAATCCTTTCACCTGCTTCAGCTGAGGTAGGGTGAGATGAATCCATCACCACTACATTATCTTCGAATTCTGGGCACAAAGGGAGATGCTCGCGGTCAAGAAGATAAGTGCTCAATCCAACCTTGGAATTGATGAGCATCTGTATGTGTGGAGCATATCCGGAAGATCTCTTGTGATCAGAAGTTGTTCTCTGCAACACTTGTTTCTTTGGTAACTTTCTTCACAGCTGTCTTCTCTTTGGTTCGAGCAGATGGGTTGGTTTTATATTCTTTTGTAGGCACAACTCTTTTCTGCTTCCTTGATGTTGTATCTTCAGCAATGAAGTCCTCATCCTCACTGTTTGAGGTTCTCTTCTTCTTTGTTCTTGTGGCTACCTTTGGAAGATCTGGAGAGCTCCTCTCTCCCTCATAAAAGCTTTCTGCAGGACTAGAGCCTGAGCTGGGATCAGTGTGCTGCTCTGACAGGTTCTGACTATCACTGTTGTCTGACATCTTGCAAAGCTGACCCTGTGAATAGATGGGTATGGGCAGAGTAGATGAGTCATCACAAAAAGCAGATGTTTTTTGTAAAAATTGAGTTCAATCTTTAGTTTCAAGTTTTCACAGAAGGCATTTCGGATGGACCGAATTGATCATCTCGGTGACACCGAAGCACTATTCAGAGACTTTACACGCCATTTCGGTCAGACCGAGATGGGGTTCGGTGACTCCGAGATGCTAGGGTTTCACTAAGATTTTACTTTCGGTCTCACCGATGCGTACAGCTCGGTGGCACCGAGCAATACTAGTGCTATGGCCTGGGGCCAAATCGGTGGTACCGAAAATTTCGAATCGGTCTGTCCGAGATACGTTCGGCGGAAACTTAAACCTAAATTTTTTGCTCGCATCTAATCTAAGGACATTGCAGTGTAATGGGAGTTCTCAGTCCGTGGCAAGAATCATGGCAAACCAATCGTGCATTGAGTTAGAAGTTTGAGCATGAAAGGGGTCGAATCTCACCCTAACTCAGTGGAGATGCTCTACGGCGGCAACGGCGGGGCAAATTGCCGTTGACAGTGATGGAGTCCTGTGGCGAAGGCGCACAGGAGACGACGGCGATGATCCGGAGACCTGGGCGATGGCAGCAACGGGGTGCGGGAGTGAGAGGGTTTGAGAAATTTCAACCGTTCGGGCCCGCGAGATATATACCCGTATGCTGTCGGTGGCTTCGAGTTGAACGACTCGGTGGCACTGATATGTGTAACTGCAGGCAGATTAGCACATCGGTGGCTCTGAAATGGTTTAACTCGGTGACACCGAGATTGAAAACATCAATCAAGCGATTTTGGTTGGTCCGAGAGTTGGTCACACCGAAACGCACTTGAAGGTTTTGGAGGTTCAACACTTTCAGATCGGTGGCTCCGAGTGCTCCTCACCCGGAGGGTGCGAAAATGACTTGTTCAATTTTTGTGATGTAGCAAGAATAGAATTTGAGACAAGAAAGCATAGATAGCTAAAGAAGCTTCTTAGGCATTCTTGTACATCCACTTGGCCAGAAAAACCAAGACAATCAAAACAACAAATGGATGTCCTCGAATGAAGAAAACATGCAATCGAACATGCTCACACAATAAGATAGCAAATGAAATATGTGTCAAACATGCACAACCAATTCTAGCATCTATCAAACAATGGCGATGACTAGGTCATCTATATATGAGTATATTGACTTAGGAGCCAAATGAGAACATTTGATCATAGGTCATACTCATCGTTTAAGCACAAGTGGGGTTACCACTTTTACATAAAGCATTTAATGTATTCACACCATTAGAGTTGCTTTAGCTCAATTCTTAGAGTAAAGCTCCCCCTAGATGTGATATCCCCCCAAAGAGGGATGGACTAACCTTGGGTTTTGTCGATGTTGACTTCATGTAGATGTTGAAGATGTGGATGCTCAATGTTGATGTAGACCATCAAGAGTTGGGAGCAATCCTTTGGAGTTTTTGTGCTTTAAATACCTACACGGGTTAGTCCCACACAAGAGACATACGAGAATATCCATAGACATAGAGTGAAGTATACATATGATGATGTCCATGAATGCATTGAATACCTTGTCCCTTGTCTAACCAACAAGAGGGTTTGTGACTCCATGAACTAGTGCATGATGTTGAAGTTGATTGCACAAGTTCTCGCCAAAATGAATGTGTGTGAAGTTTGTTGGCGGAGTCACCCTCAAGAACTCTCTAGTTCTTCTTCTTTGGGATCCCCATCAACTTGATGGGAATCCTTGGAGTTGTAGTTGAACTTGACGAAGTCTTGGGAACCCACTTGACCAAGGCTTGAGGTGCTTCTTCAAATGAGTCAATCTCCTCTTGAAGCTTTTCCTTGCCTTTTAGCTTATGGTCTTGTGGTGGAATATCTTCTTGAGCTTGAGTTCCCTTGAAGGAAGTGGGATCATACTTATCTTGTTGAGGAACAAACTTCATCTTGGGGTATTGATCTTTTTCCCACTCGATTCCATTGGCATTGAACTTTCATTCAAAACTAACACCTTGATTCTTCTGGTGCCTTGCTTGCGCACAATTTCCTCAAATTGCTTATTCCCGACAAGACTTTTGTAGACACCCTTTTCTATAATTCCTTTCAATAAAGTGTTTCTTGCTCAAGTGCAACTTGGCTAAGAGAATCATTAGTGGAATCAATAGAACTACTAGAAGCAACAATATTGTATTTAGCATTGTTATTGTTACTACTAGATGAAGAATCCTTTTTACTCTTGTTACTAGTTTGCTTAGATTTAACTTGTGGCATAAAAGTAGACAAAAGTAAACATTTGGCAAGATATGAAGAACTCTTCTTTCGAAGATCATCATTGATAGCTTTAAGAAACTCATGCTCTTGCTCTAAATTTAGCTTCTCGAAGTGTAGCTTCTCATGAGTTCTTAGAAGTTCTCTATGATCCTCTTGAGTTGTTTCATGAGCTAACTTAAGAGTGTTTAGTTCTTTAGTTAGACGCTCAATCTCCTTCAGAGCATTGTCAATCGTTTTCTCTTGACTATCATGATTACTAGCATTTTCATTATAGCTCACATTATTAGTCTTATCAACAAGTAAATCATCATCACCAAGTAAGTCATCATCATCACTATTAAAGTCAAAGTACTCGCGGTGTGATACCTTGGGGCCTTTTTCCATGAAGCATCTTCCAATTCCTTCATTTGGTGAATCAAATAGATCATTGGAGTTGTAGGATACGAGTGCAAGACCGGCAACACCTTCTTCTTGACTATAATCTGAGTCAGAGTGGTAACTTCTCTCTGAGTGGTTGTCGGAGTCAGAGCCGGAAATCCATTCACCAACATGAGCTTGATGTCTTCTTCTTGTGTAGCTCTTGGATGATTTGTCTTTCCTTTCCAAATCCTTGCTTCTCCGTGAAGGTCTTCATTCGTAACGATCATCTCTACTCCTTCTCTCCTTGTGAGGTGATTCATCTCTTCTATATCTTCCTCTTGGTGATTCTTCTCTTTTCTTGTGAGGTGCCGTACACTCATTGGAATAGTGTTCGGGTCTTCCACAATTGTAATAATTACGGTCACGGCTTGATGATCTTCTTTCATAGTGTCTTGAGCTAGAACTTCTCTCTTTTCCTTTATTCTTGTGGAACTTGTTGAACCTTTTCACCATTAGGCTAATCTCTTCATCGGATACTAGTTTGTTGCTTCTAGTTGAGGGAGCATCGGTTGAGGCTTTGTAAGCACCACTTGACTTGTTGTGTAGCTCGTCCTTATCCTTGAGTGACATCTCATGAGCAACAATTCTACCAACGACTTCCGTGGGCTTGAGATCTTTGTAATTTGGCATCATTTGGATCAATGTGCATACGGTATCATATTTTCCATCCAAAGCTCTAAGTATCTTCTTGATGATGAATTTGTCGGTCATCTCTTCACTTCCTAAGCCGGCAATCTCATTTGTGATGTGAGCAAGCCTAGAGTACATCTCAGTGACTCCTTCACCATCCTTCATCTTGAACTGGTCAAGTTGACTTTGAAGCACATCCAACTTAGATTCCTTGACGGACTCGGTACCTTCATGCATATCAACCAAAGTATCCCAAATTTCTTTTGCATTCTCGAGGCGGATGATTTTGTTGAACTCCTCGGGGCACAAACCATTGAATAGAATGTCGCAAGCTTGAGCATTATATTGCAGCATTCTCAATTCTTCCGCGGTTGCTTCACGATCTGGTTCCTTACCATCCTCAAAGAATTCACCTTGCAAGACAACACGAGCAACAGCCCAAACGGCGGGGTTATGACCAAGAATATGCATTTTCATCTTATGTTTCCAACTAGCAAAGTTTGTACCATCAAAATATGGACCTCTACGATGATAATTACGCTCACTAGACGCCATACTCTCCTAGGTTGTGAAACCAAGGCTATGATCACCAAAGCAATGGAAATCAAGGCTACGGAGACCAATCTCTGATACCACTTGTAGGATCGGAAGTATGTCTAGGGGGGTGATTAGACTACTTGACCAAATAAAATCCCTAGCCTTTTCCCAATTTTAGGTGTGGGCAGATTTTAGCGAGAACATAAGTCAAGTATCACCCTACACATGCAATTCTAAGAGTGTAGCAGCGGAAACTAAACAAATTGCATATGTAAGTAAAGGAAGGGGGTTGGAGATTTCAAACGCAATGAAGACATGGTGATTTTTGGTGTGGTTCCGATAGGTGGTGCTATCGTACATCCACGTTGATGGAGACTTCAACCCATGGAGGGTAATGGTTGCACGAGTCCACGGAGGGCTCCACCCACGAAGGGTCCATGAAGAAGCAACCTTGTCTATTCCACCATGGCTTCTGTCCATGAAGGACTAGCCTCACACGGGGTAGATCTTCACGAAGTAGGCGATCTCCTTGCCCTTACAAACTCCTTGGTTCAACTTCACATCATGTCGGAGGCTCCCAAGTGACACCTAACCAATCTAGGAGACACCACTCTCCAAAAGGTAATAGACGGTGTGTTGTTGATGAACTCCTTGCTCTTGTGCTTCAAATGATAGTCTCCCCAACACTCAAACAACTCCTCACAGATTTGGCTATGGTGGAAGAAGGATTTGGGTGGAAGGCAACTTGGGTAGGCTAGAAATAAAGGTTCAAATGATAGGAATGGAATATCTTGATCTCAACACATGAGTAGGTGGTTCTTTCTCAGAAAATGTATGGTGGAAGTGTAGGCACGTTCTCATGGCTCTCCCTTGAGAGGGATAGGTGGTGGAGGGGTATAAATAACCTCCACACGAAATCCAACCGTTACGTACTTTTGACTCAACTCGGTGGCACCGAAATAGAAATCTCGGTGGCACCGACCTGTGTAAAAGTCAGCAACTTTAGGAATATCGGTGGGACCGATAGGAACAACTTAGATGGACCGAAGTGCAATGGCTTAGGGCAATCCGCATCTCGGTGGCACCGATTGCATCAACTTCGAGGGACCAAAGTGAAACAATAAGGCAACAGAGAGTTGACAAGCCATCTCGGTGGGACCGATTTGCAAAACTCGGCGGGACCGAAGTGATTGCAAACGATAACAGAGAGTTTACAAGGCCATCTCGGTGGGACCAAGATCCATATCGTTGGATCCGATTTGTTAGGGTTTTGGCAGTGGCTAAGTCTGGATTAACTCGGTGGCTCCGAATAGATATTTTTGATGGGGCCGAGTTGGAATGTTGGTTTTGGACATATTTGGAATGAGAAGGTGGTTGAGGGTTTTGGAGTACTGTCACTAAGCATTTTGAGCAAAAGGACCATTAAGCAACACCTCATCCCTTTTAATAGTATTGGCTTTCCTATGGACTCAATGTGATCTTGGATCACTAAACCAAAAATGTGGAGTCTTGATCTTTTGCCAATGTTTGTCCTTAGCATTTTGAGGGGACCACATCTCTATTCCATGCCATGCCATGCCAATCATTTAACTTTCTGAAATATTTAACTTGAATGGACATTAGTTCAATGAGATATATGTTGTTAGGAATTACCAAAAACACCAAGGGAGCAACTGTGCTTTCAAGTAGATGTCGAGTACACCAACGACGATGTAGACGAGCAGAGAGCCGCCCTTGCCCAGCTCTCCGTTGGCAAGACTCAGCCGTTGCTGCTCTTCCAACTAAGCGCCGCTCACGACAAGTGCCAAGTGTTCGACAACTTCCTTCTCGACCCAAGGTATACTTTTGCTGGCTTCACCATCGACCAGGACATAGAGAAGCTCAAGCGCGTTGGGTAGGAGATCGCCGACTTTGTCGACATCCAGAAGGAATGGAGGGTGCCCAACGGGACCAAGCCATTGGACTCGCTTGCAGACATCTCCGGCATCATCATCGACGACTACTACAACGACATGAAGAAGAAGATGACTGACACAGATCACAGGTGCTGGGAGTGCATGCCCCTGTCCATGAAGCACATTGAGTATGCGGCAAAGGACGCTTATGCCGCGTACGAGATATGGAGCCGCATCACCATCATCCAGGACGGTCTTCGCCGGGCAAAGATCAAGAAGTCCAGGAAGCGCCCCAGGAGCTGGGAGACTACTACTGAAGACAAAGATGGTACCGGCCAAGAAAGTGTCTGCCAAAGTGCTCGAGCCATTTTAAATTTCTCATCAGATTTGCTTTCTGTCAAGTTTGTAGTTAGCTTGTGCTAAATTTAGGTTTGCTTGTTTACTTGTAATCTAGTTTTCCTTGTAACCATGCTCGAACACTATGTAGTTTGCTTATGCTATGAACAAGTTTAGTTCTAGTACAATGTTGCACCTTCTCTGTTACAATTTATTGGAGTTCACTAAAACCCACGTACGGGAAAACGAATCAATGTAGCAGCAGCTAGTTTGTGATTTGTGCACTGCACAAAGGAGTTGCAAATGCAGTGCACAATAGACGAACATGAAGTGCACAACTGAAGAAAAAGCAATGCACAGAGAAGGTCCATGCAGTGCAGAACGGAGGTGCACATGCAGCACAGAAAAGGAGGGACACGCAGTACAGAAAGTTGATAAATGCTCACTGTGTTTTAGGAGCAGAAAATCCACGTTCGTGTCTGTGTTTTCCAAATGTTTACAGTTCACTGTGAGAGACACGAACGTGCCGACACAACAGGCATAGTCCTATATTATGCAGAGGCACGGTGGTGCCTCTGTTTTCAAAATGTATGAGCGTTACGTTTCTCTGTGAGAGGCACGGTCGTGACTCTTGTGGAGGCATGAACGTGACATGGATGTGAAGCCTCGGAAGACGCCATTCGTGCCTCTGTGTTCCAAATGTTTTCACTGACTGGTTTAACTGTGGGAGGGACGGACATGATGCCTCTATAGGCACGGCTCCTCCGTAATAAGCAGAATCACGTTTGCGCCTCTTTGTGTTCCTAATGTTTTCGCTGAGTCATTCATTCATAGAGGCACAGACGTGACGCCATGGTAGGCACAGTCCTATGTTATGCAGAGGCACGTTAAATGTAAGAGGCACGGACATGAAGCCACTTGAGGTACGATTTTAGAAGCAGCAGAGGCGCGGTCGTGCCGCTGTTTTCTTGATGTGTTCACTGACATGCTCGTTATGAGGGGCATGAACACACAGACATGAGCAGCACGGTTACATGTGAAGAAGAGTCATGGTCGTGACTCAGACTCCCCAATTGTCTTCAGTGATAGGTTCAGTCAGAGAGAGACGTCCTTGGCATCATGGTTTTCCATGCGTTTGAGGCACGGTCGTGCCTCTGTTTTCCAATATTATGTAGAAGCACGGCCATGACGCCACCACAGGCATGAACATGAAGTCAGAAGGGGCACAGTCGTGCTGCTATGTTCCAAATGTTTTTGTTGAGTCATTCACTCATACGTTTCCGGTGACAACACGTTCACTGTGAGGTGCCCGGATATGAAGGCACGGGAGGCATGGTTACAGTAGCAAAAAGAGGCTCGATCGTGCCTATGTTCCAAATGTCTCTAAAGGCACGATTATGTATTAAGTAGCGTCACGGCCGTGCCTCTGTCTTCCAAATATTTTTCACTGACTCATTCACTCATAGAGGCACGGACCTGACGGCATGATAGTTGCGGTGCTATGTTATGCAGAGGCAGCATCGTGCTTTTGTTTTCACGTACACTAAGAGGGGCCCTGGCATGAAGCCAGGGTAGGCACAGTTTTAAAAGCTTTTGTTTGCGTTTTCAAGCAAAACAACAATGATCGTGTCTCTATGTTCCAATTGTTTTCAGTTTTACGTTCACTGAGAGAGGCACGGCCGTGTCTCTTGTGGAGGCATGAAATTACATCCAGCAAATGCACGGTCATCCGTCTGTGTTCCAATTCTTTCTAGTGGCATGTTCACTCAGAGAGTTACAGATGTGATGCTATGAAAGGCACAGTCGCATATTATGAGGAGGCACGGACGTGAAGCAACGAGAGGCACAGACTTGAAGGCACGTGACGCACGGACGTGAAGCCGTGCCTCTGTTTTCCAAATGTTTTTAGTGACACGTTTCACTATGAGAGGCACGGTTTCAGTAGCATAGGAGGCATGTTCGTGCCTCTGTGCTCCAAATTTTTTCACTGACACGAGTCACTGTGAGCGACATGGAAGTGAAGCCCCGAGAGGCACGGTTTTAGTAGCACAAGAGTTATGTTCGTGCCTCTGTGTTCCATATGTTTTCGCTGACGAGAAATTCACTGTTAGAGGCATGGAGGGGAAGGTATTGTAGGCACATTTTTCAAGCAAAAGAGGCACATTTGAGCTTCTGGGTTCCAATTGTTTTCAGTGATATGTTCACTGAGAGAGGCACGGCCGTGACCCTTGTTGAGCCACAAAATTACATCCAGCAGTGGCACGGTCGTCCGTCCGTGTTACAATTGTTTTGCTGGTACTATGGAGGTGCAGAGTAAATTTTTGACTCAAAAATTCTGATAAACAAATAGGACAAGAATAGAGCAAGAAAATAGTACGAAATTGATAGTAACTTCGCTGGAATATAGATGGATGCTGGGGTAGAAGTGGAGTGGTCATAGTGTGGACGAATACTTGGGGAGATGAAAGGAGAGCAGTGTTTTCCAGGCGCGCAGAGGTCAAGGTAGTTAAGAGAGATTGTGAGAATATGGGGCGTCGCTTGCTGTGTTTGACCGTCAGACGGCTGTGTGCGACCGGGTGCGTTTCGGGCTTCGAAACCAAAACCATCAATACATTTTTAGCTTGTTTCCCGTAGTATTCCAAATTAATTGCAAACCTGCTCACACTGATCCTAAACGTGTTCCTAATTTGCAGTTTATAAAAGGTACCTACTTGAAAAACACTGCACATTCCTCCTCATCCACAATTGTCAATAGAAAGACAAGTCTTTCTTGTTCGTAGCTCCTTGCGTCTGCCATGGCTGGTAGGAGGAGTTCTGGGTCGAGATATAACCAGGGAACAAGTGCCAAGGCCACAGAAACAGCAGAGAGGTCCCGTCACGCAGCGGTAGCCGCAGCAGAGAGGTCCTACTAGGCCGCGGAGGCCTCGAAGATCTCTCATGGGCAGGTGAGGGCCCTCACAAGCGCATTCGCGGCGGAGGCGAATGATACGTCTCCAACGTATCTATAATTTTAGATTGTTCCATGCTGTTATATTATCATTTTTGGATGTTTTACAATCATTTTATAGCAACTTTATATCAGTTTTTGGGACTAACCTATTGACATAGTGCCCAGTGCCAGTTGCTGTTTTCTGCTTGTTTTTTACTTCGCAGGAAATCAATACCAAACGGAGTCCAAACGCAGCGAAACTTTTTGAAGATTTTTTTTTACTAGAAGACATCCAGTGGGCCAAAGAAGTACCGAAGAGGGGGCCCGAGGTGAGCACAAGACACCAGGGCACGCCTGGAGCCCCAGGCTCGCCCTGATGGGTTGTGCCCATCTTGGTGGCCTCCCGCACCGCCTCTTTGCTCTATAAATACCCCAATATTCTAGAAACCCTAGGGGAGTCGACGAAATTCAATTCCAGTCGCCGCAAGTTCCAGAAACCAGAGATCCAATCTAGACACCATCACGGAGGGGTTCATCATCCTCATTGGTGCCTCTCCGATGATGCGTGAGTAGTCCATTGTAGACCAACGGGTCCGTAGTTAGTAGCTAGATCGCTTTTTCTCTCTCTTTTGATTCTCAATACAACGGTCTCTTGGAGATCTATTTGATGTAACTCTTTTTGCGGTGTGTTTGTTGGGATCCGATGAACTTTGAGTTTATGATCAGATCTATGTTTTTATCCATGAAAGTTATTTGAGTCTTTTGATCTCTTATATGCATGATTACTTATAGCCTCGTATTTCTTCTTCGAATCTTTGATTTAGTTAGGCCAACTAGATCGTTTTTTCTTGCCATGGGAAGAGGTGCTTTGTGATGGGTTCGATCTTACGGTGCTTGATCCCAGTGACAGAAGGGGAACCGACACGTATGTATCATTGCCATTAAGAATACAAAGATGGGGTCTATTTCTACATAAATAGATCTTATCTACA
This sequence comes from Thinopyrum elongatum, assembly GCA_011799875.1. Lineage (NCBI taxonomy): Eukaryota > Viridiplantae > Streptophyta > Magnoliopsida > Poales > Poaceae > Thinopyrum > Thinopyrum elongatum. The sequence goes on from CM022298.1 coordinate 27,549,106, forward strand.
TCATGTCATCATTCCTATTGCATTACTCCGTTTCTCCATGATCTAGATGCATGTTGGATAGCAGTCGATGTGTGGAGTAATAGTAGTAGATGCATGCAGGAGTCGGTCTACTAATCTTGGACATGATGCCTATATAATGATCATTGCCTGGATATTGTCATGATTATTTGAAGTTCTATCAATTGCCCAACAGTAATTTGTTTACCCACCGTATGCTATTTTTCTCGAGAGAAGCCACTAGTGAAATCTACGGCTCCCGGGTCTATTTTCCTCATCATATATTTTCAGATCTATTTTGCTATTTGCCTTTTTATTTATTTGCCAGTTTTATTTTCAGATCTATATTATCAAAAACCCAAAAATACCTCGCTGAATTTTATTTGCTTTTATTTGCATCTATCAATTTATTACAACTTTCTCACGTCCGTTTGCCAATTTCTGGCGCCGTTACCCGAAAGGGATTGACAAACCCTTTAACACGTCGGGTTGCAAGTATTTGTTCTTTGTGTGCAGGTGCTGTTTACGTAGTGTTGTTTGGTTCTCCTACTGGTTCGATAACCTTGGTCTCATCTCTGAGGGAAATACCTACCGTTGCTGCGCTGCATCATCCCTTCCTCCTTGGTGAAATACCGACGTAGTTCAAGCAAACATCAGCCAACTGGACGAGCTGGCAGTGCTGAAGTCCTTAGCCAGCGATGACATGCTCGCTGAGCTAAATAAGCAAAAGGAGGTGATCGCTGGCTTGGTGAAGCTGCTGGAGGAGAGCGATGCCTCAGTTGAGAAGGCGACCAGCCTCATCGTGCAACTTATGGGTGACAAGGTGAAGCTCCGCAACGAGCGCGACAAGTGGAAGGAGGAGGCCGCCGGCTAGAAGAAGCTGCATGAGAAGAGCAGTGCCTCGGTGAAGAAGATGACCGCCGTCATCGAGGACCTTATGGATGAGAAGGCGAAGCTCCTCGTTGAGCGTGAGAGGCTGGTGCAGGAATCCATGGCTGCTGTCAAGCAACGTGTTAAGGACGTGAAGAAGGAGATTGAGGAACTCTGCGCCCAGGAACTCATCATGAAGGTCACTAGAGTCTAGGTAGAGAGCAGCGACCCGATCGTTGTCTGTGTCTTCCTTCTTCTTTTGCCCCTGTCTACAATTATCAGTTGCATTGTCATCATATTATTTCGTTTGTAGGTAAATGTAGATGAGTAGCATAGAAGCAGGGTTGTGCAGCCTCTAGAGGCATGGCCTGAAGCCTCGAGAGGCATGTGGGTGTGGCCTCTAGAGGCATGCTTCTACACTTAGAAAAAGGCACGGTCCTGCCTTTAGTGTTCCAAAATGTTTTTGTGACAACAGAGGCACAGTTGTGAAGATGTGAGATGCACGGTTTCATGTGATGCAGATCCATGGTCGCGCCTCTTTGTTTTTGAATTGTTTCCTGTCAGAGGGGCACGGGGGTGAAGCCTGTGTTGGCACGGTTCTACATTTAGCAAAAGGCACGGTTGTGCCTTTGTGTTTCAAATGTTTCTGTGACGCGTTCAGTCAGAGAGGCGCGGTTTCAATTTTTTTTAATGACACATTGACTGTGAGAGGCACGGCCTTGAGGCCATGAGAGACACGGTCCTTTTTCCCATCTGTAGAACCTCCGACCATGGTTGACGCTGAGAAGCATGTTCGAATAGCTGTCGGTGTGTCACAATCAGACATGAACTGAGGTTGGATAAGCTTATTCAAATTGCGTCTACACAGTTGATACAAAATAAATATAAATATCTCCTTTGAAAAATATATTCTCTAATCTATGCCACCTCTCCGTTTTGTTAGGATTGGATGGTATTAGCAACGGGAGGCACGGACGTGCGTGTGTGTTTCACGACAGTGGTTCGTGGGAGCACGATCGTGCCTCAGTTTTCCAAATGTTTCCAATGACACGTTTCACCTTGAGAGGCACAGAAGGCCAGCATCCAGAGGCACGGTATTAAAAATCATAAGTGGCTCTGTGTTCCAATTTTCACGTCTGTGTTCCAATTTTTTTCATTAACACGTTTAGCTCTGAGAGGCACCAGCGTGATGTGTCTACATGCACGGTTCTATATGAAGTAGCGTCACGGCCGTACCTCTGTGTTCCAAATATTTTTTGCTGTCTCATTCACTCATGGAGGCATGGACGTGACGGCACGACAGTCGCGGTCCTATGTTATGCAGAGGTAGCGTTGTGCTTCTGTTTTCACGTACACTAAGAGGGGCCCTGACGTGAAGCCATGGTAGGCATGGTTTTACAAGCATATGTTTGCGTTTTCAAGGGAAAGAGGCATGGTCGTGTCTGTATGTTCCAATTGTTTTCAATGATACATTCATTCAGAGAGGCACGGCCATGTCTCTCTTGGCGGCACGAAATTACATCCATCAAAGGCACGGTCATCCGTCTGTGTTCCAATTGATGCTATGACAGGCACGGTTTATGAAGAGGCACGACAGTGAAGCCACGAGAGGCACGGACGTGAAGCCACGTGAGGCATGGAGGTGAAGTGACGGCTGTTCTTTTTGCATACTGGTGCTCTGTTTGACCCGTTGACTGCTGTGCGACCGGGCGAATCCGGGTGTCCGCCACCACGTCGAAGTGATGGCTGCGTCCCACACCAAACCGCCCGACGGTCCAACGGGCATCTCCTACGGTAGTGGTGTGAACGGCACATGGCGCCGCTCCGGAAGCCCAACGATCCGACGGGCGTCTACTCCGGTGGTGGTGTGAACGCCGCGTGGTGGCGCTCCGGCTCGTCGCCCGAGGCCAAGGTCCGGCTATTTAAGCCAGACGGCATCCCCCAGCCCGAGCCACATCCTCTTCCTCCCTTTGCCCGCCGCCAGCCCGAGCCCATCCATTTCTCTTGCTTTTTTCACTCCCTTCCCGCTCAACCATGGCTCGGCAGAAGAAGACTACTCCGGAGCACCGCTTCCAGATGCAGGAGGAGATCCGGGTTGGCGAGGGTTCCTTATCTGTAAGTTGACTCTGTTAGTTGTGAATTATTGTGGTAAGGTTCCTCCTAATATGATGAGGGTGTGTCTTCGTGATACTGGATTAGAGTCAATAGGAGCTAGGCTTAGGCAGCGTCGCAAACTTGAACTTAACCCTCCTACAGTAGGATACCAGCAGCATGAGGGTGTATCTTCCAGCGGATTAGGGAGCAGTTCTGGGTCGAGAAATAACTAGGGAGTGGTGACTAGGGCGGCGGCGGAAAGAGTTGAGAGGTCCCGTCGCGATGTGGAGGCCTCACGGGCAGGCTTGCGCTCTCACAAGCGCGTTTGCCTCGGAGGCGATTAGGCTGAGCTGGAAGTTCTAAATTCCTTAGCCCTCAATGACATGTGTGCCTCGGTGTCAAAGGTGACCAGCGTCATCTTGGAACTTATCGATGACAAGGCGAAGCTCTGCATGGATCTCGAGCTGCTGGTGGGGGTCATCTCCGGTTGGAAGAAGCTGTTCGAGGAGAGCAATGCCACGATGAAGAATACGAATGCCATCATCGAGGAACTTATGGATGAGAAGGCGAACTCCTCGATGAGCACAACCGACTGGTGGAGGAATCCGTGGCTGCTGTCAAGCAACGTGTTGAGGACATGAAGGTCGTGGAGGTGATGAAGAAGGAGATTGAGGAACTCCACACCCAGCAACCCATCATGAAGGTCGCTGGAGACTAAGTAGAGAGCAGCGACCCCGGTCGTTGTCTATGTCTTCCTTCTACTTTTGCCTGTGTATCTTCCGGGTGTTGCCGCATGTGGCCTTTTAAATTATCCAGAATTTGTAAGACAATTATCCGTTGCATTGTCATCATATTACTTCATTTCTAGCTAAATGTAGAGCGGAGAAGCATGGTTGTGAAGCCTCCAGAGGCACGGTGTGAAGCCTCTAGAGGCACGTGGTTGTAGCCTTTAGAGGGACGGTTCTATATTTTGCAAAAGGCATGGTTCATACAGAGAGGCACGGGTTCATCCAAAGAGGCACGGTTGTGAAGATATGAGATGTACGGTTGTATGTGAAGCAGATTCACGGTCGTGCCTCTCTGTTTTTGAATTGTTTCCTGTCAGAGGGGCATGGGTGCGAATCCTTTAGAGGCACATGAAGAACTGGCACAGTTGTGCCTTAGTGTTTCAAATGTTTCGGTGACATTCAGTCAGTGAGGCATGGTTGTACATAGTGCACACTAGCATGACCGTGCTTCTGTGTTCCAATCTTTTTTCATTGATACGTTGACTGTGAAAGGCCCGGGCGTGAGGCCACGGGAGGCATGGTCATTTATTAATTTGATGAAGTGAACCAGCACGAGAAGCTAGTGATTGCACACATCAGAGGCGCACCATTTAACTACTTACCTTATTCTTATTCAAAATGGGTCTGCATAATGCATACAAAATAACTATAAAATATAAAGTGTTCTTAGCCTTTCCATTGCTCATCATATCTCCTTTAAAAATATATTCTCTAATCTTGGTCACCCGTTTGTTTTGTCAGGTTTGAATGGTATTAGCATTGGGAGGCACGGACGTGCTTGTGTGTTCCAAATGTTTCAGCTGGCACATTCACTGTGAGAGGCATGGATGTGACACCACTACATGAATGGTCCAATATCATGCAGAGGCACGACCATGACGCCATGGCAATGGTTCGTTGGAGCACGGTTGTCGGTACTAAAACCGGCAGACCTCGGGGTAGGGGTTCCCGAGCTGTGGATCAAGGATAGATGGTAACAGGGGCGTACAGACGGTCGTTTACCCAGGTTCGGACCCTCTCGAAGAGGTAAAACCCTATGTCTTGCTTGATTATATTGATGAGTCGAGATGATGATTACAGAGTTGATCTACCTCGAGATCGTATGAACTAAACACTAGGTGGGTATGATGAAGATGGTTCTGTCTCGTCTATGGACTAAACCCTCTAGTTTATATAGACACCAGGGTACCTAGGGTTACATATGGTCGGTTCCTATCTGGGGATAAACATGCCTGCCGCGCTAAATCTTGGAGGAGATGCCAAGTCTTCGGAAGTTTCCTTCTGGAGTACGGGGTCGCCCGTTATTCGGCCTTCCTTCGATGTATCAAGAGTGGCCCATCAGCCCGGCCCATGAGAGACAGGCCGGCCGCATGGGGACCCCTTAGTCCGGGACACCCTTAGTAGCCCCCGAACTAGCCTCCAACGCCGAGGTCGATAATTTTCCATACTTCCCAAGTCCTCGGCTTGAGGGGTGAGTTCCCTTCTTCTCCTGTGCTCGGCTGATAATAGTTCGGCAAATAATAGTCCGGCTGTGACGACCCCGACATAATCGTGCACTAACCATACACGCAAATGCACACGATCAAGCCTAAGGACTCACTTGAAGATATCACAACACAACTCTAAAACATAACTAAAGTCATACAAGCTTTATATTACAAGCCAGGGCCTCGAGGGCTCGAATACATAGCTCGATGGCATACAAGCGTCAGCGGAAGCATCGGATATCTGAGTACAGATAATACAGAGGAACAGACAGGCCTTTAGAAAGGCGGGGCAAAATAAAACACTACGATCGAAAGGCGCAGGCCTCCTGCCTGGGACCCTCCGAACCTACTTCTAGTCGTCTGTCGGCTCCTCGTAGTAGTACTCACCAGGGGGGTAGTAGTAGTAGCCGTAGTCGTCAACAGGGGCAGCAGTCTCAGGGGCTCCATCATCTGGTTGCATCAAATGGATATGTGAAGAAAAAGAAAGCAAAGCAAACATGAGTACTCATCCGAAGTACTCAACAAGCAAGGATCTACACTACAAATGCAACATTATCAAAGGAGGGCTGTATATGTGGACTGGGCTGCAGAAATGCCGGAATAGAGAGAAGGCCTAGTCCTATCGAAGACTAGCATCTTCATCATCTTCAGCGGTCTTGCAGCGTTAGAAGAGTGCAGATTAGCATAATGTAAAGTAGTAGTAGTGTCATCAACCTCGCCCAGAGATCCTTTCTCAGCTCCCTGCGAGAAAACAATCCCAGAGCCATACTATCCAGTTATCATCTCAAGTGTCAGGTTTTAGTTGTATCGATCGGGATACAACTCCGAGTGTCCGTTACCGTAGGATAGGCTATCGATAGATGTTTTCTTCCCTGCAGGGGTGCACCAACTTACCCACCACGCTCGATTAATTCCGGCTGGACACACTTTACTGGGTCATGCCCGGCCTCGGCCAAACGATACGCCGCAACCCGACCGAATACTTAACAGAGAGGTCAGCACGCCGGCCTAACCTATGCGCCCAGGGGTCTTGGGCCTTCGCCCCGTGGACTCCTGTGTGTTACTTGCACCGCTGGTGAGCAGACCTAGCCCCCCTTATACAAGTGCAGGGCGTTACCAGTCCAACCCAGTGTGTGCCGCTCCTCGCTGACGTCAATTAAGCTTCGGCTGATGTATACGACGCAGAACACCCATACTATGCCCACGTGATGGTTAGTGCTATCAGGCCAGAGGCACCTCGGATCAAACATCCAAATCGTTAGTGGATTGGGGGTGCGGTAACGAGCAGAGACTCACGATTGATGTGACCCCATCGCCCCGTCTCGAGGAATTGCGGCATGGTCTAAGAATGCCCGGCCACGCCTCGTAATTATCTCGCGGGCACCTTTCAGGTCAACCCGACTCCACATCACTCTCATAATAAACTCGTGCGGGTACCCCTCAGGGCCGACCCGTCTTTAGTAACATGGCTCAGTGTAAAGTCATTGTAGCCACAGTAACCGTGTGTCTAACACCAAGGGAACCCTGAGGAATCACCCTCGATGGAATTCCACCTGATGTTATCGTCAAGGTGAACGGAGGAGGAATCAGCCTCGAGGTCCACTCTTGAGGAGTTGCACGACAGTGTCGTTATCGGGAGTGGCGAAGGAGGAATCACCCTCGATGACCACGACCGATTATCTATCCTACAAGGTTATCATCAGAAGTGCTGATGAGGTATCACCCTCGGCACTCGATAGTAACACAGTAGTGTCGAGCAACTAAGGGGGAAGTGATGTGCGGTGCCGGGGCCTGGTCTTCAATCCCGTTGATCGGGTGTTCTGATTATCCAGCGGGGCAGTTGGGACAAAGTGCGGTCTCTGATAGGTCCCTACCCAGCCTATACTAAATAGTTTAGGATAAACAGGTAGGTATCAACAGCAGGTTACAGTAAACAGGCTATGCAGTAGAAATAGGATAACAGTAACAGCAGCAATTTCTAATGCAAGCATAAGAGAGAGAAGAATAGGCGATATCGGTATGCTCAAAAGGGGGGTGCTTGCCTGGAAGCTATGCGTCAAGGATCTGGTCATTAGGGGTGTAGTTGTACTCCGGAGCTGCGTCTGCTTCGGGGACTACGTCAGTATCGGGGTCTAACAGGAGAGAAGAGGGGGAGGAAACAAATAAATACACAAACAACGCAACACAGAGCATGCTATGCCTAGAATGCAGTGCAGGGTCGCCTAAAGACGCATTTAAGTCATTTTGGTTATTTTAGGATTAAAGTGGGATTTATTAACCGGGGTATCTGCACTATTCATCTACCGGAAACGGAAGGAAAGTTGCGGGTTCACCTACGTAGACGGTTCCGACATGGAAATAGACGACACGATCGGATTCGTCTCGTCGTTCATGTATAAAGTTTTTCGATCGGAGCTACGGTTAATTTTCTACGGATTTTCAATGATTATAACATTTTCTGGAATTATTTTTATTAGCAGAAATGAATTATGATGTTAGCATTGCATGGGGATGACGTCAGCAGTCAACAGACTCGCTGACCAGGTCAAACCTGACCTGTGGGTCCAGTGGGACCCACATGTCATTGACTGGAGCCAGCCCAGTCAGCATTGACTGGTCAACTGGGCCTAGTGGGACCCAGTAGTCAGCCTCTGGTTAATTTAACAGCGTTTAAACTAATCTAATTAACCTAATTAAGACGTGGGCCCAGTCTTTCAGTGAGTCATTTAGTTAGTTGTTAATTAACACTAATCCTAAACGCTACAGTACCCGGACCCACCAGTCAGTGGCTGTTTAGTGTGTCATTAAGCGCCTAATGAGCTGGCGGGTGGGACCCACTGACGTTTAACAGCGCGCGCGCGCTGCTCGCCTACGGCGGTCTATAGAGGCGGCGGCGCTGGTCGGAATTCACGCACAGGCAACAAAAACACACGCCGCGACTACCTACGGGACAAGATGGCTTGCGCGCATCCATTCGTTGTCTCAGCCGGAGCTGGAGTGGACGGAATCGGCGGCGGCGGCGACCGCGGCGGTCGCTGGATTCCGGTCGAGCTCGGGAATGACGCAAACGGCGACGAATCAAAGAGGAAAAAGGGCGGGAGGTAGCGCAGCTCACCGCGGAGCTCGGTGATGCGCTCGGGGAGGCCGGAGAGCTGCCGGAGTGGCGGTATTCGGCGGCGAGGCGCTGTGGCCATGGCGGAGAAGAGGGGTCGGTGACGGCGATAGGGAGCGCCCCGGCTCAAGCCAGAGGGCGGATCCAGCGTGGAAGAGCGCTGCGGGGCTCTTGGCAGCAACGGAGGGCACGGGGAGGCTCCGGTGCACGAGAACGACGAGGCGGCGGCGGCGACTCCGTTCGGTGGAGCTCGAGGGAGAGAAGAGAGGAGAGGGGAGGGGGATCTGGTGGCTAGGGTTCGGCTGGGGGTCGCGGAAGACCTTATCCACTCCTTCTCGAGCTCCTGTGGCCTCGGTGTCGAGGATCCGACGGCGCGAACGCGGTCGGGTGCACGCGGTGGCGACACGGCAAGAGGAAGATGATGACTGTAGCTAGCTGGGCCGGGCCAGACACTTTGCCACAGTTGGGCTGGATGCACAGTGCTCTTCATTCTTTTTCTTTTACTGTTTTTGCTTTTCTCTACTGTTTTGCATTATTTTCTGCTAGCAAATGATTTTCGAGAAATATGTAACTTGCCACATAAATACTTGACAATATATTGGGCTAGTTCAAAAAGTTTGGAGCCATTTTGAATCCATCTAATTTATGGTTGCAATTTATTGGAGTTAAATTGGGGCTGTTTGGTCCTGTTTGAATTTCCAGGGGCAAAAGAGGAATCCAAATGATGTTAGTTTTATTTTTATTAAAGCTTTGGGATTATTTGCAATATGATGAACATTTTTGTTTTGTTGTTGGAAGAAATAATTATTTGACTTCGTTTTAAGTTTGAATTTGAGGCAGGAATATTTCTTAGCTATTTTTCTTAGGGCATGACGGTGATGACTTGTTATGTTTGGAAGGTGATCACTATGGTGTGATGCTGGGGATGTTACAAATCTCCTCAACTACAAGAAATCTCGTCCAAAGATTTGAGTGGGGAGGTAAAGGGTAACTTCGGGAGAACTGTCCCTTATCGGGTCGCTTATCTGGTGAACAATTTAGAGAATGTGGCAGAAGTACCTCTCAAGTTGAAACTTAGGAGAACATCGAGAGCAAAGTAAGAAGTTACAATAAGAGGTTTCAAGTGGACAGACCATCGTTCGATGCTTGAAGTAGAGTGTGGAAGGGGTTCATAGCATCGGGAATAGTTCACCTCTCGGAGGGTGGCTCGCGATAACGCACAAACCCAAGTGCAAAGGATACTTCGTGAATCAGGGATGCACAGAATAGTCGGGTTCCGATCTTGTGGAACTATGATGAAGGTCGATCGAGGGTAGGGAGGACGGTGACATCTTGCACGGTCACGATGGTAAGGCATGTCAGAGGGTAGCCTATCAGTTAAGTCGGCGACAACATCGGTACCAAGGGCGAGGGACGAAGAGAACCATTTTCCTGCTCGTTGAACGAGGTGGACCAATAGGCAAAGTTCTTGTCCATCGGTGGTTACCAGAATGTCATAAACAATAGCAATGGGGTCTCTCTGACAGAGTTGTACACCGAGGTGTTTAACTAAGTAGGGAATTATTACTGCTTAGTTCATATAGATAACAAGAAAGGATAAACAAACCAATGGAAAGGAAAATGAAATTATCGGATTAATCAGACCAAGGGAAAGGAAAATGTATTTACACACAAGTATTGAGAGTATATCCTTCCCAAGAAAAAGCGGAGCATGATATATATGATAGGACAGTAGGTGCAAAATCATGTAGACAAAGGGATGAGGAAAATTCATGATATTACCCAGACAACACTGTTTGGATAATTGATCGAGAAACATTTGGCAATGTGTCTCCAATGTTGTTGTTGATATTCGGAATACCACAGTCATGCTTCGAGGTAGCAATAGTATGGTGTTTCAAATAAGGGTTGGAGTTGAAGATCACAAGAATTACTCAAGGTACAGTTGCAAGAATGGCAAGGAGCTCAAAGTATAACCAAGACATGATCACACATGTGTTGGAAAGAAGACAAGAGTGTTGTCGACGATAACACAAATCATCGAGGGCAAGGATGGTACTTTCATCATGAATTCGATTGGTATCCTAGAACAAGTCAAATATTGATGATGATCATGACACATCTATCGAGATATTTCATGAAGATGTATTCGATCGGCGATGACATCAGGAAAAAGGAATGATGAAGCAAAAGGTTAAAGTAACCACGGATACGGCACAAGCTCGAAATCAAGCTTGTTGTTCGAGGTGAAATGATAAGATGAGGAAGATGGACGTAAGCTTCGCTCATCGTCGGAAGTTGCTCTGGGCATAAGGACCAGGTAGCACAGTTAAAATTTAGCACGATATTGATATAGCCGATCAAGCTAGGAATGACTGGAAGGATTATTAAACTCGTAAGCAACGAAAATTACTTTGAGTTATCGAATCGGAGTGCGGAATCGATTCCTTACTGGGGTTCTTGAGTGACAAACAACTCAGAACCCGGAGAAAATTGGGATTGGTGATCAATAATAGTTGATGAATAACTCATAAGAAGTTATGTAGTTCTTGTGATATTCTCGAGATACCAGGGAGTAATACTCGAAGGTAGATTCGAGATAGAGGTTGGGTGAGCATACTGGTTTGTAAAAGACAAGTGCATCAACTTGTTCGGGAAATGGAATCAAGGAAAAATATGATCGGAACCACGATCACAAAGGATCAACTCACAGGTACAGATGAACATTTAAGAGAAGCTTCCATGATAAGTTCTGCATTGTGTCCATGGGCATGAACGCAAAGGTTCAAGGTCGACCCCCACTTCTTCAATGCATAACCTTTCATTCACTTCTCATCTTTGAAGAAGTTGTAGAGTTGAAAATTTATCCGACGAAACGCGAGTAGATGTAACCCGCATTACCTTCAATTTACACAGGTTAAGGAAAGCATATGTTCAATCCATCCGGGTATCTTAGGAACATACACCGCAAATTGCAGGGGTAATGAACTCAAGCTCGGAAGCAGAGCATGATTGACAGAAGGAGAGGTTACATTTTACCAAAGACATTCTGTATCCGCGGAAAGGCTCGCAAGGTTATTGAATATGATCGATGATGTCGGATAGCAACCCAACAAAAGATCAGATGGTCGGCAAAGGATCAGATGTGAGTATCGGTACTCAAACAGAAGAAGAAAGAATGTATCGGCATCAGATTATAGAAACATCAGAATAATCTGACGTTTAAGTACAAAGGTGTTATGGTTCAGAAACGAAGGATCAGAAGCAAAAGCTCTGACAAAAAATGAATAGGTTGAACAGAAGTAGATGGACAACTTTAGTGTTCCGTCTTGCAGAGATCTCCACCCATGGTTACAGGACATGTCCTGGTGAGTAGTCAGTCCCAAGTCAACATGGAGAAGGAATGCACTGCCTCTCCGTGCGATGCAAGCAGGGCGGATATACAGACGGCGAGAAGTAGGGAATGCTTCAGTGCCAAAGGCAATGTCAACAGGGGAGGAATCGATAAGGTTCTTAGAATAGAAAAGAATCGGTCGGATATTTGTCCACAAAAAGGAATCAAGTGATCCGTCAGAACTAACTGGGTAAGGTTTAAACAACTGGTTCCACCTGAGAGTCCTCCGGGAAAGGACAGGAGGTAAGCACATCAGATTAAAGAAATACTTGAATAACTCAAGTATAAGATCCAGAGGAATCACGACCTCCATAGTGAGGAGTGGCAGGTAGATTACCTAGGCAAAAGGACAAGTAAATTAAACAGGCTTAGTTGGACAATCAACCAATGCTCGATTGGCTGAGAACCAGCTCATGTCCAGAATGGTGAATGAGCCGGAAGGACGAATTTCCAGGAATCGGCGGATGATAGAAAGCATTCGCAGCTGATTAAATCAAGGAATGCAAATGGTATTGACAAGGAATGTCAACGAAGATTGCTAAACATCTGGAATTAACCGTATTGCAAGCAGGCAAGAATTTCAACAGCAATAGTCTGTAGAGGATTTTCGGAAGATCGATTAACAATGGAAAGTATTTCGCGAAACACTTGAACAACTAGGGATGAATGGATCCCTAGTAAACATGAGGAATTATCCGCAGTGCGAAAGAGGCTGCACGGTAGTAGGCTCAAAGGATTCCTGGATTAATGAGCAGTATTTCGGGGTATCTCATACATAAAGGAGTATCTGGGAACGAAGATACAAACGGCAAAGATGGGTAGCTGTCCACGGTGATTATCGGTAGTAGGGAACTTGCAAGAGCAGTGGGCATAATGGTCTCGGGAAACTACGAGGTGTAACTTCGGAGTCTTCTGATAATGACACACCATCTTCTGGAATGAGGGGCTCTCCGGGAGAAAGCGGTTACGAGAACCTAGGATTAGAGTTAGTAAAATCTTTAACCCGAGTAGAAGAGAGATCAGAGTCCCAGAATAAAGACGAGTAATAAAAGATCCTAATACCACCCAATTGGCGACGTCGGCTCGTAAGCCACACGACCAAGTTAGTAAAACAGTTTTGGACCACTAGACTCAACTTCGGCCAAGGAGTTGGAAAGGGGGGTTCGTACAGGCAGTCGGCTCTAATACCAACCTGTGACGACCCCGACTTAATCGTGCACTAACCATACACGCAAATGCACATGATCAAGCCGAAGGACTCACTTGAAGATATCACAACACAACTCTAAAACATAACTAAAGTCATACACGCTTAATATTACAAGCCAGGGCCTCGAGGGCTCGAATACATAGCTCGATGGCATACAAGCATCAGCAGAAGCATTAGATATCTGAGTACAGATAATACAGAGGAACAGATAAACCTTTAGAAAGGCGGGGCAAAACAAAACACTACGATCGAAAGGTGCAGGCCTCCAGCCTGGGACCCTCCGAACGTACTTCTGGTCGTCTGTCGGCTCCTCGTAGTAGTACTCGCCAGGGGGGTAGTAGTAGTAGCCGTAGTCGTCAATAGGGGCAGCGGCCTCAGGGGCTCTGTCATCTGGTTGCATCAAACGGATATGGGAAGAAAAAGAAAGCAAAGCAAACATGAGTACTCATCCGAAGTACTCAGCAAGCAGGGATCTACACTACATATGCAACATTATCAAAGGAGGGTTGTATATGTGGACTGGGCTGCAGAAATGCCAGAATAGAGAGAAGGCCTAGTCCTATCGAAGACTAGCATCTTCAGCGGTCTTGCAGCATTAGAAGAGTGCAGATTAGCATAATGTAAAGTAGCAGTAGTGTCATCAACCTCGCCCAGAGATCCTTTCTCGGCTCCCTGCGAGAAAGCAATCCCAGAGCCATACTATCCAGTTATCATCTCAAGTGTCAGGTTCTAGTTGTATCGATCGGGATACAACTCCGAGTGTCCGTTACCGTAGGATAGGCTATCGATAGATGTTTTCTTCCCTGCAGGGGTGCACCAACTTACCCACCATGCTCGATTAACTCTGGCCGGACACACATTACTGGGTCATGCCCGGCCTCGGCCAAACGATATGCAGCAACCCGACCGAATACTTAATAGAGAGGTCAGCACGCCGGACTAACCTATGCGCCCAGGGGTCTTGGGTCGTCGCCCCGGGGACTCTTGTGCATTACATGCACCGCCGGTGAGCAGACCTAGCCCCCCTTGTACAATTGCAGGGCGTTACCAGTCCAACCCAGTGTGTGCCGCTCCTCGCTGACATCAATTAAGCTTCGGCTGATGTATACGACGCAGAACGCCCATACTATGCCCACGTGATGGTTAGTGCTATCAGGCCAGAGGCCCCTCGGATCAAATATCCAAATCGTTAGTGGATTGGGGGTGCGGTAACGAGCAGAGACTCACGATCGATGTGACCCCGTCACCCCGTCTCGAGGACTTGCGGCAAGGACTAAGAATGCCCGGCCACGCCTCGTATATCTCGCGGGCACCATTCAGGTCAACCCGACTCCACATCACTCTCATCATAAGCTCGTGCGGGTACCCCTCAAGGCCAACCCGTCTTTAGTAACATGGCTCAGTGTAAAGTCAAAGTAACCACAGTAACCGTGTGTCTAACACCAAGGGAAACCTGAGGAATCACCCTTGATGGAATTCCACCTGATGTTATCGTCAAGGTGAACGGAGGAGGAATCAGCCTCGAGGTCCACTCTTGAGGAGTTGCATGACAGTGTCGTTATCGGGAGTGGAGAAGAAGGAATCACACTCGATGACCACGACCGATTATCTATCCTACAAGGTTAACATCAGAAGTGCTGACGAGGTATCACCCTCGGCACTTGATAGTAACCCAGTAGTGTCGAGCAACTAAGGGGGAAGTGATGTGCGGTGCTGGGGCTTGATCTTCAATCCCGTTGATCGGGTCTTCTGATTATCCAGCGGGGCAGTCGGGACAAAGTGGGGTCTCTGATAGGTATCTACCCAGCCTATACTAAACAGTTTAGGATAAACAGGTAGGTATCAACAGCAGGTTACAATAAACAGGCTATGCAGCAGAAATAGGATAACAGTAACAGCAGCAACTTCTAATGCAAGGATAAGAGAGAGAAGAATAGGCGATATCGGTATGCTCAAAAGGGGGATGCTTGCCTGGAAGCTCTTCGTCAAGGATCTGGTCGTCAGGGGCGTAGTCGTACTCCGAAGCTGCGTCTGCTTCGGGGACTACGTCGGTGTCAGGGTCTAACGAGAGAGAAGAGGGGGAGGAAACAAATAAATACACAGCAAACAATGCAACACACAGCATGCTATTCCTAGAATGCAGTGTAGGGTTGCCTAACGACGCATCTAAGTCATTTTGGTTATTTTAGGTTTAAAGTGGGATTTATTAACCGGGGTATATGCACTATACATCTACCGGAAACGAAAGGAAAGTTGCAGGTTCACCTACGTAGTGTGTTTCGACATGGAAATAGATGACACGATCAAATTCGTCTCGTCGTTCTGAGCATCTTTCATATATAAAGTTTTTAGATCCGAGCTATGGTTAATTTTCTACGGATTTTCAAAGATTATAACATTTTCTGGAATTATTTTGATTAGCAGAAATGAATTATGACATTAGCATTGCATGTGGATAATGTCAGCAGTCAACAGACTCGCTGACCAGGTCAAACCTGACTTATGGGTCCAGTGGGACCCACATGTCATTGACTGGAGCCAGCCCAGTCAGCATTGACTGGTCAACTGGGTCCAGTGGGACCCAGTAGTCAGCCTCTGGTTAATTTAACAGTGTTTAAACTAATCTAATTAACCTAATTAAGATGTGGGCCCAGTCTGTCAGTGAGTCATTTAGTTAGTTGTTAATTAACACTAATCCTAAATGCTATAGTACCCGGACCCACCAGTCAGTGGCTGTTTAGTGTGTCATTAAGCTCCTAATGAGCTGGCGGGTGGGACCCACTGACATTTAACAGCGCGCGCGCGCTGCTCGTCGGCGGCGGGCTACAAAGGCGGCAGCGCTTGTCGGACTTCGTGCACAGGTAACAAAAACACGCGCCGCGACTACCTACGGGACAAGATGGCTCACGCGCGTCCATTCATGGTCTCAGCCGGAGCTGGAGTGGACGGAATCGGCGGCGGTGGCGACCGCGGCGGTTGCCGGATTCCGGTCGAGCTTGAGAACGACGCAAACGGTGACGAATCAAAGAGAAAAAAGGGCGGGAGGGAGCGCAGCTCACCGCGGAGCTCGGTGACGCGATCGGGGAGGCCGGAGAGCTGCCGGAGTGGCGGTATTCGGCGGCGAGGCGCGGCGGCCATGGCGGAGAAGAGGGGTCGGTGGCGCCGATAGGGAGCTCCCCGGCTCAAGCCAGAGGGCGGATCCGGCATGGAAGAGCGCGGCTGGGCTCCTGGCAGCAACGGAGGGCACGGGGAGGCTCCGGTGCACGAGAACGACGAGGCGGCGGCGGCGACTCCGTTCGGTGGAGCTCGAGGGAGAGAAGAGAGGCGAGGGGAGGGGGATCTGGTGGCTAGGGTTCGGCTGGGGGTCGCGGAAGACCTTATCCACTCCTCCTCGAGCTCCTGTGGCCTCGGTGTCGAGGATCCGACGGCGCGAACGCGGTCGGGTGCACGCGGTGGCGACACGGCGAGAGGAAGATGATGACTGTAGCTAGCTGGGCCGGGTCAGACACATTGCCACAGTTGGGCTGGATGCACAGTGCTCTTCATTCCTTTTCTTTTACTGTTTTTGCTTTTCTCTACTGTTTTGCATTATTTTCTGCTTGCAAATGACTTTTGTGAAATATGTAACTTGCCACATAAATACTTGACAATATATTGGGCTAGTTCAAAAAGTTTGGAGCCATTTTGAATCCATCTAATTTATGGTTGCAATTTATTGGAGTTAAATTGGGGCTGTTTGGTCCTGTTTGAATTTCCAGAGGCAAAAGAGGAATCCAAATGATGTTAGTTTTATTTTTATAAAAGCTTTGGGATTATTTGCAATATGATGAACATTTTTGTTTTTTTGTTGGAAGAAATAATTATTTGACTTCGTTTTAAGTTTGAATTTGAGGCAGAAATATTTCTTAGCTATTTTTCTTAGGGCATGACGGACTTGTTATGTTTGGAAGGTGATCACTGTGGTGTGATGCTGGGGATGTTACAAATCTCCTCCACTACAAGAAATCTCGTCCCGAGATTTAAGTGGGGAGGTAAAGGGTAACTTCGGGAGAACTGTCCCTTATAGGGTCGCTTATCTGGTGAACAATTTAGAGAATGTGGCAGAAGTACCTCTCGAGTTGAAACTTAGGAGAACATCGAGAGCAAAGTAAGAAGTTACAATAAGAGGTTTCAAGCGGACAGACCATCGTTCGATGCTTGAAGTAGAGTGTGGAAGGGGTTCATAGCATCGGGAATAGTTCACCTCTCGGAGGGTGGCTCGCAATAACGCACAAAGCCAAGTGCAAAGGATACTTTGTGAATCAAGGATGCACATAACAGTTGGGTTCCGATCTTGTGGAACTATGATGAAGGTCGATCGAGGGTAGGGAGGACGGTGACATCTTGCACGGTCACGACTGTAAGGCATGTCAGAGGGTAGCCTGTCAGTTATGTCGGCGACAACATCGGTACCAAGGGCGAGGGACGACGAGAACCATTTTCCTGCTCGTTGAACGAGGCAGACCAATAGGCAAAGTTCTTGTCCGTCGGTGGTTACCGGAATGTCATGAACAATAGCAACGGGGTCTCTCTGACAGAGTTGTACACCGAGGTGTTTAACTAAGCAGGGAATTATTACTGCTTAGTTCATATAGATAACAAGAAAGGTTAAACAAACCAATGGAAAGGAAAATGAAATTATCGGATTAATCAGACAAAGGGAAAGGAAAATGTATTTACACACAAGTATTGAGAGTATATCCTTCCCAAGAAAAAGCAGAGCATGATATATATGACAGGACAGTAGGTGCAAAATCATGTAGACAAAGGGACGAGGAAAATTCATGATATTACCCAGACAACGGTGTTTGGATAATTGGTCGAGAAACATTTGGCAATGTGTCTCCAATGTTCTTGTTGATATTCGGAATACCACAGTCATGCTTTGAGGTAGCAATAGTATGGTGTTTCAAATAAGGGTTGGAGTTGAAGATCACAAGAATTACTCAAGGTACAGTTGCAAGAATGGCAAGGAGCTCAAAGTATAACCAAGACATGATCACACATGTGTTGGAAAGAAGACAAGAGTGTTGTCGATGATAACACAAATCATCGAGGGCAAGGATGGTACTTGTCATCATGAATTCGATTGGTATCCGAGAACAAGTCAAATATTGATGATGATCATGACACATCTGTCAACATATTTCATGAAGATGTATTCGATCGGCGATGACATCAGGAAAAAGGAATGATGAAGCAAAAGGTTAAGGTAACCACGGATACGGCACAAGCTCTAAATCAAGCTTGTTGTTCGAGGTGAAATGATAAGATGAGGAAGATCGACGTAAGCTTCGCTCATCGTCGGATGTTGCTCCGGGCATAAGGACCAGGTAGCACAGTTAAAATTTAGCATGATATTGATATATCCGATCAAGCTAGGAATGACTGGAAGGATTACTAAACTTGTAAGCAACGAAAATTACTTTTATTTATCGAATCGGAGTGCGGAATCGATTCCTTACCGGGATTCTTGAGTGACAAACAACTCAGAACCCGGAGAAAATTGGGATTGGTGATCAATAATAGTTGATGAAGAACTCATAAGAAGTTATGTAGTTCCTGTGATATTCTCGAGATACCAGGGAGTAATACTCGAAGGTAGATTCAAGATAGAGGTTGGGTGAGCATACTGATTTGTAAAAGACAAGTGCATCAACTTGTTCGGGAAATGGAATCGAGGAAAAATATGATCGGAACCACGATCATAAAGGATCAACTCACAGGTAGAGATGAACATTTAAGAGAAGCTTCCATGATAAGTTCTGCATCGTGTCCATGGGCATGAACGCAAAGGTTCAAGGTCGACCCCCACTTCTTCAATGCAAAACCTTTCATTCACTTCTCGTCTTTGAAGAAGTTGTAGAGAAGAAAATTTATCCGACGAAACGCGAGTAGATGTAACCCGCATTACCTTCAATTTACACAGGTTAAGGAAAGCATATGTTCAATCCATCCGGGTATCTTAGGAACATACACCGCAAATTGCAAGGGTAATGAACTCAAGCTCGGAAGCAGAGCATGATTGACAGAAGGAGAGGTTACATTTTACCAAAGACATTCTGTATCCATGGAAAGGCTCGCAAGGTTATTGAATATGATCGATGCTGTCGAATAGCAACCCAACAAAAGATCAGATGGTCGGCAAAGGATCCGATGTGAGTATCGGTACTCAAACAGAAGAAGAAAGAATGTATCGGCATCAGATTATAGAAACATCGGAATAATCCAACGTTTAAGTACAAAGGTGTTATGGTTCAGAAACGAAGGATCAGAGGCAAAAGCTTTGACCAAAAATGAATAGGTTGAACAGAACTAGATGGACAACTTCAGTGTTCTGTCTTGCAGAGATCTCCACCCATGGTTACAGGACATGTCCTGGTCAGTAGTCAGTCCCAAGTCAACATGGAGAAGGAATGCACTGCCTCTCCGTGCGATGCAAGCAGGGCGGATATACAGACGGCAAGAAGTAGGGAATGCTTCAGTGCCAAAGGCAATGTCAACAGGGGAGGAATCGATAAGGTTCTTAGAATAGAAAAGAATCGGTCGGATATTTGTCCCCAAAAAGGAATCAAGTGATCCGTGAGAACTAACTGGGTAAGGTTAAAACAACTGGTTCCACCTGAGAGTCCTCCGGGAAAGGACGGGAGGTAAGCACATCAGATTAAAGAAATACTTGAATAACTCAAGTATAATATCCAGAGGAATCACGACCTCCATAGTGAGGAGTGGCAGGTAGATTACCTAGGCAAAAGGACAAGTAAATTAAAAAGGCTTAGTTGGACAATCAACCAATGCTCGATTGGCTGAGAACCAGCTCATGTCTGGAATGGTGAATGAGCCGGAAGGACGAATTTCCAGGAATCGGCGGATGATAGATAGCATTCGCAGCTGATTGAATCAAGGAACGCAAATGGTATTGACAAGGAATGTCAACGAAGATTGCTAAACATCTGGAGCTAACCGTATTGCAAGTAGGCAAGAATTTCAACAGCAATAGTCTGTAGAGGATTTTCGGAAGATCGATTAACAATGGAAAGTATTTTGCGAAACACTTGAACAACTAGGGATGAATGGATCCCTAGTAAACATGAGGAATTATCCACAGTGCGAAAGAGGCTGCACGGTAGTAGGCTCAAAGGATTCCCGGATTAATAAGGAGTATTTTGGGGTATCTCATACATAAAGGAGTATCTGGGAATGAAGATACAAACGGCAAAGATGGGTAGCTGTCCACGGTGATTATCGGTAGTAGGGAACTTGCAAGAGCAGTGGGCATAATGGTCTCGGGAAACTACGAGGAGTAACTTCGGAGTCTTCTGATGATGACACACCATCTTCTGGAATGAGGGGCTCTCCGGGAGAAAGCGGTTACGAGAACCTAGGATTAGAGTTAGTAAAATCTTTAACCCGAGTAGAAGAGAGATCAGAGTCCCAGAATAAAGACGAGTAATAAAAGATCCTAATACGACCCAATTGGCGACGTGGGCTCGTAAGCCACACAACCAAGTTAGTAAAACAGTTTTGGACCACTAGACTCAACTTCGGCCAAGGAGTTGGAAAGGGGGGTTCGTACAGGCAGTCGGCTCTGATACCAACCTGTGACGACCCCGACTTAATCGTGCACTAACCATACACGCAAATGCACACGATCAAGCCGAAGGACTCACTTGAAGATATCACAACACAACTCTAAAACATAACTACAGTCGTACAAGCTTAATATTACAAGCCAGGGGCTCGAGGGCTCGAATACATAGCTCGATGGCATACAAGCGTCAGTGGAAGCATCAGATATCTGAGTACAGATAATAAAGAGGAACAGATAAGCCTTTAGAAAGGCGGGGCAAAATAAAACACTACGATCGAAAGGCGCAAGCCTCCTGCCTGGGACCCTCCGAACCTACTTCTGGTCGTCTGTCGGCTCCTCGTAGTAGTACTCGCCAGGGGGGTTGTAGTAGTAGCCATAGTCGTCAACAGGGGCAGCGGCCTCAGGGGCTCTGTCATCTGGTTGCATCAAACGGATATGGGAAGAAAAAGAAAGCAAAGCAAACGTGAGTACTCATCCGAAGTACTCAGCAAGCAGGGATCTACACTACATATGCAAAATTATCAAAGGAGGTCTATATATGTGGACTGGGCTGCAGAAATGCCAGAATAGAGAGAAGGCCTAGTCCTATCGAAGACTAGCATCTTCATCATCTTCAGCGGTCTTGTAGCATTAGAAGAGTGCAGATTAGCATAATGTAAAGTAGCAGTAGTGTCATCAACCTCGCCCAGAGATCCTTTCTCGGCTCCCTGCGAGAAAGCAATCCCAGAGCCATACTATCCAGTTATCATCTCATGTGTCAGGTTCTAGTTGTATTGATCGGGATACAACTCCGAGTGTCCGTTACCGTAGGATAGTCTATCGATAGATGTTTTCTTACCTGCAGGGGTGCACCAACTTACCCACCACGCTCGATTAATTCCGGCCGGACGCACTTTACTGGGTCACACCCGGCCTCGGCCAAACGATACGCAGCAACCCGGCCGAATACTTAACAGAGAGGTCAGCACGCCGGAATAACCTATGCGCCCAGGAGTCTTGGGCCTTCGCTCCGGGGACTCTTGTGCATTACGTGCACCGCCGGTGAGCAGACCTAGCCCCCCTTATACAAGTGCAGGGTGTTACCAGTCCAACCCAGCGTGTGCCGCTCCTCGCTGACATCAATTAAGCTTCGGTTGATGTATATGACACAGAACACCCATACTATGCTAACGTGATGGTTAGTGCTATCAGGACAGAGGCCCCTCAGATCAAATATCCAAATCGTTAGTGGATTGGGGGTGCGGTAACGAGCAGAGGCTCATGATCGATGTGACCGCGTCGCCCCGTCTCGAGGACTTGCGGCAAGGGCTAAGAATGCCCGGCCACGCCTCGTAATTATCTCGCGGGCACCTTTCAGGTCAACCCGACTCCACATCACTCTCATCATAAGCTCGTGCGGGTACCCCTCAGGGCCGACCCGTCTTTAGTAACATGGCTCAGTGTAAAGTCATAGTAACCACAGTAACCGTGTGTCTAACACCAAGGGAGCCCTGAGGAATCACCCTCGATGGAATTCCACCTGATGTTATCGTCAAGGTGAACGGAGGAGGAATCAGCCTCGAGGTCCACTCTTGAGGAGTTGCACGACAGTTTCGTTATCGGGAGTGGAGAAGGAGGAATGACCCTCGATGACCACGACCGATTATCTATCCTACAAGGTTATCATTAGAAGTGCTGACGAGGTATCACCCTCGGCAATCGATAGTAACCCAGTAGTGTCGAGCAACTAAGGGGGAAGTGATGTGCGATGCCGGGGCCTGGTCTTCAATCCCATTGATCGGGTCTTCTGATTATCCAGCGGGGCAGTCGGGACAAAAGTGGGGTCTCTGATAGGTCTCTACCCAGCCTATACTAAACAGTTGAGGATAAACAGGTAGATATCAACAGCAGGTTACAATAAATAGGCTATGCAGCAGAAATAGGATAACAGTAACAGCAGCAACTTCTAATGCAAGCATAAGAGAGAGAAGAGTAGGCGATATCGGTATGCTCAAAAGGGGGGTGCTTGCCTGGAAGCTCTGCGTCAAGGATCTGGTCGTCAGGGGCGTACTCGTAGTCCGGAGCTGGGTCTGCTTCGGGGACTACATCGGTGTCGGGGTCTAACAAGAGAGAAGAGGGGGAGGAAACAAGTAAATACACAGCAAACAATGCAACACAGAGCATGCTATGCCTAAAATGCAGTGCAGGGTTGCCTAAAGATGCATCTAAGTCATTTTGGTTATTTTAGGATTAAAGTGGGATTTATTAACCGGGGTATATGCACTATTCATCTACCGGAAACGGAAGGAAAGTTGCAGGTTCACCTACATAGAGGGTTTCGACACGGAAATAGACAACACGATCAAATTCGTCTCGTCGTTCTGAGCATCTTTCATGTATAAAGTTTTTTTATCCGAGCTACGGTTAATTTTCTACGGATTTTCAAAGATTATAACATTTTTTGGAATTATTTTTATTAGCAGAAATGAATTATGATGTCAGCATTGCGTGGGGATGATGTCAGCAGTGAGCAGACTCGCTGACCAGGTCAAACCTGACCTGTGGGTCCAGTGGGACCCACATGTCATTGACTGGAGCCAGCCCAGTCAACATTGACTGGTCAACTGGGTCCAGTGGGACCTAGTAGTCAGCCTCTGGTTAATTTAACAGCGTTTAAACTAATCTAACTAACCTAATTAAGACGTGGGCCCAGTCTGTTAGTGAGTCATTTAGTTAGTTGTTAATTAACACTAATCCTAAAAGCTACAGTACCCAGACCCACCAGTCAGTGGCTGTTTAGTGTGTCATTAAGCTCCTAATGAGCTGGCTGGTGGGACCCACTGACATTTAACATCGCGCGGGCGCTGCTCGCCGGTGGCGAGCAACAGAGGCGGCGGCGCTGGTCGGACTTCGCGCACAGGCGACAAAAACGCGCGCCGCGACTACCTACGGGACAAGACGGCTCGCGCGCGTCGATTCGTGGTCTCTGCCGGAGCTGGAGTGGACGGAATCGGCGGCGGCGGCGACCGCGGCGGTCGCCGGATTCCGGTCGAGCTCGGGAACGACGCAAACGGTGACGAATCAAAGAGGAAAAAGGGCGGGAGGTAGCGCAGCTCACCGCGGAGCTCGGTGAGGCGCTCGGGGAGGCCGGAGAGCTGCCGGAGTGGTGGTATTCGGCGGTGAGGCGCGGCGGCTGTGGCGGAGAAGAGGGGTTGGTGGCGTCGATAGGGAGCTCCCCGGCTCAAGCCAGAGGGCGGATCCGGCGTGGAAGAGCGCGACGGGGCTCCTACCAGCAACGGAGGGCACGGGGAGGCTCCGGTGCATGAGAACGACGAGGCGGCGGCGGCGACTCCGATCGGTGGAGCTCAAGGGAGAGAAGAGAGGCGAGGGGAGGTGGATCTGGTGGCTAGGGTTCGGCTGGGGGTCGCGGAGGACCTTATCCACTCCTCCTCGAGCTCTTGTGGCCTCGGTGTCGAGGATCCGACGGCGCGAACGCGGTCGGGTGCACGTGGTGGCGACACTGCGAGAAGAAGATGATGACTGTAGCTAGCAGGGCCGGGCCAGACACTTTGCCACAGTTGTGCCGGATGCACAGTGCTCTTCATTCTTTTTCTTTTACTGGTTTTGCTTTTCTCTACTGTTTTGCATTATTTTCTGCTAGCAAATGATTTTCGTAAAATATGTAACTTTCCACATAAATACTTGACAATATATTGGGCTAGTTCAAAAAGTTTGGAGCCATTTTGAATCCATCTAATTTATGGTTGCAATTTATTGGAGTTAAATTGGGGCTGTTTTGTCCTGTTTGAATTTCCAGTGGCAAAACAGGAATCCAAATGATGTTTGTTTTATTTTTATAAAAGATTTGGGATTATTTGCAATATGATGAACATTTTTGTTTTGTTGTTGGAAGAAATAATTATTTGACTTCGTTTTAAGTTTGAATTTGAGGCAGAAATATTTCTTAGCTATTTTTCTTAGGGCATGACGGTGATGACTTGTTATGTTTGGAAGGTGATCACTGTGGTGTGATGCTGGGGAAGTTACACTGGCCGTCGACCAGTCTTCTGAAAAATAAAGTAACACGAGACCCGTCGCATCGTCTCCCTCGCCCATAGTTAATGACACTCCTCGATTTTCATGCGTCAAAGGGAGGCAAACGGCCAATAGTCTTTTCTAGAAACGCCCCTTTGGGGCAAGGGGGAAAGATGTCCATTTAATATGCCAAGGTTGTGGAGGTTAACACGCCCCACCTCCTGCCATCTTCTCCCAAATCTTCAAGAGTCCACAACCAACAAATCTCAAACATTGGCGAGCGCTCCCGGCTCTACCTTACGCCCTCATGTTCCTCTCCAAGGCGATTGGGTGAGCAGCTCAGTTTCTCACATCCGATTGGGCAGTCTCAAGACGCAAGGGTACTTGCCCGCATCAAATTTCGCATCCATCCGCGCCAGATTAACTTCCGTGAATGGCGAGGCCCTTGCGGAGACCTTCCCCGCCCCACATGGGGAGGAAAGGGTATGCTTTATGCCCTTCCTCTTGTGAGGCTTAGGTTTCCCAATTCACTCCTTCCTGAGGGGCATGCTAGGATTTTACGGGATCCAACTCCACCATCTTACCCCAGGCTCGATTCTGCATATCTCGGGCTTTGTTGCTCTTTGCGACATGTTTCTGGGCTGCAAAGCCCACTTTGAATTATGGAGAAAATATTTCTGCTTAGTCCCTCGCACCCGAGGAGGGACGATCTATGAAGTCAGGGGAGCCAAAGTATGGCGCATCGCCGGGACGGGGTATCCCATAGGAACTCCTAAGAAAGATGCCGAGGAGTGGACCTCGGGATGGTTTTATATTTCAAGACGTCCCCCTGTTCGATCTAGTTCGGAGGGGGATGCCCGAATTCTCACTCGCTTCTCCGAGGAAGCGGTTCAACTGGTGGCCGAAGAGTTCTTCCCAAGGGGACAGTGCCGAAGTATCGCGTCTAGCCGCTCAAGTGAGGTTGTTAGCCCACAACGGGCTGACCATTATGGACGTAATGGACATGGCGATTGCTCGGTGCATTGAACCAGTCCAACAAAGGGTGCATCCTCTATGGCATTACAACAGGGAGAATGACTCAACCCGACATATCCGGAAGGGGCCAGACGACCAGAAGGCAATGGCGGCTATTTTGGCTGATCTCTTCAAGGGGGAAGAGCAAGAGTTTGCTAGGTTAAGGCCCAAAGAGGGTTTCTCGAGCTATCAGCCCATTGAAATGGTGAGTTTGGCTATACTTTATAGTTCGGATGGTGTGCCATTTGCGTTTGCCGGACATTTAACTTTTCCAAACATGGCTGGAGGCGCTGGATTGAGTCGGTGAGCTACCCTGCTCCCGAACCAGAGAATTATTCCCGGGACGACGACCCTAGGTTCCATGAAGATCCTGAAATGTCGATCGAATTCGAGGAGGGAGTCTTCTACCAGGAGGGTCTTGACGGCTCTAAAGTGGCCCTTTTGGCCGATCACCCTGGGACGCTTCCCTCCTCCACTGTAAGTGGTCAACAGGCGTCATCTTGAAAGAGACGCTCAGCTCCTGCAGCTCCAAGTGAACTGACTTCTACTCCGAAGGGTCGCCGCACATCGCGCCGGACATCAGCGGGGGTGGGACCGGTGGCGCCAGCAGGAGATAAACGCAAGACGTCCAAATGAAAGGCGACAGCGGGAATTGCGCCGACCGCGCCCCCCTCAAGGAGGTAGTGTATCCGCCGAACTCTTAATGTCTTGTGTCTTTTGATGACCTCCGTGAATATCGATAACCCGCTCTACTGCAACTTGCAGGCAATATGTAGAGCCATCTTCGTCCGAGGACGTAGCAGAGATGCCGAGGGGTGACCCAAAGCCGAAGTCCACGGTTGAGACCGGTGTCACTTCGGAGATCCCTGCCGAGGACCAGCACCCAGAGGACTCGGAACCTGTCTCAGTTACCAACTCCGAGGTTGAAAGTGTGATGAACCACCGGCGACGCAAAGCATCACTGCGGCATGCCGCGTTTTCCGACCAAGAGTTTAATGCTCTTAGCTCGGTAGACGCGTATCTCGGAGCTGCTCGAACGGGATTAGAAGGAGCAGGGAAACTCTTGTCTACCAGCCTACAGGTACGATACTAATTTTAATGACCTGATGCCAAACCCGGCCCAGTAGCCCTCTCAGAACAAATATTTCTGAGGCAATGGAAAAAAATAGGAATTATAGGAGCTATAAAAAGCATTCCCACGAGGGACTATAGCCCCCCGAGACCCTGGACGGCGAAAAAAACTGACCAGGGTATCGATGCTTACCGTGACAGAAGCAAATTTTATTGATTAAACACAGAACCCAGTAGCCCCCGAGCCTTAATTTGGGTGGGACGGCCGAGTTAAGTGTCTGATATGTGTGTAGCCACAAAGCTTGAAGATATGTTTAGTAAATCAAATGCGGAACCCAGTAGCCCCCGAGCCTTGATTTGGGCAGGACGGCCGAATTAAGGGTCCGATGTAATAATGCTGCACTATGGTGCAGACTGTTCGGGAGCAGAACAAGAAGCTGTCTGAAGACCTCGAGCTGGCACAAACACAGTTAAAATCTGCGGAAGCCGAGCTCGAAGGGGTCAAGAAATTTACCCGAGAGGCACATGGTAAGTGACAGACTTTGAATATGTCTGAAAAGAATTTTTTATGATGCATCTTTACTAATGAAAGATTGGTCCATAGCAGCTGAGTCAATAAATCAACTGGAGAAAGATCTGGACACCACTAGGGAAGCCCAAAGGTATGCGGAGTCTCAGCAACAGGCCGGCTACCATGTGCTGGCCCAGAGCCGTGAGGAAACAGATAGGCTTACGGCGGAAAATAAAAAAACAGGCCCAAGAAATTGAGAACTTGAAGACTCAACTGGCTCTATCCCAGGAGGAGAACCAGAGACTAAAAACTAGCATGTTTGGTGAGTGCAACTGAGCTTGTTTATACATAAAGTATGTGTGTGATAAAGCTGTATGCCTAATGCCATATCTCTTTTAGTTCTCCTTACCGGACGCCCCGAAGAGGAGGCCAGCTCCTTCGGACGGGACCTATTAAAGGAATTAACTGCCGTGCATGAGGGGGATCGAAAAGCTATGAAGAGCTTGTGCAAGGCATTATGGCCAGGCGAGGCAGCCCCGGAAGGGATGGCCATACTTGCTGATCAATTTAAGGGAACTCGGCGCCGCTTTGAGCTATGGAAAACATCAGCTTGTCGAGAAGGAGCACGAGAGGCTTGGGCGATGGTCAAGACGCGCTTCACCAAGCTGAATCCAGAGCATATGGCGCAGGTCAGGCCGGTAGGACCGGATAGGCAGGAAGTACCTCTGCATCTGGTATATGACCAGGTTATGCTCGCTCCTCGGTTTTCCCAAGAAGATTGTTCCCTGGAGACCTTGATAGATGGTCTTGACCGAGAGTAGTTCTTTGATTCTATGTATCTATGTACTTTACATAAAATATTCTCCAAACCAAGCTATCAAAATTGTCTTAACCGGCCATCGGCTTTTGCCTCCTCAGCTAGCGGCCGAGGAGTGTTTCCTACTATGTGATCCGAGAACATCAGAAAAACTCTTCGGAGAACCAGGCAATCCAGCCATTTGGTGCTAACAGACAGAACGCGCTCAGGGAGTTATGTTATATTACTGTTTAACATAAGAAACATCTTCCGAAGAAAATAGTTCCTCCATGGGTTCCTTTCTTCGGGTTGTCATGTTGACCATGAGCAGATAGCCGAATACCCGCAATATGTAGGTACTGGTTACTTCGGGAAAAATAACCCCAGAAACTGGTAATAATAAATACCAATTATTTTCACATCCATCGTGGCCGACCAATTATATTCTTAAGAATGCTAGCTTTCGGCTTCACCCGTCAGAGGTACGCACCAGGATGACCCGGACGTAACAATCACAGAGGAGCTCCCTTTACTCCCTAGCCGAACAATCGGGAACGTAGGGAGTAAGCACAGGAGCAAGGCAACCCAGCTTGGCCAAAACTTAATACAAAGTGATGCATATTATGGCTTTAAAACGATACTGGAAGGCTGCAAACATGACAAAACAAATGATTGCATATTTTATTACTGGCTTCATAAAGGAAGCCCCCAAGTAAAACGTGTGGTACATATAGAGATGTTTGCCGAAGAAAATTAACGTAGCTCGGCTGAACCGAACACACCTTGGGGAGTATGAGGCAAATAAGAAAAATAGAAATATAAATCCAAAAAGGATAAACCGAAGAGGGTGGTGACGCTGGTCTAGTCGTAGAAGCGTCGAAGCCGAGCCGCGTTCCATGGGTTTGCTTCCAGGCGATCGTCCATTGGATCGCGAAGATGATAGGCACCCCTTGCAAGCATCTCATCAATGACGAAGGGCCCCTCCCATCTGGGTGAGAGTTTATGCTTCTGCTTCTCCGAGAGGCGCAGGATGAGGTCGCCTACGTTATATACCTTCGCCCGTACTTCCCTACTTTGATAGCTCTGGGCCTGCTGTTGATAAAAAGTAGAACAAGCCCGAGCTACATCACGCTCTTCTTCCAGGTCATCTAGGTCATCTTGCCAATCTAGCTCGGCCTCCCTTTCTTCGTACATACGTACTCGAGGTGCGTCATGGATAAGGTCACTGGGGAGAACTGCCTCTGCCCCGTAGACCATGAAAAACGGTGTATATCCCGTGGATTGATTGGGAGTGGTGCGCAGGCCCCATAATACAGTGTTGAGCTCCTCCACCCAGTGGCAATCAGACTGTTTTAACGAATGGACCAAACAAGGTTTAATGCCACTCAAAATTAGTCCATTAGCTCATTCGACTTTTCCATTTGACTGTGGGTGGTATACAGAGGCATAGTCAAGCTTGATTCCCAGATTAGCGCACCAGTCCTTTACTTCCTGGGCGGTGAAATTGGATCCATTGTCCGTTATTAAGCTATGGGGGACACCGTAACGGTGAACCACGCCGGATATAAAGTCAATGACCGGTCCAGACTTAGCTGAGGTTACTAGTTTCGCCTCAATCCATTTAGTAAACTTATCCACCATGACGAGTAGATACTTCTTTTTCTTGGTCCCCCCTTTAAGTGGTCCGACCATGTCCAGCCGCCAGACCACAAAAGGCCAAGTGATTGGTATTCTCCGAAGAGCCGTGGGGGGAATGTGACTTTGGTTTGCAAAAAGCTGGCATCCAACACAATGTTGGACCAGTGTTTCGGTGTCTGCGCGGGCAGTGGGCCAGAAGAACCCAGCTCGGAAAGCCTTGCTGACCAGGGCCCGAGCTGCTGCGTGATGACTGCCTATGCCAGCGTGAATTTCTGTCAATAGCTGTCTCCCTTCCTCCTCGGATATGCACCTCTGGAGAACTCCGGTGGTGCTTTTCTTATAAAGTTCACCCTCGTGGACCTTGTAGGCTTTAGATCAGCGAATTATGCGCCTTGCCTCAGTTCGGTCATCGGGTAGCTCTTGGCGAAGGAGGTAAGCGAGGAAGGGCTCGGTCCATGGCGCGATTACTGCCATGACTTCGTGGGACGAAGATGTTTCCTTGAGTTCTGAGCCCCCTATGATTCATTCGTCTGACTCTATGATCGGAGGGATGAGCTCTTCCGAGCCTGCTGTATCTTTTCCATCATCCTACCACACCACGGACGACTTAAAGAGCCGTTCCAAAAAGGTGTTCTCAGGAACGCGATCACGTTTAGCGCCCATTCGAGCAAGGATGTCTGCAGCTTGATTGCTATCTCTAGAGACATGATGGAACTCGAGCCCTTCAATCCAGGCGGAGATTTTGAGGACGGCATTGCGATACGCTGTCATTTTCGGGTCTTTTGCGTCGAATTTGCTATTGACTTGAGAGATGGCGAGATTAGAATCTCCCCGTACCTCGAGCCTTTGTACACCCATTGACACTGCCATCCGGAGTCCATGCAACAGAGCCTCGTATTCGGCTACGTTGTTAGAATCGGTGTACATAATTTGCAGTACATACCATATATTGTCGCCGGTGGGGGATGTGAGAGCCACGCCAGCCCCTAGTCTGGCCAGCATTTTGGAGCCATCAAAGTACATAGTCCAATGTGAATATGTACTGTACTCTCGATGGGGTTCGGCTTCCGTCCACTCTTCTACAAAATCCGCCAACACCTGAGATTTAATAGCTTGGCATGGTCGGTATGTGATTTCGAAGGGGAGGAGCTCTATGGCCCATTTGGCAATACGCCCCATGGCGTCCCTATTGTTGATTATGTCATTCAGGGGTACTTCGGATGCCACCGTAATCGAGGACTCTTGAAAATAGTGTCGGAGCTTTCGGGATGCCATGAAGACTGCGTAGGCGATCTTTTGATAGTGCGGGTACCTTGTTTTACACAGGGTAAGCACTTCGGATACATAGTAGACTGGCTTCTGCACCTGGAGCTTGTGACCCTCTGCCTCTCGCTCGATGACGAGAACTGCGCTGACCACCTGATTAGTGGCCGAGATGTATAGCAGCAAGGGCTTGCCTAAGCTGGGTGCTGCCAGGATGGGGTTGCTAGCCAGTAATGCTTTAATTTCCTCTAGTGCAGCCGCCGCCTCGCTAGTCCATGCGAAGTTTTTAGTTCATTTAAGCAGCCTATAGAGCGGAAGTGCCTTGTCTCCAAGGCGTGAGATAAAGCAGCTCAAAGCTGCCACGCAACCGGCCAATTTTTGGACGTGCTTTAGTTTGATAGGAACTGCGAGCTGGGATAGTGCGCGGATTTTGGCGGATTAGCCTCTATTCCTCTATGGGAGACAATAAATCTGAGCAGCTTGCCCGCCGGCACCTCGAAGACACATTTGTCCGCGTTGAGCCGTATATCATAACTCCGAAGACTGTCGAAGGTTTGACAGAGATCGTCCACCAGCTGACTGGCGTGTTTGGTTTTGACAACAATGTTATCCACGTATGCCTCGACCGTTTTGCCAATCTATTTCTCCAGGCATGTTTGAATCATGCGATGGTATGTAGCGCCAGCGTTTTTTAGTCCGAAGGGCATCGTGTTGAAACAAAACGGCTCATAGGGGGTGATGAAGGCTGTGGCCGCTTGGTCGGACTCCTTCATTTTAATTTGATGGTATCCAGAGTAAGCATCGAGAAAACACAGTGAGTCATGCCTGGAGATGGCATCTATGATCTGGTCTATTCGGGGCAAGGGAAAAGGATCCTTAGGGCAAGCTTTATTGAGGTCCTTGAAATCGACACACAAACGCCAGGATTTGTCCTTCTTAGGCACCATAACCAGATTCGCCAACCACTCAGGATGTTTAATATCTCAGATGAATCCGGCTTCGAGCAATTTTGCCAGTTCTTCACCCATAGCTTGACGCTTGGGTTCAGAAAATTGGCGTAACGCCTGTTTGACCGGTTTGAAACCTTTAAGTATGTTCAGGCTATGCTCGGCCAAATGACGTGGGATCCCTGGCATATCTGAAGGGTGCCAGGCAAAGATGCCCCAGTTTTCGCGCAGAAAATTGCGAAGTGACTCATCAACCATAGGGTCCAGCTGAGGTCCAATGGACGCCATCTTGGTAGGGTCTTTTGGATGAACTTGGAATTTGATAATTTCATCTGCTAGCTTAAAAGACGTCGACTTGGGTCTTTTGTCAAGGATTACATCATCTTTATCCATGGTTGAGCAGAGCGCGGTTAGTTCTTCGGCTGCGAGGGCTTTGGATAAGGCTTCGAGGGCGAGTGATGCTGTTTTGTTCTCGGCCCGAAGAGCTCTGTCCAGATCACTGATGACTGTGATCACGCCGTTAGGCCCTGGCATTTTGAGTTTCATATACCCATAATGCGGGATAGCATAGAAGCGTGAAAACGCGTCACGCCCCAATAAGGCGTGGTAACCACTGCGGAAAGGCACAATGTGGAAAAGTAACTCCTCGGACCGGTAATTCTCGAGAACAACTCGACCATTGCAGTGTGCCTCTTTTCTGGGGATGATCCCTCGAAAGGTGGTATAACTTTGATCGATACGAGATCTGTCGAACTACATTTTGTCCAAGGTGTCCTCATAAATGAGGTTTAATCTGCTGCCGCCGTCCATTAACACCTTTTGAAGGCGGAATCTGTCCACTATTGGAGCAAGGACAAGGGCGGCAGCAGCTCGGACAGGGCGAGACCTTGGTTGGTCTTCTTTGCCGAAAGTGATAGGTGTGTTTGTCCATGAGTCAGTTGCTGCTACATGGTGAATTTGACCGAGCTCTCGAAGGGCTCTTTTCCTCTGATTCTTCAAGGAATAAGTCTCATAAATCGTTAAGACCTCGGCATCATCCTCCGTCGATGATGTTAGACATCTATTCGAATAGGAGCCTTCGAGGATGGTTTCGCCGCTCTTTGCTATCTGCCTGACTACCCAACAAGATCGAAGTCTATGAGTTGGGTTGGTATTGAGCAGGGCGGAATGTATAGGGCACGGTTTATCCAGTAGTTCGTCAAGGACTGTTCTGGATCCTTCCTGGAGTTTTGTCTTCTTCTCGGACGGCTCGTAATGAGCTGACCGGCGGGGATATTCATGTTTCATCCGAGCTCGTCTTGATTCTTCGTGATGGATTAAATCCATTTGTTCTTGCTGAGCCTGCAAAGCGTCCTCCATGGCGCAGTATTTGGACACCAGGTCCGATAGCTTAGAAAAGTTTTGAATGTGATGGCGGGCGAGGGCGTTTAAGATGCCCTCGTCTCGGCAATTACGCCGGAAAGCCGCCAAAATCTCTGTGTCACAACAGTCCGCTATTTTATTTTTGACGAGAAGAAATCTAGTCCAGAATTGCCGGACTGTCTCCCTGGGCTGTTGTGTCACGTACATTAGATCCCATACATTGGGCTGCCCCAAGTTACTTGGACAGTACTCAATGTGGCGGGTGGGTGGGATAAATTTTTTGATCCCAACAGGATGTGCATCTGGGGTCTCGCCAGCTACGTGTCGGACCGACGTAGTGTCTGACGAGCCAGGCCCTGTATTCGGACTCTCGATAAAGCACGACTGCCTAGAATCGAGACCGTTCGCCGAGTGAGACTTCGGCATTGAACCATCTCCGGAGCTGAGTTTGGCTTTCGAACTAGACGACAGAGGTCGGTGATCGGGGATATGCACCTGATCCGCTCTTGTCTCCAGAGGGAGGAGGGACGAGACCTCCGCCAAGTCTTCAATAGTGGCGACTAAGTGGGTGGCAGGTGGGATGTAAATTTCCCTGTCGCCGGCCTTAAGCCCGATCTTGTCATAGACCGAGGACTGGCCGCCAGTTATTCCCATGGCCTGGATCTGATCTAGTATCCCGTTTAATAACGAGAGATCCGTCGGCTCCATGCTTTGACAGTTTTCGGGATCAACCCGCAATATTGCAGCTCGAGGGGCGTTCAAAATCGCCCCGGAGTCATGCTCGGCTGAGACTAGCCCTGAGCCGTCAAGTGTGGAGACCGGATCCAGGCTCGAGGCTGACTCCGGGGTGGCGGCCAACCCGATAGCGGGGTAAGCCGATCCTGAGATCAAAGCCTCCGGACGCGTGGGTTCTTCGGGTAAAGCTGAAGACCCTGCGAGAATAAGATCTCTCCGAGAGTCGGTGACGAACTCTAGGTTTCCAAACCTGATCTCCTGGGTGGGGGTAAAGCTTCCAATGCGGCCGAGGCGACCGGTTGGATCAGCGTGCAGCACGATGCTTCCAAACGCGAAGAGTTGGCTGGGGACGAAAACGTCCCCACAGCAGATGCCGTTGCTAATGACTAAGCAAGCCATGAATCCTCGATGATCCTACAGTGGAACTCTCAATGAAAGCACCAATGTCGGTACTAAAACCGGCAGACCTTGGGGTAGGGGGTCCTGAGCTGTGGATCGAGGATAGATGGTAACAGGGGTGTAGAGACAGTCGTTTACGCAGGTTCGGGCCCTCTCGAAGAGGTAAAACCCTTATGTCCTGCTTGATTATATTGATGAGTCGAGATGACAATTACAGAGTTGATCTACCTCGAGATCGTATGAACTAAACCCTAGGTGGGTATGATGAAGATGGTTCTGTCTCGTCTACGGACTACACCCTCTGGTTTATATAGACACCAGGGGTACCTAGGGTTACATATTGTTGGTTCCTATCTAGGGATAAACATGCCTGCCATGCTAAATCTTGGAGGAGACGCCAAGTCTTCGGAAGTTTCCTTCTGGAGTACGGGGTCGCCTGTTATTCGGCATTCCTTCGATGTATCAAGAGTGGCCCATCAGCCCGGCCCGGCCCATGAGAGACAGGCTGGCCGCATGGGGACCCCTTAGTCTGGGACACCCTCAACAGTCATGCCTCTACTTTCCAAATGTTTCCAGTGACACGTTTTACTATGAGAGGCACGGAAGGGAAGCATCCAGACGCATGGTTTTAAAAGCATAAGAGGCACGTTCGTACCTCTATGTCCCAAAAGTTTTTAGTACCATGTTTAACTGTGAGAGGCACGGGTATGAAGTTTCTACAGCCACGGTTCTGTATTAAGTAGCATCACGACCATGCCTCTGTGTTCCAAATATTCTTTGCTGACTCGTTCGCTCATAGAGGCATGGACATAGGCAGCGTCGTGCTTCTGTTTTCACGTACACTAAGAGGGGCCCTGACGTGAAGCCAAGGTAGGCACGGTTTTACAAGCATATGTTTGCATTTTCAATCAAAAGAGGCACGGTCGTGTCTCTATGTTCCAATTGTTTTCAATGATACATTAACTGAGGGAGGCACGGTCGTGTCTATGTTCCAATTGTTTTCAACGATACATTAACTGAGAGAGGCACGGCAGTGTCTCTCTTGGAAGCACGGTCATCCATCCATGTTCCAATTGACGCTACGACAGGCACAGTTCCATAGGATGATTAGGCACAACAGTGACGCCATGAGAGGCACATATTCATCAGTGCAGAGGCACGGTCCCATATTATGATTAGGAACGACAGTGACGCCGCGAGAGGCACATATTCATCAGTGCAGAGGCACGGTCCCATATTATGAAGAGGCACAACAATGACGCCACAAGAGGCATGGACGTGAAGCGACCAGAGGCACGGACATGAAGTGACAGCTGTTCTTTTTGCATACTAGTGTCGCCTGGCATGTCCTCTGGTGGAGGTGTGAACGCAGTGTGGCACCGCTCCAGAAACCCAACCGTCCAAGGGGCGTCTCCTGCGGTGGGTGTGTGAATACCACGTGGTGTCGCTCTGGAAACCCAACGGTCCGACGGGTGTCTCCTTCGGTGGGGGTGTGAACGCCGCGTGGTACCGCTCCGGCTCGTCGCCCGAGGCCAAGGTCCGGCTATTTAAGACGGACAGCGTCCCCCAGCCCTAGACACATCTTCTTTCTCCCTCTACCCGCCGTCAGCCCGAGCCCATCCATTTCTCTTCCTCTTTTTGCTCCTGACCCCCTCCACCATGGCTCGGCAGAAGAAGACTACTTACTCCATGCTGACTCCAAAATGCCACTTCCAGATATAGGAGAAGCTCCGTTCAAGGCGCGCCACCCAGGTAGCAGCCGGCCTGTCTCCGGACTCGCCGGAGCCAGAGGAGGATGAGGAGGAGGAAGAGGAGGGGGACATGTCAGAGCTCATGCAGGGGCTGATCCGGAGGGGGAAGACGCGGTCGAGCCGGAGGAGGAGCCATCGCCGGTTGCGGGCTTCACCATCGAGGACGACGCGGCGGATTTCGAGCTCAGCGAAGTGGCGTTGATGGTGGAGCAGACTGCCATCCTCGAGTCCATCCAGGATGAGGCGTACGTGCAGTCCAACTGGCGCTTCATCGAAGAAGAACAGGCGAATACCGATGCGCTTTTCGACATGCTGGAGGCGGAGGGTGAGGCCGAGGCCGACGCGGAGCCCAGAACGGAGATAGTGGACATCTCCGACGACAGTGAGTAGTGTAGTGTAGGTTTTGTTGATTTATGTAGTACGTAGGATATTTGATTTGCATGGTTTGTATGGTTTGCATGGTTTGTATGGTTCTGTTTAAGGGTTGAATGAACTATGAGATGTTTGGATGCAGAGAGGGACGGCTCGATGTGAAGCAGAGTGACAGTCGTGTGTGTATCTTTATTTAAATTCGTTTGAGTCACATGTTTTTTTACGGATCGGTTTTGGTGTATCTGGCAGTAGATGCTCTGAGAGGCACTGATCCATCTCTAGCAGATTCACACTCATGCCTCTCTGTGTTTCATTTGTTTCCAGGCACATATTCATCAGTTTGGCACGGTCGTTAGGCATCGGAGGCACGGTTCTGCATGCAGCTGAGGCATGGGCGTTCCTTTGTGGTCCAAATGTTTTCATCCTTGAGTGACAAGGAACTGTTTGTCAGCAAGAGAAGTCGCTTGAGATAATCATATTATTGAAGAAAGACGCATGGCTATGCACGGATTTGACATGTTTCGTGCTACGTTTGATGGCGTACGGTGTGTTTACGGTAAAGCCATGGATGTTTAGGCAAACGAAGAAACTCAGCATCACGGTTAAATATAGCAACCCATGAATGTAATTCACCTTTTTGATTCAGAATTTACAGCATCGTCCTCTTGGACACAATGATATGTTTATCATATACTACCTTTGCATAATTATATACCGTGACGTAACTAAATAGCAAAAATGTAGTGTGCGGCCTTGTCAAAAACCAAAGATAAATTACTAAACTGTTAGATAGGACATAACATCTGCTTCACCTAGGAAAACCTACAGCTACTAGCAAAACATTATCAGGAAAGGTCGTTGATGATCAGCCATAGCAACTTCATGTTTCCTATAGTTGGCCAGTGCTTTTCAATGGTGATAAGGACAATTGAACCAACCCTTAGCTGAGCTTCGCTGGCAAAATCTGAAAATCCGGTCAACTACATTCTTCCATCTGTTTGCATCGAGTATGTCGTGGCCATGTCAATATCATCACACAACTGCACAAGGCTGATTGTACCCTTCTGAGGTAGATATCCCAGGTTCATCTTGAGAAGTCTCACAACAGCAGATGGGATTCCCTGCAGATTGTACCAATATAAAAAAAAAAGAATCATTTTACAAGCACATAAAAACATCGTAATTACCAAATGAAGTCATAAGTAGAATAAAACAAAGATTAAATGACTAACCAGACGACCATTTATGATATTGTTTACATTTAGACGATGGACAAAAGGTATGGTGGGGAACTCGTCGGCATCGAAGACAAAGTATACCATCTCTCCCATCTGTCTCTAGGAGAGGTGTATGCCTGGACTGTACACTATTTTTCCAATGTACTCCTTCTCTGAAGCATTGAGATGATCTAGTGCTACAGGAAAAAAACTCATTTAAAACCAATTTGTATGATGAAATGAACGGGGGAAAAAGTATAGTTATTATACTGAGAAAGAAAATTTGAATCTAGGTAACCCAGTTAAATTGATAATTAACAGTATTGCAACTGTTTTCAAAATAACTACGGTTATAAATATAACACACATTTTATGGAGAGAGGTAAGAGCAGCAGAGTAGTGCAAACAAAGTACGCTAAGAAAGAAAGTTGATAAAGCATAACAGAAGTTGATGCACTTACCTAGTGATGGTCTGGGAAGGGGTTTGTGACCTCCTCGGGATTCACTGAGCCTCAGATCTATCTCAATGGACAGACTTTCGCTATCCAGGTTTATAATGATGAGATCTTGATAATGAAGATCATAGTCAGTTATTGACTTTGCCCAGCCAGGTCCATGAATTTTAGACTGACGAGGGTCATCGGTGATGTAGATCTCATATGACAGATCATCATTGGTGATTAGTACTGGAATCTTTGGCTTTCCTTGTTCTTGAAATGCTTGTTGCTTCCACTGGTTGATTGAAGAAATGACTTGCTGCCTGCAATAGCACGGTACATACTGCAAAAAAAAATGCTTCAAGTGGTAAGAAGAAATCCTCGAAAACGGATATCTGTAATCAACACACACAGGTGATTTCTGATTTCTACAAATTGTTTCAAGATGTAGCATTTGATAAAACATATACATTGAAAATTTCAATCATTTCGTTGATTGTAGACATTTGCTTGCAATAATATGAGAGAAACTTGTATTTCCTGCCATCAGAAACCTATAGTAATTAGTAGTAAGTGATGGGCATGGGGTGCCAAACATTTCTCCTTACCAGGCATGACTTGTAGCATCGAGGAAGATGCAGTGTTATTATTGTGTGGAGAACACTTGATTCAAATCCATTGCAATTAAAGTTCCCACAGATCTCGCAAGGCATGGTTCCCCTGCAATATGCAGCATGGTATAATAAGGTACATATCACATATCATATATATGAAATTCTCAACACAAGCAAAATTAAATAATCTTGAAAAAATATTCAACTAAAGGGGATCTTTTCAGATATATGAAATTCCCAGCACAAGCAAAATTAAATAATCTTGAAAAAATATTCAGTTAAAATGAAACTTTTCATAAACAGTCATTTACATACAAATTCCTATAAAGGCATGCGCAGAGCGTGACAGTTTAACAATGGTAATAATAGAGAAAATATGAAATAAGTTAAATCAGTGTTAATTGTTCAAAAGGGTTGCTTAATTTATGACAATTCAGTATTGACAGCAGTTCATATTGTTGCAATGTCACTATCACTCAATCCAAAGATCTATAGTTAGTTATAAAAGCAGCAATATGAAATAAATATTTCGAAACAAGTTAAGAAAAGAGCAAAGGTGATAGTCTATTAATCAGGTTTCTGAAAAAATGTTTGTATCATTAAAATTATGTCTAATACATCAGATCTGCATCCAGCAGTGTCATCGACACCCCTAGCCTACCGTGGCCAACCACCCCAACATCTCTAGCTAGTCATTGAAACGAATGATCCAGCAGCATCAACCTCGCCCCTAGCCTATACCTCGCCCCAATGGCCGGCCTCCAGCACCACCCGACTGGTTAGCAATACTGCGCAACGCCTCCCCACTCCCTTCAACCTCCGCCTACCGCCGTTGCTGGTAAGCCCTGTTGGCTTCACTTTAAACTCCCCACCTCCCTCGGTGAAGTTTATTTCTCCCTATTCCTCGTAGCGTTGTGCCTTGCTCTGGCGAGGTCATTGGTTTTGGATCCTCAGGCCGTGTACAACCCCGGCCTCATTCTGCGTGGATTTGGTTGAGATCATTGCAAATTTCCAGGCAATTCTTAGCATAATAACATAGATCCATCGCTTTAAAGCACAAACAAACAAATCATTGAGAGGGAACGGATCATAGCAAAAAATTGAAGTGGAAATGAAGCGAAAATGGACTAACCCTAGATCGAGTTGGAGTAGCGAGAGAGAAGAGAGGGTGAACTGTACAGCAGGTGAAAAGAGGGAGTTACATTATGCGCTTGGTCACTAACTTGGAGCCACGAAATAGTTGATGCCTTTTTTTTGACGCAACACATGCTGCACTTATGATGTAGAGCTTTTTGGTTGCGTCTGTGTTGCAAAATGTTTCCGCTCACACGTTTATTCAGTGATGAGATACAGATGTGAAGCTACGCGTGGCAGGGTCCTACATGTAGTGTATGGAAAGATGTGGTTCTGTGTTTACAATGTTCTCGATCACTCAGTGCGGCACGAACGTGCAGCCACAGGACGCACGGTTTTACAACGAGAAGGGGCACGGTAGTGCCTCTTTATTCCAAATGTTTTCAGTGACACGTTCACCCAGAGAGGCATAGTTTCACAAGCAGACAATGCATGGTCGTGCCTCTATGTTATATATGTTTTTTAGTGACACATTCATTGTGAGATGCCCGGACGTGTTCCAAATATTTCCGCTGACTTGTTCACTCAGAGAGTCATGCACTTGAAGCCCCGGGAGGCACGCTTTTCTAAGAAGAAGAGGCTCGGTCGTGCTTCTGCATCCCAATTCTCCTGAGTGGCACATTCACTGAGAGTGGCACGACCATGAATCTAGTGGAGGCACGAGGCAAGTTGCATTGGAGGCACGGTTGTGCATTTGTTTTCATAATGTTTCCTCTGACGCGAACACTTAGATGGGCACAGACGTGAAGCCAAGGGACATACGGTTTTATAAGTAGAAGAGGCACGGTAGTGCTATGTGTTCCAAATGATTGTAGCGGCCCTAGAGGCACGGTTGTAGAAGTATAGGAGGCACGGCCGTTCCTCTATGTTCCAAATGTTTCCGCTGACACGTTCACTGAGAGTGGCATGGCAGTAACTCTAGTGGAGGCACAAGACAACTTGCATCAGAGTGACTCTAGTGGCATAGATGTCAAGCCACGAGAGTGATGAAGGCACAAACAACATCGTCCATATGCAGAAGTGTATCCAAATAACATAAATCACTAGCGTGGCACGTCCGTTGTTCAGGAGAGGCACGGTTAGTCTTGGAGGAGAGGCACGACCTTGTTCTAGGAGAGGCATGGTACATTTGTTCTTTTATATGCTTGTTCCTTTTAAAGAAAAAATTAGACGCCAAGGCACTGACATAAAGAACAAGAAACTAGTCTGACTTTTTAGCATGTGTGGGCTGATTCCTTTTTTGTTTTCTGAAGCGGAACAAGAAACACATAATGAATATTGTAAAATAGAAACCACAACATTGATATCATAAATATTCCTGGTTTTAAACACGAGCTTACAGACGGTGCAGTGCAAAAGAATGAGAATTGTATGACCACGGTTACACATGACTCACATTGAATATGGCAACTATATCCCTCCATCGCTGTCTTCCGCATTCACAATTGAATGGATCTAACAAATCCAGATATTCAACTCGTGCTTGCAAGTTGTTGTTAAATCCATCTGCATGTGCTTGCAAGTTGTTATTAATTTAAGCCGAGCACATTTAGAAGCCCTTTTCTCCATCTGTAGCACGTTTTGTTGCTGTTCGTAAAATTCACCGATGAACTCTTTGTGCAAGCCAAACTTAAGCCTGATGGTCTGTAGCATCCTCGCATTCAGAATAAAGAATGTCACAAATTCAGTGTTTGCCCGTGTGACTTCATAGTCTTCTAGCGTTATTGTCTTCAAACAAATGTCATGATCCTTGAGAAACAGCCGGTGCTTTTGATGCCATTCATTTGTTAAACCTCTTTGATACCATCCTCCTCCCTAAATATACATGAAGATTGAAAACACTTAAGTTCTATAAAGTGTTGCATAATGAATATTAGATTTTTTAGCACACGTGAGCTGATTTTATTTTATTTTGTGGAGCTGTTCATGGCTGTACAAACACATAATAAATGCACATGAAGAGCAACTGAACGGTTAATGCTAGTATACTATGTATGGTATGGGCTTTCAATGTGTGTGAAATCATCACCTCGATAAACATGTTCTGCAGGCATCGAAAGCATCACAACAAGCCAACAAACTCATCGAGATTAAAGCATGTCTATGAGATGAATAAGGTCTTGACAAAATCAAGCACTGCTGATAGGCTGCCTATGGACAGACCCTTCATTGAGCACAAAACATGATATTATTAGGTTGTGGATATGAATCTTGTGTGCTTGGGTGAATGCAGCTCAATGTATTGTGAAAAGGCAGTACCTGAATAATTGTAGAGCCAATGACGATTTTCGATTCATCAAATAAATCAGAATTTTTTCCATGGTGTCCAGTTTAGGTACAGAGACAACGGTTATTTGCAACTGCGTATATACAGAATTGTGGAGCAGTCTTCGAAGTGAAGGGGCATCCTCGATGATGAGCTTCCCTCTGTCGGAATGAATGCCAATGCTTACAAGGTTAGCTGAGTTTATTCGCGGACAGTGGAATTTCTTATTGCAAACAAGCAGCAGGCACTGCAGGGCAGGGCAACTGGAGTGGATCACGTTTGATACGTCTCTGATGTATCTATAATTTTTGATTGTTTCATGCTATTATATTATCAATCTTAGATACTTTTGATGCAATTTTATATCATTTTCTAGGACTAACCTATTAACTCAGTGCCCAGTGCCAGTTCCTGTTTATTTATTTTTGGTCTTTTCAGATAAACTATACCAAATGAAGTCCAAACACGATGAAACTTTAGGGGGGTTATTTTTGGACCTAAAGAGACCCTAGAAGCTTCGGGAGGAGGCCACAAGATGTACGGATGGGCGACAAGCTCACAGGGCGCGCCCTGGGGGGGTAGGTGCACCCCCCGAGCTCGTGGGCACTCCGTAACTCCAACCGACCTAATTCCAATGCTATATATCCTTAATTATCCCCAAAACAACAAAGAGACACCAGAAGGAACTTTTTCGCCGCCGCAAGTCTCTGTTCTTCAGTGATCCCATCTGGAGGCCTTTTCTGATACTCTACTGGAGGGGGAATCGATCACGGAGGGCTTCTACATCAACCTTGCTGCCCTACCAATGATGTGTGAGTGGTTTACCACAGACCTACGGGTTCATAGTTATTAGCTAGATGGCTTCTTCTCTCTCTCTTCGATCTTCAAGACAATGTTCTCCTCGGAGATCAATCCGATTGTTCTGA
Organism: Thinopyrum elongatum; assembly: GCA_011799875.1. Lineage (NCBI taxonomy): Eukaryota > Viridiplantae > Streptophyta > Magnoliopsida > Poales > Poaceae > Thinopyrum > Thinopyrum elongatum. The sequence goes on from CM022298.1 coordinate 27,592,155, forward strand.
TGTAATCTTCTGTTGCGGTGTGTTTGTTGGGATCTGATCAATTGTGGGTTTATGGTCAGATTATTCATTGAAAGTAATTGAGTCTTTTCTGAACTTTATTATGCATGATTGTTATAGCTTTGTATTTCTCTCTGATCTATCCATTTAGTTTGGTCAACTAGATTGATTTATCTTGCAATGGGAGAGGTGCTTTGTAGTGGGTTCAATCTTGCGGTGTCCTCACCCAGTGACAGTAAGGGTAGCGAGGCACATATTGTATTGCTGCCATTAAGGATAAAATGATGGGGTTTATTCACATTGATTGAGTTTACTTTGTCTACATCATGTCATCTTACGTCATGCATTACTCTGTTTGTCATGAACTTAATACCTAGGGAGGCAAGCATAGAAGCACTCTCGAAGTGGAGTAAAAGTAGTAGATGCAGAATTGTTTCGGTCTACTTGTCTCAGACGTGATGCCTATATACATGATCATTGCCATGAATAACATCATAACTATGCGCTTTTCTATCAATTGCCCAACAGTAATTTGTCTACCCATCGTATGCTTATGTTTCTTTGAGAGAGAAGCCTCTAGTGAACACTATGGCCCCCGAGTCTACCTTTAACATATTTACTAAAACCCTAATTTACCTTCCTGCAATTTTACTTCCGTTATTTTACTTTGCAATTTATATTTCCACTATTACCAGTTTTAATCCTTGCAAGTAACAAATCAAGGGGACTGACAACCCTCTTGTCCGCGTTGGGTCAAGTATTTTCTTTTGTGTGCAGTTGCCATTTACGTGGTCTTGTGTGGTGCTCCTACTAGTTTGATAACATTGGTTCTCACTGAGGGAAATACTTATCTCTACTGTACTGCTTCTCCCTTCCTCTTTGGGGAAAATCCTAACGCAGCTCACAAGTAGCAACATTTTGCAGTGAGACCTCCGATCTATAAACTTCCACTAGTGAAAGTCTCCTGAGTAGTGGGAGGTGAAGCATTTGTACCAGATTGTCTTGTAATTTGCACATTGCGAAGGTGATGGTGTGAAGGGAGGAGTAAAACCTCAGGATGGATGTCGGTGGTGAGGGCATAGATTTAGGGCATCTGTGTGGTTGTCTGAACCCTAGGTAGAAGAATGTTGGGAACAGGTAGTAGAACACAAGCACCTGGAGTTTGTCCAGTTTTGGAGACTGGAGCAACTCATCGACGGCACAGGGTTGGCACTGGAGGTAGCTTGTAGGGATGCAAAGGTGGTGAATGGGGCCCTCGTGGCTGGAGAGGATGAATCCAAGAAGGCTAAAATCATCAGTGATAGATTCTCCACGGCAGTCGAGACTAAGAGGTCGGCATTGAGTTCCGATGTATGTGGTCTGGACGACCTGCTTGCTGGTAAGAATGTAGATGATTTTGCAACAGATTGTTTCTAGAGCATTAGTAGGACGAGTGTCAGGGATCCCACGAAAGTCGAGACTGAGAGGTGTGGTGCGCCATAGGTGGCACCACCGAGATTCAAGGACTTGGGTGTGGATGCCATCCTTGGTGGGGAGACGGGAGATGATCTTGCCAAGGATGGTGTCTGGGAGGTTGCTGATGCGGTCAGGTCGAGATTCATCGTGTTCCTCAGATCCAGTGGGCGGACCCTCACCGCTCCTGTGCACGCCCTTAGAGGGCAGATATACAATTGGCGTTGCCCCTGATGCGAAACTCATCTTCTTGTTGCTAGAGGCACACGACTTCATCTCCATTGCTGTGGTCGTGCCACCTCCGTTGCAGCTCTCTATGCGGTGGATCTGGAAAGAGGGCTAGGGTTTTACGATTCCCCCCTTTTCTTGAAGTATGTATACCTAAACTAATAAAAGGGTTCAGTGGGGAAACTAGTAGAGCCCGGTCATACATGGATTACTAGCGATGCACGGCCTTGACAGTGGAAAGAGAGGCATGGTTGCACTGAAGCAGAGGCACGTCTGTGCCTCTGTGTTTCAAATAATTCCACTGACACATTCATTCACCCCTTGCACATAGTTGAAGTCGACGGAACCACGGTTCTACGTGCAGCAAGGGCACGGCTGTGCCTCTATGTTCAAAATGTTTTCAATTGAGCTGGATTACCAGCAAGGCATCAAACGAAGTTGAAGTGATAACCTTTTTAAATATATTTATAAATATCTTTGTTTAGTTTCTCGCCTCCAATGTTCCTGTCCTTTACTACTTGTAGTATTGTGCTTCTCGTTGAGCTGTGTGATTTTCTGTTGCCATTATTCGGTGTCTTCTCTGATTGTTTTTCATTGTCTCTGTATTTCAAATATATCCAGTCATGCGTGCACTCACAGAGGCACAGCGGTGTTGCTAAGAGAAACATAGTTCTACAGAAACAAAAGGCATGGTGGTGCGGCTAGGAGAAACATAGTTGACGCGGCTGTGGCACTAGGAGAGACATTGTTCTACATAAACAAAAGGCACGGATGTGCGTCTGTGTTTAATATTTGCCATTTTGTTAACATACGCTTCCACATCCAACTTACCAGATAGTATGCGACAAAAACTACAACCACGACTACTCATGCATCTTGATTCGGTACCATAGCCACAAAAGTTGTATTAGCAGTGTATCATAAGGATTAGGATTGCACGCATGATTTGAATAATAGTCATATGATACTGAACTGATACTAGTAGTTAACATTTGTATGATGCAATGCCATCCCAGGATCGCTGCACGCATCACACATCAGGCAGTTTTTTTTAGAGACCGGTGATCACCAGCGAGAGCAACTCCTTGTCACCCACAGTGCGCCTCTGGATAGTGCTGACTACAACCCAATCAACTGTCAACCTGATTGCATTTGCAAAATCAGAAAACCCAGAGATCGTCATCCTTCCATCTTTGTGCATTTAGTAGATGCCAGGCAAATCAACGGGACTAAAAATTTGAACAAGCCAGATGTTGCCCTTGAGAGGAAGAAATCCAAGCTTCATCCTGAGATCGTCGGTAACAACAGCCAGAATTTTCTATAGAAAAACAAATCATTATAAGTTATGGCATTAATTTAAGAGGACAGACATCTGAAGTGTGGATTAAACAAAGAAAAAATGACTTACCAAATGATCTTTGTGATGTTGGTGAAACTTAGACAGTGCACAAAGCTAATGGCAGGGATGTCTTTAGCATTTAGGACCAGTTTAATCATGCACGCCATGTGAATATAGGAAAGTTTTATGCCCCGAGTGTAGACTACCTTGTCTATGTAGCTCCTATGTGATAAACTAAGACCTTCAAGAGCTAAATAATACAACCATCTATAAGTCACTATGTCTGAAGCAGTGAATAGAGCAGTTAAAAGTAAAATAAACCAATAATGATTTTAAAAGGGCAATTACACTTTTGGACCGCGTTATATGCACAAAGATTTAATACATCATATGCACAAAGTTTGAACATAGAAATGCCAAGGACATGTTAAAGTAAATTATAAAAGATAAATGTTACACTACTGGGTAAAACAAATATTCAGTAAAATAGCATCTTGATAGGCGAATACAACATACCAACGGAAGGTTTGGGAAAGGCTTTGTGTCTTCCTCGAGATTCACTCAACATCATATCAATGTGAAAGAAGAAATCTTCGCCTTGCAAATCCACTTTAATAATATTATCGTAATACAGGTCATAACCACATATCAACTTTCCCATCCAGGTCCATGAAACTTAGACATGTGAGTGCCGTCAGTAAACTTAATCTTGTATGACAAATCCTCAGTAGTGCCAAACACAAGGTTCAAATCTTCTTCTTCAAGACCATCCTCAAAAGCTTCTTCTTTGCATAAAGAGATCAAAGAAAGGACCTGCTTTCTGTAATAGCATGGGACATACTCCAAAAGAACTTTACTGATTTTAGAAAAATGCATGGAAGCATATTTTTTTTCTTCTAAATACTCAACTTTCGGGCACAGGCACAAGTACAGTTTGTGATATTTGATTAAACCTAAACAACACAGTTGAACTTCTAATTATATCAAGGCATACCAAATCAAAACAACCATGTCAAAAAATATTTTGTTGGGGAGGAATATGTGTGGTTTCTGTCTACGGAATAAAGGTAACGTCAGTGTCATCAGGTAAAACTATAACTTGCGGGGGTGGGGGGGGGGTGGGTGGGTATTCAGTGTTCTCATACTACTTGGCACTTTAGAGCTTTTCATCGGCATCTATATTGGGAAGGCCATGGCTTCTCTCAAAATGCATGTTTCTTTTGCAATTTGGAATGAGAAAAACAACAATGTATTACACCACAAGAGCAAGCCGCCGATGATTACAGGCCGCGTGTAGTTGCTATGTGGAGTGTTGTATGTGAGGTTATTGAAAAATGGACATTCTCCTTAATTATTTCTTTTATATTACTAGATTAAACATATGCCTCTGTAGCAACGATAGACGCCAAGGTACGAAGACAATTTTTTTGTAGCCACGTTCACCGATAGTAGAATTTACCAGGCATGACTCATAACAATGAGGCAAAGCCACAATCAAGAAAGAGTGGTCAACATCAGATTCACCACCATGGCAGCTGAGGTTCCTGCAAACACCACAGGCCATGGCTGTCTGCAAGATGTAATAGTATATAAGACTCAGATCCATTATTTTTACAGATACTGGTATTCAATGAGAAAGACTATATAGATCTATGACTATATGTAGATCCTATTATTTCAAGACTCATCTAACAGTACATAGAATTAAAAGACTAAACATCAGTGATACATGCTCATTTCAATGAGTAAGAGAGAGGGGAACGAATGCGGATTGGTGATATCCGTTGATGTTAGTGTTAATAAAAAAAACACATCACACCTCCTCAAATCTACTATGTGGCAGGGACTAGCGAAAAAAAACCAACTCCAGTCCTTCAAGATTGTTCGCCCAGATCCTTAAAAGGGGTAAATATAGCAAGAAATCCAACACACATGTAATGAAAATACTATCACAGTGCGCAATGTATATCTAATCACCAAAGGAAAAAAATTACTGTATTTCAGAGGAAGCGGACGAACCGTAGAGAGAGGCAAATGAACGAGGTAAAACAGAAGGAACTAGAGAAGAGGAGAGAGTGGGAGAGCAAGTGACTCGGGTGAGGAGATAGATATAATGTTGTATTTATGGAGTAATTATTGGTCAAATGCATGTCTTAACGAAACAAAAAATGCCTTACTCTTGGGGATGGAGGTGGTAAGAGGGAGAGTGAGAGGGAAGTAATGGGGGCGAGTTTTTGTGTTCTCACCTGCAAAAAAGTAAATGCCTGCAAAAAGTAAATGCCTCTTCGTCACCCCAACTACTCCTAGCGCAAAAAAATAAAAAGGAAAAAAGAGAGAGAAAAATCGCTAGTAGGTGGGATCTTTCATCGTGATCAGACTAGACCAGACCTTTTGTCGAGTCGGACCATGTCAAAACTCCCTGCGCGGGGCCTTCTCTCTCTATTGCCCTCCCTCGCTTTCATTTCCCCTCCCCCCCCTCTCTCTCTTCCCCCCCTCTCTACTCACAAATTTGATGATGCCAACGGCATGGCTTGTGCGCACATCCGCTGTGCCATGTCGACACCTAAGATCGGAGAAGAGAGGAAGAAGGAAGAGTTGAACTTCCTTGAGCTTGATTTTGATTTCTATGTAAGTGATTTTCGGTTACATACGCAATGTTGAACTGGGGTTTTGTTTTGGGAATAATTGATTTTAGCTCTTAACGTACATGTGTCCTTGTAGGAGAACCCTGATACCATTGAAGACCGTGATTTTTGTGGTAAAGAGGTGGACCTTCCTCTGTACTACGTGCTCCACGATACCAAGCCTCTGAGGTGTGTGGCCTTTGAAGGAAGTGACACGGGAGGAGGTTCTACGGCTGTGCTATGAAAGTTAGTCACTTTCGAAATCTATGCTACTTTTTTATTGAATCAAACTGGTTGGATGTAGCAGATGTTGTTTACAAAAAAGATTGATCACTTCTTGTATTTGCTATTGATTGTAGGAATCATCGTGTAGTCTTTTTAGTTTGCATAAAATTTAAAGGTCACTGCTTGTTATAACTAGCTTACTACATTTACTTAGTTGTAGATTCTACTATTTAATGGTTACTAGTTTCTTAAAATAACTTTCTAAATAAGTTGGCTGATGATGTAGCTCCATATTAATTGAAGCTGGCTTATAAGAAACTTAGTACAATTTTAAATTAACTCTGTGGACAAAAGAAGCACAGCAGGGGGTCAAGGTACATAATTAGTGGTGCGAGTTCCTAACCATTGATGTGCCTTTTGTAATGGTGCTTTGTTGAATGAGGTTCTAAACTAAGTAGTATATTAATAGTTTCTGTTCACATTTGTTCCTTTTTTCTGTAGAGAGGTGTGTACTTTATTATATCTCAAGTAGTATATTAATAGTTTCTGTTCACATTTGTTCCTTTTTTTCTGCAGAGAGGTGTGAACTGTGGAGTCGTGGAATGGGTTGACCACCCTTGGGCTATCATTATGCAGAGGTGCGTACTCAAGCTCTGGGAGATGTTGCATGAGAGCAATGATGATAGGCAAGCATAGAATGAAGAGATAAGCAAGCTTAAAAAGGACAGTGAACAAGTGAACCTTAAGCTCAAGAATCTTGTTATACGTGTGGAAAGAACTAGTGTAACTACCATGGAGATTGATAGGCAGAAGAAGCAGCTGGGTATCGATGATAAAGACCTCAAGCGCATTCAGGCGTCTCTCACAGGTGCCATTCGGAATCTTAAGGAGGAGAAGGATGAGATTAAGCTGGACAGGGATTTTGTGAAAGAGAAGGTGCACATGCTGAAGGAGAATAAGAAGAAGATGCAAAGCGTCATCTGTGATCTCTTGGTGCAAGGGTTTGCGAACACTGATGAGCTCCCGATGATCAAGGCAATTCTTGAAGAATGATCATTAAGAATTGTTTTCTGTTGCAATGTTGAGAGGAATACTCGTCCAGTATAAATTTATGGTTGGACATGGAATAGGTGTGGATCTTATTTTCGCAATCTTTCAAAGGCCGTGTGGTGGTCTACATGCATTCTATTAGATATGTATGCTCTATCGGATAGTAATGAAGCTCCAAAAGGCGGTTTTGTGGTCTACATGCAAGCTATTAGATATCTATGCTCTATTAGATATGTATGCTCTATTGAATAGTAATGAAGCTCCAAACGACCCATGTGATGCTGTTCTTCTAAATGTTTCTTTTTTTCAAATGACATGTGTTGCTAACGAGGCGCATTCGTGAATCTTTCAGCTGGCACGGTTCCACATGACATGTATTACTAGCGTCTAGCAAGGTACGGCCCTCCCTTTGGCGCGCATGGGGAATCATGCCTCTCCTAATTTGATACTGATTTGTCAAACTTGCATCAGAGACACGGTTCTATGTGAAGCAGGTGCACGACACTACCACTAACATACATTGAATCCACAGAGAGGCACGGTCGTGACCTAGAAGCGGCACTTCTACTCCTGGAGCAGAGGCACGGTTGTGCCTCCGTGTCTTGAATGTTTGCAATCACAGATAAACTTGTTCGAGGCAATGATTCTATGACAGGCACGTATCAATATGCAGTAAGAGCACGGTCATGAATCTACAGGACGCATAGTTCTTGATGCATCGTGCCTCTCTGTGTTCCCAAATTTTCCACAGACACATGCAATGTGAGAGGCAGGGCCATGAGGTCACTAGAAGCATGGTTTTACATTAAGCAGTGTCACGGTCGTGCGTCAGTGTTCCAGATGTTTCTGCAGAAATGTTCACCCACAGAGTCACGACTGTGCATAGAGGCAGTGCCGTGAGGTCACGACAGATGCACGTTTTTACACGTACCAGATGCACGGTCGTCCCTTCGTATTGCAAATGTTTCCGCTGACATGTTCATTGTCAGAGGCACGGCCGTCAGGTCATTAGAGGCATGGTTCTACATGCAGAAAAGGCACGGCCGTGCCTCTGTGTTCCAAATGTTTTTGGTCGCTCGTTCAGTTCACAAACAGAGCCACACGTTCACTCGGGCATTTTCGCAGGGTTGGGGACTCTATGAAATTTTGTAGCATCAAGATAAAAAGACACAAACTAGATTGATTTTAGCACATGTGAGCTACTTCATGGCTGCATAGCACAAAAACAATGTTATAACAAGCTTACAGATGGTGCAAAAAGTACAAGGGTTGTCTGATCATGTATAGACAAAACCTAAACTCGAAAGGGCGCAACAACTTCTAACTCTGTAAGCTTAAACAACTAACTCCAGCCCTGTTTTCAGCAGTCACAGGTGAATGGATGAGTCAAATCCAGGTATTCAACATGTCTGTGTTTTAAATCCAAGCGCGTGTGGTTGCAACATGTTGATAATTTAAGGCGAGCGCATTTAGAAGCCTTATTGTCCCACTGAAGCACCTTCTGCTACTGTTCGTAAAACTCTTCCGTGAAGTCTGGGGGGAAGCGAAACTTAATCCTGATGGTCTCTAGCTCCGTTGCATTCAGAATAAAGAACCTCCCAAATTCAATTTTTTTATAGTGTTCATGATCTTCCAGCATTATTATCTACAAATGAATGCCGTGTTGTTTGAGAAACAATCGGTGCTTACGGTGCCAATTATTTGTTGCACCATGAGGACAGAATCCTCCCTAAATATACATGAAGGTTGAAAATACTTAAGGTCTATAGAAAGAGAGTCCGTCAAAAGAGCAACTGAATGATTTATTCTATTACCTCTATCCCAAAAAGTTTGTCATAGATTTGTCTAGATACGGATGTATCTAACACTAAAACATGTGTAGATACGGGTGTATCTATTCCAGAAAAATGTAAGACAAGCTTTTTGAGACAGAGGGAGTACTACACTATGCATGGTACGGGCTTTCAATGTTTGTGAAAATCATCACCTCGACAAACAAGTTCTGCATGCTTGGAAAGCATTGCATCAAGCCAACGACTAGGTCCACTTTATAAGACATGCTGATAAGCAAGGTCTTGATAGATTGCCGCATTGCTGTTAGACTGACTGTCGCCAAACCCTTCATGGAGCATAGAACATAGAACATAATATTAATATAGAATAAAGGTTGGATGACATGAAACTTGTTTCCTCGAACAATTGCAGCTGAAAGTATTGTGGAAAGTCAGTACCTGAAGACCCGTGGAGCCAAATACGAACCTGAATTTGCCCAAGGTCTCCAGTTTAGGTGCAGAGATGATGGTTATCTGCATGTAGCTGCTCTGAATATCATGGGTCAACCACTGAAGTGAGGGGGCTTCCTTGATAATGAGTTTGCCTTTCTCACCACGGTTGCCGATGCTTACAAGGTTAGGTGAGTTTATTTTGATGCAATGGCTTTCTATATTGCAAACAAGCAGCAGGCACTCTAGTGCAGGGCAACTAGAGTGGATTATGCTTTGCAGCAAGACATTTGATCTATCAACCACCTCAAGCGAAAGTCCATTAAGCAGTGGTAGTTCAAACATTCATACATAATTGTCGGGTATTTGGCAAAGAGCGAAGGTGGCAGTGTGCAGAGAGGAGCAAAATCGCAAGATGGACGTCGGTGGTGAGGGCATAGATGAAGGGTATGTGTGTGATAGTTTGACCGCTTGTTTCACGAATTTTGGGCACAGGTAGTAGAAATCAAGCACCTGGGGATTGGAGCCAGGCGTCGACGATAGAGGGTTTGCGCTGCAGGTAGCACGCCGGGATGCAGAGGCGGTGAACTGCGCCCTCATGGCCAGAGAGGATGGCTTCCAGAATGTTCAAATTATCAGTGACAGATTTTCCACGGCACCGAGTTCCGAAGTATCTTATGCGGAGGAGCTCCTCGGTGTAGGCAGTGAGCCTAGAGATGATCTCGATATGAACTGTTTCTAGAGGGTTAAAAACACGAGCGACAGGGATCTCACGACAGTCGAGATTCAGAGGAGCGGTGCGCCAAAGAGGGCGCCACCGAGATGTAAGGACTTGTGTGCAGATGCCCTTCTTGGTGGGGAGACAAGAGATGATCTCACCTAGGATGGCATCCGGGAGATCATTGATGTGGTCCGGACCAAATTCTTCTTCATGTTCCTCAAATCCAGGGGGCGAACCCTCGCCGCTTCTCGCCCCTTCCACCACCACCACACCCTAGAGGACAGCGTCGCCGTTGCCGCGAGCCTCGCCCTCTTGGTGCTAGAGGCAGCGGACTCCATCTCCATCTCCATTACTGGGGTCGCGTCGCCTACGAGCAACGCTCTATGTGGTGGATCTAGAAAAATGGGTTCTGTTTGGTCTTCACTACTCTCATACAAAGAGGTTAAGTGGGAAGGGGGAGGGGAGGGGTCGAGATTAATTATTAACAAGAAACGGGTTGCTCAAGATTAAATAGAGGCACGGCCTTGAAGCTACGAGATGCACTGTTCTACATGCAGTACAGGCACGGCCGTTGAGGGAGTCCTAGACTAAGGGGTCCTCAGGGGTCCGGCATGGCTAAGGTGGGCCAGGCTATTGGGCTATTAAGAAGACGAAGCTGGAGATCATCTCGTATCCGCGAAGGAGTCCCCTTGGGTGTCCGGACGTGATTATTCTCGTTTGTAACTGACTATGTACAATTCTAGACCCTTCCGGTGTGTATATAAGCCGGAGGTTTAGGATCGTAGGGATCATCAGAACTACTATAGGCATACCAGTTAGGGTTTAGCCATTACGATCTCGAGGTAGATCAACTCTTGTAATCATCGTCTACATCGAATACAATCAAGCAGGACGTAGGGTATTACCTCCATTAAGAAGGCCTAAACCTGGGTAAACACTGTGTCCCTTTGTCTCCTGTTTCCATTGATCCTTAGACCCACAGCTTGGGACCCCCTACCTGAGATCTGCCAGTTTTGACACCGACATTGGTGATTTCATTGAGAGTTCCGCTGTGTGATCGCCAATAGGATCGATGGCTCGCGTAAACTTCAACAGCAAGACCACCTCCGGAGAAAGCCTGATCTCAGGACAAACCCTTCAGATCGGCAGCTTTATCGTAAGCGCCGACTCGGCCGGCCATCTTAACCGTGCCGAGGTTTCCGCTCTTGAGCAACAGATTCCGGTTGACAACCTGGGGTGCATCTTCGACACCGGGCATGGTTCAAACCCAACCAGATCTGTGGTTCTGACCAAAAGTCAGAACAACTTTGGGGCCTTGACCTCAGATCCTATCAATAAGGCTCCGAGCTTAGCGACGATCTCGGCGATTGTCGGACACCGTCCGCGCATCGGCCCCGAATACTCCGAAAAGATGGATCCAGTAGATGCCTCATCATTAAAGGATCTGCTAGACCACATCGCAACCCTGGGACTCACGATGGACTATGACCGGATTGGGCTTAAACCCGATCGTAGGGAGATTAACTCCCCGCCGGTCGCTCACCTCGCGGCGGTCATCGAAGAACAGACCGAAGACTCCACGTCTCCCAGGCTGAAGACCAATTATGTTCGGACTCCCAAACTCCCAGAATCCGAGCTTCTTTCCTCGGAGGGGATGACACTTATTTCGGACTCTGGGAAGGGCATAGAACCCAATGAGTGCCCGGATACCCCCGGGCCCGAACACCCAGCTCCGGAAACCTTATCGTCGCTCGAGACTCCGGACGCAGGCCTGGGTGGAGAATCAATTTTTTTCCCACCCACCCACCACACCGCATACTCTCCAAGAAACTCCGGCCCACCTGACATATGTGACTTAATGTATGTATAGCAGCAACCTCGTGAAACAGTCCATCACTACTGGGCCAGGTTCCTCCTTGTTAAAAACAGGATCAAAGATTGCTGCGACCAAGACATCGTCTCGGTTTTTAATCACAATTGCAAACACGAGGGAATTTTGAACGCCCTCGCCCGGCATCACATCCAAAAATTCACTGAACTATCGGACTTGGTGCGCAAGTACTGTGCAATGGAGAGCACATGGAAAACCCAAAGGACCCACGTGGAGCCTGTTCATATGAAGAAGCCATCCGCATTACGGATAAAGCGGACACAACCTCACAGGGAATCCGAACACGAGCCCATCGGCAAAAAGAATAAACCCTTCAAGGGACATAGGACCATTCTCGATGAACTCCTTGACAAACCATGCACAATACAGTCTGCATTACTAAATACAGAGCCGACCCACAGCCTTCGAGCTTGTTGGGTATTAAGGCAGGTAGCCAGAAGCGGCGAGGCTATCCTCGCTGCCCTACCTTTGGGAAGGCAGTCACCTACGGACGAACATCTTGACATCCTGACCGTCTTCGAAACTTTCTCTTCAAACAATCGGCTCAAAAGAGCACTTCGAGAGCTCGTCAAAGTCCACCAAGAAACAGCAATGAGCCCATGGAACGACACGGCAATAACCTTCAATGCCGATGATGAACCTAGGGCCCGTTCAGTCCGAGCACCTGCCGCATTGGTCCTTGATCCTATAGTGGACGGCTTTCGACTTACCAAAGTACTCACGGATGGCGACAGTGGACTGAACCTCATCTATGAGGATATGCTTGAAAAAATGCAGGTCGATAAATCCCGCATCGAGCAATGCTACACCACTTTTCGTGGAATAATCCGAGGTCGAGAGGCACGTTGCTCAGGGTGAATTACGCTGGACGTAGTATTCGGCACACCCAAAAACTATAGGTCTGAAGAGTTGCTCTTTCACATTGTGCCCTTCAATAGCGGAAACCACGTCCTCTTGGGACGTGATGCTTTCACACGTTTCCAGGCAATAACCCATTACGGACACATGAAGCTCAAAATGCCGGGGCCCAATGGGGTGATTACAATCACAAGTGGTCCGGATAGAGCACCCCGGGCCGAAAACAAAACGGCGTCCCTGGCTCTCGAAGCGTTGTCCGAAGCCCTTGCGGCTAAGGAACTATCCATGCTCCGGACCACGGTAGACAAAGACGACGTGATCCTCGACAAGAGACCTAAATCCACTTCTTTCAAGCCAGTAGACGAAGTAGTCAAATTTCAAGTTCACCCGATGGATCCGAACAAAACAACATCCATCGGAGCATAGCTAGACCCAATGGTAGACGTTGCCTTGTGCGCATTCCTATGGGAAAACTAGGACATATTTGCCTGGCATCCTTCAGACATGCCAGGAATCCCACGCAGACTGGCCGAACATAGCCTCAACATAGTCAAAGGTTTCAAGCCAATCAAACAGTCACTGCGGCGTTTCTCCGAACCCAAACGTCAAGCTATGGGAGAGGAACTAGCAAAACTCCTCGAAGCAGGGTTCATCACAGAAATTAAATACCCGGATTGGCTAGCCAACCTGGTCATGGTGCCGAAGAAGGACAAATCCTGGCGGCTTTGCGTCGACTTCAAAGACCTCAACAAAGAGTGCCCCAAGGATCCCTTTCCGCTGCCCCGCATAGACCAGATCATAGATGCAACTGCGGGACACGACGCATTATGCTTCCTCGACGCCTATTCCGGATACCATCAGATCAAGATGAAGGAATCCGACCAGGCTGCAACCGCATTCATCACCCCCTATGGGCCTTTCTGCTTCAACACCATGCCCTTCGGGTTAAAAGATGCTGGTGCCACTTACCAGCGCATGATTCAAACCTACCTGGAAAAACAAATTGGAAAAACAGTTGAAGCATACATAGACGATGTAGTCATCAAGACTAAGCATGTCGCATCATTAGTGAACGACCTCCGCTTAACATTTGATAATCTCCGAGCATATGACATACGGCTCAATCAGAAAAATGCGTCTTCGGCGTTCCTGCCGGAAAGCTACTCGGATTCATTGTTTCCCATTGAGGAATTGAAGCGAATCCGGCTAAAATCCGAGTGTTATCACAATTGGCAATACCAACAGAACTAAAACACGTCCAAAAGCTAGCAGGGTGCATGGCAGCATTAAGCCGCTTTATCTCCAGATTGGGAGAAAAAGCATTGCCACTTTACAGGCTGCTTAAACGCACCGACAACTTCCAATGGACGGATGCGGCCATGGCAGGATTGGAGGAAATAAAGACATTGCTGGCTGGCAACCCAATCTTAGCCGCCCCAAGTGTTGGTGAGCCAATGTTACTCTACATTTCACAAACCCAACAAGTGATGAGTGCCGTCCTAGCCATCGAAAGAGAAGAGGAGGGACATAAATTCCCTATTCAAAAGCCAGTCTACTATGTATTGGAGGTCCTTACACCATGTAAATCCCGATACCCTCACTATCAAAAGATAGCCTACGCAGTTTTCATGGCGTCCCGAAAACTTCGGCACTACTTTCAAGAGTGCTCGATTACAGTGGCGTCTGAAGTACCACTAAATAATATTATAAACAATAGGGACGCCACTGGCCGCATAGCTAAATGGACAATAGAGCTCATCCCGTTTGAAATCATGTACAAACCACGCTGAGCTATTAAATCTCAGGTGCTGGCCGACTTTGTAGCGGAATGGACAGAAGCCGAGCTCCCAAAGGAATACAGTACGTACTCAAACTGGACGATGTATTTTGACGGCTCTAAGATGCTGGCCAGACTGGGGGCTAGCGTAATCCTGATATCCCCCACGGGGGACACAGTCCGTTATGTTCTGCAAATTATGTATACAGACTACAACAATGCAGCCGAATATGAAGCATTGTTACATGGCCTCCGCATGGCAGTTTCCATGGGGGTACAATGCCTAGAGGTGCGTGGGGACTCCAACCTCACGATCTCCCAGGTAAATGGTGAGTTCGACGCCAAGGACCCCAAAATTATAGCCTACAGGAATGCTGTACTAAAGATATCAGCTCGGTTTGAGGTGCTCGAGTTCCATCACGTAGCTCGTGATAGCAACTAGGCGGCAGACATCCTCGCCCGCATGGGCGCTAGACGTGACCCCGTCCCACAGAACACCTTCGTCGAATGGCTCTTTAAGCCATCCATAGTGTGGCAGGACGACGGCAGGGATAATAGCCCGGACTCTATCACACCTCCTGGCGTAGAACCAGATAATGAAATCATTGGGGGTTTGGCTATCGAAGAGACCTCTTCGGCTCATGAAATCATGGTCGCCATTGCACCATGGACTGAACCAATCCTGGCCTACCTTCACAGGTAGGAACTTCCCGATGACCAGAACGAGGCATGCCGCATAGTTCGGCGCTCTAAAGCCTACAAAATTCACGAAGGTGAATTGTATAAGAAAAGCACTACCGATGTCCTCCAAAGGTGCATATCCGAAGAGGAAGGGAGGCGACTGTTGGCTGAAATACATGCTGGCATGGGCGGCCACCACGCGGCAGCTCAAGCACTGGTAAGCAAGGCCTTTCGAGCAGGGTTCTTTTGGCCCACAGCCCGGGAGGACGCTCAGACACTTGTCCAACACTGTGTTGGATGCCAGCTCTTCGCAAATCAAAGCCGCCTGCCCCCCACTACCCTCCGGACTATACCAATTACCTGGCCCTTTGTGGTCTAGGGGCTGGACATGGTAGGACCTCTTAAAGGAGGAAGCCATAAAAAGAAATACCTATTGGTTATGGTCGATAAGTTCACTAAATGGATTGAGGCCAAACCAGTGAAAACAGCCGAATCCGGGCCAGTAATCGATTTTATATCCGGCGTGGTACACCGTTATGGTGTTCTCCACAGCATAATTATAGACAATGGTTCAAATGTTACAGCCGAAGATGTGAAGGATTGGTGTGCTAATATGGGCATTAAGCTCGACTATGCATCCGTCTGTCATCCTCAAACAAACGGGCAGGTAGAATGAGCCAATGGCCTGATAATGAGAGGTATCAAACCCCGGCTAGTGTGCTCCTTAAAGGAGTCTGATAAGCACTGGGTGGAAGAACTAGATTCTATGCTCTAGGGGCTGCGGACCACCCCCAACCGATCGACTGGATACACACCTTTTTTCATGGTGTACGGCGCAGAGGCTGTTCTGCCCTACGACATCATTCATGATTCACCTTGAGTGTGCATGTATGAAGAACAAGAGGCCGAGCTAGACCGGCAGGATGACTTACACGCCCTTGAGGGGGAGCGCGACATAGCACGAGCTCGTTCCGCATTCTATCAATAGCAGGCTCGGCATTATCAGAGTAGAGAAGTGCAGGCCAAGACATACAACATTGATGATCTTGTTTTACATCTCCCCGAGAAGAAGAAGGACAAGCTCAAACCAAAGTGGGAGGGCCCCTTCATAATAGATGAAGTGTTAACTGGAGGAGCATATCGCCATCGTGATGCAACGGACAACTGCCTCGAGCCAAACCCATGGAACGCAGCTCAGCTTCGATGGTTCTACGGATAATTCAGCAGCGCTTCTCCTCATGGTTTTTTTCCGTCTCTTTGATCCTCTCATTCTTCTCCTTTTTAAATTTTTTTCTCTTTATCTCCTTCTTCTTTCATATGCATATATTTTTTACCTGGAAATTGGAACATCCCAGGTTATGTTCGGATTTGCCGAATTGTGATAGAACTGTTCAGGCATACATCGTTAAATGTAATATCCTTGTGTACCTGGGGGCTTCTTTCACGAAGCATTATATTCTACCTAGGCTATTATAAAGCCGTAGGAATTCATCTCACATTTTTCGCCATTATATGCACCACTTTGACTTAAGTTTTTGCCAAGCTGGGTTGCCTCACTCCTATGCTTATACCCTACGTTTCCGATTGTTTGGCTAGGGTGTAAAGGGAGCACCTCTGCGATTGTTACAACTGGGTCAGCCGGATCTGTACCTCAGACGGGTGAAGCCGAAGGCTAGCGTTCTTAAGAATATAACTGGTCGGCAACGAAGACGTTTACCGTACTCTAGTACTACGATCAAAGGGGTGGCTACCCTTGAAACCATCTTAATACGGAAGATTAGCCCCTTTATGCATGATTAACATGATAACCCAAGAAAGGAACCCCTAATGGAACTATTTTCCCTGGAAGATGTTTCTTACGTTAAACAGTAATATAACATAACTCCCCGAACACACTTTGTCTGTTCAAGCCATATGACCGGATTGCCTTGTTTCCGACCATAAGTACCTATTTAACTCAGGTCACATAATGCGGAAATACTCCAAACTTCTGGTTATGGAGGTTGAAGCCAAAGGTCGGCCATGACAAATATTCATTAGCTCGGCCGGAGATAAGTTTGATGATAAAGTACATAGATACATTGAATCAAACGACTATTCTTTATCTATGCCGTCAATAAGACTATCTAGAGCACAGTCTTCTTGTGAATACTTCGCGGCGAGCATCCCCTGGTCATACACCAGGGTCAACGAAATTTCTTTCCCGTCTGCCCCTACTGGTTCGACTCACGCCATGTGATTTAGCTCGAGCTGGGTGTAGCATGTTTTCACCATTGCCCACGCCTCCCGCGCACCTTCGCGACATGCCGAAGTCTTCCATTGTTCAAAGCGGCGCCGAGCTCCCTTGAGTAAGTTGGCTAAGTCAGCCATGCTCTCCGGAGGCGTATCGGATGGCCATAGGGCCTTGATCATACTCTTCATAGCTTTCCGGGCTCGCTCATGCACTATGGATAACTCTTTTATTAAGTCGCCTCGGAAGCCGGATACTTCTTCTTCATGACACCCGGTGAGTAGACCTGCATATATGGTATTAGTACTCTGAACTACTGGAAAATGACTGTCTCCTTCAATGAAAGACTACAGGCCGTAACGAATATACCGCCTTTCAACTTTTGATTTTCTTCCAAGGCATCGGACAGCTGAGCTTTCAAGCTCTTTATCTCTTCGGCTTGTTGATCTCTTTCCTTTTCCAGTTTGTTCTTTTGGTCCACAGTCCAAGCCAGTACTTGGTGGCCGGCCATTTCTTGCATTTCGGCATACTCCTGGGCCTTCTTGGCAGATTTCAAGTCATTCTGTAGTTGCCCTATAGACTCCGCTACTACATACAAGTTTGGCATTAAGCTCTACATTCTTTCAAAGAATTATGAAATGTAAAACTTTTTTTGTTTACCATGTGCCTCTCTTGTAAATTTTTCTAGCTCAGCAGTAGCGGCGGCTAGGTGTGTTTGGCTGGTTTCCAGCTCCTGAGACAATGCCTTATTCTGGTCCTTCAGGACCTACACAAGCAATGATCCTTAAATCGGTCATCCCGACCACTTTAAGTCTAGGGGGCTACTGGGGCACAGCTTATGTGCAAAGCCTTCAATTTCTTACCTGCATATCCATCGACAGCAGATGAGGCGCTCCTTCAATGCCATTTCGAGCAGCTCGGATGTATGCATCCACAGAGCTGAAGGCATTGAATTGCTGTTCGGAAAAGGCAGGATGGCGTAGAGCCTCTTTCCATCGTCTATGGTTCATCGCACTCTCAACTTCGGAATTTGTGATGGAGACGTCATCGGAATCCCCTTGAGGTGGATGGCCAGAAGGAACATCAGCATCAGTCTTGACCTTAGCCAAGGAGTCTGGCTCCGGATTACCTTGACGTCTGGCGTCGGTGTCTTCGGATATGGTTCGCCGAATACTCCTTCTGAGAATAAATAGATAGAAATAATTGAAGCCCTGGTAACAGGCCTAAAGCAAATGCGTAAGTTTATACCTCTTCGTTGGAGGAGCAGGTGTTGCAGCACTCCTGATTTCCTTCCGCTTGGAAGCATCGTCTGGTGTGGGCATTGGTTTCTTAGGAGCCGCCTCCGTGGATGTGCGGCGGGATGAGCGTCGACCCTTTGGAGCATGAGTCAACACACTAGGGGGAGCGCGAGAAAGGTGCTCCTTTTTGGAGGGAGCCCTCTGACTACTTACAGTGGAGGAAGGGAGAAGTCCAGGGTGATCGGCTATAATGGCCACCTCTGAGCCGTCAAGACTCGCCTGATAGAAAACTCCGTCATTAAACTCAATGGATGTATCCGGGTCATCATGGAACCCTGGATCCTCGTTATGGGCATAGTCTTCGGGCTGTGGAGAAGGACAGTGGACCTTTTCTATCGATTTTCTCCAAGTCTGTTTGGAGATACAAGAAACAGTTCGGTAAGTGCACCTAGACAATGAGCCGAATTGTATGAATAAGCAATACTTACCCATTCAATGGGGTTGTACATCGAAAAGCCTTCCCGACAGTTCAAGTGGGCGAACTCTTCTTTTTCTCCTTTGTAGAGATCGGCCAGGATCACTGCTAGTGCGGCTTGGTCGTCGGGTCCTTGGCGCTTGTAACGGGACGCGTCGTCTGTCCCACTGTAGCACCATAGGTGGTGCCCCTCAGCTGGAGAGGTTGAATGCACCGCCTTATGGCAATAGCCATGACTTTGACGATGGTGAGCTTGGAATTGGCAAGCACCCTAACCTTGGCGACCAAACTCTTCATTTCCGCACTGTCCTCTTATTTGGGGCTCTGGGGGCGCTAATTGAAGCGCTTCTTCAGGGGAGAATTGGAGAATTCGGGAAGACCCTGCCGAACTGGATCCGGCAAAGGGACGTCCTCGATATAGAACCATTCCGAAGACCATTCTTCGGACTCCTTCTTCGGGGTCCCTATGGGATACCCCGTCCTGGCTATGCGCAATACTTCGGCTCTGCCAACTTCAAAAAAAGATCCTTCCTGTGTGTGGGGGACAAGGCAGAATAATTTCCTCCACAAGTCGAAATGGGCCTCACAACCCAGGAAGAGCTCGCAAAGGGCAACCAAGCCAGAGATATGCATGATTGAGCCGGGAGTAAGATTGTGGAGCTGAATCCCATAAAACTCTAGCAGACCCCTAAGAAAGGGATGAATGGGGAAGCCAAGATCTCTTAGGAGGAATGATACAAAACATACCCTCTCCCCTTTGTTGGGATTTGGAAAGTTTTTAGCCAAAGCTTCGCCACAGACAGAGGTCAACCCCGCGCATACGGAGATGAGATCCACGGGAGGAAGATACCCTTCTGTCTGAAGTCGATTCAGATGGAGGCGGGAGACAGAGCACCTGGCCCAGTCGCCTGCTTGAGGGCCATGGGGGCGCGAGGAGGAACCTGGGATGCTGGCCATTTTTGAAGCTTTTTGGGCGTTCTGGTTTTCTCGATTTGGGATAAGTGGCCTGTGATGGTTCACACCCGTTTAAATAAACATAATCCCCGTCTGATGGGGGGGCCTTCTTGTAAAAAGAAGTGGTGGGCTATTCACCTTCGTCTAACGTGTGGAAATGGAAGCGATTGCTGGTTGAAATTATAAAATAAACATGGAAGTCACGCCGGATTATCGTCAACAGGGAAGAACTCGCCTTGCAAAGCCGAAGACAATATGGTTGCCGGATACTACATCGTCATTGAAGACTAGTTCGGGGGCTACTGAGGGATTCCTGGACTAAGGGGTCCTCAGGGGTCCGTCCTGGCTAAGGTGGGCCGGGCTATTGGGCTATTAAGAAGACGAAGCTGGAGATCATCTCGTATCCGGGAAGGAGTCCCCTTGGGTGTCCAGACGTGATTATTCTCGTTTGTAACCGACTATGTACAATTCTAGACCCCTCCGGTGTGTATATAAGCCGGAGGGTTAGGATCGTAGGGATCATCAGAACTACTATAGGCATACCAGTTAGGGTTTAGCCATTACGATCTCGAGGTAGATCAACTCTTGTAATCATCATCTACATCGAATACAATCAAGCAAGATGTAGGGTATTACCTCCATTAAGAGGACCTGAACCTGGGTAAACACTGTGTCCATTTGTCTCCTGTTCCCATTGATCCTTAGACCCAGAGCTCGGGACCCCCTACCCGAGATCTGCCAGTTTTGACACCGACAGCCGTGCCCCTCTGTGTTTTAATTGTTTCTAGACAGACGTCGATCAGAGGGGCCGTGAGGTCAACAGAAGCATGGTTTTACATTAAGGAGAGTCATGGTCGTGCCTCACTGTTCCAATTGTTTCCGCTGAAATGCTCACCCACAGAGGCAAGGACGTGAAGCCACGACAGACGGACGGTTTTACAGGTAGCAGAGACACACACACGGTGTTCCAACTGTTTTCAGTGACACGTTCACTGTGAGAGGCACGGCCGTGAGGTCACGAAAGGCATGGTTCCATTTGAACCAGAGTCACGGTCATGCCTTTGTGTGTTCCAAAATTTTCCACAGACATGTTCACTGTGAGAGGCGTGGCCGTGTGGCACTAGGGGCACGGTTTTAGATAAAGCAGAGCCACGATTGCACCTCAATGTTCCAAATGTTTCCGCCACAACGTTCACCCATAGAGGCAAGGACGTGAAGCTACGATAGACGCACGGTTTTACATGTAGCAGACGCATGGTGTGCAAATGTTTCTGCTGGCACATTCACTGTGAGAGGCACGGCCGTGAGGTCACGAGAGGCACGGTTCCATGTGAACTAGAGTCACGGTCGTACCTTTGTAATTCAAATGTTTTCGGTCGCTCATTCACACAAAGAGCCACATGTTAACTCAGAGAGGCGTAATGAGAACCAAATCTGTGGGTCTGCTTCTAGATTGTTTTTATTGCAACTACTAGTTAGCTAGCTTCTTTGTGTGGAAAGAGCACATTCACAGCACTATGTGTGATTTGTGCTATATGAAAAGCGTAGTTTTGGGCATTTCCACAGGGTTGGGGACTATAAAATGTTATAGCATCAAGACAAAAAGACATAAACTAGATTGATTTTAGCAGTTGTGAGCTGCTTCATGGCTACACAGCATAATAACAATGCTGTAACAAGCTTACAGACGGTGCAAAAGGTACAAGGATTGTTTGATCATGTTTAGACAAAACCCAAACTGGAAAGGGCACAACAACATCTAACTTTGTAAGCTTGAACATCTAATTCTAGCCCTATTTTCGGCATTCACAAGGGAATGGATCCGTCAACTCTAGGTATTCAACATGCATGTATCGTAAATGCAAGTGCATGTGGTCGCAAAGTGATGATAATTTAAGGCAAGCACGTTTAGAAGCCTTATTGTCCCACTGAAGCACCTTTTCTTGTTGTTTGTAAAATCCTTTCATGAAGTTTGGGGGAAGCGAAACTTAAGCCATATGGTCTCTAGCTCCCTTGCATTCAGAATAAAGAATGTCACAAATTCAATGTTTTTCTGGTAGTGTTCATAGTCTTCCAGCGTTACTGTCTTCAAACGAATGTCATAATCTTTGAGAAACAGCTGGTGCTTACGACGCCACCTATTTGTTACAACCTCTACATCATAGACTCCTCCCTAAATATACATGAAGATTGAAAATACTTAAGGTCTATAAAGAGAGAGACTACCGAAAGAGCAAATGAACGATTATTTCTAGTACACTATGCATGGTATGGGTTTTCAATGTGTGTGAAAATCATCACCTTGATAAAAAAGTTTTGTAAGCTTGGAAAGAATCGCATCAAGGCAAGGACCTTGTCCAGACTTAATTTCATTGGGATAAGTAAGGCCTTGACAGATTGAACCACTATTGACAGGCTGACTACGGACAAAGCCTATACTGAGCATAGGTCATACAATTAATAGAATAAAGGTTGGGTGACATGAAACTTGTGTGCTGGAAAGAATGCAACTCAGAGTATAGTGGAAAGTCAGTACCTGAATAACTGTAGATCCAAACGAAATCTTCGATTCAGGAAATCCTGTATAAAATTCAAGAAATTTGCCCAAGGTCTCAAGTTTAGGTGTAGAGACGACAGTTATCTGCAAGTACCTGCTCTCAGTATCATGAATCAACCGTTGAAGTGAGGGGGCATCCTCGATAATGAGTTCACCATTCTCACAAAGGATGCCAATGCTTACAAGGTTAGGTCAGTTTATTCTGATGCAACGGCTTTCGATATTGCAAACAAGTAGCAGGCACTCGAGTGCAGGGTAAGTAGAGTGGATTATGCTTTGAAGTGAGACGTCTGATATATCAACCTCCACAAGCGAAAGTCTCTTGGGCAGTGGTAGTTCATGCATTCATACATAGTTGTCTGGTATTTGGCTACAGGCGATGGTGGCGGTGTGAAGAGAGGAGGAAAACCGAAAGATGGACACCAGTGGTGATGGCATAGATGAAGGCCATGTGTATGGTACTGTGACATTATGTCTCAAGAATTCTCGGAATAGGTCGTAGAACTCAAGCACGTGGAGATTGTCAAGTTTTGGGGATCGGAGCCAGGCATCGACGGTAGAGGGTTTGCACTGGAGGTAGCACACCGGGATGTAGAGGCGGTGAACTATGCCCTTATGGCCGGAGAGGATGGCTTTCGGAAGGCTCAAATCATCAATGACTGATTGTCCACGGCACCGAGTTCCAAAGTATCTTATGCGGATAAGCTCCTTTGTGGGGAGCATTGAGATTATGTCGATATGAACTGCTTCTAGAGGGTTAAAAACACGAGCGACAGGGATCTCACTACAGTCGAGATTCAGAGGATCGGTGCGCCATAGAGGGCGCCACCGAGATGCGAGGACTTGAGTGCGGATGCCCTCCTTAGTGGAGAGACGGGAGATGATCTAACCTAGAATGGCGTCTGGGAGGTCGCTGATGCGGTCCGGACGAGATTCATCTTGCTCCTCAGATCAAGTGGGTAAACCCTCGCCGCTTCCTGCTGCTACCACCAAACTCCAAGAGGACGGCATCACCAGTGGTGCGAGCCTCGCCCTCTTGGTGCTAGGGGCACCGGCCTCCATCTCCATCTCCATCGCTGGGTTCGCGCAGCCTCCGAGCAGTGCTCTGTGTGGTCGATCTGGAAAGACGGTCAGGTCTTCACTGCTCAGATCCAAAAAGGTTAAAGGATAACTAGGGAGGGGAGGGGAGGGAAGGAGTCGGGGGGCAGTTGGAGGACAACTATAATATATTTTTTCTTTATTAGGATGGCAGGATTCATACATTCATTTTTATTTAAGAAGAAAAAAAGGCACGGCCTTATAGATACGGGAGGCACTGTTCTACATGCAACACTGTCACGGGCGTGCCACGCTGTGTTTCAATTGTTTCCAGATAGACGTCGATCAGAAGGGTAGCAGCATGGTTCTACATGCATCGTGCTGCTCTGTATTCCAAAATTTTCCGCTGACATGTTCACTGTGAGAGCCACAGCCGTGAGGTCACGAGAAGCACGGTTTTAGATTAAGCAGATGCACTGGTGTAGATGCAGCAGTGCCACGGTCGTGCCTATGTGTTCCAAATGTTTTTCTGCAAACATGTTTATTTAGAGAGGGACGGCACTAAAACTAGTGGGGGCACGGTTTAAAAAAAGCAGATGCACGGTCGTTTCATGGTGTTCCAAATAGTTCAGCTTACACATTAAGCGTGAGAGGCACGGCCGTGAGGTCATGAGAAGCACAGTTTTAGATTAAGCAGAGTCACGGTCCTGCCTCAGTGATCCAGATGTTTCCACTCAAACATTCACCCACATAGGCAAGGACAGACGCACGCTTTTACATGTACCAGATGCAAGGTCGTGTTTCCACTGACACATTCACTGTCAGAGGCACGACCGTGGTTTTTGATTAAGCAGATGCACGGGTGTACATGCAGCAGACCCACGGTAGTGCTTGTGTTTCAAATGTTTTTCCACAAACATGTTTACTCAGCGAGGCATGGCCATGAAGCTAGTCGGGGCACGGTCCTATACTAAGAAGAGTCACGGTCATGCCTTATTGTTCCAAATGTTCCCGCTGAAACATTCATTGTGAGACACACGGATGTAAGGTAACACGAAGCATGGTTTTAGATTAAGCAGAGCAAAGGCATGGGTTTACAACCAAACCTCTAGCTCTTCTTCTTCTAAATTGTTTTTATATTGCAACTACTAGCGTGTTTGATTGAGGCACATACAGTTCTCTAGGTAGTATGAAATGCGTAGCTTTGGGCATTTTTGTTTGATCTAACAACAATTATAATTTGTGCAGTTTTTTTTGTGCTGCTGTGCACTGCTCCACAACAGAAAATTAATTTAACAATAATTCTAGTTTGTGCAGCTGTGAACTGCTCCCACAACACAAAATCAATATAGTAATACAAAACAATAGCAAATGGTACCATAAAGATTTCTGTTTAAGACCAGCTAATAGACGGAGCAAAAGCACAATGATTGTTTGTGACCAAATGTAGACAACAATAGTTGATCCGTTGAAAATGGTGAGAGCATCTAACTTGAGTCCTGCTTGAAGTGCTCACAAGTGAATGGATCCTTCGAACCCAGATATTCAAAATGCTTGATGTCGAGAGATCTGAAAGTTTTTTGAAAGTGCGTACAACTTTGCATAAGTAGAAGACGAGCAGAATTAGAAGCTTTTCAATCCAAGGATTGTTATAACAAGCTTACAGACGATGCAAAAAGTACAAGGACTATTTGATCATGTTTATACAGCACCCAAACTCAAAGTGGCGCAACGACATTTAACTCTGTAAGCTTGAACAACTAACTCCAGCCATGTTTTCAGCATCCACAGGTTAATGGATCCGTTAAATCCAGGTATTCAACACGCATGTCTTTTAAATTGAAGTGCTGATGGTCGCAACATGCTGATAATTTAAGGCGAGTGCGTTTAGAAGCCTTTTTGTCCCATAGAAGCACCTTCTGTTGCTGCTTGTAAAATTCTTCCATGAAGTCTTTGTGGAAGCGAAACTTAAGCCTGATGGTCTCTAGCTCCATAGCATTCAGAATAAAGAATGTCACAAATTCAATGTTTACCCGGTAGTGTTCATATTCTTCCAGCGTTACCGTCTTCAAACGAATGTTGTGATGTTTGAGAAACACTCGGTGCTTATGATGCCACGTATTTGTTTCTCCATAACAGACTCCTCCCTAAATATACATGAAGATTGAAAATACTTAAGGTCTATAAAGAGAGAGTTTGTCGAAAGAGCAAATGAACGATTAATTCTATTACCTCTATCCCAATAAAGTTTTTTTTTAGATTTGTCTAGATATGGATGTATCTAACACTAAAACATGTCTATATACAGGTGTATCTAGACAAATGTAAGACAAGATTTTTGAGACGGAGGGAATAGTACACTATGCATTGTATGGGCTTCCAATGTGTGTGAAAATCATCACCTGGATAAGCAAGTTCTCCAGGCTTCGAAAGCATTGCATCAAGGCAACGACCACGTCCACTTGTTAAGACATGCGAATAAGCAAGGTCTTGAGGGATTGCAGCACTGTTGATAGGCTGACTATCGGCAAACCCTTCATGGAGCATGGATCATAATATTAAATGGAATAAAGGTTGGATTACATGAAACTTGTTTACTCGAACGAATGCAGCTGAAAGTCATTACCTGAATAACTGCACGGCGATGCGTGACCTTGGATTCAGAAAAAAAAATTAGAAAATTTACGCAAGGTCTCCAGTTTAGGTGTAGAGATGACGGTTATCTGCATGTACCTGCTCTGAATATTGTGGATCAACCAATGAAGTGAGGGGGCATCCTCTATAATGAGTTCGCCAATACCGTCGCAACGAATGCCAGTGCTTACAAGGTTAGGTGAGTTTATTCTGATGCAATGGCTTTCGATATTCCAAACAAGCATCAGGCACCTGAGTGCTGGGCAACTAGAGTGGATTTTGCTTTGCAGTGAGACGTCTGATATATCAACCTCCACAATGGAAAGTCTCTTGAACAGTGGTAGTTCAAGCATTCATACATAATTGTCTGGTATTTGGCAAAGAGCAAAGGTGGCGGTGTGGAGAGAGGAGGCAAGCCGAAAGATGGACGTCGGTGTTGAGGGCACAGATGAATGGCATGGGAGTGGTCGTGTGACACATTCTCTCACGAATTGTGGGAATAGGTAGTAGACCTCAAGCACCTGGAGGTTGTCCAGCTTTGGGGATCGGAGCCAGGCGTCGCCGTGGAGGGTCTGCGCTGGAGGTAGCATGGTGAGATGCAGAGGCATTGAACTGCACCCTTGTGGCTGGAGAGGATGGCTTCTGGAAGGTAAAACTCATCCGCGATAGATTCTCCATGGCACCGAGTTCTGAAGTGTCTTTCGCGGACGAGCTCCCAGGTGGGTGGTTCACCGCGGGCCTCCATGGAAATTAATTCGATATGAACTGTTTCTAGAGGGTTAAAAACATGAGCATCAGGGATCTCACGGCAGTCAAGATTTAGAGGAGCGGTGCGCCATAGAGGGTGCCACCGAGATGCGAGGACTTGAGTGCGGATGCCCTCCTTGGTGCGGAGACAGGAGATGATCTCACCGAGGATAGCGTCCGCGAGATCTTTGATGCGGTCTGGATGAGATTCTTCTTTGTGTTCCTTAGATCCAGGGGGCAAACCTTCACCGCTTCTTGCCCCTTCCACCACCACCACACCCCCAGAGGACGGCATCGCCGGTGGCGCGAGCCTCGCCCTCTTGGTGCTAGGGGCATTGGACTCCATGTCCATCTCCTCCATTGCTGGGGTCGCACTGCCTACGAGCAACACTCTGTGTGATGGATCTGAAAAAGTGTGTTAGATTAGGTGTTCACTGCACTCATACAAAGAGGTTAAGTGGGGATGGGGAGGGGAGGGGTCGAGATTCATTATTAACAAGAAAAGGGTTGCTCAAGATTAAATAGAGGCACGACCTTGAAGCTACAAGATGCACTGTTCTACATGCAGCACAGGCACAGCCGTGCCCCTCTGTGTTTTAATTATTTCCAGACAGACATCAATCAGAGGGGCCATGAGGTCAATAGAAGCATAGTTTTACATTAAGGAGAGTCACGATCATGCCTCAGTGTTCCAATTGTTTCCGCTGAAACGCTCACCCACAGTGGCAAGGATGTGAAGCCACAACAGATGCACGGTTTTATAGGTACCAGAGGCACGGTCCAGCCTGTGTATTGCAAATGTTTCCGATCATAGGTTCATTGTCAGAGGCATGGCTGTGAGGTCATGAGAGGTATGGTTCTATGTGCAGGCGAAGCACGGTCGTGCCACGGTATTGCAAATGTTTCCGCTGACAATTTCATTGTCAGGGGCACGGCCATGAGGTCACGAGTGGCATGGTTCTACGTGTAGAAGAGGCAAGGCCGTGCCTCTGTGTTGCAAATGTAGGTGACACTTCAGGGAGGCACTCGTGACCTCACGGCCTCGAGTTGGTTATGGTGCAAACAAGCAGCAGGCACTCGAGGGCAGGGCAAGTAGAGTTGATTATGCTTTGTAGAGAGACGTCTAATATATCAACCTCCACAAGACAAAGTCTCTTGAGCAGTGGTAGCTGAAGCATTCGTACACAATTGTTTGGTATTTGGCAAAGAGCAAAGGTCACGTTGTGCAGAGACGAGGAAAACCGCAACATGGATGTCGGTGGTGATGGTATAGATGAATGGCATGTGTGTGGTAGTGTCACATTTTTTCTCACGAATTGTGTATGGCACCCTACCTGAATACCATTGTAGCCAGATGGTCACCGCGCACGCCAGCCTAGGAAATCACACTGGCGTGTGCCTTTACGAAATGTATCATGAACATAGGCACAACTGTAATATATTTATTAGCCATTGTGGCTGGAATAAATACATCATGGTTACAGAGATGGGGGCCGCGGAGAAACACTAACTAAGGCAGCACTGGCTTGGAGAGGCTCCAATCCATACGGATCTGACTGGGTTACTCTTCTAGCTCGCGGAATTTTTGAGTCCATTGAGAAAAGACTCAAGGTTCACCCCACTGACTGAAATAATCCTTGTGTCAAGGACGGAATCATTGGTCCCTGCTAATGTCCATTCCTGATGGCTCATCTGATTGTTCCTTAAGGGGATCTGCTCTGCGGCAAACTCCCATAGGTATAGTCTGGCCTTGTCAGTTGCATGCAGAGTCTGTTTCTGACCCATTCTTCATTTGGCAGCTCTGGGGTTGCTATTCTGAATATCAGGCAGTTGACTTGGCGCTTACTGAAGTTGGACTACTGGGTATTATAAAAGCTATATGCTGGTCTTCTTAGTAGTACTTGCGAATGGATCTAGTCGGAGCAAAAGAACGGAATCGACAGAAGAAGCAAGAATCACGGAAAACCAAAAATACCAAAAGTAGATAAAGCTCAAATTTTGCGGGCTTTATACACGTGGCCAAAGATTCACTAGTATAACTAGCATAGTGCACTTGATGTACCTCATAGGATTTAGAAGCAAACCACACAATGCTCCTGGTAGCAATTGGTGTCAAGCTCCTACTACTTCCTTAGGGAACATCAAACTCGACGCATGACCATAGCCAAAGCGGCTTAGTCAACGATCATCGGGTTGTTAGGGAAAGATAGAATTTATAGGCGTTTCCCAAAGGAAACTAGATTTGAGAAGAGAAATGACATGGCTAGCAAGCAGGGTAGGGGTATCTATTTTACCTAGGGGTTCCGGGCTCACGGGTCATTGCCTGGTGCGGATATTTCACACCAGAGGCAAGGGCCACTATAGTTGGGTTCTCATATGGGCAAAACCTATGGAGTTGCCTTGTGATCAATAGTAGCCATACCGGCTTGGCAAAGATGGCTGAAATCCCTCCGGGCTCTCTACTGAGCAAGAGACAATGGGATCGGGCTAGCGTAACCTATAGTCAGCCTGGTTGCTCTGAAACCATCCGTTGTGGTGCCCTGCCTGAATAACACTGTAGCCAGATGGTAGCCGCACACGCCAGCCCAGGAAATCACACTGGCGCATGCCTTTACGACATGTATCATGAACATAGGCACAACTATAATATATTTATTAGCCATTGTGGCTAGAATATATACATCATGGTTACAGAGATGGGGGCCGTGGAGAAACACTAACTAAGGTAGCACTGACTTGGAGAGGCTCTAATCCACAGGGATCTGACTGGGTTACTCTTCTAGCTCGAGAACATTCCGGCTCCTCGCTGGGGATGTCGAATCGTTAGGTGAACCTGGCCACATTGAAGGCCGCTGAGTACTTTTGAATGTACTCACAAGCAAACCAAACCAACATATACACCAAGCAAAGCAATCCATGGCATTCAAGCATGCATTTGTTATCTTAACAATATTAACCATCATATTATGGCAGGATTATCTAGCAATATTAATAACCATGTCATAGCAGCATTATCTAGCAAGATAACTACCAAAGTAAATACAGTATGACAAAGATAATGCATATCAAGTAGTGAATTCATATTTCAAATATTTTTGAGAACCAATCCAAATCTGATCCAAATATTGCGGTCATCCAACCATTTATCTCATAGCTTTCGCATGGCCAACACCTCATATTCCTGAAATCAACCGATGTCCATGCATCTGCGCTGTAAATCCGACAGATCCTACCTTTCTCTAGTTTATTATTAGCAATAGCATTATATGGTTGATTCATCTAGACTCGACACAAACCAAATAGTGTGACCTAGTATGAACTGTGTCCCATGACCGAGGACGCGACTATTCAAATAGATTTACACTCTGCAGAGGTCACGCACTTTACCCACATCATGGACATTCGTCCAATGAAACTTGTCTAACCCGTAGCACCTCTATCGTACCACCGACATACCCCTCCGGGTCATGTCCTGGGTGTCCCCTGTGTCACTCCTGACACCTGCCACATTCGTGGCTACTCTGTCCCAAACGGGGACCCCGAGCTAAACAAACAACTGGGCTCACAAGGTTATCGCTGCCTACCGAGCCAGGGTAGCATGCACGCATAACCTCCCCTGTTTGGTGGTACCAATAAAAGAGCATGGCGTTAGATCAAGTCAAGGCCGTCCCATACCGGCAAATGTGGCTGCATTGGTAAGTTCGGTTCAGTGGCACTATGACTCGATCCAGCCGATGGAGGAGGTTGTGGTCATTAAGTCACATTCTTTAATATTGGAACAATAATGATAATCCAAACATATCAACATAATAATATAACAACCTATCTCAATACTATATCACAATGAGTCATTAGTGCAGTAATGGTAAACGTTAACAAGTAATGTTAACAGTAAATATATAAACTATCAGGGGTTTAAATATTTCTAGCACAGACATATTCATTAAGTTAAACATACAAGAATAACACATATCAATGCTTTAGGGCATATATCAGATGGTTGGCTTGCCTTGGGGTCGAAGAGTTCATCAGAAGGAGGTGCGATCGTCTCGCGGTAAGATTTGCCGGAAAAGTTTCCCTCTC
Organism: Thinopyrum elongatum; assembly: GCA_011799875.1. NCBI lineage: Eukaryota > Viridiplantae > Streptophyta > Magnoliopsida > Poales > Poaceae > Thinopyrum > Thinopyrum elongatum. Next base: position 27,623,176 of record CM022298.1, read on the forward strand.
GAATGGGCTGAATAGAGGGCAGGGGCAAAATTGTCATTTTTGGAATGTGTAAACATTATGACTGTGATGTCATCGGAACGGGCTGGGAAAAATATGAACGTGAGCTTTGGATTTACCTCATTTGGAATTGCGGGTAAAAAGTTAGAAGGGTTTTTCTGCCAGGGACCTATGTGCAAGTATTTTATTTGCACTATGCTCTTTGGGCTGCACTATGCCGAAGTTAGCCCAGGTTCTAGGCCACCACTGGGCTGCTGCTACCAGTGTTGCCCTGGGTCGGCCCACCTACCCTGCTATTTTTAAAAAACCGGTGGCAAGGGGTGGAGCCACCGACGTGGGGGCCCCATTGGCAGGTCTTCGCCCTCCTCTCGCTGAACGGAGGGCAGCTCGGCCGCAGCTGAAGCCGGCAAGGCGGGGCACGGCGGCCTCGGCCGGTGGTGGGGATGGACTCACGGCTCCATCCCACGCAGAGGCGGGGGTGCTCGAAGGCAGCCGGACGGTGGTAGTGACGAACATCGGTAGGGGTGGGCTCGGGGTGGAAGCCATGGCCTTCCCCGGGGCGGAATGGTGGCGGGGACGTCCTCTTGGGGGTGGTAGCGGTCGTGTGAGGAGGCGAGGGGGAGCAATGGAGGCCGGAGATGAGAGAATTTAGACAGTGGAGGGCGGCGACCATGGGCGGAGCTCACCGGCGATTCGGGCACCAGGGAGGGAGAGGGGAGTGGTTTGAGCTGGAGGGGGCTCGGGGTATGGCTATTTATAGCCGACCGGAGCGCGCGGATAGGCACGGCCGCTCGGGTGAGCTGGCCGGCGTCCAGAGCTCGCGGGCGACGTGGCTGGCCGGATCCGGGGGAAGACGATGGCGGTCACGGGCGTGTACTACGCCGCGGTGGAGCTGGCACACCGGGGAAGAATCCAGAGGGGGAATAAGCTGGAGAAGGGGCACGCTGGCGCTGCGGATCCATTTGGCACATGTGGATGAGCGGAGGCTGACCGGAGGTGACCTCCCGAGGTGTCCCGTGCACAGAGCGCGCGTCTCTACATGCCGTCCACGTGGTCACCACACCAAAACATGCTCTGGCGCACGTCTGGATTCAAAACCTTGTCCCACACGCTCCTCACTGCTCCTGGAGGTTAGGGAAGAAGCTGGAACAAGCTAGGTCGCTCTGAGGTGAGAAGCTTAGCAAGAAACTGTTTCTGAATAGAAACTTGGGTGGATGTTTCTGGAGAAATGGCTGAAGGGATGGAGTTGAATCCTTGTCCTGGTGGAATGTAGTAGAAAGGAGTAGGTGCTTGCCAGATTTGAAGCCATTTGAACCTAGTTTGCATCTACTTCCTTCACAAGGCACAAACTAGTCCAGAGGCTAGGTTTTGATGCTGTGCTCAATTGGCTCAATATATTTGTCTCAAATTTGGTGTAGGGAGGTGATTGGGATGTATGGAGGCACTGGAGAAATTTCAGATCATCTGGACATACCAAACTGGTACTTCCTTGACAAGGCTAGAATCTAGATCGAAATTAGATGGAATTATTGGGAGAAATTGGCTAGATAAAATGATGTGAATTTTGTATGATCACATTATATAGGGATATTGAGGTCCTGGATTAATTTCACGAATTATGAAGCAATATAAAATATAGTTGCTTCGCAATCTCAAAATGAGTCCAGAAACAAGAATTGGATGATGTGCTCAAAATTTGCACTATAGAACTTGATGTTTTGACATATTTATAGTAGATATGAGTCATAGAAGTTATGGGAATATTTTTGGAATTTTAGGAGCAGCCAAAGTAGTAGCTCCTTTAGAAAGTGGCAGAAATGGAATATTGGCTTTATAAAGGAAAAGGCAATTTTCCTTATTTATTTTTAGCCAATATTTTTATGAGAGATCAATATGGTGACACAGAACATCTCCACAAGTTTTCATGAACTTTAGAGATAAATGGATACTTTCCGCGATTTAATTCCTTCAACTGGCAGAAAAAAGGAATTAATTTTAAATGAAAAATATTGCAAATACCTTGGCAATATTTTTACATATCCAAGGTTGATAGATATAGGAGAGTCTCTGGGAAAAGTTTTGGAGGCAACAGATAAAAAGAAATTGGAGTTCCTTTGTAACTGCAGGGACTAGGGTTTCCCTTTCGATAATTCGGAGAGTAAGGTTTCGGCGGCAAAACCCTGGGAATATAGTTTGAGTGGCAAGATTGAATTGGAGAGAATCTCTGGTCTGATAGGAAATGCAAGGCTATATAACCATCTTCATACACCCAAGAGCAAAAGAAAATCCAATAACACCGAAAGAAAAAGACGGGAGTCAAATCCCGCAAAGGAAAAAATCGACTGGCGAAAATCAGGGTGTCACAAACCTACCCCCCTTAAAAGAATCTCGTCCTCGAGATTACCAGGCTTACCTCCTGGCTAGAGGGAACATACCTGTGTGTGACTTGGATCCATCATCTGTCTCTTGTCTTCGCCGGTTCACTAGCCTTTTAGCTGCCTCTTCTGATGGCTCAGGTGCTGTCTTTTCCCACAACTGCACTGAATCCTACTCTTTCCTGTCAGGTGGACCTTTTGTCTAGGTAGTTTGTTGCCTAGGCTTGGAGTGTAGCGTGTAGTACCAAAAAATAGTTTGGTTGCCAGGACCTGGCGCTAGCTGCTTTGGGTTTTATTGTGATATTCCGTACCCTGACTATCATGGGCAACACATCCTTCCTTAATGCATGGTGTTGCATGCATACATCCACTATTCTTCCTAAGTATCTGTGGACAGTTGTCCCTGTGTCTTGCTTCGGATAAATCCTTAGTCTGGCTGTGGGTTCTATACGGGTACTTTCTTCTGTCATACGCATTCGGGCTTTGTCCTCAGGGGATCACCAACTGTGTTCCCAGAAAATGCACTAGGGTTGTTGCAACATTGTTGTATGGTATCCTTTATGATATTTGTCTCAATTGGCAAGGAAATGGCATATCCTCTTTGCAGACTTCTAGCTAGAATTTTCTCACCCCAAGACATGTGTATCTTCTGGCCGGGTCCTGGGTGAGCTGAATGAAGTGGGATGCGGTCTGTCAAATATCACGGGGCAAACAAGCATGGAATCAAACCAATGTTGATCTTTCCAGGGATCTCTTTGTTGGTCATATCATACTGTTAGTCTTATATTTTTGTGACCGAGATGACAAACTAGTTTGAGCCTTATCCTTTTTGCTGATATTCGAATCATGTCTGCCTTAACGGGCATGCTTGTTACAATTATCTCCTAGGAACTAAGAACTTTTTCTTCTGACGCTAGATTCTGAGGGGTTGGGAGGATTTTGCAAGCCATTAGAGTCTGGCTCCTAGAATTTACCTCCAAAGTATATCCTGTCACAACCATCACTCCAGTATCTCGGTGATCCATAATCAGGGAACAACATGACCGAGCTATTTCTACTATATCCCTAACTGAAATGTCAGGCATGATCACAAAGTAATCAAAGACAGTAATCTCCTATTCCAATGACATCATGGCATCTATGAACTATCGATGCTGACGTGCATGTGCTTTTAGCTATTCTATCTGAATGTCTTATTTCCATGTGAATTCAGACTATCAAACTTTGTCGATTACTGAGGTGGCTCTGCCATATATATCCTCTGTAGTCCTTGTTATAATCACTGAGCGAAACATGTTATAGCTACTATCTTCTGGAGCTTCCGGAGCATAGCCTCTTATCTTGGTTGATGGCCTGTATTCTGGATGAGTGCGGCAGGCTCACTTGCAACCGCAAGTAGTGCATTGTTGTGGCTGCATATGCAAGGGTCTGACATGGATTGGTAATATCACCTTGTCTGTGAAGCTTTACTTTATTGACCATCGCAGAGGTTATCTATCCGAGACTTCTTGGTTCTTGAGGGTTCCTTGTGGAGGCCTGTCATGACCTGCTAACACGGCTCCTTGGTCATATCCCAGCTTGTTGGGTTGTACTCATAACTTAGTCTTGCATATCTCGTAGGGGTTGTTGTGTCCATATCCCTTTGAAATATGGGGTTGCTGTTTTCTCTGAACACAGTCATTCCAGTGTACGAGTGGCTCGCATGAACTGATGAACTGGACTGCATGCTCACAACATATGCAGAGGTAGGATAAATCCTTTCATAACCACTGAGTTCTGTGGCAAACATGTGTCTGGACTAGTTCAGGCTTCTGACAAGATCGTTGTGGGCATGATGGCATGCTGAAGAAGGCTAAATACCTTATGCTCGAAGCTTCTGCCAAGGTAGTGTGCCGAAGAAGGCTAGGTATCGTACCTCAGAAGCTTTCCCTCATATTGCTTACTGAGGAAGGTTAGGTGCCTTATGCCGGAAGCTTTCTGCGGTAGTGGGCCGAAGAAGGTTGCAGTGTTGTACCCCGGAAGATTTTCCCCCTAGTGGTGTAGCAAGGAAGATTGGGAGTCTTGAGTCATAAGCTCTCCCCGATAGCTTGCGGAGGAAGGCTGGGTTTCTTATACCAGAAGCCTTTCACGGTGATATGCGGTCGGAAGGCCATGTATGCCTTTGAGACTTCTATTACTGGTTACTTGTTTGAAAAGAGTTGTCCGCCTATCCGTCCTGCTGATTACTAGATCCATGCCTGATTCTGACTTCCTTTCAGAGTATCCAAGAGTTTCCCACAGCGGGGTCAGAACTTGGTATAGGTCATATCATGAAATAAAGATATTCCGTTGGTTATGCACACCGCTTGTCCTTCTGCTGGACTGATCCTTGCTACTGTAAAGGTTACACAACTGATGCAGACTTCATGTTGCTAATTAATCCGGGATACCAGATGTTGCCGGTAGTAGTCAGTTGGCGGATAATTCCATTAGGTTTAGCGGAGCTTCCAAATATTTGAAATTCTCATTTATTCTGGGTAGTTGTGAACTCATCCAAGTATTTTTCACAAGCCTTCTCCTCTTTGCCCAGGAAATTTTGTGAATTCCAAGAAATGCTTTGAAATTTGTATCAGCATACCAGAGTTGTGTTGTTGCTCTCGGCACATTCACATTCTTGAAGTATGTCTTCTGTAGGAAATAAATGATTCTTGAGTCCATTCAGAAAAGACTCAAGGTTCACCCCACTGACTGAAATAATCCTTGTGTCGAGGACGGAATCATTGGTCCGTGCTAATGTCCATTCCTGATAGCTCATCTGATTGTTCCTTAAGGTGATCTGCTCTGCGCCAAACTCCCTTAGGTACAGTCTGGCCTTGTCGGTTGCATGCAGAGTCTATTTCTGACCCATTCTTCATTTGGCAGCTCTGGGGTTGCTGTTCTGAATATCAGGCAGTTGACTTGGCTCTTACTGAAGTTGGACTATTGGGTATTATCCAAGCTATATGCTGGTCTTCTTAGCAGTACTTGCGAATGGATCCAGTCAGTGCAAAAGAACAGAATCGACAGAAGAAGCAAGAGTGACGGAAAACCAAAAATACCAAAAGGAAATAAAGCTCTAATTTTGCGGGCTTTATACATGTGGCAAAAGAATCACTAGTATAACTAGCATAGCGCACTCGATGTACCTCTAAGGATTTAGAAGCAAACCTCACAATGCTCCTGGTAGCAATTGGTGTCAAGCTCCTACTACTTCCTTAGGGAACATCAAACTCGACTCATGACCATAGCCAAAGCGGCTTAGTCAACGATCCTCGGGTTGTCGAGGAAAGATGGAATTTATAGGCGTTTCCCAAAGGAAACTAGATTTGAGAAGAGAAATGCCATGGCTAGCAAGCAGGGTAGGGATATCTATTTTACCTAGGAGTTCAGGGCTCATGGGCCATTGGCTGGTGCGGATATTTCACACCGGAGGCAAGGGCCACTAGAGTTGGGATCTCATATGGGCAAAACCTATGGGGTTGCCTTATGATCAATAGTAGCCGTGCCGGTTTGGCAAAGATGGCTAAAATCCATCCGGGCTCTCTACTGAGCAAGAGACAATGGGATCGGGCTAGGGTAACCTATAGTCAGCCTGGCTGCTCTAATACCATCTGTTGTCGTGCCCTACCTGAATACCACTGTTACCAGACGGTCGCCTCACACGCCAGCCCAGGAAATCACACTGGCGAGTGCCTTTATGACATGTATCATGAACATAGGCACAACTGTAATATATTTATTAGCCATTGTGGCTCGAATAAATACATCATGGTTACAGAGATGGGGGCCACAGAGAAACACTAACTAAGGCAGCACTGACTTGGAGAGGCTCCAATCCATAGGGATCTGACTAGGTTACTCTTCTAACTCGCGAACGTTCCAGCTCCTCGCTGGGGACGTCGAATCCTTATGTGAACCTGGCCACATTGAAGGCCGCTGAGTACTTTTGAATGTACTCGCAAGCAAGCCAAACCAACATATACACCAAGCAAAGCAATCCATGGAATTCAAGCATGCATTTGTTATCTTAACAATATTAACCATCGTATTATGGCATTGTTATCTAGCAATATTAATCATCTTGTGATAACAGCATTATCTAGCAAGATAACTACCAAAGTAAATACGGTATGATGAAAATAAAGCATATCAAGTAGTGAATTCATATTTCAAATATTTTTGTGAACCAATCCAAATCCGATCCAAATATTGCGGTCATCCAACCATTTATCTCATTGCCTTCGCATGGCTAACACCTCATATTCCTGACATCTACCGATGTCCCTGCATCTGCGCTATTAATCCGATAGATCCTACCTTTCTCTGGTTTATTATTAGCAATAGCATTATATGATTGATTCCTCCAGACTCTACACAGACCAAATAGTGTGACCTAGTACGAACTGTGTCCCATGACCGAGGACGCGGCTTTTCGAATAGATTTACACTCTGCAGAGGCCGCGCACTTTACCCACATCATGGAAATTCATCCAACGAAACTTGTCTAACCCGTGGCACCTCTACCGTACCACCGACATACCCCTCCGGGTCATGTTCTGGGTGTCCCCTGTGTCACTCCTGACACCTAACACATTCGTGGCTACTCTGTCACAAATGGGGTCCCCGGGCTAAACAAACAACTGGGCTCACAAGGTTATCGCCGCCTACCGAGCCAGGGTAGCATGCACGCATAACCTCCCATCTTTGGTGGTACCGATAAAAGAGCACGGCGTTAGATCAAGTCAAGGCCGTCTCATACCGGCAAATGTGGCTGCACTGGTAAGTTCGGTTCAATGGCACTATGACTCGATCTAGCCGATGGAGGAGGTTGTGGTGTGATACGTCTGTAGGAGATATGCCCTAGAGGCAATAATAAATGTTATTGTTTATCGCCATGTTCATAATTAAGTTTATGTTCCATGCTATAACTGCTATGGTTCCCGAGCCCGTATATCCATAAAGGCTCTGGGGAAAACCCATGTGCACGTGTGGAATAATAAACGGTGAAATGTATTCCTAGTCATGCCTCTAAGACTAGCTCAAGTGTTGCATGATGATTATGTTTTCCCAATCATGGGCATGTGTATGCTAGCAAGTTTGAGGGCACATTGTTGGGAGAACAATTGTGTTGAATTGACCCAAATTGATGTTATGGTATGAGATACATTCGTCACAAGTTGATGGTTAATAACACAGAGATGGTTAATGTTTGCATGATTCCTTAGACCATGAGAGTATTGAGTTTCTTCATGCTTGCTTCATGAACTTTGGGATTTGTTAAACACCATCCGTAACTGGGTGGCAATTATGGCGGCTTACGGCTTCATGGAAAAGTGTGTCAAGGGACTTGATAGCTCAAGATTGGGATTTACTCCTCCGACGATGGAGAGATATTCTCGGGCCCTCTCGGTGTTACGGTATCCATCATTGTCTGGCCAGACACATTGTGATTTGATCACGGGGATGCCGGAACGTGGAAACGAGAAAAGAGAACAAAACCGACAACGAGGTGACTGGCATTGTGGACAAGTGTTGATCCACGGGGATGCCGATAAATCTCACCTCGGGTTTTGTAACATATTGCGAAGTAAAAGGAATAGCACACAGCAACTGGAGGTTCACTCGAATATTCATTCGTGTGGGTATAGGGGTCAATATGGGTGTCCACGGCTCCGATGTTGATCATTGATCGGAAGGTGTTCCGGTCATGTCTATACTTCACCGAACCTATAAGGTCACACGCTTAAGGGTCATCTATCTGCTGAATACTAGACAGTGAGTCTGAGAGAAATTCACCGAAAAAGTTTCAAAGACAACGAAAGAGTTCCGGAGAGAGAACACCGAAATAGTTTTGGTAAAACCGAAAAGTTATTTCGGAGTATACCGTTAAGTCAAAATGGTTTTGGCACACGTCTGGAAATTCTTGGAGGGTGCCAGAATGATATTGGGAACTTTTGGGATTTTTCCGGAGAAAGAAACCGGAAGTGTTCCGGAGCTGCCGGAACCACTTTGGTTGCTTTTTGCTGAAAAAAACATTTTTCTGAAAAATGGTTTGGAATGTGTTCAAAATTGTTTTAGTGGGTACTAGAATTATTCTAAGACTCACAGAAACTTTTCGGAATTTACGGACGCAGAAAAATGTCTTCGTGAATAGTGAAAGTTCTTTTTGGGATATTTTTGGAAAGCCACCTTTTTGGGTTGTGCTCAAAAGATCTAAGGGATGACTTGGTGGATGGGAAGGTGGTGGGGCCACCCAAGGGGGCAACCATTTTCGTTCATGGCCTAGGGGGGCCCCCCATGAGGCTTCCTTCCACCATTTGGTGCTCCACTTGCCTCCCCATTTTGCCCTTATGTATGGCATAAAGCATGGGCACTTTGGGTATTTCAGGTACCACCCTACCCCTTGGTTTTCCTATAAATATTAGGTGAAGGGGCTGCCCAAACCACACTCTTGCTCTCATACACATGCCATAGACTTGTCTGGCTTCTCTCTCCCTCCCAACGAAATAGTTTCATAGAGCCGAAAGGCTGTCTGGGTTCCGGTGGTAACTAGTTCTGGAGGGCGAAGCCCTGCCATATAGATGACACCGTATGTGTGCAACCCCATAGAGAGGTCATAGGTTCATCCTTTTTGCCCGAGGGGCTGTTCGAGTCTGCCTCCCGAAGGGCTGTTCGAGTGACCGTCCGAGATTCTGAGGTCCTACCAAAGGGCTGTCCGAGGATCCGTCCGGTAGGACTATCCGAGGGACTGTCAAGTGGCCTCCCGAAGGGCTGCCCGGAGATCCGTCCGGGGAGCAGACGAGGGAGTACATCCTCACGGTTGGGAGGTTGTAAATCCTAGTTGCGGGGATCTGCACCGATGATCAACATCGACTCTACTTCCACTGCGCTACAAGTCGGTAACGATCAGATCAAACCTTGTATGCATCTCCATAGTGATCCTGGGCGTGCTCGCTGTACGGAAAATTTTTGTTTTCTGTTGCATTCCCCTTCAGTGGCAGCATGAGCCGTGCTAAGCGTAGATGCAGGTTGTGATCTAGAATACATAGAGATGTATGGGTATTGCATAATATAATTAGGTAGTAGATGAGATCTATTGCTGAAAATTATTTGTGCAGGTAGTAGATGAAATTTATTACCTGAGGTTCTTGTTGCTTCCCTAGAATTTGCGTATTTCTGATCTTGATAATGGTATGGTGGAATTTCACAAAGTTCTGGCAATCCGCGATCCTGATTGATCAAGGAAGTGCTTCAGTTCTTTGGGTTCCGCCATAGTTAAAAGAAAGATGAAATCACAGACGAAAGGGCAACGCAGATATGATCTGCACGGGGGTCATGCGTATGACGAAGTTCAGTATGGGGCTCAAGATTTTATTATCTCGTGTTTCATACACCCCGTAAAGTTAATCTAGTGACTTGAATAGTCAGGCTTGATGATGAACATTGGTAGCTTCAGTTTGTTTCGAAACCTTAGAAGCCACATAAAATAAAATTTTCCATAAACCGATTAGAGGCGTCTAACTTTGTTTTGCAGGATGACATGAGATGTGCATATGATGTGGTATAGCAGTTCTCATATTCAATTTGATTATGTATGAGATGGCTATATAATGTAAATTAACATGACCTGCGTGTCATGATTCAGCATGATGGCTGGAGCCATATGATTGTCACTTTAATGACCTGCGTGTCAACCTTATGTAATGCACTTATTTTATTTGCTATAGAGATAGCAATATTATCTGGTGCATCGACAAGGTGGTGGCAAATTCACGAAGGTGAACACCAACGCGAATGCCGAAGACGAAGAAATGAAAGACTTCTCCATCAGAAAGGGCTATACCATATCATGCAATTATGAATTACCTGAGATGTTTATCCCTTATGGAGCACCCTTCTTGATTGCGTGGTAGTCGCTTTTTATTAGGGTGATCTCTCACAGAAATATCAAGTAGTTAGTGTTCTCCCAAGTGTAGCACCGTCACGGCACCTATCTTTTTGCGGTGCGTCATGTTTCCATGAGTACGAACGATTAGAAAAGTGTGAGCGGGTGAGTTGAGACCTCGCAGCGAGATCACTTGGTTGTCTTGATGTTCAGGCATGAAAGTCATGAGCTCGGAACACACGCATCGAAAGATGAACAAGAATCACATAGAGATGTGATCGGGATGTTAGCCTACCGATTGAAAGTTCCCGTCATCAGTGATGTTCCCATCAATGGCGTTGAATTGATATGCGGATCTTGTATCACTCATAATCAATTTTGAGAGATATTGATTTGAGAGGAAGGGCACTTTAGAATTAATTCTTTTAATTCTTAGTGCAATTAATTATGAACATTGTCTACGTGTAATTTGCATAATGGTTGTAGAATAATGGCTCGCATTTTCACCTTCCCTATTAAAATTGAATAAGCTATTTTTATCTGGTTAAAACTTTATGATTGGTAAACGTAATGTGAGGATTGTCCTCAAGAGTGCCAAGAAGGACTTTGTCCTACCGCATGCTTTCGGTATTCTCTCGCAAATGCTATGGATGATGTGACTCTCGTCCTTCGATCCAAAAGCTAGAATTCCATTATGGTCAAAGTGCAATATGTTTGCTTCCATGAGACACGAACTTTGAAAGTTTGGGATAGTTATGTGATATTCATGGAACTAAAAATCATTTTCAGATACAAACAAAGCAACGTTTGTTTGCAAATTACTAGTAAAGTGTTTACTGGGCATTTGACTGTTAGGAGAGGGATCGAGAAGAACGCCTGTCATATGATGATGGTGAATGAAACAACCACTTAAAGAGAAAGGAAGTGTCCAAGGGGTGTTAGGATGACTTACACACCTAGGAAGTCCGAGGCTGACGCCACTCTTTAAGTTGGGTGCTTCTTCTGAGAGTAGGAGAAATACTGAAAGTTAAACTGTTAGAAGTATAAAGGCAAAAAAGGAAAGAAGACTGGAATATCCAGCTCATGTATGAATGTCATACAAGTTATTGATGTATGGAAGGCTGGTCAAAGAAATTGTTCTTGGGAATTGTGATTAAACTGTTAATCACTGATTCTTGGGTATTGTGAGTTGATCACAGGAATATCCGCTCGATTGCATTCAGTTGCAATTCGATACAAGAACTACTACGGCCTAACAGACTTGCCAGGAATGAGGTTTAGATACACACAGGGAACATAGTAAATGTTACTATACCTTCCATCGGTGTATTACCGTATGTATTTATTTTCATAATTCGTTAGAGAGTTTTAAACACTCTGGCCCATTGCAAAAGGTATCTTGCAAGAAGGTTGTTCATAAGAGAACTTTTCATGTTCGGTGTTATGAATAACATAAGGGCCATACTTTCATTATGAATGAGATGTATGTTATGAATATTGATAATAATACATTACCTCTGGATTTACTTTCATGATTCATTTTAGAGTTTTACACACTCTAGCCCATTTGCATAATGTTTTTTGCAAAAGCGTTGTTCATAATAGAACAATTGTTGTTCAGTATTATGAATAACATAAGGGGCCATGCTTCTATCATGGGATGTGATGTATGTTATGAATATTGATGGTAAGATGATACATCCATAACACAAACGCTAAATGTCGCAAGACTAAAAGAATACCACACATGTGTGGCACTGCATTTGGTCACATTGGAGAAAACAGCATGGAAAAAATTCCATAATGATGGATTTTGAAGTCGTTTGATTATGAATCATCTGACAATTGCAACTTTCCTCCGAAAAGTGAAGTGACTGAAATACCGTTCACAGGCCATAAAGGAACAAGCAAAGAACATATTGGTGATCATACATCATGATGTGTGTAGTCCAATAAATGTTGTTGCTGGCAGTGGATTTGTCGATCTTCTGAAATGACTCAAATAGATATATGGATATTTACTTGATGAGACGTAAGTCTGGATCTTTTGAAATCATTCAAAAGGTTTTCAAAAAGGAAGTAGAAGTTATTGTAACAAGAAAATTATGTTTCTTCAATTTGATTGTGGAAAGGAATATTTGAGTTACAAGTTTAGTGAATGTCTGATGAGTTGTGAAAGGGGTTTCATAATTTGCACCTCCCGGAACACCACTGCAAGTGGAAAGTCCGTGAAGATGTAATCGAACCATTTATGACATGGTAAGATCAAAGATGACATAAATCAATTTGCCATTATCCCTTTTTAAGCTAATGCTTTAGAGACTGCGGCTTTTACACTGAAAAGAGCTCCATCAGGCCTGTTGAAATGACGCCATGGTATGGTACGCCCAACCATGTTATATCTTTTCTTAACATTTGGAATATGGGGCTTGTGTAAAAGGTTACAAACCTATTCCAAATCGGACCAGTGCTACTTTGTAGGTTATCCCAAGTCATTGGGTATTCCCCCACCACTATACCAAGGCAAAAGATTTTGCCACAAAATGGTATGCTTTTAAAGAGAATAGTTCTTGCAAAAAGGTGAGTGGGAGGACAGTGCAACTCGACGAGATAACAAGTATCTTCGTCATCAGTTCAAAGGAAAGGAACCTTGGAAGTGATTCCAGGGTTTCCTACTGTGACTGATACGGAAGCCTCTACATGCGATGTATGGACTTCGGTCGAACTTGCAGCTGAACAACGTAGGCAAAGCTCGTGCAAACCTCTCAGGTGCGCAAATGAGATATTGTTGTTAGACAATAGTATACCTATGATACACAAGGAAGCGTTGATGGGCCCTGACTCCGAAATTCGCTAAATGCCAATACAATCCGATATAGTTTCCATATAAGTGATTCAAGATTAAAATCTTGATACACCTTTCAGAAGACTCAGAGTCTAACGAATATTTATGGAACTAAAAACTGATACGGATAAAAATGTTTTATCCATAAAGCTCGACTTGTTGCAATAACAAGTGCAAGGAGTTGACTGCGATGAGGTTTTCTCACCATAGAGATGCTTAAAATCAGTTCGGGTTAAACTAGCATTTAATACATATTTCAATCATGAGATATGAAACGTGGATGATGAAAGGATTTCCATCTGATGGAAATGAAACCAAGGACTTGCATATGATATAGTCCAAGGTATTTTGTCAATCCAGAGGATGCTAGTAAGCATGCAAACTTCAGAGTTCCAGCAATGGACAGAAGAGAGCAAAATGGAGTTGGAATCTTCATTTTGATGGAATGGTCAAAGGGGTTTGATTTCATCAATGGGTAACAAAGATGCTTGTGGTTTGAAGAAATTAAGTGCGAGCATAATAATATTTCTAAAAACCTTGTGTACTTGACACATTGTTAATTGGAAATAAATTTCTTGACACGAATTAGGATTTCATTTGAAAATAGTTTTTCGATGAAGTGCTTGGGCTAGATAGCCTCAATATTAGGCATGATGATCTATGGAGATAGATTTACCTAATGGGGCTAAGCAAAAATACATATTGACAAGATGTTAAAACAGTTTAGCACTAAAAACGTCAAGGAGTGATTCTTGCCGAAGTCACATGGAAAGAGTTTTTGCAAGACTCGGTGTCCCAAAACACTGATGAGTAAAATACATGATGGAGATTCCACATACTCTTGTGTTTGGATTAATCATGTATTCCATGGTATGTAAAAACAACCAGATATGTCAGATACTCCCAAGGTGTTGCGAGTACAGATACTAAAGTGATCAAATGTACTGATCATGAGACAACAGTGAAAAAGGGTCATTGAGTACTAAAGTAGCACTAATGACATGCTTTCTCGCAAGCGGAGATCATGGAGAGTTCGTTGTAAAAGGTTACATCGATACATTCTTCATTATTTCTCCATGTGATTTTCGATTTAAATTGAGCGTTTTGTGTAACACACAATATGGTGGCACAATAGTTGGAAATTGTTCCAAACAAGTTACTGTGGTGAATTCTATAACAGCGGCTAAGTATGTTGTCGCTTTCGAAGCGACAAAGAAAATGTTGAATCATATAGTTCATTCATGAACTTAGTATGGTTCCAAGAAGGCTTTGGTCAATGGGACACTATTGTAGATAGTTGCTCCATAGCTCAGTCTGAGGAATCAAGGTTCGACATGTGATTCACAAATATACAAAGCCAAGTCCACACAAAATATGCATTTTGTGAAAGCATGAAAACGTGAGGATATGCAAAGATACACACGGAGCTGAAGTCGTCAGATCCGTTGGACATCAGGCTATACCACATGCGAAGCATATTTTACACCAGCGTGCCATAGGTGTAAAGTTCATTAGCATTGACTAGATTATTGTTTCTAGTGCAAGTGGGAGTCTGTACGAGATATGCCCTAGAGGCAATAATAAATGTTATTGTTTCTCTCCATGTTCATAATTAAGTTTATGTTCCGTGCTATAACTTTTGTGGTTCCTGAGCCCGTATATCCATAAAGGCTCTGGAAAAAACCCATGTGCACGTGTGGAATAATAAATGGTGAAATGTATTCCTAGTCATGCCTCTAAGACTAGCTCAAGTGTTGCATGGTGATTATGTTTTCCCAATCATGGGCATATCTATGCCAGCAAGTTTGAGAGCACATTGTTGGGAGAACAATTGTGTTGAATCGACCCGAATTGATGTTATGCTATGAGATACATTCGCCACAAGTTAATGGTTAATAACACAAAGATGGTTAACGTTTGCATGATTCCTTAGACCATGAGAGTATCGAGTTTCTTCATGCTTGCATCATGAACTTTTAGGTTTGTTAAACGTCATCCGTAACTGGGTGGCAATTACGGCGGCTTACGGGTTCATGGAAAAGTGTGTCAAGGGACTTGATAGCTCAAGATTAGGATTTACTCCTCCGACGATGGAGAGATATTCTCGGGCCCTCTCGGTGTTACGGTATCCATCATCATCTGGCCAGACACATTGTGATTTGATCACGGGGATGCCGGAACACGGAAACGAGAAAAGAGAACAAAACCGGCAATGAGGTACTGGCATTGTGGACAAGTGTTGATCCACAGGGATGCCGATAAATCTCACCTCGGGTTTTGTAACATATCACGAAGTAAAAGGAATAGCACACAGCAACTGGAGGTTCATTCGAATATTCATTCGTGTGGGTATAGGGGTCAATATGGGTGTCCATGGCTCCAATGTTGATCTTCTACTCCTATAAAAAGTTGAATTGGTGATGATGGTGAGCCTGCCTCTGGGCTACATCACTCGTTCGATCTGAAACCAACGGTCAAGATGTGTTTGCATAGAGACATGGCCTTGCCACTGGAAGTAGCAGATATTTATCACCTCTGCCACTATATAAAATACGGAAGAACGCATCCCACCCTCATCTCCTAGCATTCCTGTCGGCGGCGATGAAGGTACTTGAACACGCAGTCCAGATTCCAGAACCCCCCGCAACACCCTCTCCCTGCACACCCCTCCCTCCCCCACCCCGGTCGCCGGATTCCCATGCGCCCTCTCCATCGTCTCCCTGTCCCCAACCTCCTCACAGCTCTCTGTCGCGACATTGCGACCACCTCCACGCTGCCCTGCATGGCGGCCGACTCTCAACCACAGAGGCACACGGCTGGAGGGGCATCCGGTAGCCGATTAACAGCCAGAACTGGGAAGCGACGTTGCCGTCGATGATTTTCGACCTCTTCGTTGGCCCCTCTCCAAGATTCGCATCCAAGTAGTCAAATCGACGGGCCCCAGTCCCTGATGAGGACGCTCTGCGTCGCTCGGTGATCTCTGCCCAACCTCACAGGTGATTCCCCTTCTTGTGGCAGCAACGGCCAATCTCCTCTCCTCTCTCTTTTTCTGTCTTCTGCTGGAGGAAGCACATGCCTTGCATGCTGGAGGAAGCTCACTAGCTGCCTTTCTCCTGTTTTATGAAATATCGAGCAATTCATTGCTAACCTCTGAAATAACTGTGTATTTGTATGACAATTTGTTTTTTGTCTTCAGAAAACCAGGAAGTGGAACAAATCGCCTTCTTTTCTGTCAGCCACATAGAGAAGTACATTCAATCTTTAAGGTGGATGGACCAAAATTAACCCCGTTTACATATTATCTCTACTGAAAGTGCTAATACAAATGGTGTAGGCAAACCTGGAGTTTTTTTTAATGTTTGCTTCATGTTCCCCTTTCAGTAATTAACCTTGAGCTTGTCATCCTATTGTAGAAGTCAAGTTGCTTTTGTAAGGACTGGTTACTTTTCTAAGTGACCATATTATTTGATACAGAAAAATTATCAAGTGCACCTTTAGAAGCAGTGTTGCAGTGTGATGGGTTGCCAGCTATCAGATGGCCTCTCTTAGCCGCCGGTGTCACGTGCTAATATCGTGGCATTGTAGTTGTGTCCTGTTTGATTGGCGGCTAACAAATTGATCTTCTAATGTGTTTATTTAGTGAAGTTTCTGCTGTTAACACGAGTTGTTATTGTAGTGGTGTCTTGAAACGATGTTAAATCAAGCAACATTGAAAAACTTTGTCCACTACATGTTATTCTCGTTCTTTGCTACTTTGTTCGCAAATTGTTTGGTTGATGTTTGATAGTAAATGTCGTCTTGCCTTCTCTGATTCTTATCTGCACCAAGTGTGATGTAAGTATTGTGTTTTGGTTTCGAGGGCTCTGAGGCAGAAATTACTTAGATGGAGGTGAGGGTGATGTTCCTGAAGGTCCTGGATTTAAAGCAAAGTTCTCAGCTGTAGTTCTCATTTTCAGTATCCATTAGCTGCATTAATAATGAACTAGATGTTCGAATTATGAATTTGTTTGCAGAAGTATTAGGTTGTGCTTGAGAAGAACTCTAGGCTGGAGGAGCAGATGTAATGGCAGCATAAGCGAGCGACCAAGAGGGTGGAGCAATGACTGTTTAGATGAAGCATTAGGAATATGAATTCTCATTGGCAAATAAAGTATAAAAATCCCCGCAAAAAAAGTATAAAATGTATAGATGAAAAGCTATGAAGAATATTGAGAAAAGGTTCTGGAGAAGGCTCTGAAAGAAAAGATCAAAACAAATCCTACGAAGAACCGTTCAGAAAAAAAAACCGTTCAAGAAAATCCTATGAAGAACCTTGTAGAAAAGGTTGCCGGGAAGGCCACACAAGAGAACATGAAAAATTCTTGTGAAGAGGAAGACTATCAAGTTCTACTATTGATGGCACAACAACAAAACGATCACTACAGACCTTTTATTATCATCTTGAACTTGTATCTCTGAACACCAAAATTTTGGTGAGAATTGTTTGTTGATCCTGATTCTCAACTCAACATGCAAAACCTGATGCCTATGTTTTGCTGTTCCAACCCGATGCTTTTATTGTCAATCAGATGCCTTATTACATTATGTTTTGCTGGTCCAACCTGATGATTTATGAGCTCAAATTTTGGGGGAAACATGACCATGTAATTCATAATTTTTTTTGCTACTAACTGTTTCTTTTTGAAGATGACAATATCATGGTTCTGCTCAATTTTTAGTTAGACCTGATACAGTCATAGAATTTGTATACCATACGATTTTATCAACGAGCATGAGATGGTGGAGAGAACGCACATGGGCAGACGCCTCGCCGGGAGAGATGCAGCTGGGGGCAGAGCGAACGTGAGAGCACACAGGAAATTTGCTATGGATTTAACAGAGCGCGATAGCACAGAAGTCAGCCAAAATCTGTCTTGCATTTTATTACTACGGATTGCTACTGAATTCGGCACAATGGCATAGTTGGCAGTATTGAAAAGTTGGAGTGGTAATTCTCATACGTGGGTCGTTCTTTGCATTGGCATATTTTATTTCGTGAAATTTACGTTGACAATCAAACTAACATTTATTTTATTCATGTTGCATGTGACAGGCACATTTGAATTAATGGTGTTTTAAATCAATGTCTCTGATGTACTCCCTCCGTTCCTAAATATTTGTCTTTTTAGAGATTTCAAATGAACTACCACATACGGATATATATAGACATATTTTACAGTGTAGATTCACTCATTTTGCTTCGTATGTAGTCATTTGTTAAAATCTCTAGAAAGACAAATATTTAGGAAGGGAGCTGTCGGAACCGCTTTCGTTGCTTTTCGCTGAAGAAAAACATTATTCCGAAAATGTTTCGGAATGCATTCAGAATTGTTTTAGTGGGTACTAGAATTATTCTAGGACTCACAGAAACTTTTCATAATTTACGGACGGAGAAAAATGTCTTCGTGAATAGTGAAAGTGCTTTTTGGGATATTTTTGGAAAGCCACCTTTTTGGGCTGTGCTCAAAAGATCTAAGGGATGACTTGGTGGATGGGAAGGTGGTGGGGCCACCCAAGGGGGAAGCCATTTTTGTTCATGGCCTAGGGGGCCCCGCATGAGGCTTCCTTCCACCATTTGATGCTCCACTTGCCTCCCCATTTTGCCCTTATGTATGACATAAAGCATGGGAACTTCAGGTACCAAACTACCCCTTGGTTTTCCTATAAATAGGAGGTGAAGGGGCTGCCCAAACCACACTCTTGCTCTCATACACATGCCGTAGACTTGTCTGGCTTCTCTCTCCCTCCCAGCGAAATAGTTTCATAGAGCTGAAAGGCTGTCTGGGTTCTAGTGGGAACTAGTTTTGGACGGCGAAGCCCCACCGGATAGAGGACACCGTATGTGTGCAACCCCGTAGAGAGGTCATAGGTTCGTACTTTTTGCCCGAGGGTCTATTCGAGTGTGCCTCCTGAAGGGCTGTCCGAGTGACCGTCCGACATTCTGAGGTCCTACCGAAGGGCTGTCCGAGGATCCGTCCGGTGGGACTATCCGAGGGACTGTCCCAAAGTCTCCCGAAGGGCTGCCCGGAGATCCGTCCGGGCAGCAGACGAGGGAGTACATCCTCGTGGTTGGGAGGTTGTAAATCCTAGCTGCGGGGATTTGCACCGATGATCAACATTGACTCTACTTCCTCTGCGCTACGAGTCGGTAACGATTAGATCAAACCTTGTATGCATCTCCATAGTGATCCTGGGCGTGCTCGCTGTACGGAATTTTTTTGTTTTCTATTGCGTTCCCCTTCAACATCTCCAACATATCTATAATTTATGACGTATTCATGCCATGTTTATTATAGTTTTGTATGATTTTGGTACACTTTTATATGACTT
Source organism: Thinopyrum elongatum (assembly GCA_011799875.1). NCBI lineage: Eukaryota > Viridiplantae > Streptophyta > Magnoliopsida > Poales > Poaceae > Thinopyrum > Thinopyrum elongatum. Next base: position 27,642,665 of record CM022298.1, read on the forward strand.
CTTTATGATTTTTATGGACTAACATGTTGGCCTAGTGCCCACTGCCAGCTGCCGTTTTCTGCTTGTTTTTGGTTTTACAGAAAATACATATCAAATGAAGTCCAAATGCAGCGAAACTTTTTGACGATTTTTTCTGGAACATAAGAGATACCAGAAGCTTCGGGAGGAGGCCAGAAGACCCACAGGGGCTCCACGAGCCACCAGGGCACGCCACACCCCCCCCCCCCAAGGCACGCCCTGATGCCTCGTGGGCCCCCTGTGGCCCCTCTTCGCGTGATTCCAACGCCAAAAAATCATATATATTCCGAAATCCCCGAAGGTTAACCTAGATGAGTTTTTCCGCCGCCGCAAGCCTCTGTTCCAAAGCGATCTCATCTGGAGCTCCGTTTTGGCACCCTGCCAAAGGGGGGAAGGCATCATCGGAGGCCATTTTCATCATCCTAGCGGTCTCCATGACGAGGAGGGAGTAGTTCACCCTCGGGGCTAAGGGTTTGTACCAGTAGCTATGTGTGTGATCTCTCTCTCTCTCTCGTGTTCTTGTGATGGCACGATCTTGATGTATCGCGAGCTTTGTTGATATAGATGAATCATATGGAGTTTTCCCTTCTCTATCTTCTTGTGATGAATTGAGTTTTCCCTTTGAAGTTTTCTTATTGGATTTGAGAACACTTGATGTATGTATTGCATATGGATATCTATGGTGACAATGGGATATTCACTTGAGTCACTTGATGTATGTTTTGGTTATCAACTTGCGGGTTCCATGACCTTGGGGCTCTATGCATGAGGGTTGGCACATGTTTTCGTCTTGACTTTCCGGTAGAAACTTTGGGGCACTCTTTGAAGTTCTTTATGTTGGTTTGAATAGTTGAATCTGAGATTGTATGATGCATATCGTATAATTAAACCCGTGGGTACTCGTGGTGACATTGGAGTGCCGAGGTGACATTAGGGTTTTGGTTGATGTGTATCTTAAGGTGTTATTCTAGTACGAACGCTAGGGCTGTTCATGACAATTAATGGGATGGCTCATAAGATTGATCGGGAAGGATAACTTTGAGGTGGTTTCGTACCCTACAACAATTTCTTCGTTTGTTCTCCGCTATTTGTGACTTTGGAGTGAACTCTTTGTCACACATGAGGGATTTACATATGATTCAACTATGTCAACAATGTTGGGAGATCGCACTAGTGAAAGTATGAACCCTAGGCCTTGTTTCCAACCGTTGCAATACCGTTTGTGCTTACTTTTGCTACATGTTACCTTGCTGTTTTTATTATTTCAGATTACAAAAACCTATTTCTACTATCCATACTACACTTGTATCACCATCTCTTCGCCGAACTAGTGCACCTATACAATTTACCATTGTATTGGGTGTGTTGGGGACACAAGATATTTCTTGTATTTGGTTGCAGGGTTGCTTGAGAGATACCATCTTCAACCTATGCTTCCCACAGACTGATAAACCTTAGGTCATCTACTTGAGGGAAAATTGCTACTGTCCTACAAACCTCTGCGCTTGGAGGCCCAACACGAGTCTACAAGAACAAGTTGTGTTGTAGACATCAAGCTCTTTTCTGGCGCCGTTGCCGAGGAAGTGAGTGCTTGAAGGTATATCTTTAGATCTTGCAATTGAATCTTTTAGTTTCTTGTTTTATCACTAGTTTGGTTTATAAAAGAAAACTACAAAAAAATGGAATTGAGGTTGCCTCATATTATTCATCTTTATCATGTCTTTCTTGAAAATGATGGATCAAAAAATTGTGCTCAATTGATAGAAGAAGAATTCAATAAAATGTTTGGCATAAAATATTTGAATGATGAGCATGATTGCAATGTTGCTAGTATGAATTCTTTGAATACCATTAATGCTAATGATATGCAAAACTATAAGCTTGGGGACACTAAGTTTGATGAAGATAATATTTTTACTCCTCCAAGTTTTGATGAGCAAATTTATTATGATGATTGCATGCCTCCTATTTATGATGATTATATTGATGAAAGTGGATTTAGTGATGATTCCACTATTTTGGTGATGCCATGAATTTATTTAGTGATGATTCCACTATTTTGGAAGAGGTTTCAATTGACTATGATAACAAAGTTGCTATCTATGATGATTATTGTGATGACATGTATGCTATAAAGAGTAATGATAACCATGAAACTTTTCATCATGATTTTTATTTTCAATTGGATTATTCCAATCAAGTATCTCATGATAGTTATTTTGTTGAGTTTGCTCCCACTATTATGAATGAGAAGAAAATTGCTTGTGTGGAGAGTAATAAAAATTCTATGCTTATGTATCATGACAAGAATGCTTTGTGTGATGGATATATTGTTGAATTTCTTCATGATGCGACTGAAAATTATTATGAGAGAGGATCATATGCTTGTAGGTGTTGCAATAATATCAAGTTTCCTCTCTATGTGTTGAAAGTTTTGAAGTTATGCTTGTTTTGCCTTCCTATGCTACTTGATTCTTGCTTCCATAAATTGTTTGCTCACAAAATCCCTATGCATAGGAAGTGGGTTAGGCTTAAATGTGCTAGTCATATGCTTCATGATGATCTCTTTGTGTTTCAATTCTTTACTTTTATGTGAGCATCATTGAAATCATCATGCCTAGCTAAAAAGGCATTAAAGAAAAGCGCTTGTTGGGAGATAACCCAATATTTTTACCTACTGTTTTTTTGTGTTCACATGATTAAGCTACTGTAGTAATCATGTTTTATATGTTTTCTTTCAATAATGTGCCAAGTAAAGCCTTTGGGATAGTGTGGATGATAGTTGACTTGATTCTGTGCAAAAACAGAAACTTTTGCGCCCAGTTCTAGAATTAGCATAAATCACTGGAGTGTCGAAAAATTCTGAAACTTTTACAGAGTATTGGGTTGCAAATTGTTTACGTTTTCGTAATTTTTCAGAATTGCTTGTCGTACATTGGTCTTGGTTTTAAATCACTTACTACATGCTATTCTGTTTTTGACAGATTCTGTTTTCGGTGCAAAGTTTGCTTGTTCTAGTGTTTCAATAGCTTATATTATGAGATATAAATTGCGGAAATGATAGACTAGAGTAGGAATTATGTGATAACAATTATGAATCTTGTCTTGACAGTACCAAAGTGGATGATTTATTTTTATCATACTAACCTATCTCACGAAGTTCCGTTAAGTTTTGTGTGATTGAAGTTTTCATGTTTTGGGTGAGATATCGATATGAGGAGAATAAGGAGTGGCAAGACCTTAATCTTGGGTATGCCCAAGGCACCCCAAGTTAAAATTCAAGGAAGACTCAAGCGTCTAAGCTTGGGGATGCCCCGGAAGGCATCCCTCTTTCGTCTTCAACACTATCGGTAACCTCACTCGGAGCTATATTTTTATTCATCACATAATATGAGTTTTTCTTGGAGCATCATTTTCTCCTGTTGATATATTCTTTGTGTTATCAATAATCATGTTTTGTACCTTTTAGTTCAATAAAATGCCAATTATAGCCTTTACCATGCTCAGTTTGCAAGTTTATGAGTTGCTGTTTCAAAACAGAAAGTTTGCTGCTATTGATAAAATTGCCCAGAAATGTCAGAATGTGATAAAATCTTGAAATTTCGACACACTCAACTTTGATAAATTATTTCCAGTGTGGTAAATTTTCAGAATTGTTTGAGTTATCTAAGTATGGATTCTTAATTATCCTTTACAGACTGTCCTGTTTAGGCAGATTGCTATTATGTTTGCATTGTTTGCATATGTTGGCTTGTTTAATGATTCTATTTGAGGATAGGATTATTAAATATGCAGAAGCATTTAGTATTAAATGTTTAATTATAATTTTAGTGATTTTCTACAGTAAATAATGTTGAGGTTTTGAGTGGATTTATACTAACATATCTCACAAGTTCTTGTCAAGTTTTGTGTGGATGAAGTTTTTGAAACTTAAGGAAAAAATTATTTGAGAAGAATTAACGAGATGCAAGAGTTCAAGCTAGGGGATTCCCAAGGCTCCCCAAGTTAATATTCCAAGAAGTATCAAGCATTCAAGCTTGGGGTGCCCCGGTAGGCATCCCATCACTTTTCTTCATCAACTATCGGTAAGTCTCGATTGAACCCAAGTTTTTACTCGTTCACAAAATGTGTGCTATACTTGGTTGTGTCTTTGTTTTGCTTGCTATTTGAATAAAATATCAAGATCTGAAACTTTTTAATGAGAGATAGTCCTCACATAGCTACTTAATTGTTTCACTACTCATTGATCTTCGCTTATATATTTTGGGAGTAGTTTGTCATTAATTCTCACGCTTCACTTATATCTTTTTGAGAGCTAATAATAGTAATGGTAATTTGCACAAGATATGAATTTGATCCCAAGATGAATACTCGAGAGGGATAGAATAAAAACTTTCATATAGATCATTGGATATGATAAGTGTGATTCTTTGCAATAAAAATAATGAAAGAGATCATATGCTAATCTTATGGAAAGTAATGACATTACATAAAGAAAAGTATAAGTGGTAAATTTTATTGGAGGTTAACAAGCATAGCATTAGTCAATGATGTAATTCATGAAAAAGTACGGGAAGAGAAGATTCGCATGCAAATATACTATCTTGGACATCTTTTATGATTGTGAGCCCCCATTAAGTATTTTATGTCAAAATGTTGACGTTGGACAAGGAAGACAACATAATGAATTATGTTTGTTCATATTCACATAGAAGTTATATTGTTATTGATCCTCCAACATGTGGTGCTTGCCCAATATCTTTGCTAGCCAAAAATCCACACCAAGTAGAGATACTACTTGTGCATCCAAAACCCTTAAACCCAGTTTCTTCCCATGAGAGTCCACCATATCTACCTATGGATTGAATAAGATCCTTCAAGTAAGTTGTCATCGGTGCAAAAAGCAATAAAAATTGCCTCTAAATATGTCTGAACTTTTATTGTAAGAGAAATAAGCGTTGTACGAACTTGTGATGGTAAAGAAATAAAAGCGACGGACTGCATAATAAAGGTTGCTATCACAAGGGGCAATATAACATGACGTTCCTTTGCATTAAGGGCTTGTGCATCCAAAAATAAAAAGCGCATGACAACCTCTGCTTCCCTCTGCAAAGGGCCTATCCTTTACTTTTATGCATTTACTTTTATGTATTTATTTCTTATGCAAGAGTCAATAGTGTTCTCCTCTACTTTTTTTATTTTTCTCTTTTGCAAGCATCATGTGGTGGGGAAAGATCTAGGCACATGTACCCAGTTGGATATGAGTGATCATGAGTTATTATTGTTAACATCACCCTTGAGGTGAATAAGTTGGGAGGCAAAATCACAAGCCCCTATCTTTCTATGTGTCTGGCTGAAACTTTTGCTCCATATATAAGTCATGAGTGTTAGCAATAATAGAAGACTAAATGATGGTTGAGTATGTGGACTTGCTAAAAAGCACTACATGAGACCCTTCCTGAAAAAATTGATGAATTGCAATTGCATTGTTGACTAGAATAGTTTGTTAGTTTCCAAGAAAGTTTATGCCTTATACTTCATTAAGGTGATGAATTGCTACTTGCTCATGAGAAGTTTTATGATAATAAATATTGCTATTATAATAATTATCTTGCCTTGAATCATTCAAGTCCAATGTCCATGCTATAATAGAAAAGATTATATGATGATTATAATAGGTAGCATTCCACATCAAAATTTCTGTTTTTAATTGCTACTTTATCATGATGACTTTTATGAGAGAAAGTTGTTGTTATGATGCTAGGAAAAGTGATTGAAATTGTCATTGATCAAACATATGCACTATGTTAGCATTCACACTACATAAATTATTTCTTTTATCATTTACGTACTCGAGGACGAGCAGGAATTAAGCTTGGGGATGCTGATACGTCTCCAACGTATCTATAATTTATGAAGTATTCATGCCATGTTTATTATAGTTTTGTATGATTTTGGTGCACTTTTATATGATTTTTATGGACTAACATACTGACCTAGCTAGTGCCCAGTGCCAGTTGCTATTTTCTGCTTATTTTTGGTTTTATAGAAAATCCATATCAAATGAAGTCCAAATGCAACGAAACTTTTTAACGATTTTTTCTGGAACATAAGAGACACTAGAAGCTTCGGGAGGAGGCCAGAAGACCCACAGGGGCTCCACAAGCCACCTGGGCACGCCACCCCCCCAGGCGCGGCCTTGTGCCTCATGGGCCCCCTGTGGGCCCTCTTCACGTGATTCCAGCACCAAAAAATCATATATATTCAGAAACCCCCGAAGGTTAACCTATATAACTTTTTCCGCCGCCGCAAGCCTCTATTCCAAAGCGGTCTCATCTGGAGCTCCGATTCGGCACCCTGCCGGAGGGGGGGAAGGCATCACCGGAGGCCATCTTCATCATCCTAGCAGTCTCCATGATGAGGAGGGAGTAGTTCACCCTCGGGGCTAAGGGTTTGTACCAGTAGCTATGTGTTTGATCTCTCTCTCTCTCTCTCGTGTTCTTGAGATGGCACGATCTTGATGTATCAAGAGCTTTGTTGGTATAGATGAATCATATGGAGTTTTCCCCTCTCTATCTTCTTCTGATGTATTGAGTTTTCCCTTTGAAGTTTTCTTATCGGATTGAGTCTTTAAGGATTTGAGAACACTTGATGTATGTCTTGCATATGGATATCTGTGGTGACAATGGGATATTCACTTGAGTCACTTGATGTATGTTTTGGTGATCAACTTGCGGGTTCCATGACCTTGGGGATCTATGCATAAGGGTTGGCACACGTTTTCATCTTGACTTCCGGTAGAAACTTTGGGGCACTCTTTGAAGTTCTTTGCGTTGGTTTGAATAGATGAATCTGAGATTCTGTGATGCAAATCGTATAATGAAACCAATGGGTACTCGTGGTGACATTGGAGTGCCTAGGTGACATTAGGGTTTTGGTTGATGTGTATCTTAAGGTGTTATTCTAGTACGAACTCTAGGGCTGTTCATGACAATTAATGGGGATGGCTCAAAAGATTCATCGGGAGGCATAACTTTAAGGTGGTTTCATACCCTACAACAATTTCTTCATTTGTTCTCCACTATTTTTGACTTTGGAGTGAACTCTTTGTCGCACGTGAGTGATTTACATATGATTCAACTATGTGAACAATGTTGGGAGATCGCACTAGTGAAAGTATGAACCCTAGGCCTTGTTTCCAAGCATTGCAATACCGTTTGTGCTCACTTTTGCTACTTGTTACCTTGCTGTTTTTATTATTTCAGATTACAAAAACCTATTTCTACTATCCATACTACACTTGTATCACCATCTCTTCGCCGAACTAGTGCACCTATACAATTTACCATTGTATTGGGTGTGTTGGGGACACAAGAGATTTCTTATATTTGGTTGCAGGGTTGCTTGAGAGATACCATCTTCAACCTACGGTTCCCATAGATTGATAAACCTTAGGCCATCCACTTGAGGGAAAATTGCTACTGTCCTAGAAACCTCTGCGCTTGGAGGCCCAACACGAGTCAACAAGAACAAGTTGTGTAGTAGACATCATGATCATTAAGTCACATTCTTCAATATTGCAACAATATTGATAATCCAAACATATCAACATAATAATATAACAACCTATCTCAATACTATATCACAACAAGTTATTAGTGCGGGAAAGGTAAACGTTAACAAGTAATGTTAACAAGAAATATATAAACTATCAGGAGTTTAAATATTTCTAGCACATACATATTCATTAAGTTAAACATACAAGAATAACATCGATCAATGCTTTAGGGCATATATCAGATGGTCGGCTTGCCTGGGGGTCAAAGAGTTCATCGAAAGGAGGTGCGATCGTCTCACGGAACGATTTGCAAGAAAAGTTTACCACTCGAATCGGCTGAATAGAGGGCAGGGGCAAAATGGTCATTTTTAGAATGTGTAAACATTATGAAAGTGATGCCATCAGAACGGGCTCGAAAAAATATGAACGTGAGCTTTGGTTTTACCTCGATTGGTGTTGTGGGTAAAAAGTTAGAAGGGTTTTTCTGCCAGGGACCTATCTGCAAGTATTTTATTTGCATATGGGTCCTAGCCAGTTAATCCACTGATAAAAGAAAAAGAGCACTGTGCTCTTTGGGCTGCACTGTGCCGAAGCCGGCCCAGGTTCTAGGCCATCGCTAGGCTGCTGCTGCGACTGTTGCCCTGGGCCGGCCCACCTACCCTGCCGTTTTTAAAAAAATGATGGTAGGGGGTGGAACCACTGACGTGGGGGCCCCGCTGGCAGGTCTTCGCCTCCTCTCACTGAACAAAGGGCGGCTCGGCCGTGGCTGAAGCCGGCAAGGCAGGGCACAGCGTCCTCAGCCAGTGGTGGGGATGCACTCGCGGCTCCCTCCCGCGCCCGTGGGTGGTCCAGGCGGAGGCGGGGATGCTCGGAGGCAGCCGAACGGTGGTGGTGACGAACGGCGGTAGGGTTGGGTTCGGAGTGGAAGCCATGGGCTTTCCCGGGGTGGAATGGCGGCGGCGAGGTCCTTTGGGAGTGGTTGCGGTCGTGTGAGGAGGCGAGGGGGAGCAATGGAGGCCGGAGAACGGCAAATTTAGACAGGGGAGGGCAGCGACTACGGGCGGAGCTCGCCGGCGATTCGGGTACCAGGAGGTGCGGCCTCTCGGTGCTGGGGCTTGGGAGTGTTCCTGTGAGGGACAGGGGAGTAGTGTGAGCTCGAGGGGGCTCAGGGCATGGCTATTTAAATTTAGTGTAGGGAGGTGATTGGGATGTATGGAGGCACTGGAGAAATTTCAGATCATCTGGACATACCAAAGTGGTACTTCCTTCACAAGGCTAGAATCTAAACAGAAATTAAATGGAATTATTGGGAGAAGTTGGCTAGATAAAATGATGTGAATTTTGGTATGATCACAGGATATAGGATTATTGAGGTCCTGGATTAATTTCACGAATTATGAAGCAATACTACATATAGCTGCTTCACAATCCCAAAATCAGTCCAGAAACAAGAATTGGATGATGTGCTCAAAATGTGCACAATGGAACTTGATGTTTTGACATATGTGGAGTAGATATGAGTCATGGAAGTTATGGGAATATTTTTTTGGAATTTTAGGAGCAGCCAAAGTAGTAGCTCATTTAGAAAGTGGCAGAAATGGAATATTGGCTTTATAAAGGAAAAGGCAATTTTCTTTATTTATTTTTAGCCAATATTTTTATGAGAGATAAATATGGTGACAAAGAACATCTCCACAAGTTTTCATGAACTTTAGAGATGAATGGATACTTTCCTGGATTTAATTCCTTTAACAGGCAGAAAAAGGAATTAATTTTAAATGAAAAATATTGCAAATGCCTTGGCAATATTTTTACATATCCAGGGTTGATAGTTATAGGAGAGTCTCTAGAAAATGTTTGGGAGGCAACAGATCAAAGGAAATTGGAGTTACTTTGTAACTGCAGGGACTAGGGTTTCCCTTTCGATAATTCGGAGAGTTGGGTTTCAGCGGCAAAACCCTGGGAATATAGTTTGAGTGGCAAGGTTGAATTGGAGAGAATCTCTGGTGTGATAGGAAAGGCAAGGCTATATAACCATCTTCATACACCCAAGAGCGAAAGAAAATCCAACAACACCGAAAGAAAAGACGGGAGTCAAATCCCACGAAGGAAAAAATCGAGTGGTGAAAATAGGGTGTCACATTGTGGGAACATGTAGTACAACTCAAGCACCTGTAGATTGTCAAGTTTGGGGGATCGGAGCCAGGCGTCGATGGTAGAGGGTCTGCACTGGAGGTAGCATGCCGGGATGCAGAGGCGGTGAACTGCACCCTCATGGTCGGAGAGGATGGCTTCCGAAAGGCTCAAATCATCACCGACAGATTGTCCACGGCACCGAGTTCCAAAGTATCTTATGCGGATGAGCTCCTTGGTGTGGAGTATGGAGACTATGTCGATATGAACTGCTTCTAGAGGGTTAAAAACACGAGCGACAGGGATTTCACTACAGTCGAGATTCAGAGGAGCGGTGCGCCATAGAGGGTACCACTGAGATGCGAGGACTTGAGTGCGGATGCCCTCCTTAGTGGAGAGACGAGAGATGATCTCACCTAGGATGGCGTCCGGGAGGTCGCTGATCCAGTCCGGAAGAGATTCATCTTGCTCCTCAAATCCAGTGGGCGGACCCTCACTACTTCTCGCCGCTTCCGCCAAACTCCCAGAGGACGGCATCGCCGGTGGCACGAGCTTCGCCCTCTTGGTGCTAGGGGCAGTAGACTCCATCTCCATCTCCATTGCCGGGGACGCGCCTCCCCCGAGCAGTGCTTTGTGTGGTGGATGTGGAAAGAGGGTTAAGTTTTCACCGCACAAATCCAAAAAGGTTAAAGGATAACTGAGGAGGAGGGAGGGGGTAGTTGGAGGACAACTATAATATTTTTCTTTCCTGGTATGGCAGGATTCCTACATTCATTTTAATTTAAGAAGAAAAAGAGGCACAACCTTGTAGATACGAGAGGCACTGTTCTACATGCACCATAGGCACGGGTGTGCCTCCTTGTGTTTCAATTGTTTCCAGACAGACGCCGATCAGAGGGGCCATGAGGTCAATAGAAGCACGGTTTTACATTAAGGAGAGTCATGGTCATGCCTCTGTTTTCCAAATTTTCCACTGAAACACTCACCGACAGAGGCAATGAGGTGAAGCCACGGCAGACGCATGGTTTTACAGGTACCAGCTGGACGGTCCTGCTTGTGTATTGCAAATGTTTCCGATCGCACGTTCATTGTCAGAGGCACAGCCATGCCTCGATATTGTAAATGTTTCTGCTGACACATTCACTATCAGAGGCACGGCCGTGAGGTCAGGGGTCGCACGGTTCGACATGCAGAAGAACCATGGTCGTGCCTCTGTGTTCCCAATGTTTTCGGTCAGTTGTTCAGTTCACACAGAGAGTGACAGACGCACGCTTTTACGGGTACCAGATGCACGGTCGTGTGTCCGCTGACACATTCACTGTCAGAGGCACGACCGTGGTTTTAGATTAAGCAGATGCACGGGTGTACATGCAGCAGACCCACGGTAGTGCCTATGTTCCAAATGTTTTTCCGCAAACATGTTTACTCAGTGAGGCATGGCCGTGAAGCTAGTCGGGGCACGGTCCTATACTAAGAAGGGTCACGGTCGTGCCTTAGTGTTCCAAATGTTTCTGCTGAAACGTTCACTATGAGACGCATGGACATAAGGTAACATGAAGCACGGTTTTAGATTAAGCAGAGCAGAGGCACGAGTTTACAACCAAACCTCTAGCTCTTCTTCTAAATTGTTTTTATATTGCAACTACTAGCGTGTCTGATTGAGGCACATACAGCTCTCCAGGTAGTATGAAATGCGTAGCTTTGGGCAATTTTGTTTGATCTAACAACAATTATAATTTGTGCAGATTTTTTTGTGTGCAGCTGTGCACTGCTCCACAATAGAAAATCAATCTAACAATAATTATAGTTTGTGCAGCTGTGCACTACTCCCACAACACAAAATCAATATAGTAATATAAAACCATAGCAAATGCTGCCATAAAGATTTCTGTTTAAGACCAACTAATAGACGGCGCAAAAGCACAATGATTGTTTGTGACCAGATGTAGACAACAACAGTTGATCCATCAAAAATGATGAGAGCATCTAACTCGAGTCCTGCCTACACTGCTCGTAAGTGAATGCATCCTTCGAACCCAGATATTCAAAGTGCTTGATGCCGACAGATCTGAAAGTTTTTCGAAAGTGCGTACAACTTTCCATAAGTAGAAATCGAGCACATTTAGAAGCCTTTCTATCCATTTGAACCACGCTTTCTTTCCATTTTTAAATTCATCCACTAGGTCACACTCAGGCCTGATGGTCTCTAGCAGCCTCGCATTCTGAATAAAGAATTGCACAAAGTTTGTGTTTGCCTGGGTGGAGCTGAAGAATTCTAGTGTTACAGTCTTCAAGCATATGTCATGATCTTTGAGAAAACCCCGGTGCCTGCGAGACCACCGATTTGTCACATCTTTTTTACTGAATCTTTGATCCCTAACCTTAATATACATGCGGACTGAAAATGCATAATATCTAAGAAAAAGGCCCAAAAAGGACTTAGAGCGTCAACAAACAAAACACTCCAGGGTAATAGAATGGTTAATTATGTTACACTATATGTGTGCTTTCTCACCTTTATATGCAGCTTCTCTAGGCATGGAAAGCATCGTAACAAGCAAATAATCTTGTCCAGATCAAGAAAATCCATGTTGATACATAATACGATGAGCGAATACACCACCGTTGATAGGCTGCCTATGGACAAGCTCTTCAATGAACACGTAGAGCATAATATCAATACAAAAAAGGGTCGAATGGCTGAAACTTAACTGCTTGAATGAATACAACACTAAGTATAGTGGAATGTCAGTACCCGAATAACTGTGGAACCAAGTACGATCTTGAATTCATCATGCTTGTTGGAAATAATGCCCAACATCTCCAGTTTAGGCGCAGAGGAAATAGTTATTTCCAAACGCGAATGCCTATGATCATGGAGCAACCTTTTGAGTGAAGGGGCATCCTCGATGATGAGCTCCCCTGTGCCTCTGTTTTCAATGACAAATATTATAAGGCTAGGTGAGTTTATTCGTAGACACCTGAAGTTCTTAGAGGGAACAAACAACAAACACTCCAGGGCAGGGCAGCTGCGGTGGATAATATTTTGCAGTGAGACCTCCGATATATCAATTTCCACCATTGAAAGTCTCCTAAGCAGTGGGAGTCGAAGCATTTGTACCAGGTTGTCCAGTAGTTTCCAACAGGCGAAGCTGGTGGTGTGAAGAGACGATGAGGAATTCAAGATGGATTTTGGTGGAATGGACGTAGATACATATCGTTCAATCACTGGAATGAGATTTGTCCAGTAGTGGTAGAACTCAAGGACCTATAGTTTGTTGAATTCAGGCAATTCTAGCCAGGCGTCCATGGTGAAGGTTCGATACAGGTAGAACATCGAGATGCAGAGCCATTGGACAGAGCCCTCATGGGAGGAGAGATGTGTTGGGGAACATAGCATGCATTTTCAAAAAATTTCCTATGCTCACGCAAGATCTATCTAGGAGATGCATAGCAATGAGAGGGGGAGAGTGTGTCCATGTACCCTCGTAGATAGAAAGCGGAAGTGTTAGTTTAATGCGGTTGATGTAGTCGAACGTCTTCTAGATTCAACCGATCAAGCACCGAACGTATGGCACCTCCGAGTTCTGCACACGTTCAGCTCGATGACGTCCCTCGAACTCTTGATCCAGCAAAATGTCGAGGGAGAGTTCTATCAGCACGACGGCGTGGTGACGGTGATAGTGAAGTGATCCGCGCAGTGCTTCGCCTAAGCACTACGTGAATATGACCGGAGGAGTAAACCATGGAGGGGGACGCCGCACACGGCTTGGAACAATTGTTGTGTCTCCAAGGGGTGCCCTGCCCACGTATATAAAGGAGGGAGAGGGAGGAGGCCGGCCCTAGAGGGGGCACGCCAAAGGGAGGAGTCCTTTTAGGACTCCTAGTCCTAGTAGGATTTGCCCCCCCCCCCTTTTTTTCCTTTCTCTTGGAGGTGGAAAGAGGGAAGGAAAGGGAGAGGTAGAAGGAAAGGGGGGCCGCGCCCCCTCCCCTTGTCCAATTCGGACTGCCCATCGGGGGTGCGCGCGCCACCCCTTGTGGGCTGCCCTCTCTCTCCCCTATGGACCATGTTGGCCAATTACTTTCCCCGGGGGGTTCCGGTAACCTCCCGGTACTCCGATAAATACCCAAAACACTCCGGAACCATTCCGGTGTCTGAATACTATCGTCCAATATATCAATCTTTACCTCTCGACCATTTCGAGACTCCTCGTTATGTCTGTTATCTCATCCGGGACTCCGAACAATCTTCGGTCACCAAAACACATAACTCATAATACAAATCGTCATCGAACGTTAAGCGTGCGGACCCTACGGGTTCGAGAACTATGTAGACATGACCGAGACACCTCTCCGGTCAATAACCAATAGCGGAAACTGGATGCTCATATTGGCTCCCACATATTCTACGAAGATCTTTATCGGTCGTACCGAAATGACAACATACGTTATTCCCTTTGTCATCGGTATGTTACTTGCCCGAGATTCGATCGTCGGTATCTTCATACCTAGTTCAATCTCGTTACCGGCAAGTCTCTTTACTCGTTCCGTAATGCATCATCCCGTAACTAACTCATTAGTCACATTGCTTGCAAGGCTTATCATGATGTGCATTACCGAGAGGGCCCAGAGATACCTCTCCGATACTCGGAGTGACAAATCCTAATCTCGATCTATGCCAACCCAACAAAACACCTTCGGAGACACCTGTAGAGCATCTTTATAATCGCCCTGTTACGTTGTGACGTTTGATAGCACACAAGGTGTTCCTCCGGTATTTGGGAGTTGCATAATCTCATAGTCAAAAGAATATGTATAAGTCATGAAGAAACCAATAGCAATAAAACTTAACGATCATTATGCTAAGCTAACGAATGGGTCTTATCCATCACATCATTCTCCTAATGATGTGATCCCGTTCATCAAATGACAACACATGTATATGGTCAGGAAACTTAACCATCTTTGATTAACGAGCTAGTCAAGTAGAGGCATACTAGGGACACTTGGTTTGTCTATGTATTCACACATGTTTTCACACATGTATCAAGTATCCGGTTAATACAATTCTAGCATGAATAATAAACATTTATCATGATATAACGAAATATAAATAACAACTGTATTATTGCCTCTAGGGCATATTTCCTTCAGTCTCCCACTTGCACTAGAGTCAATAATCTAGATTACATTGTAATGATTCTAACACCCATGGAGTCTTGGTGCTGATCATGTTTTGCTCGTGGAAGAGGCATAGTCAACGGATCTGCAACATTCAGATCCATATGTATTTTGCAAATCTCTATGTCTCCCTCCTTGACTTGATCGCAGATGGAGTTGAAGCGTCTCTTGATGTGTTTGGTTCTTTTGTGAAATCTGGATTCCTTCGCTAAGGCAATTTCTCCAGTATTGTCACAAAAGATTTTCATTGGACCCGATGCACTAGGTATTACACCTAGATTGGATATGAACTCCTTCAGCCAGACTCCTTCATTTGCTGCTTCCGAAGCAGCTATGTACTCCGCTTCTCACGTAGATCCTGCCATGACGCTTTGCTTGGAACTGCACCAACTGACAGCTCCACCATTCAATATAAATACGTATCCGGTCTGTGACTTAGAGTCATCCAGATCAGTGTCAAAGCTAGGATCAACGTAACCATTTACGACGATCTCTTTGTCACATCCATAAACGAGAAACATATCCTTAGTCCTTTTCAAGTATTTCAGGATGTTCTTGACCGCTGTCCAGTGATCCACTCCTGGATTACTTTGGTACCTCCCTGCTAAACTTATAGCAAGGAACACATCAGGTCTGGTACACAGCATTGCATACATGATAGAACCTATGGCTGAGGCATAGGGAATGACTTTCATTTTCTCTCTATCTTCTGCAGTGGTCGGGCATTGAGTCTTACTCAACTTCACACCTTGCAACACAGTCAAGAACCCTTTCTTTGACTGATCCATTTTGAACTTCTTCAAAACTTTATCAAGGTATGTGCTTCGTGAAAGTCCTATTAAGCGTCTCGATCTACCCCTATAGATCTTGATGCCCAATATATAAGCAGCTTCACCGAGGTGTTTCATTGAAAAACTCTTATTCAAATATCCTTTTATGCTATCCAGAAATTCTATATCATTTCCAATCAAGAATATGTCATCCACATATAATATTAGAAACGCTACAGAGCTCCCACTCACTTTCTTGTAAATACAGGCTTCTCCAAAAGTCTCTATAAAACCATATGCTTTGGTCACTTCATCAAAGCGTATATTCCAACTCCGAGATGCTTGCACCAGTCCATAAATGGATCGCTGGAGCTTGCACACTTTGTTAGCACCTTTAGGATCGATAAAACCTTCTGGTTGCATCATATACAACTCTTCTTTAAGAAATCCATTGAGGAATGCAGTTTTGACGTCCATTTGCCAGATTTCATAATCATAAAATGCGGCAATTGCTAACATGATTCGGACAGACTTCAGCATCACTACGGGTCAGAAGGTCTCATCGTAGTCAACTCGTTGAACTTGTCGAAAACCTTTCGCAACAAGTTGAGCTTTGTAGACAGTAACATTACCGTCAGTGTCATTCTTCCTCTTGAAAATCCATTTATTCTCTATGGCTTGCCGATCATCGGGCAAGTCAACCAAAGTCCACACTTTGTTCTCATACATGGATCCCATCTCAGATTTCATGGCTTCAAGCCATTTCGCGGAATCTGGGCTCATCATCGCTTCCTCATAGTTCATAGGTTCGTCATGGTCAAGTAACATGACTTCCAGAACAGGATTACCGTACCACTTTGGTGCGGAACGTACTCTGGTTGACCTACGAGGTTCGGTAGTAACTTGATCTGAAGTTTCATGATCATCATCATTAGCTTCCTCACTAATTGGTGTAGGCATCACTGGAACTGATTTCTGTGATGAACTACTTTCCAATTCAAGAGAAGGTACAATTACCTCATCAAGTTCTACTTTCCTCCCACTCACTTCTTTCGAGAGAAACTCCTTCTCTAGAAAGGATCCATTCTTAGCAACAAAGATTTTGCCTTCGGATCTGTGATAGAAGGTGTACCCAACAGTTTCTTTTGGGTATCCTATGAAGACGCATTTCTCCGATTTGGGTTTGAGTTTATCAGGCTGAAGCTTTTTCACATAAGCATCACAACCCCAAACTTTAAGAAACAACATCTTAGGTTTCTTGCCAAACCACAATTCATACGGTGTTGTCTCAACGGATTTAGATGGTGCCCAATTTAACATGAATGCAGCTGTCTCTAATGCATAACCCCAAAACGATAGTGGTAAATCGGTAAGAGACATCATAGATCCCACCATATCTAATAAAGTACGGTTACGACGTTCGGACACACCATTACGCTATGGTGTTCCAGGTGGCGTGAGTTTTGAAACTATTCCACATTGTTTTAAATGAAGACCAAACTCGTAACTCAAATATTCGCCTCCGCGATCAGATCGTAGAAACTTTATTTTCTTGTTACGATGATTTTCCACTTCACTCTGAAATTCTTCGAACTTTTCAAATGTTTCAGACTTATGTTTCATTAAGTAGATATACCCATATCTGCTCAAATCATCTGTGAAGGTCAGAAAATAACGATACCCGCCATGAGCCTCAACACTCATCGGACCGCATACATCGGTATGTATTATTTCCAATAAGTCTGTAGCTCGCTCCATTGTTCCGGAGAACGGAGTCTTAGTCATCTTGCTCATGAGGCATGGTTCGCAAGTATCAAATGATTCATAATTAAGTGATTCCAAAAGTCCATCCACATGGAGTTTCTTTATGCGCTTTACACCAATATGACCTAAACGGCAGTGCCACAAATATGTTGCACTATCATTATCAACTTTGCATCTTTTGGCATCAATATTATGAATATGTGTATCACCACGATCGAGATTCAACAAAAATAGACCACTCCTCAAGGGTGCATGACCATAAAAGATATTACTCATATAAATAGAACAACCATTATTCTCTGATTTAAATGAATAACCATCTCGCATTAAACAAGATCCAGATATAATGTTCATGCTCAACGCTGGCATCAAATAACAATTATTTAGGTCTAAAATTAATCCAGAAGCTAGATGTAGAGGTAGCGTGCCGACGGCGATCACATCGACCTTGGAACCATTCCCGATGCGCATCGTCACCTCGTCCTTAGCCAATCTTCGTTTAATCCATAGCCCCTGTTTCGAGTTGCAAATATGAGCAACAGAACCAGTATCAAATACCCAGGTGCTACTACGAGCATTAGTAAGGTACACATCAATAACATGTATATCAAATATTCCTTTGTTCACTTTGCCATCCTTCTTATCCGCCAAATACTTGGGGCAGTTCCGCTTCAAGTGACCAGTCCCTTTGCAGTAGAAGCACTCAGTTTTAGGCTTGGGTCCAGACTTGGGCTTCTTCCCCGGAGTGACAACTTGCATGCCATTCTTCTTGAAGTTCCCCTTCTTTCCCTTGCCATTTTTCTTGAAACTAGTGGTCTTGTTAACCATCAACACTTGATGTTCTTTCTTGATTTCTACCTCCGCAGCTTTGAGCATAGCGAAGAGCTCGGGAATTGTCTTATTCATCCCTTGCATATTATAGTTCATCACGAAGCCTTTGTAGCTTGGTGGCAGTGATTGAAGAACTCTGTCAATAACACTATCATCCGGAAGATTAACTCCCAGCTAAGGCAAGTGGTTATGATACCCAGACATTCTGAGTATGTGTTCACTGACAGAACTGTTCTCCTCCATCTTGCAGCTATAGAACTTGTTGGAGACTTCATATCTCTCAACTCGGGCATTTGCTTGAAATATTAACTTCAATTCCTGGAACATCTCATATGCTCCATGACGTTCAAAACTTCTTTGAAGTCCCGATTCTAAGCTGTAGAGCATGGCACACTGAACTATAGAGTAGTCATCAGACCGCGTTTGCCAGACGTTCAAAGCGTCTACATTAGCGGGAGGGGGCTTGTCACCTAGCGGTGCATCAAGGACATAATTCTTCTATGCAGCAATGAGGATAATCCTCAAGTTACGGACCTAGTCCATGTAGTTGCTACCATCATCTTTCAACTTAGCTTTCTCTAGGAATGCATTAAAATTCAAGGGAACGGTAGCACGGGCCATTGATCCACAACATAGATATGCAAAAACTATCAGGACTAAGTTCATGATAAATTAAGTTTAATTAATCATATTACTTAAGAACTCCCACTTAGATAGACATCCCTCGAGTCATCTAAATGATCACATGATCCATATCAACTAAACCATGTCCGATCATCACGTGAGATGGAGTAGTTTTCAACGGTGAACATCTCTATGTTGGTCATATCTACTATATGATTCACGTTCGACCTTTCGGTCTCAGTGTTCCGCACGTGCAAAACTGTCTTGCACCCGTTGTATGTGAACATAGAGCTTATCACACCCGATCATCACGTGGTGCCTCGACACGATGAACTGTCGCAACGGTGCATACTCAGGGAGAACACTTATACCTTGAAATTTTAGTGAGGGATCATCTTATAATGCTACCACCGTACTAAGCAAAATAAGATGCATAAAAAGATAAACATCACATGCAATCAAAATATGTGACATGATATGGCCATCATCATCTTGTGCCTTTGATCTCCATCTCCAAAGCACCGTCATGATTTCCATCGTCACCGGCTTGACACCTTGATCTCCATCGTAGCGTCGTTGTCGTCTCGCCAACTATTGCTTCTACGACTATTGCTAACGCATAGTGATAAAGTAAAGCAATTACATGGCGATTGCATTTCATACAATAAAGCGACAACCATAAGGCTCCTGCCAGTTGCCGATAACTTTTACAAAACATGATCATCTCATATATCAAAATATATCTCATCATGTCTTGACCATATCACATCACAACATGTTCTGCAAAAACAAGTTAGACGTCCTCTACTTTGTTGTTGCAAGTTTTACGTGGCTGCTACGGGCTTCTAGTAAGAACCGTTCTTACCTACGCATCAAAACCACAATGATTTTTTTTCAAGTTTGTTGTTTTAACCTTCAACAAGGACCGGCCGTAGTCAAATTCGATTCAACTAAAGTTGGAGAAACAGACACCCGCCAGCTACCTGTGTGCAAAGCACGTCGGTAGAAACGGTCTCATGAACGTGGTCATGTAATGTTGGTCCGGGCCACTTCATCCAACAATACCGCCGAATCAAAATTAGATGTTGGTGGTAAGCAGTATGACTATTATCGCCCACAACTCTTTGTGTTCTACTCGTGCATATCATCTACGCATAGACCTGGCTCGGACGCCACTGTTGGGGAACGTAGCATGCAATTTCAAAAAAATTCCTACGCTCACGCAAGATCTATCTAGGAGATGCATAGCAATGAGAGGGGGAGAGTGTGTCCAAGTACCCTCGTAGACCAAAAGCGGAAGCATTAGTTTAACGTGGTTGATGTAGTCGAACGCCTTCTCGATTCAACCGATCAAGCACCGAACGTACGACACCTCCAAGTTTTGCACACGTTCAGCTCGATGACGTCCCTTGAACTCTTGACCCAGCAAAGTGTCAAGGGAGAGTTCTGTCAGCACGACAGTGTGGTGACGGTGATGGTGAAGTGATCCGCCCAGGGCTTCGCCTAAGCACTACGTGAATATGACCGTAGGAGTAAACTGTGGAGGGGGACGCCGCACACGGCTTGGAACAATTGTTGTGTCTCCAAGGGGTGCCCTGCCCACGTATATAAAGGAGGGAGAGGGAGGAGGTCGGCCCCAGAGGGGGAGCGCCAAGGGGAGGAGTCCAACTAGGACTCCTAGTCCTAGTAGAATTCGCCCCCCCCCTTTTTTCCTTTCTCTTGGAGGTGGAAAGAGGGAAGGAGAGGGAGAGGGAGAAGGAAAGGGGGGCCACGCCCCCTCCCCTTGTCCAATTCGGACTGCCCATGGGGGGGCGTGCGCCACCCCTTGTGGGCTGCCCTCTCTCTCCCCTATGGCCCATGTTGGCCCATTACTTTCCCCGGGGGGTTCCGGTAACCTCCCGGTACTCCGATGAATACCCGAAACACTCCGGAACCATTCCGGTGTCCGAATACTATCGTCCAATATATCAATGTTTACCTCTCGACCATTTCGAGACTCCTCGTCATGTCCGTGATCTCATCCGGGACTTCGAACAATCTTCGGTCACCAAAACACATAACTCATAATACAAATCGTCATCGAACGTTAAGCGTGCGGACCCTACGGGTTCGAGAACTATGTAGACATGACCGAGACACCTCTCCGGTCAATAACCAATAGCGGAACCTGGATGCTCATATTGGCTCCCACATATTCTACAAAGATCTTTATCGGTCGTACTGAAATGACAACATATGTTATTCCCTTTGTCATCAGTATGTTACTTGCCCGAGATTCGATCATCGGTATCTTCATACCTAGTTCAATCTTGTTACCGGCAAGTCTCTTTACTCGTTCCGTAATGCATCATACCGTAACTAACTCATTAGTCACATTGCTTGCAAGGCTTATCATCATAGCATGCATTTTCAAAAAATTTCCTATGCTCACGCAAGATCTATCTAGGAGATGCATAGCAATGAGAGGGGGAGAGTGTGTCCATGTACCCTCGTAGATAGAAAGCGGAAGTGTTAGTTTAATGCGGTTGATGTAGTCGAACGTCTTCTAGATTCAACCGATCAAGCACCGAACGTATGGCACCTCCGAGTTCTGCACACGTTCAGCTCGATGACGTCCCTCGAACTCTTGATCCAGCAAAATGTCGAGGGAGAGTTCTATCAGCATGACGGCGTGGTGACGGTGATGGTGAAGTGATCCGCGCAGTGCTTCGCCTAAGCACTACGTGAATATGACCGGAGGAGTAAACCATGGAGGGGGACACCGCACACGGCTTGGAACAATTGTTGTGTCTCCAAGGGGTGCCCTGCCCACGTATATAAAGGAGGGAGAGGGAGGAGGCCGGCCCTAGAGGGGGCACGCCAAGGGGAGGAGTCCTTTTAGGACTCCTAGTCCTAGTAGGATTTGCCCCCCCCCCCCCTTTTTTTCCTTTCTCTTGGAGGTGGAAAGAGGGAAGGAAAGGGAGAGGTAGAAGGAAAGGGGGGCCGCGCCCCCTCCCCTTTTCCAATTCGGACTGCCCATCGGAGGTGCGCGCGCCACCCCTTGTGGGCTGCGCTCTCTCTCCCCTATGGACCATGTTGGCCAATTACTTTCCCCGGGGGGTTCCGGTAACCTCCCGGTACTCCGATAAATATCCAAAACACTCCGGAACCATTCCGATGTCTGAATACTATCGTCCAATATATCAATCTTTACCTCTCGACCATTTCGAGACTCCTAGTTATGTCCGTTATCTCATCCGGGACCCCGAACAATCTTCGGTCACCAAAACACATAACTCATAATACAAATCGTCATCGAACGTTAAGCGTGCAGACCCTACGGGTTCGAGAACTATGTAGACATGACCGAGACACCTCTCCGGTCAATAACCAATAGCGGAACCTGGATGCTCATATTGGCTCCCACATATTCTACGAAGATCTTTATCGGTCGTACCGAAATGACAACATACGTTATTCCCTTTGTCATCGGTATGTTACTTGCCCGAGATTCGATCGTCGGTATCTTCATACCTAGTTCAATCTCGTTACCGGCAAGTCTCTTTACTCGTTCCGTAATGCATCATCCCGTAACTAACTCATTAGTCACATTGCTTGCAAGGCTTATCATGATGTGCATTACCGAGAGGGCCCAGAGATACCTCTCTGATACTCGGAGTGACAAATCCTAATCTCGATCGATGCCAACCCAACAAAACACCTTCGGAGACACCTGTAGAGCATCTTTATAATCGCCCTGTTACGTTGTGACGTTTGATAGCACACAAGGTGTTCCTCCGGTATTTGGGAGTTGCATAATCTCATAGTCAAAAGAATATGTATAAGTCATGAAGAAACCAATAGCAATAAAACTTAACGATCATTATGCTAAGCTAACGAATGGGTCTTATCCATCACATCATTCTCCTAATGATGTGATCCCGTTCATCAAATGACAACACATGTCTATGGTCAGGAAACTTAACCATCTTTGATTAACGAGCTAGTCAAGTAGAGGCATACTAGGGACACTTTGTTTGTCTATGTATTCACACATGTTTTCACACATGTATCAAGTATCCGGTTAATACAATTCTAGCATGAATAATAAACATTTATCATGATATAACGAAATATAAATAACAACTGTATTATTGCCTCTAGGGCATATTTCCTTCAGTCTCCCACTTGCACTAGAGTCAATAATCTAGATTACATTGTAATGATTCTAACACCCATGGAGTCTTGGTGCTGATCATGTTTTGCTCGTGGAAGAGGCTTAGTCAACTGTTTCCACTGAAACGCTCACCGACAGAGGCAAGGACATGAAGCCACGAAAGACGCAAGGTTTTACAGGTACCAAATGTAGCGTCGTGCTTTCGTATTGCAAAAATGTTTCCGCTGACATGTTCACTGTCAAAGGCACGGCCTTCAGGTCACGAGACACATAGTTCCTTGTGAAGCAGGGTCATGTTCGTGCCTCTCTATGTTCCAAATCTTTTCACTCACTCGATCACATAGAGAGCCACACATTCACTCAGAGATAGCCAAATCTGTGCTTCTGCTTCTAAATTGTTTTCATAGCAACTAACTAGCTAGCTGCTTTGTGCAGAAAAAGGACATTCACAGCAGTGTGTTTGATTTGTTCTGTATGAAATGCATAGTTTTCGGCATTTTGTTTGTTCAAAGAACAATTATAATTTGTAACGATTTTTGCCTGTGTGTGCACTGCTCCACAAAAAAAAATCAAACCAGCGATACAAAACGACAGCAATGCTACGATAAAAAAGATATGTGACATTTAAGACTAGTCTAGCTTACAGACAATGCAAAAGCACGATGATTGTTTGTGACCAGATTTAGACAACAATAGTTGATCCGTCGGAAAGAGTGAGGGCATTTAACTCGAGGCCTGCTTGCAGCACTCGCAAGTGAACGGATCCTCTGAAGCCAGATATTCAAAGTGCTTCATGCTGTTTAATCTGCAAGTTTTTCGTACGTGCATACAACTTCCCATAAGTAGAAGCCGAGCACATTTAGAAGCCTTTTTATCCATCCGAAACATGCTTTGTTGCCGTTTCTCAAATTCATCCCCCAGTTCAGACTCAAGTCTGATGGTCTCTACCAGCCTCGCATTCTGAATAAAGAATTGCACAAAGTTTATGTTTGCCAGGGTGGGGATGAAGTATTCCAGCGTTACTGTCTTCAAGCGCATGTAATGGTCTTTGAGCAAAACCCGGTGCTTGTGATACCACCGATTTGTTACACCTTTTTTACCGAATCTTTGTCCCCTGTCCTGAATATACATGCAGATTGAAAACACTTAATGTCTAAAAAAGGCCCAAAAAACACTCAAGTGCCTACAAACAAATGCTCAAGGATAATTGAACAGTTAATTCTGGTACACTTTGTATTTCCTTTCTCACCTCTATATACAGTTTCTCCAGGCATGGAAAGCAACGCAACAAGCAAATAACCTTGTCTAGATCAAGAAATCCCATGACGATAGATAATACCATGAGAGAATCCACCACCGTTGATAGCCTGCCTATGGACAAGCTCTTCATTGAGCACATAGAACATAATATCGATACAAAAAAGGGTCGATTGGCTAAAACTTCTCTGCTTGAATGAATACAACACAAAAGTATAGTGGAATGTCAGTACCTGAATAACTGTGGAGCTAAGAACGATCTTGAATTCATCATGCTTGTCAGAAATAATGCCCAACATCTCCAGCTTAGGCGTAGGGACAACAATTATTACCAAACAAGAATGCGCATCATGGTGGAGCAACCTTTTGAGTGAAGGGGCATCCTCGATGATGAGCTCCCCCGTGCCTTCGCAATGAATGCCAAAGATCATAAGGCTAGGCGAGTTTATTCGTAGACAGCTAAATTTCTTAAAGGAAACAAATAACAAACACTCCAGGGTAGGGCAGCTGCGGTGGATGATGTTATGCAGTGAGACCTCCGATATATCAACATCATCTATTAAAAGTCTCGTGAGCAGCGGGAGTCGAAGCATTTGTACCCGGTTGTCCGCTTGTTCGGAATGGAGGAAGCTGGCGGTGTGGAGAGATGACGAGAAATTCAAGATTTTTTTTGGAAATGGCATAGGTAACTGTCGTTCGGTCGATGTGGCATGATTTACGTAGTAGTCGTAGAACTCAAGGACCTGGAGTTCGTTGAATTCAGGTGATTCTAGCCAGGCTTCCACCATGAAGGGTG
Source organism: Thinopyrum elongatum (assembly GCA_011799875.1). NCBI lineage: Eukaryota > Viridiplantae > Streptophyta > Magnoliopsida > Poales > Poaceae > Thinopyrum > Thinopyrum elongatum. Next base: position 27,667,753 of record CM022298.1, read on the forward strand.
GGTACACATAGAACGCCGGGATGCAAAGGCATTGGACGGAGCCCTTGTAGGAGGAGATGATGGCTCCGGGCAGGTTTAAGTTATGCTTGAGAGACAGTCCATGGCAGTCGAGATTGAGAGGGACGTCACGCCATAGGGGGTGCCACCGAGATGCGAGGATTTGGGTACGGACGCTATCCTTCGTAGGGAGACGGGAGATGATCTCATCGAGGATGACATCCGGGAGGCCGCTGATGCGGTCCGAACCAGATTCTTCTTCGTGTTTCTCAGATCCAGGGGGCGGACCATCGCCGCTTCTTGGCCCTTCCACCACACCCCCAGAGGACGGCGTCGCCGGTGGCATGAGCCTCGCCCTCTTGGTGCTAGGGGCAGCGTATTTCATCTCCATCTCCATTGCTGGGGTCACGCCGACTCCCAGCAGCGCTCTATGTGGTGGATCTGGAAAGAGGGTTAGGTCTTCACTGCACAGATCCAAAAAGGTTGGACGATAACTGAGGAAGGCAAGTGAGGGGAGGGGGATTGAGCTCTGGTACCTTAACTGCACCTGCCTTTATGTGTATGATAGGTGGGCCAGCCACCTATTGGGCCCACCTGTCATACACCCAAAGGCGGGTGGCAGTTCGAGGACAACTATAATATTTTTTCTTCCAAAGTATGGCAGGATTCCTACATTCATTTATTAAAAAGAAAATGAGGCACGGCCTTGTAGATACGAGAGGCACTGTTCTACATGCAACACAGGCACAGGGGTGCCTCCCTGTGTTTCAATAGTTTCTGGACACACATCGATCAGAGGGGCAGGAGCACGGCCATGAATGTATTGGATGCACGGTTCTATATGCATCGTGCCTCTATGTATTACAAAATTTTCCACTGACACATTCACTGTGAGAGGCACGCCCGTTAGGTCACGAGAACCACGGTTTTGGATTAAGCAGATGCATGGGTGTACCTGCAGCAGATCCACGCTCGTGCCTCTGAGTTCCAAATGTTTTTCCGCAAACATGTTTACTTAGAGAGGCACGGCCGTGAAGCTAGTTGGGGCATGGTCCTATACTAAGAAGAGTCACGGTCATGCCTTAGTGTTCTAAATGTTTCCGCTGATGTTTACTGTGAGAGGCACGGACGTAAGGTAGCAAGAAGCACGGTTTCAGATTAAGCCGAGCCACGGTTTTACAAGCAGCAGAGGCACGGGTTTACAACCAAAAATCTATAGCTCTTCTTCTCCTAAATTGTTTCTATTGCGACGTCTAGCATGTCTAATTGAGGCACATACAGTTCTCCAGCTAGTATGAAATGCGTAGCTTTGGGCATTTTTGTTTGATCTAACAACAATTATAATTTAAGAAGCTTTAAAAAAATCTGCAGCAGTGCACTACTCCATGACACAAAATCAATCTAGTAATATAATATAAAACCATAGAAAATTGTACCATAAAGATTTATGTTTAAGACCAGCTAACAGACCACTCAAAAGCACAATGATTGTTTGGTACCAGGTTTAGACAAAAATATTTGATCCATCGAAAAGGATGAGAACATCTAACTCGAGGCCCGCTTTCAGCATCCACAATTGAATGGATCCTTCGATCCCATATTTCCAAAATGGTCGACTCCGAAGCCGCTAAAAGTTCGCATTGCATGCTGACACCTTTCTGTAAGTAGAAGTCGAGCACATTTAGAAGCCTTTTTATCCATCTGAAACACACTTTCTTCCCCTTCCACAGATCCATAGTAATACCTAATCGTGATTGTCTCTAGCAGCCTCGCGTTCTGAACAAAGAATTGCACAAATCTTATTGTTGCCTATTTGGGGCTGAAGTTTACCAGCGTTACAGTCTTCAAGCGTATGTCATGATCTCTGAGAAATCCCCAGTGCTTGCGAGACCACCGATTTTTACACCTTTTTTACCACACATTTTCTCCCTCTGCTGCATATACATGCAGGTTGAAAACACTTAAGAGTCTAAAAAAGGCCCAAAAAAGCACATAAGTGACTACGAACAAACATTCCAGGGCAATTGAATGGTTAATTCTGTTACACTATGTACTACCTTCCTCACCTTTATATACAGATTCTCCAGGCCTGGAAAGCATCGCAACAAGCTAATAACCTTGTCCAGATCAAGCAATTCCATGTCAATGGATAATGCCCTGATAGAATCCACCACCATTGATAGGCCGCCTACGGACAAGCTCTTCATTGAGCACGTAGAACATAATATCAATATAAAAAAGGGTTGGCTGGATGAAACTTAATTGCTTGAATGAATACAACACAAAGTACAGTGGAATGTCAGTACGTGAATAACAGTAGAGCCAAGTACGATCTTGAATTCATCATGTTTGTCTGAAATAATGCCCAACGTATCGAGTTTAGTCGCAGAGATAACAGTTATTTCCAAACACAAACAACTTTCACCATGGAGCAACATTTTGAGTGATGGGGCATCCTCGATGATGACCTCCCCTGTGTGCCCGGCAAGAATGCCAAAGGTTATAAGGCTAGGTGAGTTTATTCATAGACAGATGGATTCCCAGAAGGGATGAAACAACAAACACTCCAGGGCAAGGCGGCATTACTGGATGATATTGTGCGGTGAGCCATCCGATATTTTAACTTCCACCATTGAAAGTCTCCTGAGCAACGGAAGTTGAAGCATTTCCACCATGTTGTCCATTAGTCGAGAGAAGGCGAAGCTGGTGGTGTGGAGAGACGACGAGAAAGTTCAAGATGGATTTTGGTGGAATGGGCATAGATACATGGCGTTCGGTTGCTAGGATGTGGTTTGTCTCATGGTAGTAGTAGAACTCAAGGACCTGGAGTTTGTTGAATTCAGGCGATTCTAGCCAGGCGTCCACCGTGGACGGTCGGTACAGGTAGAACGTCAGGATGCAGAGGCATTGGACGGAGCCCTTGTGGGAGGAGATGATGGCTCCAGGCAGGTTGAAATCATGTTCGAGAGGCAATCCACAGCAGTCGAGATTGAGAGGGGCGTCCCACCATAGGGGATGCCACCGAGATGCCAGGATTTGGGTGCAAGCGCCGTCCTTGGTGGGGAGGCAGGAAATGATCTCACTAAGGATGGCATCCGGGAGGCCGCTGATATGGTCCGGACCAAATTCTTCTTCGTGTTCATCAGATCCAGGGGGCGGACCCTCGCCGCTTCCACCACCACCACACCCCCAGAGGACGGCATCGCTGGTGGCGCGAGCCTCGCCCTCTTGGAGCTAGGGGCAGCGGAGTCCATCTCTATCTCCATTGCTGGGGTCGCGCCGCCTCCGAGCAGCGATTTGTGGGGTGGTTCTGGAAAGAGGGTTAGGTCTTCACTGCGCAGATCCAAAAAAGGTTAGAGGTTAAGTGAGGAGGGGGAGGGGAAGGGAGGGGTCGAGGGGCAGTCGGAGGACAACTATAAATATTTTTTTCTTTCCTAGTATGGCACGATTCATACATTCATCATTCGTTAAGATGAAAAAGAGTTGCTATAGATAACATAGAAGCACGCCCTTGTAGATACGAGAGGAGCTGTTCTACATGCAACATAGGCACGGTCGTGCCTCCATATGTTTCAATTGTTTCCAGACACATGTCGATCAGAGGGGCAGGAGCACGCCCATGAACCTATTGGACGCATGGTTCTACATTTTCTAAGGAGCCATGAATCTACTAGAGGCACGGTTCCACATGCATCATGCCTGTGTGTTCCAAATGTTTCCTCTGACACGTTCGCTCGAAGAGGCACGGCCGTGAACCTAGTGGAGGCACTATGTCCATGTGTGAAGCAGAACCACGGCCGTGACCCTCTATGTTTCAATTGTTTGCATCACAGAAGCACGGCATGAGGCCACAAGAGGCATGGTTCTACACGCATCATAGGCACATTTGTCCCCTCTATATTTCAATTATTTCCAGACACACATTCGTCAGAGAAGCATGGCCGTGAGACCAAGAGAGGCATGATTATACGTTCTCCAAAGACACGACCATGATTCTGTGTTTCAAATGTTTCCGCTGACACTGGAAGACATGACCCTGAAGCCATGAGAGTCACGGTTCTACATGCACCAGAGGCACGGTCGTGGCTCTCTGTGTTTTAGTTCTTTTCACCTCTCTGTGTTGCAGCAGAGAGGCATGGTTCTACTTACAGAACATGCATGGGCGTGCCTCTGTGTCCCAATTGTTTCCATTGACATGCACACAGATAGAGCCACGGCCACGTAAAATTAGAAGGAAATGTGTGGCTCTTCTATTTTGCTCCGCTGAGTAAAATTACCTAAAGAAGCAAATGTGTGCTTCTTACCTTTGTTTTGTTATTATAGCTGCACGAAATTAACTTACAAGTCATTTTTATTACAACGCCATGAGAAAATAAATCTTGCTACTCCTTCACTTGATGTGCCATTCTCCCACGGACGGTCTTGTTTTTGAATCTTCACCGATCCATTATTCTTTTTCCAGCTTTGTGCGTAGCTATGCATCCTTTTTCCCTGTAATGCTATTATACATAAACAGCAAGAAAAAAAGTTAGAAATGATTTGTCATGGATTTATTGCTTTTGGTTCTAGCAAAACAGTCTACATTATCTTATTTTTGTTTAAGCTGTGTTTTTACCTTTTAATTTTTTATTCGTACTTTTTGCCGGTACCAAACAGGCTCCATTCTCTTCTTTCTTTTCTCAAAGTGGATTGGGCACATTCCGTTCCTTGTTTCGACCTTGCCTGTGCACATTGTGCCTGTTTGACTTGTGTGATATTGAATTCTGGTGTAGTTGGAGGACTTTGGTTTCTGTACGCTATTGTCAGTGGGGTTGTTGGCGTTGCTGGTGCTTGCTGTCTTGGTCCTGGGCTTGGGGTGCATCCTCCTGCTCCGTGTGATGTTCTCGCTGGTGCCGTCAATGTTGTTGGCCATTTCATTGACCTTGCCCTCTTCTTCTGCTGCATTTTGCTCTTCTCCTCTTCAATCCTCGTTCTTTCCATCACTTCTTCGTTTGTCGAACAGTTCATTTTCGTGTGACCTTTTACTCTGCAATGACCGCACATGGGTTTAGCTTTGTAGCCTTTTCCTTTCCTATCAGAACCAGCTATCATTTGATCTCCTTTTTTCATGCCCTTTGACCCACTCATGGGAGGGGTTTTCAGAGCCGTGGCAAGGTTGCCTGTGTTTGGTTCCTCAGCAAGTGCCATCATGACTTTTATTATCATTTCTTGCATACACTCCAACAGGACATCGTATGCTTTGTCTTTTCTGCAAGCATGTGAACAGATATCTGACAACTCTGCATAGGCAAGGCCGAATCTCATCGCTTCATCGTCGTGTGTTGTCATGCTATTACCTTGACTTGTAGCCAGGACTTTCAAGCTTTCTGATACATTCCTGGTCCATCTGGGGTTGACAAAAGATTTTGGAAGATGTTCGACCATGCCTATTTGGTCCATAACCTTAAGTACGTGGCAGCACTGAATGCCATCCCTGCTCATCTTCTTGCAACTGCACTTGTATATTCCCTTCTGCTCATCCACATCTACCCTGAATTCAGACCTATTGAATTCCTCACCTGGGTATGGTTTCATGCCTTTTGATTCAATCCTTTTTAAAAGGTACTGTCTCCCTTTTGCCAGGTCAGAGCATTTGTAGTATGTCCGGTTCCATAGCTCTAGCCGGAATTTCCTGAATATTTCATTGTTGTAAATTTCGCTTGCTTCTGTTTCGATTGGAAATCCTGTCTCTCGTGATGGTGTCTTCTCCTCTGTTCGGTATCTTTTCTTGTCAAGCATGGCAAGGCAATTCTGTTGAATGATGTGATATGCAGCAACAAACCTTGTTATGGTGTCCTTGTGGCTCACATAATTTTACCACATCGAGTTGGTGCTTTCACTCCATGTGGTTGTTGTTGAGAAAGGATAGAAGCAGTCCGTGTGGTTGAAGTAGGCTGGCACCCAGAATGTACAGAGTTCCCATACCGTGTTCATGTGTTTGTTGCCTTCTGCCTTGTATAATGAAATTGCTCTTTTCCAAGAACCGTCAAACTCGTCTGGATCTAGTGAGTATTTGACGATTAGAAAGAGTTCATCAGACATCGCTGGATGTGGCGCAAACACTATTGTGTTATTTTCGTTCATGTTCTTCCTAATATGCCACCAGCAGAACCTGTGCCTGGTGTTTGGAAGTGCTTCCTCTATTGCCGTCTTCATCGCCTTGTCCTCGTCTATTATTATGTACCTCGATTCTTTTCCTCCCATTGCCTCAACACAAGTGCTTAGGACCCTTTTGAATGACCCTATTGTCTCATCCTTTAGAAGGCCTATTTCGAATAGGACAGTTGACCCATGGTTGTCAACCCCTATGATTGGTGCAAATGGTAAGCCATAGATATTTGTAGAAAATGTTGTGTCAAAAGACATCTACTCTCCGTATAGGCTATAATTCATTTTGCACAAGGAGTCTGTCCAGAACAGGCTCTGCACCGAGTTGTTCCCATCTGTCTCTTCCACGTGGTGGAACATCGCCCTCTTCCTCTGCATATTCGCAAATAGTTTCGTGGTGTCCTCAATGTCCATGTTCCGTTCTCCAACCCTGTCCTGGCATGCAATGTTGCTTATGTCGATCATGTCGAACACAATTTCTTGCCTCGCTTTCCCCATCGCAGTGAAGATTTGCATAACCTTCCTTGGCTCTAACCTTGCCTTCTGCCGGACTTGTATAAAGAATTTCTCCTGAGGTGTCATCTTCTTATAGCATGCATGAACTCGAGCATCCAGTCAGCTGGGTGAAGCTAGTGGTTGTGCTCTAGGCGTATGTTCCTCAGGTACCACATTCCTCTATCTATATCCCTCTTCGCTGTTATCTGCACAGGGCAACCTGTTCTAGTCAAGCAGTTGCTCCTTCTATACTTCACATGTCTTTCAGTTGTTTTGTTCTCCCCTTCCTTGGTGCACTGGAACACTTGCTTGTCGACCTCTTGGTCGGGTACTGATCTTCTACTGGTTGATCACTTCACCGCAAAGCCAACCCTTCTGGCATATCTGCAGAAGTAGTAGGTCTCATCCCCTTTTTTGAATTGAAAACCATCCTCTGGTTCGGGTGCTTCGGTCACTTCCTCGATCGATGGGCATGTGCTTCCTTTGAACATCTCGTCCATTTCTTTCTCTTCCTGCATTGGCTCCCCCTGTTGATGCTATCTACAGTGTTTTCGTTGGTGTCATAGCTGTCACTTGCGGCATCGTTAGTTTCATGGCCAGAAACAAGTTCATTTCTCACAGAGCTGCTGCTGCTCTATTGTTTGTCAGATGCGGGACCGTTGTTCCTGCATTCCGTAGTCCAATCCATCATTGATTCTGTTTCTCCTCTGTCGCCTTTTCGAATGCTATTCTCTGTTTCTCTGGCACTCGCACATCCAAGGAACTGTGTTGCTTCTCCAGTAACATGTGTGCTGCCATGGTAGCTGGCAGTCTATACTACTTGCTGCTATGCAGGTTGTTTTCCCATCATGATGGAGGCAGGACAATGGTATTTATTTGGCTCATCTGTTATGCTCTCTGTCAAGTCCTGAACATATTGCATGCAACATATTTGATATGAGAGACTGTTGAGACATATGCATTTTTTCTGTAGGACAATCTGAAAACAGATGTTTATATGTTTCATCAGGTGTGTCTCAGCAGAGGCTCATCTGATAGCTTTTATGTGGTATACTAGAACCACACCTGTGCCTCTTCTACACATATATGTGGTATACCAGAGGCACAGCTATGCTTCCGGTCTTATTTTATCAAGGAGACAGTTGTGCCCCTGCTGCACATACATCTGGACCAGAGGCACAGCCGTGCTTCTTTTTGCACTTTAGACTTAGAGAGGCACACATGTGCTTCTGGTCGCATTTCACCCAGGAGCACAGCGATGCTTCTGCTTGCACTTAACCCGATGCTTGGCAAAACTGTTTGTGTAGTGAGTTGAAGAGCATAGTTCTGCTGTCACCTTTGTTTTCTCAAGTCTCTCCTATTCAGCACATCTTGGCGACATCCTTTGTGCATTGGTGATTTGGCTCACGATTCTAAATGCCATCGGAGATCCTTTGGAAGGACTTTTCATGTTCAACGCCATCGGTGATCCTTTAGAAGGCCCTTGCCTCATGCTCCTTAAAGTGTCACCGGTTTCTCCAATCTGCTGTAGCATTTGTTGCTCGCTCATGTTTTTAGTGTGCCGTGGACTGGCCTGACGCTTGCTTCCTTGTTCGTAGGCCTGTGTATGCGATATATTGTAATTGATACAATGCGAAAACACAAAGAAAATTTGCTGATAAAAACAATACATGTGCTTTAGATGTTTTTGTGTGTTCGTATTTGCTGTAACCTGTGTTGGTTTCTGGAGTTGTTGTGCAGTAAAGTTTCTTCCGCCCATGTTTGATTTTGTTGTTGGGCTCTTGGTTGTGCAAACCGTACTCGATCCTTCAACATCTATGCTTTTGTTGGTAATATTCCCTCTGCTTGCCGCAATGATAATTCTGTTACCCTGTACCTCCTCGTTATGACCGCCTGGAACCGTTCGTCCGTCACTCCGTCTGCTCTATGCTTTTGTGGACACCTGTGTTTTCAAGCACGTAATCGTTAGATGCACGTCCGTGTATTATGAAGCATTACGACGTAAACATGTAAAATTTCCTTGCGTGTTCAAAGTTGTACATCAAAGTTGAGTTTTGAAGTTTTTGTCGTTACCTGCGGTGGCTGGTTGGTACAGTTTCTGTGTCGCAAATTTGAATTACACACTGAACTCGAGGATGTTCCATCAATAGTTTCTTTTTCAACGTTTGCTCTGCTGCTTGGAATGTGTAACACCCCCTGTCATTAGCTACAGTAATCACTTTTGATAATGACGTGTCAGCAAGTTTAATAGTGCATAATCATCATTAGCATCATATTGCATTTCAACTCCGAAGTCAAATTCAAGTTTAAATAAAAGTGAAATATAAAAGTTGTCCAACAAAAGAAACTAAAATGTTCAGTAAATAACAAATATTGCAGAGACTAGTCTAAAATTGTAACCAACAAATAATAAAGTAATTAGGTGGCACTAACATAATTAAAACAACAAGGATTAATGCATATTAATTATTATAAAAATTATGTGAACTCAAGTTGACTCCAAACCAATTTTTGTAGTGGTAGGTAATGCCTAGTATTTGTTCGAGCAATTCCTATGTTTTACAAAATTCGATATGTGGCCTAACTATTTACTAAACTGAGAAAAGGAAATAAATAAAAGAAAAGACAAAAGAAAAACAAAACAGAAAAGAGAAAAGGACCCCCCCTCCCCCCGGCCCAACTGGGCCAAGGACCAGCCGGCCGGCCCACCCGTCCCCTATATGGCCTCCCCCTGGGGACCAGTAAACCCTAATTCCCCCCCCCCCACCCACCGACACCCCCTCGCTCCCCCCACCCGATCCATTCTGGATCGGGCGAGCCCCACGCTCGCCTCGCCAGCGGCCAGGGCACGAAGATGAAGTACACAGAGAAAGAAGAAAGGGCAAGAGAGATAGAACTTGCACTGGAGTAGAACACGCCGCCTCGCCCCCGACCCCGACGCCGCACGACGCCGCCGCCTCGTCCCCGAAGCCGCCGCTCGCCGACCTCCTAGTCCTCCTCCCCAACCGGCCTCCTCGAGCCTCGCCGGTGAACCCCTGCATCGGGGGTATGAACCCCTCCCCCTCCTCATCCCCGCCGATTCGCTGCCGCCGCTGCTCGCTGCGGCGCCCGTCCCCGACGCGCCGTGCTCGCCACGGCCACCGCTGTGCCCGTTCGCTGCGTCGCTCGCCGCCGCTGCTGGTCCGCACCGCGCTCTCGCTCGCCTCACGCCACCGTAGCCCCCCGCTGCCGCAGCTGCCCTGCTCCGCCGGACTCGCGCCCGCGCGTGCCTGGCCGAGCCCTGTGGCTACCGCCCCGCGCCGCGCCTCCTCCCCTGCTGCTGCTGCTGCTTCTACTTCGCTTCGCCGCGGGCCACTGCCCCCCCCCTTTGGCCACCCCCCCTCGGCCCAGCTCGCCGCCGCGCCCGCGGCTGCTGCTGCGCCACAGCCGTGCGCCATCGCCCTTTGCTCCACCGGCGCCGCGCCGGCGCCCCGCCACTGGCTCGGGTTGCCCCGCCCGCGCCCAGTGCCCATTCGGGCGGCGCCCGCAACGCCCATGCCCTCTGTGGCCCTGGGCCACCGACAGGTGGGGCCCAGTGCCCAGTGACACTGACAAATGGGCCCCGTCCGAAAAACGTTTAGGAAAATAAAAATAAAAATAATTAAAATAATTAATTAATTAATTAGTTAATTAATCCTGATTAGGTTAATTTAATTAAGTAGTTAGTGTTAATTAAACAGTAATTTAATTAAGTTAATCCTAATTAGCCTAACAGTCTATGACAGGTGGGACCCACCCTGTCAGGACGCCTGCTGACGTCAGCATGATGTCATGCTGATGTCATCGCAGCACTGTTTCAGATAATGTTAATTTAAATATTTAAATAAATCCAGAAATTAATAAAAACTTTAGAAAATCATATTAAATAATCCGTAACTCCGATGAAAATAATTTATACATGAAACTTGCTCAGAATTCCGATACGAACCCGAATACGCCCTCTATATTCCTGACAGATGCCTCTAACTATAAGAACGTTGAACTTTTAGACCGATTTCAATAAATGAATAGTGCCCAATTTTAATTAAATAAATCCGAATAAATTCCTAAATTAACTAAATCATTTAGTTAGGCAGTAGAACACCCCGGCATATCATTTAGGCATGTCATGCATATTATTTGCATTATTGCCGTGAATTTATTGCTTCTCTCCCCCCCTCCTTCTCTCTCGATAGACGCTGAGACCGACGACGCTGCACCAAGATACGACTACACTACCGACAAGCAGCCCGTTCGCGATCTCTCTCTCTTGCCAGAGCAACCAGGCAAGCCCCCCCCTTGAGCATCCAGATATCACCCATTCTATTCTCCTGCTTGCATTAGATTTTGCTACTGTTAATGTATGCTCCTATTCTGATGCATAGCCTGCTGTTGTAACCTGTTCATTGCTACCTTACCTGCCTATGATAAACTGTTTAGTTTAGGTTGGAATGAACCATCAGTGACCCCCACCACCTTACCCTTGTTGCCCCTGGTTGATCATTGACGACACGATCAACATGATCGTCGACCAGAGACCAACACCTCACTTCACACCCCCTTAGTTGTACGACTCTGTGTAGTAACTATCGAGTGCCGAGGGTGATACCTCGTAACGCACTCCCGATGTATACTCTGTAGCGCAGCTGTTCGGTCGTGGTCATCGAGGGCGACCCCTCAGTGTGAACCTCGAGGGTGATACCTCATACGTTCACCCTGATGATTTCGTCCAGTGGAATCTGCCGAGGGTGATTCCTCGGGTTTCCCCCTTGATGTTATGACCACACGATTACTTGACCTTTGTTACAGGCGGGTCCACCCTGGTGGGTACCCGCTGGGGATCTATGATGTGGGGTGTGCCGGAAGGGCACTCGAGTGTGACATTGTGGCGAAGCATTAGAGACTCTGTTTGTCTCGGCGTGATACTAGTTGAGCCTATTGGATTTGGGTGTGTGATCTGAGTGGGTCGATGTGCCCTATACGCACTACCACCACGCGGGATAATGGTTATGGGACCCTCTGCGAAGTACGTTTCTCCCGAAAGCTCGTCTGACGTCACGATTCACCGTGCGGGCTGATTGTCGGGATTGGGCTGGATACTTCACTGACGAGTTCAGTGTCGCGCCTGCACCCCGGCCAGTCTCGCAACACGCAGGGTGCCCAGGGCGATGGCCCGAGACCTCTGGGTGCATAGGTTAGTCCGGCGTGCTGACCTCTCTGCCGAGCCTAGGTAGAGCGCTGCTTTGTGTTGATCTTCCGAGGACGAGCATTACCCAGCAAGTGTTGGGTAACAGTAGTGCACCCCTGCAAGGATGAATCTTCTATCGATAGCCGTTCCTACGGTAAAGGACGCTCAGTTTGTGTATCCCGATCTACTACTTAAACTGGATACTCGTTACTTAATTGAAGCTTCGGGATCGCTTTCTCGCTTGGGAGTCGAGGAAGGATCTTTAAGCTGTACTTCAACATGTTTGCTAAATAAAATGCTATTCTATTCTCTTCTACTGCTGCAAGATGATGGCCTCGTGAAGATGTTTGAAGATGCTAGTCTTCGATAGGACTAGGCCTTCTCTCTATTCTGGAATTTCTGCAGCCAGTCCACTTATACAGCCTTTCTCCATTGATAATGTTGCATATGTAGAATAGATCCTTGCATGCTGAGTACTTCGGATGATCACTCACGGTTGCTTTACTTTCTCTTTTCCCCATATACCCCACCTTGATGATACATCAGACGATGGAGTCCAGGAGCCAGATGCCACCAACGGAGCTTACTACCAGAAGGGTCTAGAGGGTACTTACTACTGGATTGAGCCAGCTGACCAGGAGTAGGATCGGAGGCTCCCAGGCAGGAGGCCAACGCCTTTCGATCTAGTGTCGTTGTTTGTGCTAGCATTCTTAAGGCAAAACTTGCCTAACTATGTCTGTACTCAGATAATATTTGTATGACTGACTTATCTATTCGGATCTTCGGATCACTGGTCTGTTATATTGTGGACCTCCGTTTTAATTGTGTTAGAGTTGTGTTGTGATATCTTCCCGTGAGTCCCTATGCTTGATCGTACACGTTTGCGTGTATGATTAGTGTACGATTGAGTCGGGGGCGCCACAGAATGCTCCTCTTTGTAGGTGTCTGTTGCGCACCTTGTTCCTGGTTGGGACATTTCCCGAGAACTTGTTTCTCGATCTTGACTCCATTTATTCCAGCGCGCTTGGCATGTGCCTGTTGGACGGCATCTACATCCTTTTTCTTCTTCTCACTTTGTACTACTTTCTTTTTCTTGCACCTTTCGAGACTTAACTATGGAGTACATACACAGAATGGAGAGTTATTACAGCATTCAACCAAGAGACATTCATGAATTTTTGTTTCAGTTATTGATCTTCTTTTTGGTATTCAGTGGTGATGCCTTGAAAGTATACATTGCAGAAAAGAAAGAGAAAATAGCCTCCAATGCTAAGGTTGAATTGTTTTGGTATTACCTTCCTTTCATATGCCTTGCCGATCTCGTTCAAAGATACGCCGACCCTGTTGTCCTGATCAGCTGATGCGATCTTGAACATCTGCAGGAAAAACAGTTATACAAAAGAAACTATTATACATCTGCAGGATCAGCTGATGTTACTTTTGCAAGTGATAAACAGCCTTGTATTTTTAGTTGGTTTCTTACTAACTTTTTATACTTACTATAGAATTGAGATATATTTTTAGTTCTATATAATTGACATATATATATATATGTGTGTTTTTTATTTGAGAAAAAGGCAATATCGTGAAAATTACATTGGAACCTCAACACAAGTGAGACCCTGATGCTAATCTGGCACTACATCATTTAACAAAAGATCACCATGAATTTTAGCCTAGGAACAACCTGATCCTACAAGTATCAAAGCTCACAAAACAAGAGCAAGCTCTAATCACAGCTACAGCGTAGAACCAAGCAGTTTTATTCTATGCATCCCGAGCTCAGGGAATTTATCAACCGCGACACAGTGATTCTCAACAACAATTAGGGCCTGCAACTTGTTTCTGCAGCACCTGAGGACCAACTAAGGCAGTAGTATTGTGATATTTTTTAACAAAGGGGAAAATTTGAATTATGCCCCACACTACCTACTACTATGATGCAACATGCGCTCTTCAAAAGATTAAGGATTCAGAAACTGACAAAGCATCCAAGACATATCACGACAACATAAATAGAATTGCGTGAGAGTGTGACTTCTTCAACATAGATTGAAAAGCCGCATGGCAAAAATTGAATATCCTGAGTCAGGAATCACCACGTGATGGGTTGATCGATTTTTAGAAAACCTTCGTTCGCTGAATCTTATCCCCTGGTTGTTCATAGCGGATCACATTCGATTTTGTGGGCGATCTACTTCGCTGCACCTTGTGGGTGATCTCGTTGGATAATTTTGAATTTAGATGAGAGAGAGAGAGCCTGCTTCGCTTTTTGCATGGAGGAAAAGTTTGGCTGATAGGTGGGGTAAGTTTTGTGGGGCGTGAGAGATGCAGCATGTTTTTCGGCGTGAGGAGATGTGGTAGATGGACTTGAGCCATCGTACGGACATGTGGGCTCTGCAATGGTTGCTCTGACTAACTTGTCGGGTCGGACATAGATGAGTTTCGGGTCTCATTTCACTTTCTCTCCATCTAGCATCGGCGGCGATAGGCGAAGGATATTCTAGGTCTCCTGAGGAATACCTGCCGACTCATTGTTTGATTCCTCCACCCCCTCGCTCTTATCCTAAGAAATCATCGGTTTCTTTCCTCCCACTCACCGTGCATCTCCTATTGAGGTAATCCATTACTTCTCATACCCGCTTTCTTCCTCCCTGCCATGCGTCTCCTACTTATTCATCGTTTGAACAAAAACTTTTCGGTGGTAGCGCATATGCGGGTTGGGTGGGGTTCGTAGCCGCGGAACACGGGAGATGGGGCGCGATTTATATTTCTGTTTCGCATCAAACTATTTTTCAAAATCACAAGGGTGATGGTTGTGGCACCCCGGCTCCGAGAACTGGTTTACCCTGGGTTCCCAACCTAGAGATCATGTCTTCTGGAAACACACAACAACTTGGAACATAACATAACAGAACTGATCTTTATTGTTATGATCCAAGTACAAGCTTCCATATTACACAATATGACGAGGCCAGGAGCACAACTCATGCTTTGACAGTATCTACATTATTTATGGAACATCTCAGGGGCCTCGATACTAGTGGGAAACACTATAGCATACCGGAACACCGGGTGATGCAACTCCATCCCATAGGGACAATGCTGGGACACAACCTAGTTAGCGTAGTATGGACCATCGGGATCTCCACCCTCGGCTTCTCCTGCATCTGGCATGATACGCCAGGTGAGTACTTGGAATGTACTCGCAAGCTCACAGCAACCAAAACAGTGTGGCAAATAACAGCATGGCAAAGACAAGAATATATGCTCATGAAACAGTCATGCATTATGATGCTCAACTTACTGTACTTAGAACCGCTACTGGTGACCATATGAATCAACTTATCCTCCTCCGGGATCATCCCATGATCCCCGGAACACTCATGATTCATTGATCATGCCCGGATTCAAGATGAGTTCTTCCATCATTAATGTTGACCATACAGTGTGACCTAATGCGGACTGTGTCCAATACCGTGGATGCGGCTATTTGAATAGATTCTTACACTCTGCTGAGGTTGTGCACTTTACCCACATCATGGACATCCGTCCAACAAAAGTTTTCTAACCCATGATTTAGGAGATATGCCCTAGAGGCAATAATGAATGTTATTATTTATCTCCATGTTCGTAATTGATGTTTATGTTCCATGCTATAACTGCAATGATTCTCGAGTCTGCAATATCCACGAGGCTCAAAGGGAAACTCATGTGCACGTGTGGAATAATAAACTGTAAAATGTATTCCTAGTCATGCCTCTAAGACTAGCTCAGTTATTGCATGATGATCCTATTTTCCTGATCATGGGCATGGCTATGCCAGCAATTTTGAGGGCACAATGTTAGGAGAACATTTTTTTTGAATCGACCCAAATTGATGTTATTCTATGAGATACATTCGTCACAAGTAAATGGTTAATAACACAAAGAAAGTTAACATTTGCATAATTCCTTAGACCATGAGAGTATTAGGTTCCTTCGTACTTGCTTCGTGAACTTTGGGGTTTGTTAAACATCATCTGTAACAGGGTGGCTATTACGGCGGATTACGGGTTCACAGAAAAGTATGACAAGTAACTTGATAGCTCAAGATTGGGATTTGCTCCTCCGACGATGGAGAGATATTCTTAGGGCCCTCTTGGTGTTATCTCTACTCTTATAAAAAAATAGAGTTGGTGATGATGGTGTGCCTACCGTCCTACAATATAGGCCGTCCGATTTATATCTGACGGATAGGAAGGAAACTATGGCAATTTTGCAAAAAGATAACCACACCCCTCTCCACATTTGCAAATAAGGCCTTCCCTCGTTCATCATTTTCTCTCACATGATAAACTACTCATACAAATGCATCTTGATGTTCCGTGCAACGCACGGGCATCTTGCTAGTGGCATTCAACATCATCTGGCCAGAAACAATGTGATTTGATCACAGGGATGCCGGAACACGGAAATGAGATAAGAGAACAAAACTGATAATGAGGTAACTGGCATAGTGGACAAGTTGTTGATCCACGGGGATGCTGATAAGTCTCACCTCGGGTGTTTGTAACATATCGCGAAGAAACAGGAATAGTACATGGCAAACTACAGGTTCACTCGAATATTCATTCATGTGGGTATACGGATCAATATGGATGTCCACGGTTCTGCTATTGATCATTGATCGGAAAGTGTTCCGATCATGTCTATACTTCACCGAACCTACAGGGTCACACTGTAGGAGATATGCCCTAGAGGCAATAACAAATATTATTGATTATCTCCCTGTTCATAATTAGGTTTATGTTCCATGCTATAACTGCTATGGTTCTCGAGTCTACAATAATCACGAGGCTCGGAGGAAGACTCATATGCACGTGTGGGATAATAAACGGTAAAATGTATTCCTAGTCTGGACTCTAAGACTAGCTCAAGTGTTGCATGATGGTTCTGTTTTCCTGATCATGGGCATGTCTATGCCGGCAACTTTGAGGGCACAATGTTAGAAGAACATTTGTGTTGAATCAACCCGAATTGATGTTATGCTATGAGATACATTCATCACAAGTTAATGGTTAATAACACAGAGAAGTTAATGTTTGCATAATTCTTTAGACCATGAGAGTGTCGAGTTTCTTCATGCTTGCTTCATGAACTTTGGGGTTTGTTAAACGTCATCCGTAAATGGGTGGCTATTATGGCGGCTTACGGGTTCATGGAAAAGTGTGTTAAGTAACTTGATAGCTCGAGATTGGGATTTGCTCCTCCGACGATAGAGAGATATCTCTGGGCCCTCTTGGTGTTATAGTATCCATCATCGTTTGGCCAGACACTTTGTGATTTGATCACGGGGATGCCGGAACACGGTAACGAGAAAAGAGAACAATATCGGTAACGAGGTAACTGGCATAGTGGACAAAGTTGTTGATCCACAGGGATGCCAACATGTCTCACCTCGTGTATTTGTAACATATAGTGAAGCAACAAGAATAGCACATGGCAACTGGAGGTTCACTCGAATATTCATTCGTGTGGGTATAGGGGTCAATATGGGTGTCCACGGCTCCGATGTTGATCATTGATCGGAAGGGGTTCCAGGTCATGTCTATACTTCACCAAACCAATAGGGTCACACGCTTAAGGGTCATCTATCTGCTGAATACTAGACAGGGAGTCTAAGAGAAAGTCTCCGGAAAAAGTTTTTGGAGACAGCGAAAAAGTTCCGAAAAAAGAGGTCACCGGATGAGTTTCGGTGAAACTAGAAAGTTGTTTCAGAGGATACCATAAAGTCAAATTGGTTTCGGCACATGCCTGATAATTCTTGGAGGGTGCCAGAATCATTCTGGAAACTTCTGGGAATTTTTCGGAAGAAAAACCGGAAATGTTCTGGAGCTGCGGGAACCACTTCAGATGCTTTTCGCAGATGAAAATCACTAATCTAGAATTGTTTCGGAACGCGTTGAAAATTATTTTAGTGGGTACTGGAAATGTTCTAAGCCCACATAAATATTTTTAGCTTGAACGGACGCTGAAAAATGTCGTCGTGAATAGTGAAAGTGTTTTTTGGGATATTTTTGGAAAATCACCTTTTGGGATATTTTCCAAAAGGCTTCTAGAAGGAGTGGGGACCAAGGAACCCCCTTGGGGGCCTAGGGGTTGGCCGGCCAAAGGAGGGGCTCCCTCATGGAGCTCCACATGGCACTTCCTTTCCCTCTCATGCTCTTTATGTGGGAAATAAAGTGGGGGTACTTTTGGTATTTTTGAATGCCCATCCTACCCCTTGGTTTCCTATAAATAGGAGGTGAGGGGACTGCCCAAACCTTCATCCTTGCTCTCATACACATGCCATAGACTTGTCAGGCTTCTCTCTCCCTCCCTGCGAAATAGTTTCGTAGAGCCGAAAGGCTATCTGGGTTCCGGCAGGAACTAGTTCTGGACGGCGACGCCCTGCCGGATAGATGACACCGTATGTGTGCAACTCTGTAGAGAGATTGTTGTTTCGGTCTTAGTTCGAGAGTGCCTCCCGAAGGGCTATCCGAGTGACCGTCCGAGTTTTGAGGGTCCTCCCGAAGGGCTGTCCGAGTGACCGTCCAAGTTTTGAGGGTCCTCTCGTAGGGCTGTCCGAGTGACCGTCCAAGTTTTGAAGGTCCTCTCGAAGGGCTGTCTGTGACACCATCCGGGGGACTATCTGAACGCCTCTCGGAGGGCTGTCCGAGGGGCGGATGAGGGTATACATCCTCGCGGTTGGGAGGTTGTAAATCATAGCTGCAGGGATCTGCAGCGCCGATCCTCATCGACTCTACTTCCGCTGCGCTACGAGTCGGTAACGAAAAAGATGAAACCTTGTATGCAGTCTCCATAGTGGTCCTGGGCTGGTGTGTAGGTTAGAAATTTTTTGTTTTCTGCTGCGTTTCCCCATAGTGGTATCAGAGCCGTGCTATGCATAGATGCAGGTTGCAATCTAGAATACATAGAGATGTATGGGTGTTGCACAATATAATTAATTAGTAGATGAGTTCTATTACTGAAAATTATTTGTGCAGGTAGCAGATGAAATCTATTACCCGATGTTCTTGTTGCTTCCCTGGAATTTGCATATTTCTCATCTTGATAACATCATGGTGGAGTTTCAATGTTTTGGCAATCCGCGATCCTGATCGATCAACGAAGTGCTAACAGTTCATTGAATTCCACCGTAGTTAAAAAGAAAGATGAAATTTCGCAGACGATAGGGCAATGTAGATATGATCTGCATGGGGGTCATGCATATGACGAAGTTCAGTATGGGCCTCGAGATTTTATTATGTCGTGTTTCATAGACTCCGCAAAAGTTAATCTAGCGACTTGAATTATCATACTTGATGATGGACGTTGGTAGCTTCGGTTTGTTTCAAAACCTTAGAAGCCGCGTAATTTTTTTTTGCATGAACCGATTAGAGGCGTCTAACTTAGTCTTGCAGGAGGGTTTGCATGTGCATGTGATGTGGTATAGCAGTGCTCATAATAATTTGATTATGTATGAGATGACTTTATAATGTAAATTGATTAACATGACTTGCGTGTCATGATTCGGCATGATGGCTGGAGCCATATGATTGTCACTTTAAAAGACCTACCTGTCAACCTTTTGTAATGCACCTATTTTATTAGCTATAGAGATAGCAATATTATCTGGTGCATCGACAAGGTGGTGGCAATCTTTGTGAAGGTGAACACCGACGCGAATGCCGAAGACGAAGAAATACAAGACTTCTCCGTCAGAAAGGGCTATACCATATCATGCTATTATGAATTGCCTGAGATGTTTATCCCTTATGGTGCACCCTTCTTGATTGCGCGGTACTCACTTTTGTTAGGGTGATTTCTCACTTAAAATATCAAGTAGTTAGTGTTCTCCCAAGTGTAGCACCATCACGGCACCTATCTCTTCGGGGCATCACATGATCTCCATGGGTGCGAACGATTAGAGAAGTGTGTGGCGGGTGAGTTGAGACCTCGCAGCGAGATCACTTGGTTGTCTTGACGTTCAGGCAGGACAGTCCTGAGCTCAGAACACACGCATCGAAAGATGAACAAGAATCACATAGAGATGTGATCGGCAAGTTTGGCTATCGATTGAAGTTCGCGCCATTTGAGTTCATCTCGAACCGTGGCGTTGAATTAAAATGCGGGTCTTGTATCACTCACAATCAATTATGAGAGATATTGATTTGAGTGGGAGCGCACTGCAGAATTAACTTGTTTAATTCTTAGGGCAATTAGTTATGAACACTGTATGAGTGTGTTTTGCATAATAGTTGTAGAATAATGGCTCGCGTTTCCACCTTCCCTATTAAAATTGAATAGCTGTTAAATATCTGGTTAATACTTTACGGTTGGTAACGTAATGTGCGGATTGTCCTCAAGAGTGCCGAGAAGGACTTGTCCTATCACATGCTTTTGGTATTCTCCCGCTAATGCTATGGATCATGTGACTCTCGTCCTTCGATCCTAAAGCTAGAATTCCATTTTCAGTCAAGTGCAATATGTTTGCTTCCATGAGACCCGAACTTTGAAAGTTTGGATAGTTATGTGATATTCATGGAATCTGAAAATCATTTTTAGAGACAGACAAAGGCAAAAAGATATGAGATATCCAAAGCAATGTTTGTTTGCAAACTATTAGTAAAGGAGTTTACTATGCATTAGACTGATAAGAGAGGGATCCATAAGAATGCCTGTCATATGATGAAAGGTGAATAAAACAAACAACTTAAAGAGAAAAGAAGTGTCCGAAGGGTGTTAGTGAAACTTTCACCCCTAGGAAGTCCGGGACTAATGCAACTCTTGAGTTGGATGCTTCTTCTGATAGTAGGAGAAATACTAAAAGTTAAACTGTTAGAAGTATAAAGGCAGAAAGATAGAAGACTGGAATATCCAGCTCAAGTATGAATGTCATACAAGTTTTTGATTTATAGAAGGCTGGTCAAAGATATAGTTCTTGGAAATTATGATTAAATTGTTAATCACAGATTCTAGGGTATTGTGAGTTAATCACAAAGATACCCGCTCGATTGCATTCTATTGCGACTTGATGTAAGAACTACTATGGCCGGAAAGACTAGCCATGAATGAGGTTTAGATACACACAGGGAACATAGTAAATGTTACTATACCTTCCATCGGTGTATTACCTATGTATTTACTTTCATAATTCATTTTAGAGTTTCACACTCTAGCCCTTTGCAAAAGTAATCTTGCAAGAAGGTTGTTCATAAGAGAACTTTTTATGTTCGGTGTTATGAATAACATAAGGGCCATACTTTCATTATGAATGATATGTATGTTATGAATAATCATAATAATATATTACCTCTGTGTTTTCTTTCATAATTCATTCTAGAGTTTTATACACTCTAGCCCATTGCACAATGTTTGTTGCAAAAGAGTTGTTCATAAAAACAATAATTGTTGTTCAGTATTATGAATTACATGAAAGGCCATGCTTCCATCCAATATGGGATGTATGTTATGAATATTGATGGAAATATGATACATCCATAACACTGATGCTATATGTCGCAAGACTAAAAGAATTCCACATATGTGTGGCACTGCATTTGGTCACATTGGAGAAACCTGCATGGAAAATTCCATTATGATGGAATTTGAAGTTGTTTGATTTTGAATCATCTGACACTTGCAACTTTCCTCCAAAAAGTGAAGTGACTGAAATAATGTTCATAGGCCATAAGGAACGAGCAGCAAACTTATTGGTGATCATACATTTTTTATGTATGTAGTTCAATAAATGTTGTTGCAAGTAGTGGATTTTTCTATCTTCAAAAATGACTCAAGTAGATATATGGATATTTACTTGATGAGACGTAAGTCTGGATCTTTTGAACTCATTCGAAAGGTTTTCAAAAATGAAGTAGAAGTTATTGTAACAAAAAATTTATGTTTCTACAATTCAATTGCAGAAAGGAATATTTGAGTTACAAGTTTAGCGAATGTCTGATGAGTTGTGAAAGGGGTTTCATAACTTGCACCTCCCGGAACACCACTGCAAGTGGAAAGTCCGTGAAGATGTAATCGAACCATTCATGACATGGTAAGATCAAAGATGACATAAATAAATTTGCAATTATCCCTTTTAAAGTGATGCTTTAGAGACTACGGCTTTTACACTCAAAAGAGCTCCATCGGGTCTGTTGAAATGACGCCATGGTATGGTACGCCCAACCATGTTATATCTTTTCTTAAACATTTGGAATATGGGGCTTGTGTAAAAGGTTACAAACCTATTCCAAATCAGACAAGTGCTACTTTGTAAGTTATCCCAAGAAATTGGGTTTTCCCCCACCACTATACCGAGGCAAAGGTTTTTGCCACAAAACTGCTATGCTTTTAGAGAGAATTGTTCTTGCAAAAGTTGAGTGGGAGGACAGTGCAACTCGATGAGATAACCAGTATCTTCATCATCAGATCAAAGGAAGGGAACCTTGGAAGTGATTCCGGAGTTTCCAACTGCGACTGATACGGAAGTCTCTACAATAAAATGTATGGACTTCCGTCAAACTTGCAGCTGAACCACGTAGGCAAGGCTCGTGCAAACCTCTCAGGTGCGCAAATGAGATATTGTTGTTAGACAACAGTATACCTACGATACACAAGGAAGCGTTGATGGGCCCTGACTCTAGAATTGGCTAAATGCTAATACAATCTGAGATAGTTTCCATATAACTGATTCGTGATTAAAATATTCGCCTCCGCGATCAGATCGTAGAAACTTTATTTTCTTATTACGATGATTTTCCACTTCACTCTGAAATTCTTCGAACTTTTCAAATGTTTCAGACTTATGTTTCATTATGTAGATATACCCATATCTGCTCAAATCATCTGTGAAGGTCAGAAAATAACGATACCCGCCACGAGCCTCAACACTCATCGGACCGCATACATCGGTATGTATTATTTCCAATAAGTCTGTAGCTCGCTCCATTGTTCCGGAGAACGGAGTCTTAGTCATCTTGCCCATGAGGCATGGTTCGCAAGTATCAAATGATTCATAATTAAGTGATTCCAAAAGTCCATCCACATGGAGTTTCTTTATGCGCTTTACACCAATATGACCTAAACGGCAGTGCCACAAATATGTTGCACTATCATTATCAACTTTGCATCTTTTGGCATCAATATTATGAATATGTGTATCACCACGATCGAGATTCAACAAAAATAGACCAATCTTCAAGGGTGCATGACCATAAAAGATATTACTCATATAAATAGAACAACCATTATTCTCTGATTTAAATGAATAACCGTCTCGCATTAAACAAGATCCAGATATAATGTTCATGCTCAACGCTCGCATCAAATAACAATTATTTAGGTCTAAAATTAATCCAGAAGGTAGATGTAGAGGTAGCGTGCCGACGGCGATCACATCGACCTTGGAACCATTCCCGACGCGCATCGTCACCTCGTCCTTAGCCAATCTTCATTTAATCCATAGCCCCTGTTTCGAGTTGCAAATATGAGCAACAGAACTAGTATCAAATACCCAGGTGCTACTACGAGTATTAGTAAGGTACACATCAATAACATGTATATCAAATATTCCTTTGTTCACTTTGCCATCCTTCTTATCCGCCAAATACTTGGGGCAGTTCCGCTTCAAGTGACCAGTCCCTTTGCAGTAGAAGCACTCAGTTTTAGGCTTGGGTCCAGACTTGGGCTTCTTCCCGGGAGTGACAACTTGCTTGCCATTCTTCTTGAAGTTCCCCTTCTTTCCCTTGCCCTTTTTCTTGAAACTAGTGGTCTTGTTAACCATCAACACTTGATGTTCTTTCTTGATTTCTACCTCCGCAGCTTTGAGCATAGCGAAGAGCTCGGGAATTGTCTTATTCATCCCTTGCATATTATAGTTCATCACGAAGCCTTTGTAGCTTGGTGGCAGTGATTGAAGAACTCTGTCAATAACACTATCATCCGGAAGATTAACTCCCAGCTGAGTCAAGTGGTTATGATACCCAGACATTCTGAGTATGTGTTCACTGACAGAACTGTTCTCCTCCATCTTGCAGCTATAGAACTTGTTGGAGACTTCATATCTCTCAACTCGGGCATTTGCTTGAAATATTAACTTCAATTCCTGGAACATCTCATATGCTCCATGACGTTCAAAACTTCTTTGAAGTCCCGATTCTAAGCCGTAGAGCATGGCACACTGAACTATAGAGTAGTCATCAGACCGCGTTTGCCAAACGTTCAAAGCGTCTACATTAGCGGGAGGGGGCTTGTCACCTAGCGGTGCATCAAGGACATAATTCTTCTGTGCAGCAATGAGGATAATCCTCAAGTTACGGACCCAGTCCGTGTAGTTGCTACCATCATCTTTCAACTTAGCTTTCTCTAGGAACGCATTAAAATTCAAGGGAACGGTAGCACGGGCCGTTGATCCACAACATAGATATGCAAAAACTATCAGGACTAAGTTCATGATAAATTAAGTTTAATTAATCATATTACTTATGAACTCCCACTTAGATAGACATCCCTCGAGTCATCTAAATGATCACGTGATCGATATCAACTAAACCATGTCCGATCATCACGTGAGATGGAGTAGTTTTCAATGGTGAACATCTCTATGTTGGTCATATCTACTATATGATTCACGTTCGACCTTTCGGTCTCAGTGTTCCGAGGCCATGTTTGTACATGCTAGGCTCGTCAAGTTTAACCCGAGTATTCCGCACGTGCAAAACTGTCTTGCACCCGTTGTATGTGAACATAGAGCTTATCACCCGATCATCACGTGGTGTCTCGGCACGACGAACTGTCGCAACGGTGCATACTCAGGGAGAACACTTATACCTTGAAATTTTAGTGAGGGATCATCTTATAATGCTACCGCCGTACTAAGCAAAATGAGATGCATAAAAAGATAAACATCACATGCAATCAAAATATGTGACATGATATGGCCATCATCATCTTGTGCCTTTGATCTCCATCTCCAAAGCACCGTCATGATTTCCATCGTCTCCGGCTTGACACCTTGATCTCCATCGTAGCGTCGTTGTCGTCTCGCCAACTATTGCTTCTACGACTATTGCTAATGCATAGTGATAAAGTAAAGCAATTACATGGCGATTGCATTTCATACAATAAAGCGACAACCATAAGGCTCCTGCCAGTTGCCGATAACTTTTACAAAACATGATCATCTCATATATCAAAATATATCTGATCATGTCTTGACCATATCACATCACAACATGTTCTGCAAAAACAAGTTAGACGTCCTCTACTTTGTTGTTGCAACTTTTACGTGGCTGCTACGGGCTTCTAGTAAGAACCGTTCTTACCTACGCATCAAAACCACAATGATTTTTTTTCAAGTTTGTTGTTTAAACCTTCAACAAGGACCGGCCGTAGTCAAATTCGATTCAACTAAAGTTGGAGAAACAGACACCCGCCAGCTACCTGTGTGCAAAGCACGTCGGTAGAAACGGTCTCATGAACGTGGTCATGTAATGTTGGTCCGGGCCGCTTCATCCAACAATACCGCCGAATCAAAATTAGATGTTGGTGGTAAGCAGTATGACTATTATCGCCCACAACTCTTTGTGTTCTACTCGTGCATATCATCTACGCATAGACCTGGCTCGGACGCCACTGTTGGGGAACGTAGCATGCAATTTCAAAAAAATTCCTACGCTCACGCAAGATCTATCTAGGAGATGCATATCAATGAGAGGGGGAGAGTGTGTCCAAGTACCCTCATAGACCGAAAGCGGAAGCATTAGTTTAACGTGGTTGATGTAGTCGAACGTCTTCTCGATTCAACCGATCAAGCACCAAACGTACGGCACCTCCAAGTTCTGCACACGTTCAGCTCGATGACGTCCCTCGAACTCTTGACCCAGCAAAGTGTCAAGGGAGAGTTCTGTCAGCACGACAGTGTGGTGACGGTGATGGTGAAGTGATCCGCCCAGGGCTTCGCCTAAGCACTACGTGAATATGACCGGTGGAGTAAACTGTGGAGGGGGACGCCGCACACGGCTTGGAACAATTGTTGTGTCTCCAAGGGGTGCCCTGCCCACGTATATAAAGGAGGGAGAGGGAGGAGGTCGGCCCTAGAGGGGGCGCGCCAAGGGGAGGAGTCCTACTAGGACTCCTAGTCCTAGTAGAATTCACCCCCCCCCCCTTTTTTCCTTTCTCTTGGAGGTGGAAAGAGGGAAGGAGAGGGAGAGGGAGAAGGAAAGGGGGGCCACGCCCCCTCCCCTTGTCCAATTCGGACTGCCCATGGGGGGGCGTGCGCCACCCCTTGTGGGCTGCCCTCTCTCTCCCCTATGGCCCATGTTGGCCCATTCTTTCCCCGGGGGGTTCCGGTAACTTCCCGGTACTCCGATAAATACCCGAAACTCTCCGGAACCATTCCGGTGTCCGAATACTATCGTCAAATATATCAATCTTTACCTCTCGACCATTTCGAGACTCCTCGTCATGTCCGTGATCTCATCCGGGACTTCGAACAATCTTCGGTCACCAAAACACATAACTCATAATAGAAATCATCATCGAACGTTAAGCGTGCGGACCCTACGGGTTCAAGAACTATGTAGACATGACCGAGACACCTCTCCGGTCAATAACCAATAGCGGAACCTGGATGCTCATATTGGCTCCCACATATTCTACGAAGATCTTTATCGGTCGTACCGAAATGACAACATATTTTATTCCCTTTATCATCGGTATGTTACTTGCCCGAGATTAGATCGTCGGTATCTTCATACCTAGTTCAATCTCGTTACCGGCAAGTCTCTTTACTCGTTCCGTAATGCATCATACCGTAACTAACTCATTAGTCACATTGCTTGCAAGGCTTATCATGATGTGCATTACCGAGAGGGCCCAGAGATACCTCTCCGATACTCGGAGTGACAAATCCTAATCTCGATCTATGCCAACCCAACAAAACACCTTCGGAGACACCTGTAGAGCATCTTTATAATCACCCAGTTACGTTGTGACGTTTGATAGCACACAAGGTGTTCCTCCGGTATTCGGGAGTTGCATAATCTCATAGTCAAAGGAATATGTATAAGTCATGAAGAAAGCAATAGCAGTAAAACTTAACGATCATTATGCTAAGCTAACGGATGGGTCTTATCCATCACATCATTCTCCTAATGATGTGATCCCGTTCATCAAATGACAACACATGTCTATGGTCAGGAAACTTAACCATCTTTGATTAACGAGCTAGTCAAGTAGAGGCATACTAGGGACACTTTGTTTTGTCTATCTATTCACACATGTATCAAGTTTCCGGTTAATACAATTCTAGCATGAATAATAAACATTTATCTTGATATAAGGAAATATAAATAACAACTTTATTATTGCCTCTAGGGCATATTTCCTTCAAGATGATGGCTCTGGGTAGGTTAAAATCATGTTCGAGAGACAGCCAATGGTAGTCGAGATTGAGAGGGGCATCGCACCATAGGGGGCGCCACCGAGATGCGAGGATTTGGATGCGAGCACTATCCTTGGTGGGAAGATGGGAGATGATCTCACCGAGGATGGTGTCTGGGAGGCTGCTGATGCGATCCAGATGAGATTCTTCTTCGTGTTCCTCAGATCCAGGGGCTGGACCCTCATCGCTTCTCACCCCCTCCACCACCACCACACCGCTAGAGGACGGTGTCGCCGGTGGCGTGAGCCCCGGCCTCTTGGTGCTAGAGGCAGCGGACTCCATCTCCATTGCCAGGGTTGCGCCATCTCCTGAGTGGCGCTCTGTTTGGTCGATCTGGAAAGACGGTTAGGTCTTTACAGCGCAGATCCAAAAATGTGAAAATGTTAAGTGAGGAGGGGAAGGGGAGGGGTCGAGGAGCCGATAGAGGATTCCTACATTCATTAATTAATTAAGAAGAAATGAGTTGATCACGAGACACATGGTTCTACGTGCAGAAGAGGCATGGTAGTGCCTCTGTCTCCCAAATGTTTCCACAGAAACGCTCACCGACAGAGGCAAGGACATGAAGCCACGAAAGACGCAAGGTTTTACAGGTACCAAATGTAGCGTCGTGCTTTCGTATTGCAAAAATGTTTCCGCTTACATGTTCACTGTCAAAGGCACGGCCTTCAGGTCACGAGACGCATAGTTCCTTGTGAAGCAGGGTCATGTTCGTGCCTCTCTGTGTTTCAAATCTTTTCACTCACTCGATCACATAGAGAGCCACACGTTCACTCAGAGATAGCCAAATCTGTGCTTCTACTTCTAAATTGTTTTCATAGCAACACACTAGCTAGCTGCTTTGTGCAGAAAAAGGACATTCACAGCAGTGTGTTTGATTTGTTCTGTATGAAATGCATAGTTTTCGGCATTTTGTTTGTTCAAAGAACAATTATAATTTGTAATGATTTTTGCCTGTGTGTGCACTGCTCCACAAAAAAAAATCAAACCAGCGATACAAAACGACAGCAATGCTACGATAAAAAAGATTTGTGACATTTAAGACTAGTCTAGCTTACAGACAATGCAAAAGCACGATGATTGTTTGTGACCAGATTTAGACAACAATAGTTGATCCGTCGAAAAGAGTGAGGGCATTTAACTCGAGGCCTGCTTGCAGCACTCGCAAGTGAACGGATCCTCTGAAGCCAGATATCAAAGTGCTTCATGTTGTTTAATCTGCAAGTTTTTCGTACGTGCATACAACTTCCCATAAGTAGAAGCCGAGCAAATTTAGAAGCCTTTTTATCCATCCGAAACACGCTTTGTTGCCGTTTCTCAAATTCATCCCCCAATTCAGACTCAAGTCTGATGGTCTCTACCAGCCTCGCATTCTGAATAAAGAATTGCACAAAGTTTATGTTTGCCAGGGTGGGGATGAAGTATTCCAGCGTTACTGTCTTCAAGCGCTTGTAATGGTCTTTGAGAAAAACCCGGTGCTTGTGATACCACCGATTTGTTACACCTTTTTTACCGAATCTTTGTCCCCTGTCCTGAATATACATGCAGATAGAAAACACTTAATGTCTAAAAAAGGCCCAAAAAACACTCAAGTGCCTACAAACAAATGCTCAAGGATAATTGAACAGTTAATTCTGGTACACTTTGTATTTCCTTTCTCACCTCTATATACAGTTTCTCCAGGCATGGAAAGCAACGCAACAAGCAAATAACCTTGTCTAGATCAAGAAATCCCACGACGATAGATAATACCATGAGAGAATCCACCACCGTTGATAGCCTGCCTATGGAAAAGCTCTTCATTGAGCACATAGAACATAATATCGATACAAAAAAGGGTCGATTGGCTAAAACTTCTCTGCTTGAATGAATACAACACAAAAGTATAGTGGAATGTCAGTACCTGAATAACTGTGGAGCTAAGAACGATCTTGAATTCATCATGCTTGTCAGAAATAATGCCCAACATCTCCAGCTTAGGCGTAGGGACAACAATTATTACCAAACAAGAATGCGCATCATGGTGGAGCAACCTTTTGAGTGAAGGCGCATCCTCGATGATGAGCTCCCCCGTGCCTTCGCAATGAATGCCAAACATCATAAGGCTAGGCGAGTTTATTCGTAGACAGCTAAATTTCTTAAAGGAAACAAATAACAAACACTCCAGGGCAGGGTAGCTGCGGTGGATGATGTTATTCAGTGAGACCTCCAATATATCAACATCATCTATTAAAAGTCTCGTGAGCAGCGGCAGTCGAAGCATTTGTACTTGGTTGTCCGCTAGTTCGCAATGGAAGAAGCTGGCGGTGTGGAGAGATGACGAGAAATTCAAGATTGATTTTGGAAATGGCATAGGTAACTGTCGTTCGGTCGGTGTGGCATGATTTACGTAGTAGTCGTAGAACTCAAGGACCTGGAGTTCGTTGAATTCAGGTGATTCTAGCTAGGCTTCCACCATGAAGGGTGGGTACACATAGAACGCCGGGATGCAAAGGCATTGGACGGAGCCCTTGTAGGAGGAGATGATGGCTCCGGGCAGGTTTAAGTTATGCTTGAGAGACAGTCCATGGCAGTCGAGATTGAGAGGGACGTCACGCCATAGGGGGTGCCACCGAGATGCGAGGATTTGGGTAAGGACGCTATCTTTGGTAGGTAGACGGGAGATGATCTCATCGAGGATGACATCCGGGAGGCCGCTGATGCGGTCCGAACCAGATTCTTCTTCGTGTTTCTCAGATCCAGGGGGCGGACCATCGCCGCTTCTTGGCCCTTCCACCACACCCCCAGAGGACGGCGTCGCCGGTGGCACGAGCCTCGCCCTCTTGGTGCTAGGGGCAGCGTATTCCATCTCCATCTCCATTGCTGGGGTCACGCCGACTCTCAGCAGCGCTCTATGTGGTGGATCTGGAAAGAGGGTTAGGTCTTCACTGCACAGATCCAAAAAGGTTGGACGATAACTGAGGAAGGCAGGGGAGGGGAGGGGGATTGATCTCTGGTACCTTAACTGCACCTGCCTTTATGTGTATGATAGGTGGGCCAGCCACCTGTTGGGCCCACCTGTCATACACCCAAAGGCGGGTGGCAGTTCGAGGACAACTATAATATTTTTTCTTCCAAAGTATGGCAGGATTCCTACATTCATTTATTAAAAGGAAAATGAGGCACGGCCTTGTAGATACGAGAGGCACTGTTCTACATGCAACACAGGCACAGGGGTGCCTCCCTGTGTTTCAATAGTTTCTGGACACACATCAATCAGAGGGGCAGGAGCACGGCCATGAATGTATTGGACGCACGGTTCTACATGCATCGTGCCTCTATGTATTACAAAATTTTCCACTGACACATTCACTGTGAGAGGCACGCCCGTTAGGTCACGAGAACCACGGTTTTGGATTAAGCAGATGCATGGGTGTACCTGCAGCAGATCCACGCTCATGCCTCTGAGTTCCAAATGTTTTTCCGCAAACATGTTTACTTAGAGAGGCACGGCCGTGAAGCTAGTTGCGGCATGGTCCTATACTAAGAAGAGTCACGGTCATGCCTTAGTGTTCTAAATGTTTCCGCTCATGTTTACTGTGAGAGGCACGGACGTAAGGTAGCAAGAAGCACGGTTTTAGATTAAGCCGAGCCACGGTTTTACAAGCAGCAGAGGCACGGGTTTACAACCAAAAATCTATAGCTCTTCTTCTCCTAAATTGTTTCTATTGCAACGTCTAGCATGTCTGATTGAGGCACATACAGTTCTCCAGCTAGTATGAAATGCGTAGCTTTGGGCATTTTTGTTTGATCTAACAACAATTACAATTTAAGCAGCTTTAAAAAAATCTGCAGCAGTGCACTACTCCACGACACAAAATCAATCTAGTAATATAATATAAAACCATAGCAAATTGTACCATAATGATTTATGTTTAAGACCAGCTAACAGACCACTCAAAAGCACAATGATTGTTTGGTACCAGGTTTAGACGAAAATATTTGATCCATCGAAAAGGATGAGAACATCTAACTCGAGGCCCGCTTTCAGCATCCACAATTGAATGGATCCTTCGAACCCATATTTCCAAAATGGTCGACTCCGAAGCCGCTAAAAGTTCGCATTGCATGCTGACACCTTTCTGTAAGTAGAAGTCGAGCACATTTAGAAGCCTTTTTATCCATCCGAAACACACTTTCTTCCCCTTCCACAGATCCATAGTAATACCTAATCGTGATTGTCTCTAGCAGCCTCGCGTTCTGAACAAAGAATTGCACAAATCTTATTGTTGCCTATTTGGGGCTGAAGTTTACCAGCGTTACAGTCTTCAAGCGTATGTCATGATCTCTGAGAAAACCCCAGTGCTTGCGAGACCACCGATTTTTACACCTTTTTTACCACACATTTTCTCCCTCTGCTGCATATACATGCAGGTTGAAAACACTTAAGAGTCTAAAAAAGGCCCAAAAAAGCACATAAGTGACTACGAACAAACATTCCAGGGCAATTGAATGGTTAATTCTGTTACACTATGTACTACCTTCCTCACCTTTATATACAGATTCTCCAGGCCTGGAAAGCATTGCAACAAGCTAATAACCTTGTCCAGATCAAGCAATTCCTTGTCAATGGATAATGCCCTGATAGAATCGACCACCATTGATAGGCCGCCTACGGACAAGCTCTTCATTGAGCACGTAGAACATAATATCAATATAAAAAAGGGTTGGTTGGATGAAACTTAATTGCTTGAATGAATACAACACAAAGTACAGTGGAATGTCAGTACGTGAATAACAGTAGAGCCAAGTACGATCTTGAATTCATCATGTTTGTCTGAAATAATGCCCAACGTATTGAGTTTAGTTGCAGAGATAACAGTTATTTCCAAACACAAACAACTTTCACCATGGAGCAACATTTTGAGTGATGGGGCATCCTCGATGATGACCTCCCCTGTGTGCCCGGCAAGAATGCCAAAGGTTATAAGGCTAGGTGAGTTCATTCATAGACAGATGGATTCCCAGAAGGGATGAAACAGCAAACACTCCAGGGCAAGGCGGCATTACTGGATGATGTTGTGCGGTGAGCCATCCAATATTTTAACTTCCACCATTGAAAGTCTCCTGAGCAATGGAAGTTGAAGCATTTCCACCATGTTGTCCATTAGTCGAGAGAAGGCGAAGCTGGTGGTGTGGAGAGACGACGAGAAAGTTCAAGATGGATTTTGGTGGAATGGGCATAGATACATGGCGTTCGGTTGCTAGGATGTGGTTTGTCTCATGGTAGTAGTAGAACTCAAGGACCTGGAGTTTTTTGAATTCAGGCGATTCTAGCCAGGCGTCCACCGTGGACGGTCGGTACAGGTAGAACGTCAGGATGCAGAGGCATTGGACGGAGCCCTTGTGGGAGGAGATGATGGCTCCAGGCAGGATGAAATCATGTTCGAGAGGCAATCCACAGCAGTCGAGATTGAGAGGGGCGTCCCACCATAGGGGGTGCCACCGAGATGCCAGGATTTGGGTGCAAGCGCCGTCCTTGGTGGGGAGGCAGGAAATGATCTCACCGAGGATGGCATCCGGGAGGCCGCTGATATGGTCCGGATCAAATTCTTCTTCGTGTTCATCAGATCCAGGGGGCGGACCCTCGCCGCTTCTCGCCGCTTCCACCACCACCACACCCCCAGAGGACGGCATCGCTGGTGGCGCGAGCCTCGCCCTCTTGGATCTAGGGGCAGCGGAGTCCATCTCTATCTCCATTGCTGGGGTCGCGCCGCCTCCGAGCAGCGATTTGTGGGGTGGTTCTGGAAAGAGGGTTAGGTCTTCACTGCACAGATCCAAAAAAGGTTAGAGGTTAAGTGAGGAGGGGGAGGGGAAGGGAGGGGTCGAGGGGCAGTCGGAGGACAACTATAAATATTTTTTTCTTTCCTAGTATGGCACGATTCATACATTCATCATTCGTTAAGAAGAAAAAGAGTTGCTCAAGATAACATAGAAGCACGCCCTTGTAGATACGAGAGGAACTGTTCTACATGCAACATAGGCACGGTCGTGCCTCCATATGTTTCAATTGTTTCCAGACACACGTCGATCAGAGGGGCAGGAGCACGCCCATGAACCTATTGGATGCATGGTTCTACATTTTCTAAGGAGCCATGAATCTACTAGAGGCACGGTTCCACATGCATCATGCCTGTGTGTTCCAAATGTTTCCTCTGACACGTTCGCTCGAAGAGGCATGGCCGTGAACCTAGTGGAGGCACTATGTCCATGTGTGAAGCAGAACCACGGCCGTGACCCTCTATGTTTCAATTGTTTGCATCACAGAAGCACGGCGTGAGGTCACAAGAGGCATGGTTCTACACGCATCATAGGCACATTTGTCCCCTCTATATTTCAATTATTTCCAGACACACATTCATCAGAGAAGCATGGCCGTGAGACCAAGAGAGGCACGATTATACGTTCTCCAAAGACACGACCATGATTCTGTGTTTCAAATGTTTCTGCTGACACTGGAAGACACGACCCTGAAGCCATGAGAGTCACGGTTCTACATGCACCAGAGGCACGGTCGTGGCTCTCTGTGTTTTAGTTCTTTTCAGCTCTCTGTGTTGCAGCAGAGAGGCATGGTTCTACTTACAGAACATGCATGGGCGTGCCTCTGTGTCCCAATTGTTTCCATTGACATGCACACAGATAGAGCCACGGCCACGTAAAATTGGAAGGAAATTTGTGGCTCTTCTATTTTGCTCCGCTGAGTAAAATTACCTAAAGAAGCAAATGTGTGCTTCTTACCTTTGTTTTGTTATTATAGCTGCACGAAATTAACTTACAAGTCATTTTTATTACAACGCCATGAGAAAATAAATCTTGCTACTCATTCACTTGATGTGCCATTCTCCCACGGACGGTCTTGTTTTTGAATCTTCACCGATCCATTATTCTTTTTCCAGCTTTGTGCGTAGCTATGCATCCTTTTTCCCTGTAATGCTTTTATACATAAACAGCAACAAAAAAAGTTAGAAATGATTTGTCATGGATTTATTGCTTTTGGTTCTAGCAAAATAGTCTACATTATCTTATTTTTGTTTAAGCTGTGTTTTTACCTTTTAATTTTTTATTCGTACTTTTTGCCGGTACCAAACAGGCTCCACTCTCTTCTTTCTTTTCTCAAAGTGGATTGGGCACATTCCGTTCCTTGTTTCGACCTTGCCTGTGCACATTGTGCCTGTTTGACTTGTGTGATATTGAATTCTGGTGTAGTTGGAGGACTTTGGTTTCTGTATGCTATTGTCAGTGGGGTTGTTGGCGTTGCTGGTGCTTGCTGTCTTGGTCCTGGGCTTGGGGTGCATCCTCCTGCTCCGTGTGATGTTCTCGCTGGTGCCGTCAATGTTGTTGGCCATTTCATTGACCTTGCCCTCTTCTTCTGCTGCATTTTGCTCTTCTCCTCTTCAATCCTCGTTCTTTCCATCACTTCTGCGTTTGTCGAACAGTTCATTTTCGTGTGACCTTTTACTCTGCAATGACCGCACATGGGTTTAGCTTTGTAGCCTTTTCCTTTCCTATCAGAACCAGCTTTCATTTGATCTCCTTTTTTCATGCCCTTTGACCCACTCATGGGAGGGGTTTTCAGAGCCGTGGCAAGGTTGCCTGTGTTTGGTTCCTCAGCAAGTGCCATCATGACTTTTATTTTCATTTCTTGCATACACTCCAACAGGACATCGTATGCTTTGTCTTTTCTGCAAGCATGTGAACAGATATCTGACAACTCTGCATAGGCAAGGCCGAATCTCATAGCTTCATCGTCGTGTGTGGTCATGCTATTACCTTGACTTGTAGCCAGGACTTTCAAGCTTTCTAATACATTCCTGGTCCATCTGGGGTTGACAAAAGATTTTGGAAGATGTTCGACCATGCCTATTTGGTCCATAACCTTAAGTACGTGGCAGCACTGAATGCCATCCCTGCTCATCTTCTTGCAACTGCACTTGTATATTCCCTTCTTCTCATCCACATCTACCCTGAATTCAGACCTATTGAATTCCTCACCTGGGTACGGTTTCTTGTCTTTTGATTCAATCCTTTTTAAAAGGTACTGTCTCCCTTTTGCCAGGTCAGAGCATTTGTAGTATGTCCGGTTCCATAGCTCTAGCTAGAATTTCCTAAATATTTCATTGTTGTATATTTCGCTTGCTTCTGTTTCGATTGGAAATCCTGTCTCTCGTGATGGTGTCTTCTCCTCTGTTCGGTATCTTTTCTTGTCAAGCATGGCAAGGCAATTCTGTTGAATGATGTGATATGCAGCAACAAACCTTGTTATGGTGTCCTTGTGGCTCACATAATTTTTCCACATCGAGTTGGTGCTTTCACTCCATGTGGTTGTTGTTGAGAAAGGATAGAAGCAGTCCGTGTGGTTGAAGTAGGCTGGCACCTAGAATGTACAGAGTTCCCATACCGTGTTCAGGTGTTTGTTGCCTTCTGCCTTGTATAATGAAATTGCTCTTTTCCAAGAACCGTCAAACTCGTCTGGATCTAGTGAGTTTTTGACGATTAGAAAGAGTTCGTCAGACATCGCAGGATGTGGCGCAAACACTATTGTGTTATTTTCCTTCATGTTCTTCCTAATATGCCACCAGCAGAACCTGTGCCTGGTGTTTGGAAGTGCTTCCTCTATTGCCGTCTTCATCGCCTTGTCCTCGTCTATTATTATGTACCTCGATTCTTTTCCTCCCATTGCCTCAACAAATGTGCTTAGGACCCTTTTGAATGACCCTATTGTCTCATCCTTTAGAAGGCCTATTTCGAATAGGACAGTTGACCCATGCTTGTCAACCCCTATGATTGGTGCAAATGGTAAGCCATAGATATTTGTAGAAAATGTTGTGTCAAAAGACATGTACTCTCCGTACAGGCTATAATTCATTTTGCACAAGGAGTCTGTCCAGAACAGGCTCTGCACCGAGTTGTTCCCATCTGTCTCTTCCACGTGGTGGAACACCGCCCTCTTCCTCTGCATATTCGCAAATAGTTTCGTGATGTCCTCAATGTCCATGTTCCGTTCTCCAGCCCTGTCCTGGCATGCAATGTTGCTTATGTCGATCATGTCGAACATAATTTCTCTCCTCGGTTTCCCCATCGCAGTGAAGATTTGCATAACCTTCCTTGGCTCTAACCTTGCCTTCTGCAGGACTTGTATAAAGAATTTCTCCTGAGGTGTCATCTTCTTATAGCATGCATGAACTTGAGCATCCAGTCAGATGGGTGAAGCTAGTGGTTGTGCTCTAGGCGTATGTTCCTCAGGTACCACATTCCTCTATCTATATCCCTCTTCGCTGTTATCTACACAGGGCAACCTGTTCTAGTCAAGCAGTTGCTCCTTCTATACTTCACATGTCTTTCAGTTGTTTTGTTCTCCCCTTCCTTGGGGCACTGGAACACTTGCTTGTCGACCTCTTGGTCGGGTACTGATCTTCTACTGGTTGATCACTTCATCGCAAAGCCAACCCTTCTGGCATATCTGCAGAAGAAGTAGTAGGTCTCATCCCTCGTTTTGAATTGAAAACCATCCTCTGGTTCGGGTGCTTCGGTCACTTCCTCGATCGATGGGCATGTGCTTCCTTTGAACATCTCGTCCATTTCTTTCTCTTCCTGCATTGGCTCCCCCTGTTGATGCTATCTACAGTGTTTTCGTTGGTGTCATAGCTGTCACTTGCGGCATCGTTAGTTTCATGGCCAGAAACAAGTTCATTTCTCACAGAGCTGCTGCTGCTCTATTGTTTGTCAGATGCGGGACCGTTGTTCCTGCATTCCGTAGTCCAATCCATCATTGATTCTGTTTCTCCTCTGTCGCCTTCTCGAATGCTATTCTCTGTTTCTCTGGCACTCGCACATCCAAGGAACTGTGCTGCTTCTCCAGTAACATGTGTGCTGCCATGGTAGCTGGCAGTCTATACTACTTGCTGCTGTGCAGGTTGTTTTCCCATCATGATGGATGCAGGACAATGGTATTTATTTGGCTCATCTGTTATGCTCTCTGTCAAGTCCTGAACATATTGCATGCAACATATTTGATATGAGAGACTGTTGAGACATATGCATTTTTTCTGTAGGACAATCTGAAAACAGATGTTTATATGTTTCATCAGGTGTGTCTCAGTAGAGGCTCATCTGATAGCTTTTATGTGGTATACTAGAACCACACCTGTGCCTCTTCTACACATATATGTGGTATACCAGAGGCACAGCTATGCTTCCGGTCTTATTTTATCAAGGAGACAGCTGTGCCCCTGCTGCACATACATCTGGACCAGAGGCACAGCCGTGCTTCTGTTTGCACTTTACATTCAGAGAGGCACAATTGTGCTTCTGGTCGCATTTTATCCTGGAGCACAGCTATGAGACTATGCTGCACATACATCTGGACCAGAGGCACAACCATGCTTCTGTTGGCACTTTCCACTCATTGAGGAACACCTGTGCTTCTGGTCGCATTTTATCAAGAGGAGCACGGCTGTGACTCTGCTGCACATACATCTAGACCAGAGGTATAGCCATGCTTCTGTTTACACTTTAGACTTAGAGAGGCACACATGTGCTTCTGGTCACATTTCACCGAGGAGCACAGCGATGCTTCTGCTTGCACTTAACCCGATGCTTGGCAAAACTGTTTGTGTAGTGAGTTGAAGAGCATAGTTCTGCTGTCACCTTTGCTTTCTCAAGTCTCTCCTATTCAGCACATCTTGGCGACATCCTTTGTGCATTGGTGATTTCGCTCATGATTCTAAATGCCATCGGAGATCCTTTGGAAGGACCTTTCATGTTCAACGCCATCGGTGATCCTTTAGAAGGCCCTTGCCTCATGCTCCTTAAATTGTCACCGGTTTCTCCAATCTGCTGTAGCATTTGTTGCTCGCTCATGTTTTCAGTGTGCCGTGGACTGGCCTGACGCTTGCTTCCTTGTTCGTAGTCCTGTGTATGCGATATATTGTAATTTATCCAATGCGAAAACACAAAGAAAATTTGCTGATAAAAACAATACATGTGCTTTAGATGTTTTTGTGTGTTCGTATTTGCTGTAACTTGTGTTGGTTTCTGGAGTTGTTGTGCAGTAAAGTTTCTTCCTCCCATGTTTGATTTTGTTGTTGGGCTCTTGGTTGTGCAAACCGTACTCGATCCTTCAACATCTATGCTTTTGTTGGTAATATTCCCTCTGCTTGCCGCAATGATAATTCTGTTACCCTG
Source organism: Thinopyrum elongatum (assembly GCA_011799875.1). Classification (NCBI taxonomy): domain Eukaryota; kingdom Viridiplantae; phylum Streptophyta; class Magnoliopsida; order Poales; family Poaceae; genus Thinopyrum; species Thinopyrum elongatum. Next base: position 27,706,287 of record CM022298.1, read on the forward strand.
TACCTCCTCGTTATGACCGCCTGGAACCGTTCGTCCGTCACTCCGTCTGCTCTATGCTTTTGTGGACACCTGTGTTTTCAAGCACGTAATCGTTAGATGCACGTCCGTGTATTATGAAGCATTACGACGTAAACATGTAAAATTTCCTTGCGTGTTCAAAGTTGTACATCAAAGTTGAGTTTTGAAGTTTTTGTCGTTACCTGCGGTGGCTGGTTGGTACAGTTTCTGTGTCGCAAATTTGAATTACACACTGAACTCGAGGATGTTCCATCAATATTTTCTTTTTCAACGTTTGCTCTGCTGCTTGGAATGTGTAACACCCCCTGTCATTAGCTACAGTAATCACTTTTGATAATGACGTGTCAGCAAGCTTAATAGTGCATAATCATCATTAGCATCATATTGCATTTCAACTCCGAAGTCAAATTCAAGTTTAAAAAAAAGTGAAATATAAAAGTTGTCCAACAAAAGAAACTAAAATGTTCAGTAAATAACAAATATTGCAGAGACTAGTCTAAAATTGTAACCAACAAATAATAAAGTAATTAGGTGGCACTAACATAATTAAAACAGCAAGGATTAATGCATATTAATTATTATAAAAATTATGTGAACTCAAGTTGACTCCAAACCAATTTTTGGTAGTGGTAGGTAATGCCTAGTATTTGTTGGAGCAATTCCTATGTTTTACAAAATTCGATATGTGGCCTAACTATTTACTAAACTGAGAAAAGGAAATAAATAAAAGAAAAGACAAAAGAAAAACAAAACAGAAAAGAGAAAAGGACCCCCCCTCCCCCCGGCCATTTCCCCCTTGCCGACGACCGCGCCCGCGCGCTCGCCCCGCCCTCGCCGGACACGCCGCCTCGCCCCCGACCCCGACGCCGCCGACGCCGCACGACGCCGCCGCTCGCCGACCTCCTCGTCCTCCTCCCCAACCGGCCTCCTCGAGCCTCGCCGGCGAACCCCTGCATCGGGGGTATGAACCCCTCCCCCTCCTCATCCCCGCCGATTCGCTGCCGCCACTGCTCGCTGCGGCGCCCGTCCCCGACGCGCAGTGCTCGCCACGGCCACCGCTGCGCCCGTTCGCTGCATCGCTCGCCGCCGCCGCTGGTCCGCGCCGCGCTCCTGCTCGCCTCGCGCCACCGTAGCCCCCCGCTGCCGCTGCTGCCTTGCTCCGCCGGCCTCGCGCCCGCGCGTGCCTGGCCGAGCCCTGTGGCTACCGCCCCGCGTCGCGCCTCCTCCCCTGCTGCTGCTGCTGCTTCTACTTCGCTTCGCCATGGGCCACGCCCACCCCCGTTGCCACCCCCCGCGGACAGTCGCCGACCGCGGCCGAGGCTGCTGCTGCGCCAAAGCCGTGCGCCGTCGCCCTTTGCTCCACCGGCGCCGCGCCGGCGCCCCGCCACTGGCTCGGGTTGCCCCGCCCGCGCCCAGTGCCCGTTTGGGCGGCGCCCGCAACGCCCACGCCCTCTGTGGCCCTGGGCCACCGACAGGTGCGGCCCAGTGCCCAGTGACACTGACAAATGGGCCCCGCCCGAAAAACGTTTAGGAAAATAAAAATAAAAATAAAAATAATTAAAATAATTAATTAATTAATTAGTTAATTAATCCTGATTAGGTTAATTTAATTAAGTAGTTAGTGTTAATTAAACAGTAATTTAATTAAGTTAATCCTAATTAGCCTAACAGTCTATGAAAGGTGGGACCCACCCTGTCAGGACGCCTGCTGACGTCAGCATGATGTCATGCTGATGTCATCGCAGCACTGTTTCGGATAATGTTAATTTAAATATTTAAATAAATTCCAGAAATTAATAAAAACTTTAGAAAATCATATTAAATAATCCGTAACTCCGATGAAAATAATTTATACATGAAACTTGCTCAGAATTCCGATACGAACCCGGATACGCCCTCTGTATTCCTGACAGATGCCTCTAACTATACGAACGTTGAACTTTTAGACCGATTTTGATAAATGAATAGTGCCCAATTTTAATTAAATAAATCCGAATAAATTCCTAAATTAACTAAATCATTTAGTTAGGCAGTAGAACACCCCGGCATATCATTTAGGCATGTCATGCATATTGTTTGCATTATTGCCGTGAATTTATTGTTTCTCTCCCCCCTCCTTCTCTCTCGATAGACGCTGAGACCGACGACGCTGCACCAGGATACGACTACACTACCGACGAGCAGCCCGTTGGCGATCTCTCTCTCTTGCCAGAGCAACCAGGCAAGCCCCCCCCTTGAGCATCCAGATATCACCCATTCTATTCTCCTGCTTGCATTAGATTTTGCTACTGTTAATGTATGCTCCTATTCTGATGCATAGCCTGCTGTTGTAACCTATTCATTGCTACCTTACCTGCCTATGATAAACTGTTTAGTTTAGGTTGGAATGAACCATCAGTGACCCCCACCACCTTACCCTTGTTGCCCCTGGTTGATCATTGACGACTCGATCAACGTGATCGTCGACCAGAGACCAACACCTCACTTCACACCCCCTTAGTTGTACGACTCTGCGTAGTAACTATCGAGTGCCGAGGGTGATACCTCGTAACGCACTCCCGATGAATACTCTGTAGCGCAGCTGTTCGGTCGTGGTCATCGAGGGTGATTCCTCCTTCTCCACTTCCGATACGACTCTGTCTTGCGACCCCTCAGTGTGAACCTCGAGGGTGATACCTCATACGTTCACCCTGATGATTTCGTCGAGTGGAATCCACCGAGGGTGATTCCTCGGGTTTCCCCCTTGATGTTATGACCACACGATTACTTGACCTTTGTTACAGGCGGGTCCACCCTGGTGGGTACCCGCTGGGGATCTATGATGTCGGGTGTGCCGGAAGGGCACTCGAGTGTGACATTGTGGCGGAGCATCAGAGACTCTGTTTGTCTCCGCGTGATACTAGTTGAGCCTATTGGATTTGGGTGTGTGATCTGAGTGGGTCGACGTGCCCTATATGCACTACCACCACGCGGGATATTGGTTATGGGACCCTCTGCGAAGTACGTTTCTCCCGAAAGCTCGTCTGACTTCACGATTCACCGTGCGGGCTGATTGTCGGGATTGGGCTGGATACTTCACTGACGAGTTCAGTGTCGCGCCTGCACCCCGGCCAGTCTCGCAACACGCAGGGTGCCCAGGGCGATGGCCCGAGACCTCTGGGTGCATAGGTTAGTCCGGCGTGCTGACCTCTCTGCCGAGCCTAGGTAGAGCGATGCTTTGTGTTGATCTTCCGAGGACGGGCATTACCCAGCAAGTGTGTCCGACCAGAGTGGATCGAGCGTGTTGGGTAACAGTAGTGCACCCCTGCAGGGATGAATCTTCTATTGATAGCCGGTCCTACGGTAAAGGACGCTCAGTTTGTGTATCCCGATCTACTACTTAAACTGGATACTCGTTACTTAATTGAAGCTTCGGGATCACTTTCTCGCTTGGGGGTCGAGGAAGGATCTTTAAGCTGTACTTCAACATGTTTGCTAAATAAAATGCTATTCTATTCTCTTCTACTGCTGCAAGATGATGGCCTCGTGAAGATGTTTGATGATGCTAGTCTTCGATTGGACTAGGCCCTCTCTCTATTCTGGCATTTCTGCAGCCCAGTCCACTTATACAGCCTTTCTCCATTGATAATGTTGCATATGTAGAATAGATCCTTGCTTGCTGAGTACTTCGGATGATCACTCATGGTTGCTTTACTTTCTCTTTTCCCCATATACCCCACCTTGATGATACATCAGACGATGGAGTCCAGGAGCCAGATGCCACCACCGGAGCTTACTACCAGAAGGGTCCAGAGGGTACTTACTACTGGATTGAGCCAGCTGACCAGGAGTAGGATCGGAGGCTCCCAGGCAGGAGGCCAACGCCTTTCGATCTAGTGTCGTTGTTTGTGCTAGCCTTCTTAAGGCAAAACTTGTCTAACTATGTCTGTACTCAGATAATATTTGTATGACTGACTTATGTATTCGGATCTTCGGATCCCTGGTCTGTAATATTGTGGACCTCCGTTTTAATTGTGTTAGAGTTGTGTTGTGATATCTTCCCGTGAGTCCCTGTGCTTGATCGCACGTTTGCGTGTATGATTAGTGTACGATTGAGTCGGGGGCGCCACAGAATGCTCCTCTTTGTAGGTGTCTGTTGCGCACCTTGTTCCTGGTTGGGACATTTCCCGAGAACTTGTTTCTCGATCTTGACTCCATTTATTCCAGCGCGCTTGGCATGTGCCTGTTGGATGGCATCTGCATCCTTTTTCTTCTTCTCACTTTGTAGTACTTTCTTTTTCTTGCACCTTTCGAGACATAACTATGGAGTACATACACAGAATGAAGAGTTATTACAGCATTCAACCATGAGACATTCATGAATTTTTTTTTCAGTTATTGATCTTCTTTTTGGTATTCAGTGGTGATGCCTTGAAAGTATACATTGCAGAAAAGAAAGAGAAAATAGCCTCCAATGCTAAGGTTGAATTGTTTTGGTATTACCTTCCTCTCATATGCCTTGCCGATATCGTTCAAAGATACGCCGACCCTGTTGTCCTAATCAGCTGATGCGATCTTGAACATCTGCAGGAAAAATAGTTATACAAAAGAAACTATTATACATCTGCAGGATCAGCTGATGTTACTTTTGCAAGTGATAAACAGCCTTGTATTTTTAGTTGGTTTCTTACTAACTTTTTATACTTACTATAGAATTGAGATATATTTTTAGTTCTATATAATTGACATATATATATATGTGTGTGTTTTTTATTTGAGAAAAAGGCAATATCGTGAAAATTACATAGGAACCTCAACACAAGTGAGACCCTGATGCTAATCTGGCACTACATCATTTAACAAAAGATCACCATGAATTTTAGCCAAGGAACAACCAGATCCTACAAGTATCAAAGCTCACAAAACAAGAGCAAGCTCTAATCACAGCTACAGCGTAGAACCAAGCAGTTTTATTCTATGCATCCCGAGCTCAGGGAATTTATCAACCGCGACACAGTGATTCTCAACAACAATTAGGGCCTGCAACTTGTTTCTGCAGCGCCTGAGGACCAACTAAGGCAGTAGTATTGTGATATTTTTTAACAAAGGGGAAAATTTGAATTATGCCCCACACTACCTACTACTATGACGCACCATGCGCTCTTCAAAAGATTAAGGATTCAGAAACTGACAAAGCATCCAAGACGTATCACGACAACATAAATAGAATTGCGTGAGAGTGCCACTTCTTCGACATAGATTGAAAAGCCGCATGGCAAAAATTGAATATCCTGAGTCAGGAATCACCACGTGATGGGTTGATCGATTTTTAGAAAACCTTCGTTCGCTGAATCTTATCCCCTGGTTGTTCATAGCGGATCATATTCGATTTTGTGGGCGATCTACTTCGCTGCACCTTGTGGGTGATCTCGTTGGATAATTTTGAATTTAGATGAGAGAGAGAGAGCCTGCTTCGCTTTTTGCATGGAGGAAAAGTTTGGCTGATAGGTGGGGTAAGTTTTGTGGGGCGTGAGAGATGCAACATGTTTTTCGGCGTGAGGAGATGTGGTAGATGGACTTGAGCCATCGTACTGACATGTGGGCTCTGCAATGGTTGCTCTGACTAACTTGTCGGGTCGGACATAGATGAGTTTCGGATCTCATTTCACTTTCTCTCCATCTAGCATCGGTGGCGATAGGCGAAGGATATTCTAGGTCTCCTGAGGAATACCTGCCGACTCATCATTTGATTCCTCCACCCCCTCGCTCTTATCCTAAGAAATCATCGGTTTCTTTCCTCCCACTCACCGTGCATCTCCTATTGACGTAATCCATTACTTCTCATACCCGCTTTCTTCCTCCCTGCCATGCGTCTCCTACTTATTCATCGTTTGAACGAAAACTTTTCGGTGGTAGCGCTTCTGCGGGTTGGGTGGGGTTCGCAGCCGCGGAACACGGGAGATGGGGCGTGATTTATATTTCTGTTTCGCATCAAACTATTTTTCAAAATCACAAGGGTGATGGTTGTGGCACCCCGGCTCCGAGAACTGGTTTACCCTGTGTTCCCAACCTAGAGATCATGTCTTCTGGAAAAACACAACAACTTGGAACATAACAGAACTGATCTTTATTGATATGATCCAAGTACAAGCTTCCATATTACACAATATGACAAGGCCAGGAGCACAACTCATGCTTTGACAGTATCTACATTATTTATGGAACATCTCAGGGGCCTCGATACTAGTGGGAAACACTATAGCATAGCGAAACACCGGGTGATGCAACTCCATCCCATAGGGACAATGCTGGGACACAACCTAGTTAGCGTAGTATGGACCATCGGGATCTCCACCCTCGGCTTCTCCTGCATCTGGCATGATACGCCAGGTGAGTACTTGGAATGTACTCGCAAGCTCACAGCAACCAAAACAGTGTGGCAAACAACAGCATGGCAAAGACAAGAATATATGCTCATGAAATAGTCATGCATTATGATGCTCAACTTACTGTACTTAGAACCGCTACTGGTGACCATATGAATCAACTTACCCTCCTCCGGGATCATCCCATGATCCCCGGAACACTCATGATTCATTGATCATGCCCGGATTCAAGATGAGTTCTTCCATCATTAATGTTGACAAATACAGTGTGACCTAATGCGGACTGTGTCCAATACCGTGGATGCGGCTATTTGAATAGATTCTTACACTCTGCTGAGGTTGTGCACTTTACCCACATCATGGACATCCGTCCAACAAAAGTTGTCTAACCCATGATTTAGGAGATATGCCCTAGAGGCAATAATAAATGTTATTATTTATCTCCATGTTCGTAATTGATGTTTATGTTCCATGCTATAACTGCAATGATTCTCGAGTCTGCAATATCCACGAGGCTCAAAGGGAAACTCATGTGCACGTGTGGAATAATAAACTGTAAAATGTATTCCTAGTCATGCCTCTAAGACTAGCTCAGTTATTGCATGATGATCCTATTTTCCTGATCATGGGCATGGCTATGCCAGCAATTTTGAGGGCACAATGTTAGGAGAACATTTCTTTTGAATCGACCCAAATTGATGTTATTCTATGAGATACATTCATCACAAGTAAATGGTTAATAACACAAAGAAAGTTAACATTTGCATAATTCCTTACACCATGAGAGTATCAGGTTCCTTCGTACTTGCTTCGTGAACTTTGGGGTTTGTTAAACATCATCTGTAACAGGGTGGCTATTACGGCGGATTACGGGTTCACAGAAAAGTATGACAAGTAACTTGATAGCTCAAGATTGGGATTTGCTCCTCCGACGATGGAGAGATATTCTTAGGGCCCTCTTGGTGTTATCTCTACTCTTATAAAAAAATAGAGTTGGTGATAATGGTGTGCCTACCGTCCTGCAATATAGGCCGTCCGATTTATATCTGACGGATAGGAAGGAAACTATGGCAATTTTGCAAAAAGATAACCACACCCCTCTCCACATTTGCAAACAAGGCCTTCCCTCGTTCATCATTTTCTCTCACATGATAAACTACTCATACAAATGCATCTTGATGTTCCGTGTAACGCACGGGCATCTTGCTAGTGGCATTCAACATCTTCTGGCCAGAAACAATGTGATTTGATCACAGGGATGCCGGAACACGGAAATGAGATAAGAGAACAAAACTGATAACGAGGTAACTGGCATAGTGGACAAGTTGTTGATCCACGGGGATGCTGATAAGTCTCACCTCGGGTGTTTGTAACATATCGCGAAGAAACAGGAATAGTACATGGCAAACTACAGGTTCACTCGAATATTCATTCATGTGGGTATACGGATCAATATGGATGTCCACGGTTCTGCTATTGATCATTGATCGGAAAGTGTTTCGATCATGTCTATACTTCACCGAACCTACAGGGTCACACTGTAGGAGATATGCCCTAGAGGCAATAACAAATATTATTGATTATCTCCCTGTTCATAATTAGGTTTATGTTCCATGCTATAACTGCTATGGTTCTTGAGTCTACAATAATCACGAGGCTCGGAGGAAGACTCATATGCACGTGTGGGATAATAAACGGTAAAATGTATTCCTAGTCTGGACTCTAAGACTAGCTCAAGTGTTGCATGATGGTTCTGTTTTCCTGATCATGGGCATGTCTATGCCGGCAACTTTGAGGGCACAATGTTAGAAGAACATTTGTGTTGAATCAACCCGAATTGATGTTATGCTATGAGATACATTCATCACAAGTTAATGGTTAATAACACAGAGAAGTTAATGTTTGCATAATTCCTTAGACCATGAGAGTGTCGAGTTTCTTCATGGTTGCTTCATGAACTTTGGGGTTTGTTAAACGTCATCCGTAAATGGGTGGCTATTACGGCGGCTTACGGGTTCATGGAAAAGTGTGTTAAGTAACTTGATAGCTCGAGATTGGGATTTGCTCCTCCAATGATAGAGAGATATCTCTGGGCCCTCTTGGTGTTATGGTATCCATCATCGTTTGGCCAGACACTTTGTGATTTGATCACGGGGATGCCGGAACACGGTAACGAGAAAAGAGAACAATATCGGTAACGAGGTAACTGGCATAGTGGACAAAGTTGTTGATCCACAGGGATGCCAACATGTCTCACCTCGTGTATTTGTAACATATAGTAAAGCAACAAGAATAGCACATGGCAACTGGAGGTTCACTCGAATATTCATTCGTGTGGGTATAGGGGTCAATATGGGTGTCCACGGCTCCGATGTTGATCATTGATCGGAAGGGGTTCCAGGTCATGTCTATACTTCACCGAACCAATAGGGTCACACGCTTAAGGGTCATCTATCTGCTGAATACTAGACAGGGAGTCTAAGAGAAAGTCTCCGGAAAAAGTTTTTGGAGACAGCAAAAAAGTTCCGAAAAAAGAGGTCACCGGATGAGTTTCGGTGAAACTAGAAAGTTGTTTCAGAGGATACCATAAAGTCAAATTGGTTTCGGCACATGCCTGATAATTCTTGGAGGGTGCCAGAATCATTCTGGAAACTTCTGGGAATTTTTCGGAAGAAAAACCGGAAATGTTCTGGAGCTGCGGGAACCACTTCAGATGCTTTTCGCAGATGAAAATCACTAATCTAGAATTGTTTCGGAACGCGTTGAAAATTATTTTAGTGGGTACTGGAAATGTTCTAAGCCCACATAAATATTTTCAGCTTGAACGGACGCTGAAAAATGTCGTCGTGAATAGTGAAAGTGTTTTTTGGGATATTTTTGGAAAATCACCTTTTGGGATATTTTCCAGAAGGCTTCTAGAAGGAGTGGGGACCAAGGAACCCCCTTGGGGGCCTAGGGGTTGGCCGGCCAAAGGAGGGGCTCCCTCATGGAGCTCCACATGGCACTTCCTTTCCCTCTCATGCCCTTTATGTGGGAAATAAAGTGGGGGTACTTTTGGTATTTTTGAATGCCCATCCTACCCCTTGGTTTCCTATAAATAGGAGGTGAGGGGACTGCCCAAACCTTCATCCTTGCTCTCATACACATGCCATAGACTTGTTAGGCTTCTCTCTCCCTCCCTGCGAAATAGTTTCGTAGAGCCGAAAGGCTATCTGGGTTCCGGCAGGAACTAGTTCTGGACGGCGACGCCTTGCTGGATAGATGACACCGTATGTGTGCAACTCTGTAGAGAGATTGTTGTTTCGGTCTTAGTTCGAGAGTGCCTCCCAAAGGGCTATCCGAGTGACCGTCCGAGTTTTGAGGGTCCTCCCGAAGGGCTGTCCTAGTGACCGTCCATGTTTTTAGGGTCCTCTCATAGGGCTCTCCGAGTGACCGTCGAAGTTTTGAAGGTCCTCTCGAAGGGCTGTCTGTGACACCGTCCGGGGGACTATCTGACCGCCTCTCGGAGGGCTGTCCGAGGGGCGGATGAGGGTATACATCCTCGCGGTTGGGAGGTTGTATATCCTAGCTGCGGGGATCTGCACCGCCGATCCTCATCGACTCTACTTCCACTGCGCTACGAGTCGGTAACGAAAAAGATGAAACCTTGTATGCAGTCTCCATAGTGGTCCTGGGCTGGTGTGTAGGTCAGAAATTTTTTGTTTTCTGCTGCATTTCCCCATACTGGTATCAGAGCCGTGCTATGCGTAGATGCAGGTTGCGATCTAGAATACATAGAGATGTATGGGTGTTGCACAATGTAATTAATTAGTAGATGAGTTCTATTACTGAAAATTATTTGTGCAGGTAGCAGATGAAATCTATTACCCGATGTTCTTGTTGCTTCCCTGGAATTTGCATATTTCTGATCTTGATAACAGCATGGTGGAGTTTCAATGTTTTGGCAATCCGCGATCCTGATCGATCAACGAAGTGCTAACAGTTCATTGAATTCCACCGTAGTTAAAAAGAAAGATGAAATTTCGTAGACGGTAGGGCAATGTAGATATGACCTGCACGGGGGTCATGCGTATGACGAAGTTCAGTATGGGCCTCGAGATTTTATTATCTCGTGTTTCATAGACTCCGCAAAAGTTAATCTAGCGACTTGAATTATCATACTTGATGATGGACGTTGGTAGCTTCGGTTTGTTTCGAAACCTTAGAAGCCACGTAATTTTTTTTTGCATGAACCGATTAGAGGCGTCTAACTTAGTCTTGCAGGAGGGTTTGCATGTGCATGTGATGTGGTATAGCAGTGCTCATAATAATTTGATTATGTATGAGATGACTTTATAATGTAAATTGATTAACATGACTTGCGTGTCATGATTCGGCATGATGGCTGGAGCCATATGATCGTCACTTTAAAAGACCTACGTGTCAACCTTTTCTAATGCACCAATTTTATTAGCTATAGAGATAGCAATATTATCTGGTGCATCGACAAGGTGGTGGCAATCTTTGTGAAGGTGAACACCGACGCGAATGCCGAAGACGAAGAAATACAAGACTTGTCCGTCAGAAAGGGCTATACCATATCATGCTATTATGAATTACCTGAGATGTTTATACCTTATGGTGGACCCTTCTTGATTGCGCGGTACTCACTTTTATTAGGGTGATTTCTCACTTATAATATCAAGTAGTTAGTTTTCTCCCAAGTGTAGCACCATCACGGCACCTATCTCTTCGGGGCATCACATGATCTCCATGGGTGCGAACGATTAGAGAAGTGTGAGGCGAGTGAGTTGAGACCTCGCAGCGAGATCACTTGGTTGTCTTGACGTTCAGGCAGGACAGTCCTGAGCTCAGAACACACGCATCGAAAGATGAACAAGAATCACAAAGAGATGTGATCGGCAAGTTTGGCTACCGATTGAAGTTCGCGCCATTTGAGTTCATCTCGAACCGTGGCGTTGAATTAAAATGCGGGTCTTGTATCACTAACAATCAATTATGAGAGATATTGATTTGAGTGGGAGTGCACTGCAGAATTAACTTGTTTAATTCTTAGTGCAATTAGTTATGAACACTGTATGAGTGTGTTTTGCATAATAGTTGTAGAATAATGGCTCGCGTTTCCACCATCCCTATTAAAATTGAATAGCTGTTAAATATCTGGTTAAAACTTTACGGTTGGTAACGTAATGTGCGGATTGTCCTCAAGAGTGCCGAGAAGGACTTGTCCTATCACATGCTTTTGGTATTCTCCCGCTAATGCTATGGATCATGTGACTCTCGTCCTTCGATCCAAAAGCTAGAATTCCATTTTTAGTCAAGTGCAATATGTTTGCTTCCATGAGACCCGAACTTCGAAAGTTTGGATAGTTATGTGGTATTCATGGAATCTGAAAATGATTTTCAGAGACAGACAAAGGCGAAAAGATATGAGATATCCAAAGCAATGTTTGTTTGCAAACTATTAGTAAAGGAGTTTACTATGCATTAGACTGATAAGAGAGGGATCCATAAGAATGCCTGTGATATGATGAAAGGTGAATAAAACAAACAACTTAAAGAGAAAAGAAGTGTCCGAAGGGTGTTAGTGAAAGTTTCACCCCTAGGAAGTCCGGGGCTAATGCAACTCTTGAGTTGGATGCTTCTTCTGAGAGTAGGAGAAATACTAAAAGTTAAACTGTTAGAAGTATAAAGGCAGAAAGAAAGAAGACTGGAATATCCAGCTCAAGTATGAATGTCATACAAGTTTTTGATTTATAGAAGGCTGGTCAAAGATATAGTTCTTGGAAATTATGATTAAATTGTTAATCACTGATTCTAGGGTATTGTGAGTTAATCACAAAGATACCCGCTCGATTGCATTCTGTTGCGACTTGATGTAAGAACTACTATGGCCTGAAAGACTAGCCAGGAATGAGGTTTAGATACACACAGGGAACATAGTAAATGTTACTATACCTTCCATCGGTGTATTACCTATGTATTTACTTTCATAATTCATTTTAGAGTTTCACACTCTAGCCCTTTGCATAAGTAATCTTGCAAGAAGGTTGTTCATAAGAGAACTTTTTATGTTCGATGTTATGAATAACATAAGGGCCATACTTTCATTATGAATGAGATGTATGTTATGAATAATCATAATAATATATTACCTCTGTGTTTTCTTTCATAATTCATTCTAGAGTTTTATACACTCTAGCCCATTGCACAATGTTTGTTGCAAAAGAGTTGTTCATAAAAACAACAATTGTTGTTCAGTATTATGAATTACATGAAAGGCCATGCTTCCATCCAAGATGGAATGTATGTTATGAATATTGATGGAAATATGATACATCCATAACACTGATGCTATATGTCGCAAGACTAAAAGAATTCCACATATGTGTGGCACTGCATTTGGTCACATTGGAGAATCCCGCATGGAAAATTCCATTATGATGGATTTTGAAGTTGTTTGATTTTGAATCATCTGACACTTGCAACTTTCCTCCAAAAAGTGAAGTGACTGAAATAATGTTCATAGGCCATAAGGAAGGAGCAGCAAACTTATTGGTGATCATACATTTTTTATGTATGTAGTTCAATAAATGTTGTTGCAAGTAGTGGATTTTTCTATCTTCAGAAATGACTCAAGTAGATATATGGATATTTACTTGATGAGACGTAAGTCTGGATCTTTTGAACTCATTCGAAAGGTTTTCTAAAATGAAGTAGAAGTTATTGTAACAAAAAAATTATGTTTCTACAATTCAATTGCAGAAAAGAATATTTGAGTTACAAGTTTAGCGAATGTCTGATGAGTTGTGAAAGGGGTTTCATAACTTGCACCTCCCGGAACACCACTGCAAGTGGAAAGTCCGTGAAGATGTAATCGAACCATTCATGACATGGTAAGATCAAAGATGACATAAATAAATTTGCCATTATCCCTTTTAAAGTGATGCTTTAGAGACTACGGCTTTTACACTCAAAAGAGCTCCATCGGGTCTGTTGAAATGACGCCATGGTATGGTACGCCCAACCATGTTATATCTTTTCTTAAACATTTGGAATATGGGGCTTGTGTAAAAGGTTACAAACCTATTCCAAATCAGACAAGTGCTACTTTGTAGGTTATCCCAAGAAATTGGGTTTTCCCCCACCACTATACCGAGGCAAAGGTTTTTTCCACAAAAATGCTATGCTTTTAAAGAGAATTGTTCTTGCAAAAGGTGAGTGGGAGGACAGTGCAACTCGACGAGATAACCAGTATCTTCATCATCAGATCAAAGGAAGGGAACCTTGGAAGTGATTCCGGAGTTTCCTACTGCGACTGATACGGAAGTCTCTACAATAAAATGTATGGACTTCCGTCAAACTTGCAGCTGAACCACGTAGGCAAGGCTCGTGCAAACCTCTCAGGTGCGCAAATGAGATATTGTTGTTAGACAACAGTATACCTACGATACACAAGGAAGCATTGATGGGCCCTAACTCTGGAATTCGCTAAATGCTAATACAATCTGAGATAGTTTCCATATAACTGATTCATGATTAAAATCTTGATACACCTTTAAGAAGACTTAGAGTCTAACAAATATTTATGGAACTAAAAACTGATACGGATAAAAATGTTTTATCCATAAAGCTCGACTTGTTGCAATAACAAGTTCAAGGAGTTGACTACGATGAGATTGTCTCAACGTAGTGATGCTTAAAGTCAGTTCGGGTTGAACTAGCAATTAATACATATTTCAAATCATGAGATATGAAACATGGATGACAAAAGGATTTCCATTTGATGGAAATGAAACCAAGGACTTGCATGTGTTACAGTCCAAGGTATTTTGTCTATCCAGAGGATGCTAGTAAGGGTGCAAACTTCAGAGTTCCAGCAATGGACAGAAGAGAGCAAAATGGAGTTGGAATCTTCATGTTTTGATGAAATGATCAAAGGGGTTTGACATCATCAATGGGTAACGAAGATTCTTATGATTCAAGAAAGTAAGTGGGAGCATAATAATATTTCTAAAAACCTTGTGTGCTTGACACATTGTTAAATTGGAAATAAATTTCTTGACATGAATTAGGACTTCATTTGAAAATAGTTTTTCGATGAAGTGCTTAGGCTAAATAGCCTTAATATTAGGCATGATGATCTATGGAGATAGATTTACCTAATGGGGCTAAGCAGTGAATACATATTGACAAGATGCTAAAACTTTTTAGCATTTAAAACGCCAAGGAGTGATTCTTGCCGAAGTCACATGGACAGAGTTTTTGCAAGACTCGGTGTCTCAAAACACTGATGAGTAAAATACATGATGGAGATTCCACACACTCTTGTGTTTGGATTAATCATGTATTCCATGGTATGGAAAAAACAACCAGATATGTCCAATACTCCAAAGGTGTTGCTAGTACGAATACCAAAGTGATCAAAGTACTGATCATGGGACAACAGTGAAAGATGTCATTGAGTACTAGAGTAGTACTGATGACATGTTTTCTCGCAAGCAGAGATTATGAAGTGCTCGTTGTAAGTAATTACATCAATACAGTCTTCATCAATGCTCCATGCAATTTTTGATTTAAGTTAAGGGTTTTGTGTAATACACAAAATGGTGGCACGGTAGTTGGAAATTGTTCCAAGTAGGATACTGTGGCAAATTCTATAACAAAGGCTAAGTATGTTGACGCTTTAGAAGCGACAAAGAAGTTGTTGAATCATATAGTTCGTTCCTGAACTTAGTATGGTTCCAAGATGGCTTTGGTAAATGGGACACTATTGCAGATAGTTGCTCCATAACTTAGTCTGAGAAATCAGGTTTCGACCAATGATTCACACATATGCAAAACCAAGTCCACACAAAATATGAATTTTGTGAAAGCATGAAAATGCGAGGATATGCAAAGATACACATGGAGCTGAAGTTGTCCGATCCGTTGGACATCAGGCTATACCACAAGCGAAGCATATTTACACCAGTGTGCCACAGGTGTAAAGTGCATTAGCATTAACTAGATTATTGACTCTAGCGCAAGTGGGAGTCTGTAGGAGATATGCCCTAGAGGCAATAATAAATGTTATTGATTATCTCCCTGTTCATAATTAGGTTTATGTTCCATGCTATAGCTGCTATGGTTCTCGAGTCTACAATAACCACGAGCTTCGGAGGAAGACTCATATGCACGTGTGGGATAATAAATGGTAATATGTATTCCTAGTCTGGCCTCTAAGACTAGGTCAAGTGTTGCATGATGGTTCTGTTTTCCTGATCATGGGCATATCTATGCCAGCAACTTTGAGGGTACAATGTTAGAAGAACATTTGTGTTGAATCGACCTGAATTGATGTTATGCTATGAGATACATTCTTCACAAGTTAATGGTTAGTAACACAGAGAAGTTAATGTTTGCATAATGCCTTAGACTATGAGAGTGACGAGTTTCTTCATGCTTGCTTCCTGAACTTTGGGGGTTGGTAAACGTCATCCGTAAACGGGTGGCTATTATGGCGGCTTATGTGTTCATGGAAAAGTGTGTCAAGTAACTTGATAGCTCGAGATTGGGATTTGCTCCTCCGACGATAGAGAGATATCTCTAGGCCCTCTCGGTGTTACGGTATCCATCATCGTCGGGCCAGACACTTTGTGATTTGATCACGGGGATGCCGGAACACGGTAACGAGAAAAGAGAACAATACCGGTAAAGAGGTAACTGGCGTAGTGGACAAAGTTGTTGATCCACAGGGATGCCAACATGTCTCACCTCGGGTATTTGTAACATATCGTGAAGCAACAGGAATAGCACACGGCAACTAGAGGTTCACTCGAATATTCATTCGTGTGGGTATAGGTGTCAATATGGGTGTCCACGGCTCCGATGTTGATCATTGACCGGAAGGGGTTCCAGGTCATGTCTATACTTCACTGAACCTGTAGGGTCACACGCTTAAGGGTCATCTATCTGCTGAATACTAGATAGGGAGTCTGAGAGAAAGTCTCTGGAAAAAGTTTTTGGAGACAGCGGAAAAGTTCCGAAGAAAGAGGTCACCGGATGAGTTCCAGTGAAACTGAAAAGTTGTTTCAGAGGATACCATAAAGTCAAATTGGTTTTGGCACATGCCTGATAATTCTTGGAGGGTGCCAGAATCATTCTGGAAATTTCTGGGAATTTTTCGGAAGAAAAACCGGAAATGTTTCGGAGCTGCCGGAACCACTTCAGATGCTTTTCACAGATGAAAATCACTAATCCGGAATTGTTTCAAAATGCTTTGAAAATTATTTTAGTGGGTACTGGAAATGTTCTAAGCCCACATAAATATTTTCAGTTTGAACAGACACTGAAAAATGTCGTCGTGAATAGTGAAAGTGCTTTTTGGGATATTTTTGGAAAACCACCTTTTGGGATATTTTCCAAAAGGCTTCTAGAAGGAGTGGGGACCAAGGAAGCCCCTTGGGGGCCCCCCTAGGGGTTGGCCGGCCAAGGGAGGGGCTCCCTCATGGAGCTCCACATGGCACTTCCTTTCCCTCTCATGCCCTTTATGTGGGACATAAAGTGGGGGTACTTTTGGTAGTTTTTAATGCCCATCCTACCCCTTGGTTTTCCTATAAATAGGAGGTGAGGGGGCTGCCCAAACCTTCATCCTTGCTCTCATACACGTGCCATAGACTTGTCTGGCTTCTCTCTCCCTCCTAGTGAAATAGTTTCATAGAGCTGAAAGGCTGTCTGGGTTCCGGCAGGAACTAGTTCTGGACGGCAAAGCCCTGCTGGATAGATGACACCGTATGTGTGCAACTCTATAGAGAGATCATTGTTTCGGTCTTAGTTCAAGAGTGCCTCCCGAAGGGCTGTCCGAGTGACCGTCTGAGTTTTGAGGGTCCTCCCGAAGGGCTGTCCGAGTGACCGTCCAAGTTTTGAGGGTCCTCCCGTAGGGCTGTCCGAGTGACCGTCCGAGTTTCGAAGGTCCCCTCGAAGAGCTGTCCACGACACCGTCCAGTGGACTGTCCGACCGCCTCCCAGAGGGCTGTCCAAGGGGCGGATGAGGGTAGACATCCTCGCAGTTGGGAGGTTGTAAATCCTAGCTGTGGGGATCTGCACCGCCGATCGCCGTCGACTCTACTTCCGCTGCGCTACGAGTCGGTAACGAAAAAGATCAAACCTTGTATGCAGTCTCCATAGTGGTCCTGGGTTGGTGCGTAGGTCAGAAATTTTTTGTTTTCTACTGCGTTTCCCTACACACACGCTTAAGGGTCATCTATCTGCTGAATACTAGGCAGGGAGTCTGAGAGAAAGTCACCGGAAAAGTTTCGGAGACAAACGGAAAGGTTCCGGAGAGAACACAGGAAAAGTTTTGGTAAAACCAAAAAGTTGTTTTGGAGTAAACCATTGAGCCAAAAAGGTTTTCGGCACGCGCCTGGAACTTTTTGGAGATACCAGATGTGACGCCCCCGGCTTAATCGTGCACTAATCATACACGCAAATGCACACGATTAAGCCTAAGGACTCACTTGAATATATCACAACACAACTCTAAAACATAAATAAAGTCATACAAGCATTATATTACAAGCCAGGGCCTGAGGGCTTGAATACATAAGCTTGATGTCGTACAAGCGTCAGCAGAAGCATTAGATATCTGAGGATAGACATAAGTTAACAGAGAAGCCTTAAGAAAGGCGGCGCAAAATAAAAGCTACGATCGAAAGGCGCAGGCCTCCTGCCTGGGACCCTCTGATCCTACTCCTGGACGTCGGCCAACTTGTAGAAGTAACCACCCTCGAGGTGGTAGTAGTAGCCGTCGGCGAGGCAGCTGTCTCAGGGGCTCCATCATCTGGTTGCATCAAACGGATATGGGGAAAAAGAGGAAGCAATGCAACCGTGAGTACTCATCCGAAGTACTCAGCAAGCAAGGATCTACACTACATATGCAACATTATCAAAGGAAGGTTGTATATGTCGACTGGGCTGCAGAAATGCCAGAGTAGAGAGAAGGCCAAGTCCTATCGAAGACTAGCATCTTCCGTGGTCTTGCAGCAATAGAAGAGAGTAGATCAGCACAGTATAATGTAGTGGTTGTTGTCTCAAGTAACAGTCTCGCCCAGAGATCCTTCCTCGACTCCCTGCGAGAAAGCAATCCCGGAGCCATCACATCCAGTTATCATCACAGGTATCAAGTTCTAGCTATATCGATCGGGTTACAACACCGAGTGTCCTTTACCGTAGGACCGGCTATCGATAGATGTTTTCTTCCCTGTAGGGGTGCACCAACTTACCCATCACGCTCGCTTAACTCTGGCCACACACACTTTCCTGGGTCATGCCCGGCCTCGGCCAAACAACACACCGCAACCCCACCTAGAGCTCAGCAGAGAGGTCCCCGCCGGACTAACCTATGCGCACAGGGGTCATGGGACATCGCCCCGTGCACTCCGGGTCGTTGCGCGCAGGGCGATCCAGGCCACCTCCACTGGGGCGCCGACCAGGCCGTGTCGCAATGCTGAACTGGACGTCTGACAGAGCTTTCGGCTGATGCTATGATGCAGAGTGCCCATAACTATTCCCACATGATGGTTAGTGCTATCAGGCCGGAGGCCTGCTCGGATCAAATATCCAAATTGTTAGTGGACTAGGGGCTTGCGGTAACGAACAGAGACTCACGATCGATGTGACCCCATTGCCCCATCTCAAGGACTTGCTGCAAGGGCTAAGAATGCCCAGCCGCGCCTCGTATTTATCTCACGGGTAACCTCCTGGTCAACCCAACATCCCATCATTCGCGGGTACCCCTCAGGGTCCACCCGCCTTTCCAAGTATCAGTTGTATCCTCCAAGTATCCGTGTGTCCATAACATCAAGGGAATCTGAGGTATCACCCTAGTTGGATTCCTACTTGATGTATCCGTCAAGGTGAACTCGGAGGAATCACCCTCGATGGGTTCACACTTGAGGTGTTGCACGACAGCGTCGTTATCAGAAGTGGTGATGGAGGAATCACCCTCGAGGACCACGACCAAATAGCTACTCTACAAGGTTAACATCAGAAGTGCTGACGAGGTATCAACCTCAGCACTCGATAGTAACCCAGTAGTGTCGTATAACTAAGGGGGTGATGTGCGGTGCCGGGTCCTGGTCTTTGATCCCGTTGATCGGGTCTTCTGATAATCCAGCGGGGCGGTTGGGACAAAGTTGGGTCTCTGATGGGTCACTAACCAACCTATACTAAGCAGTTTGAAATAGGCAGGTAAAGTAACAATAAGCAGGTTACAAAAGTAGGCTATGCATCAGAATAGGAGCAATCATTTACAGTAGCAAATTCTAATGCAAGCATGAGAGAATAGAATAGGCGATATCGGGATGATCAAAGGGGGGGCTTGCCTGGTTGCTCGGCGGCAAAGGCAGGGTCATCAGGGGTCGTCGATCTCCGGAGCTGCGTCGGTACCAGGCTCTATCGAGAGAGAAGAGGGGGAGGAAACAGATAAATACACAGCAAACATATGCAACGCAGAGCATGCTATGCAAACGTGTAGTGCAGGGCTGCCTAAAAGCATGTCTAAGTCATATTAGTTATTTTAGGATTTAAGTTGGATTTATTAACCCGGTCTATATGCATTATTCGCCTAACGGAAATGGGTAAAAAGTTATAGGTTCACCTCCGTAGAGGGTCCCATCATGGAAACAGATGGCACGGTCAGCTTCGTCTCGTCGTTCTGATCAACTTTCATGTAGAAAGTTTTTCGATCCGAGCTACGGATTTATTTTAAATGATTTTTAGAAGTTTTATTGATTTTCTGGAATTTATTTAATTATCAACTCAGCATTATCCAGAACAGTGCGGGGGTGATGTCAGCATGATGTCTTGCTAGTGTCAGCAGTCAACAGACGGCTGGCCAGGTCAAACCTGACATGTGGGTCCAGTGGGGCCCACATGTCAGCCTCTGTTAGTTTAATCAAGTTTTATTTAAACTAATTAGGATTAGTTAGTGAGTGGGGCCTACTGTCAGTGACTAATTTAGCATTTAAATTAATTAATTAACCAATTTTATTTTTATCTAAATTCATTTAATTGACTGGGCCCCACATGTCAGTGGGTTGACCCAGTCAACGAGTCAACTGGGCCCACCCGTCAGTGTCTCAGGCGGGTCCCTGTGGCGCCAGGTGGCAGCCACATCGGTTGACCGGCGTTTAAACGCCGGCGCTCGCTCCGGCGACCACCGAAGACGGCAGCGACGCGCGGAAACGACGCACAGTGGGCCATTCGGTCCGCAGTTTCGTCCTACGGGACGGGCACGGCGCGCCGCATCCGTTGGTGGCCATGGCTAGCGTCGGGGAGGGCCGGAACATCGCCGGAGACGAGCAAGGCGGCGGTGGCGTTCAGTGGCGCGAGGAGAAGTGGTTGCGGGGGCTCATAGGTGCGGGACTTGGCGCATTCCAACGCGGGCATCACACCACGTCGAACGGCGGCAACGGCGGCCGTTGAAACGGCCCGCAGCGTCGACTACGATGACGACCGACGGCGGCCAAAGCTTGAGCACGCGGGGGAGCTATCTACGGCACGCGGTGAGAAAAGGAAGAGGTCGGGGAGGACCGGGTGGCTCACAGCGGTGTAGGGAAGGCCCGGGGAAGTTAGGGGAGCTCAGGGCAGCGTGGGTTGAGGCGGTGCAGCGGCGGCGATCCGAGGAAGGGGAAGGGCGCAATTCGGCCATTGCGGGGCGCCGAACTCGAGCGCGTCCTCGTAGTCGACGTAGTCGACGCAGGCGGTGCTCCTGGCGCGGTCTCAGGTGGCAGGGAGGCCGCAGAGCATGTGGGCGACGGCGGTCATGGTGACGGCGACCTCGGGTGAGCTCCAACGAAAGCGAGGGAGGGGACGAGAGGGGGGAACTGGTGGCTAGGGTTACGCGAGCGAGCGAGAGGGCCACGGGGCAGGTCTTAACCTAGCCGGGGAGCCGTGGGATCATCGACAGCGAGGCGAGCGCCGGTCGGATGCGCGCGCGCACTGACGCATGCGGGAGGAGGGAGATGACCTCCAGATGGGCTGGGCCGGACCCTGTAGATAACAGGCCTAAGTGCACAGTAATGAATAGGCCTTTTCTATTTCCTGTTTTCTGCTTCATGTTTTTCTTTTCTGTTTTCAAATTGCTTAGCACCTAAATGACTTTTGTAAAATGTGTGACCTAGTCCAAATATTATAGTGCATTATTCTCAAACACCAAAAATTAGTTTGGGCCAAATATGATTTCATTTGGCTTTTTATTAAATGAAATGGGATTAAAAGGGTGTTGTTTGCTGCTGCTTGAGGTTGTTAGGGTTACTAAACTAATCCATTTAATGTTGGTTACAATTTTATAATTGCCTCTGGATTATTTGCTATTTAATGAACATTTTAGTTTTCCAAATTGAACAACTTTTATTTTCACTTTAAACTTTGAATTGCAATCTGAATTGGAATTTGATATGAGATTTGATGCTATGATGATCAAGCACTGTTAAGCAGGTTGACTTGGCATTATCAAAATGGTAATCACTGTGGCCATTACATAGGGATGTTACACCAGAATTGTTGTGGGAACTTCTGGAATTTTTCTGGAGAGAAAAACCAGAAATGTTCCGGAGCAGCCAGAAATGCTTTGGTTGCTTTTCACTGAAGAAAATCATTGAGCCAGAAATATTTCGGAACACGTCCAGAATTATTTTAGGGGGTACTAGAAATGTTCTAGGCCTGCATAAATATTTTTGGATTTAACGATCGCGGAAAAATGTCTTTGTGAATAGTGAAAAGCATTTTTTGGTTACTTTTTGGAAAGCCACTTTTTTGGGCTTTGCTCAAAAGATCTTAGGGAAGACTTGGGAAGGAGGGAACCCATTTTGGGGGGCCCCACATAGTGTGGTTGGCCAAGGGTGGACCTCCTCCATGGAGCTCCACTTGCCTTCCTTTTATGCCCTTATGAAGGTCACATGGCATGGGCATTTTGGTATTTTCAACTGCCACCCTACCCCTTTGGTTTTCCTATAAATAGAGGTGGAGAGGAGCTCTCCACACTCACTCATTCTCTAACATACAAATGCCATGCATGATCTAGCTTTCTCTCTCCCTCCCATGAAATAGTTTCACTGAGTTGAAAGGCTGTCTGGGTTCCGGTGGGAACTAGTTCTTGACGGCAAAGCCCTGCCGGATAGCTGACACCGTACGTGTGCAACCCCGTAGAGAGGTCGTAGGTTCAATATTTTGCCTGAGGGGCTGTTCGAGGGTCCTCCCGAAGGGCTATCCGAGATACCGTCCGAGTTTTAGGGTCCTCCCGGAGGGCTGTCCATGACAACGTCCGGGGGACTGTCCAACTGCCTCCCGAAGGGCTGTCTGAGGGACTGTCCGAGGGGCAGATGAGGGAGAACATCCTCATGGTTTGGAGGTTGTAAATCCTAGCTGCGGGGATCTGCACCGCCGATCTTCATCGACTCTACTTCCGCTGCGCTACGAGTCGGTAATGATCAAATCAAAAACCTTGTATGCATCTGCATAGTGATCCTGGGCGTGTTCGTAGTGCAGAAATTTTTTATTTTCTGTTGCGTTCCCCTACAGTGGCATCAAGAGCCATGCTATGCATAGATGTAGGTTACAATCTAGAATACATGAGATGTATGGGTGTTGCACAATATAATTTTGTACGAGATGAGTTCAATTACTGAAAATTATTTGTGCGGGTAGCAGATGAAATCTATTACCTGATGTTCTTGTTCCTTCCCTTGAATTTGCGTAGTCCTAATCTTGACAGCATGGTGGAATCTCACAAAGTTCTGGCAATCTACGATCCTTCTATGCTGCTCCTGAGTATGCTAGTTGACAGATCAATGAAGTGCTTCAGTGTCTTTGGGTTCTAACATAGTTAAAGAAAGATGGATGTTTCGCAGACTAAAAGGCAATGCAGATATGATCTGCACGGGGTTCTTGCATATGATGAAGTTCAGTATGGCGCTCGAGATTTTATTATCTCATGTTTCATATGCCCTGCAAAGTTAATCTAGCGACTTGAATAATCATGCTTGATGATGAACGTTGTTGGTAGCTTTGGTTTGTTTCAAAACCTTAGAAGCCACGTAAAATAAAATTTTGCATAAACCTATTAGAGGCATCTAACTTGGTTTTGCAGGATGAAATGAGATGGGCATAAGATGTGGTATAGTCTTTGTCATATTAATTTGATTATGTATGAGATGACTATATAATGTAAATTAACATGACCTGTGTGTCATGATTCGGCATGATGGCTGGAGCCATATGATTGTCACTTTAATGACCTATGTGTCAACCTTATATAATGCACTAAATTTATTAGCTATAAAGATAGCAATATTATCTGGTGCATCGACAAGGTGGTGGCAATCTTCACGAAGGTGAACACCGACGCAAATGCCAAAGACGAAGAAATTAAAGACTTCTCAATTAGAAAGGGCTATACCATATCCTGCTATTATGAATTGCCTCAGATGTTTATCCCTCTTGATGCACCCTTCTTGATTACATGGTAATGACTTTTTATTAGGGTGATCTCTCACTTAAAATATCAAGTAGTTAGTGTTCTCCCAAGTGTAGCACCGTCATGGCACCTATCTCTTCGGGGTATCACATGATCTCCATGGGTATGCACGATTAGAGAAGTGTGAGGTGGGTGAGTTGAGACCTTGCAGCGGGATCACTTGGTTGTCTTGACATTCCGGAGGATCGTCCTGAGCTCGGAACACGCCTATCGAAAGATGTGATTGGCAAGTAGGCCTACCGGTTGAGATTTTCGTCATCAGTGATGATCTGCATCAATGGCGAACAATTGATACGTGGGTCTTGTATCACTCACAATCAATTATGAGAGATGTTGATTTGAGTGGGAGCGCACTTTAGAATTAATTTTTTTAATTCTTAGTGCAAATTAATTATGAATATAGTCTAAGTGTGATTTGCATAAAAGCTGTAGAATAATGGCTTGCGTTTCCACCTTCCCTATTAAAAATTTAATTAGCTATTATTTATCTAGTTAAAAACTTTACGATTGGTAACGTAATATGAGGATTGTCCTCAAGAGTGCCGAGAAGAACTTTGTCCTATCGCATGCTTTCGGTATTCTCCCGCTAACGCTAAGGATGATGTGACTCTCGTCCTTCGATCCAAAAGCTAGAATTCCGTTACAGTCAAGTGCAATATATTTGCTTCCATGAGGCCCGAACATCAAAAGTTTGGGATAGTTATGTGATATTCATGGAACTTAAAATTATTTTTAGATGCAGACAAAGGCTAAAAGATATGAAATATCCGAAGCAATGTTTGTTTGCAAAGTATTAGTGAAGTGTTTACCATGCATTGGACTGTTAAGAGAGGGATCCAGAAGAATGCCTGTCATGTGATGAAGGTGAATAAAACAACAACTTAAGAGAAAGGAAATGTTCGAAGGGTGTCAGTAAGACTTACATCCCTAGGAAGTCTGAGGCTGGCACCACTCTTAAAATTGGGTGCTTCTTCTGAGAGTAGGAGAATGATTGGAAGTAAAACTGTTAGAAGTATAAAGACAAAAAGAATGAAGACTGGAATGTCCAGCTCATGTATGAATGTCATACGAGTTGTTGATGTATGGAAGGCTGGCCAAAGATATAATTTTTGGGAATTATGATTAAACATGTTAGTCACTGATTCTAGGGTATTGTGATTAAAATTTGATCACAGGGATACCCGCTCGATTGCATTCTATTGCGACTCGATGCAAGAACTACTACGGCCTAAAAGACTTGCTAGAAATGAGGTTTAGATACGCGCTGGGAACATAGTAAAAGTTACTACACCTTCCATCATCATATTACCTCTGTATTTATTTTCATAATTCATTTTACAGTTTTATACACTCTAGCCCATTTGCATAATGTTTTGTCGCAAGAAGGTTGTTCATGAGAGAACAATTTTTCTTCGGTGTTATGAACAACATGAGGGCCATACTTTCATTATGAATGAGATATATGTTATGAATATTGTAAAAATATAATACATCCGTGACACTGACGCTAAATGTCGCAAGACTAAAAGAATACCACATATGTGTGGCACTGCATTTGGTCACATTGGAGAAACTCGCGTGGAGAAATTCCATAATGATGGATTTTGAAGTCATTTGATTATGAATCATCTGACACTTTCAACTTTCATCCAAAAAGTGAAGTGACTGAAATACCGTTCATAGGCCATAAGGAACGAGCAACGAACTTATTGGTGATCATACATTTTGATGTGTGTAGTCCGATTAATGTTGTTGCTAGCAGTGGATTTGTCTATCTTCAGTATTGACTAAAGTAGATATATGGATATTTACATAATGAGACATAAGTCTGGATCTTTTGAAATCATTCAAAAGGTTTTCAAAATGATGTAGAAATTATAGTAACAAGAAAATTATGTTTCTGGAATTAGATTGCGAAAAGGAATATTGGAGTTACAAGTTTAGCGAATGTCTGATGAGTTGTGAAAAGAGTTTCATAACTTACACCTCCCGGAACAGCACTATGAGTGGAATGTCCATGAATATGTAATCAAACCATTTATGACATGGTAAGATCAAAGATGACATAAATCAATTTGCCATTATCCCTTTTAAAGTAATGCTTTAGAGACTGCGGATTTTACACTGAAAAGAGCACCATCAGATCTGTTGAAATGATGCCATGGTATGGTACGTTCAACCATGTTATGTCTTTCTTAACATTTGGAATAAGGGGCCTGTGTAAAATGTTTACAGACCTATTCCAAATCAGACAAGTGCTACTTTGTAGGTTATACCAAATTATTGGGTATTCCTCCATCACTATACCGAGGCAAAAGGTTTGTCACAAAGATTAGTATGATTTTGAAGAAAATGATTCTTGCAAAAAGGTGAGTGGGAGGACAATGCAACTCGACGAGATATAGTATCTTCATCATCAGGTCAAGGGACAGAAAACTTGGAAGTAATTCCAGAGTTTCCAACTGTGACTGATACAGAAGCCTCTACATGAGATGTATGGACTTCGGTCGAACTTGCAGCTGAACCACGTAGGCGAACTCATGCAAACCTCTCAGGTGCGCAAACGAGATATTGTTGTTAGACAACAGTATAACTACGATACATAAGGAAGCATTGATGGACCCTGACTCCGGAATTGGCTAAATGCCAATATAATCCGAGATAGTTTCCACATAAATGGTTCAAGATTAGATCTTGATAAACCCTTCGGAAGACTTAAAGTCTAAAAAATATTAATGGAAGTATAAACTGATACAAATACAAGTGTTTTATCCATAAAGCTCGACTTGTTGCTTATAACAAATTCAAGGAATTAACTACGATGAGATTGTCTCACCATAGCGATGCTTAAAGTTGGTTCGGGTTAAACTAGCAATTAATACGTATTTCAATCATGAGATATGATACATGGATGCAAAAAGGATTTCCATGAGATGGAAATGCAACCTAGGACTTGTGATACAGTCCAGAGTATTTAGTCGATCCAGTGGATGCTAGTGAGTGTGCAGACTTCAGAGATCCAGAAATGGACAGAAGAGAGCATAATGGAGTTGGATTCTTTGTTTTGATGAAATAGTCAAAAGAGTTTTGATTTCATTAATGGAAAGTGAAGATGCTTGCGGAAAAAAGAAAGTAAATGGGAGCATAATAATATTTCTAAAAACCTTGTGTGCTTGACACATTGTTGATTGGAAATAATATAACTTTCTTGACACGAATTAGGACTTCATTGAAAAATAGTTTTTCAATGAAGAACTTGGGATAGGTAGCCTAGATATTAGGCATAATTATCTATGGAGATAATATTGCCTAATAGGCTAAGCCAAGAATACATATTGACAAGATGCTAAAATGGATTAGCATGAGAACACCAAGAAGTGTTTCTTGCCGACGTCACATGGAAAGAGTTTTGCAAGACTCGGTGTCCTAAAACACTGATAAGATAAATACATGATGGAGGTTCCACACACTTTTGTGTTTGGATTAATCATGTATTCCATCGTATGTAAAACAACCAGATATCTCCGGTACTCTCAAGCTGTTGCGAGTACAGATACCAAGGTGATAAAAAATATTGATCATAGGACAACAGCGAGAAATGTCGTTGAGTACTAAAGTAGTACTGATGACATGTTTTCTTGCAAGCGAAGATTATGAAGTGCTCGTTGTAAGTAGTTACATCGATACTGTCTTCATCAATGCTCCATGCGATTTTTGATTTAAGTTAAGGGTTTTGTGTAAAACACGATGTGGTGGCACGGTAAGTTGGAATGGTTCCAAACAGGTTGTTGTGGTGAATTCTATAATGAAGGCTGAGTATGTTAACGCTTTAGAAGTGACAAAGAAGATGTTGAATCATATAGTTCATTCATGAACTTAGTATGGTTCCAAGATGGCTTTGGTCAAAGGAACACTATTGTAGATAGTTGCTCCCTAGCTCAGTCTGAGGAATCAAGGTTCGAACAGTGATTCACATATATACAAAGCCAAGTCCACACAAAATATGAATTTTGTGAAAGAGTGAAAATGCGAGGATATGCAAAGATACACACGGACCTGAAGTTGTTAGATCCGTTGGAAAGGGACTATACCACGAGCAAAGCATATTTTACACCGGTATGCCAAAGGTGTAAAGTGCACTAGCATTGACTAGATTATTGACTCTAGTGCAAGTGGGAGTCTGTAGGAGATATGCCCTAGAGGCAATAATAAATGTTATTATTTATCTCCAAGTTCGTAATTGATGTTTATGTTCCATGCTATAACTGCAATGATTCTCGAGTCCGCAATATCAACGAGGCTCGGAGGGAAACTCACATGCATGTGTGTAATAATAAACGGTAAAATGTATTCCTATTCATGCCTCTAAGACTGGCTCGAGTATGGCATGATGATCCTATTTTCCTGATCATGGGCATGACTATGCCGCCAATTTTGAGGGCTGATACGTCCATTTTGCATCATGCTTTTATATTGATATTTATTGCATTATGGGCTGTTATTACACATTATGGTACAATACTTATGCTTTTTCTCTCTTATTTTACAAGGTTTACATGAAGAGGGAGAATGCCAGCAGCGGGAATTCTGGGCTGGAAAAGGAGCAAATATGATAGATCTATTCTGCACAACTCCAAAAGTCCTAAAAATCCACGAAGAATTGTTTTGGAATATATAAAAAATATGGGGTGAAGAAAATACCAGAGGGGACCCACCAGGCAGCCCCAAGCCTGGGGGACGCGCCCCTGTGGCTTATGGGCCACCTGGCAGGCCTCCGGTACCCATCTTCTTCTATATGAGGTGTTTTGACCTGAAAAAAATAATAAGAGAGCTTTCGGGACGAAACGTCGCCGTCTCGAGGCGGAACCTGGGCAGAAGCAATCTAGGGCTCCGGTGGAGCCGTTCTGCCGGGGAAACTTCCCTCCCGGAGGGGGAAATCGAAGCCATTGTCATCACCAATGATCCTCTCATCGAGAGGGGGTCAATCTCCATCAACATCTTCACCAGCACCATCTCCTCTCCAAACCCTCGTTCATCTCTTGTATCTGATCTTTGTCTCAAAACCTCAGATTGGTACCTGTGGGTTACTAGTAGTGTTGATTACTCCTTGTAGTTGATGCTAGTTGGTTTATGCGGTGGAAGATCATATGTTCAGATCCTTAATGATATTTATTACTCCTCTGATTATGAACATGAATATGCTTTGTGAGTAGTTATGTTCATTCCTGAGGACATGGGAGAAGTCTTGTTATAAGTAATCATGTCAATTTGGTATTCGTTCGATATTTTGATGAGATGTATGTTGTCTTTCCTCTAGTGGTGTTATGTGAACGTCGACTACATGACACTTCACCATAGTTTGGGCCTAGGGGAAGGCATTGGGAAGTAATAAGTAGATGATGGGTTCCTAGAGTGACAGAAGCTTAAACCCTAGTTTATGAGTTGCTTCGTAAGGGGCTAATTCTTCTTTCATAGTTGCAGATGCTTGCGAGAGGGGTTAATCATAAGTGGGAGGCTTGTCCAAGTAAGGACATCACCCAAGCACCGGTCCACCCACATATCAAATTATCAAAGTAACGAACGCGAATCATATGAGCATGATGAAAACTAGCTTGACAGTAATTCCCATGTGTCCTCGGGAGCAGTTTGCTTTATATAAGAGTTCGTCCAGGCTTATCCTTTGCTACAAAAAGGATTGGGCCATCTTGCTACACCTTTGTTACACTTGTTACTTATTACCCGTTATGATTTATCTTATCACAAAACTATCTGTTGCCGATAATTTTAGTGCTTGCAGAGAATACCTTGCTGAAAACCGCTTGTCATTTCCTTCTGCTCCTCGTTGGGTTTGACACTCTTACTTATCGAAAGGACTATGATAGATCCCCTATACTTGTGGGTCATCAAGACTCTTTTCTGGCGCCGTTACCGGGGAGTGGAGAGCCTTTGGTGAGTGGAATTTGGTAAGGAAACATTTATATAGTGTGCTGAAATTTACTGTCACTTGTTACTATGGAAAATAATCCTTTGAGGGGTTTGTTTGGGGTATCTTCACCCCGGCCGGAAGATCAAAGAGTTGCCCCTCAACCTACTGAACCTACTGAAAATATTTATTATGAAATTCCTTCGGGAATGATAGAGAAACTGCTAGCTAATCCTTATGCAAGAGATGGAACACTACATCCGGATATGCATCTAATATATGTGGATGAAGCTTGTGGATTATTTAAGCTTGCAGGTTTTCCCGAGGATGAGGCCAAGAAGAAGGTTTTCCCTTTATCTTTGAAGGATAAGGCATTGACATGGTATAGGCTATGCGATGATATTGGATCATGGAACTACAACCAATGAAAATTAGAATTTCATCAGAAGTTTTACCCTATGCATCTGGTTCATCGTGATCGGAATTATATTTATAATTTTTGGCCTCGTGAAGGAGAATGTATCGCTCTAGCTTGGGGGAGGCTTAATTCAATGTTATATTCATGCCCCAATCATGAGTTCTCAAGAAAAATTATTATTCAGAATTTTTATGCTCGGCTTTCTCGTAATGATCAATCCATGCTCGATACTTCTTGTACTGGTTCTTTTATGAGGAAGACTATTGAATTCAAATGGGATTTATTGGAAAGAATTAAACGCAACTCTGAAGATTGGGAACTCAACGAAGGTAAGGAGTCAGATATAAACCTTAAGTTTGATTGTGTTAAATCTTTTACGGATACTGATACTTTTCGTGAATTTAGCACTAAATATGGACTTGACTCTGAGATAGTAGCTTCCTTTTGTGAATCATTTGCTACTCATGTTGATCTCCACAAGGAGAAGTGGTTTAAATATCATCCTCCCATTGAAGTAAAAGTAGTAGAACCTATTAAAGTTGAAGAAGAAACCATTACTTATAATGTTGATCCTGTTGTTCCTACAGTTTATATTGAAAAACCACCTTTCCCTGTTAGAATAAAGGATCATGCTAAAGCTTCAACTGTGGTTCGTAAGAGTTATACTAGAACACCTACACCCCTTGAACAAATTAAAGTTGAACCTAGTATTGCTATGGTTAAAGATCTCTTGGTCGATAATATTGATGGGCATGTTATTCATTTATGTGATGAAGCTGCTAGAATTTCTAGACCTAATACTAAAGATAAACATAGACCTCTTGTTGGCATGCCTGTTGTTTCTGTTAAAATAGGAGATCATTGTTATCATGGCTTATGTGATGTGGGTGCTATTGTGAGTGCAATTCCCTTTACTTTATACCAAGAAATTATGAATGATATTGCACCTGCTGAAATAGAAGATATTGATGTTACTATTAAGCTTGCTAATAGAGATACTATATCACCAATTGGGATAGTTAGAGATGTTGAAGTCCTGTGTGGGAAAACCAAATACCCTACTGATTTTCTTGTTCTTGGTTCCCCACAGGATGATTTTTGTCCCATTATATTTGGTAGACCTTTCTTGAACACTGTTAATGCTAGGATAGATTGCGAGAAAGAAATTGTTACTATAAGTTTTGGGGATGTGTCCCATGAGTTTAATTTCTCTAAATTTCGTAGACAACCCCATGATAAAGAATTGCCTAGTAAGGATGAAATTATTGGTCTTGCTTCTATTGCTATGCCTCCTATGGATCCTTTAGAACAATATTTGCTTGATCATGAGAATGATATGCATATGAATGAAAGGATTGAAATAGATAAGATTTTCTTTGATCAGCATCCTATTTTAAAACACAAATTGCCTGTTGAGATTCATGGGGATCCTCCTCCACCCAAGGGTGATCCCGTGTCTGAACTTAAATAGTTACCTGATACTCTGAAATATGTTTATCTTGATGAAAAGAAGATATATCCTAATATTATTAGTGCTACCCTTTTAGAGCATAAAGAATAGAGATTATTGAAAACTCTAAGGAAGCACCGTGTTGCTATTGGATATACTCTTGATGATCTTAAGGGCATTAGTCCCACTCTATGTCAGCATAAAATTAATATGGAGCCTGATGCTAAACCAGTCGTTGATTACCAACGACGGTTAAATCCCAAGATGAAGGAAGTGGAAAGAAATGAAATACTAAAGCTTCTGGAAGCAGGTATAATTTATCCTATTGCTGATAGTAGATCGGTAAGTCCCATTCATTGTTTCCCTATGAAGGGAGGTATTACCGTTGTTCCTAATGATAAAAATGAATTGATCCCACAGATAATTGTTACAGGGTATAGAATTGTAATTGATTTTAGAAAATTAAACAAAGCTACTAGGAAAGACCATTACCCTCTACCTTTTATTGATCAAATGCTAGAAAGATTGTCCAAACATACACACTTCTGCTTTCTAGATGGTTATTCTGGTTTCTCTCAAATACCTGTGTCAAAAGAGGATCAAGAAAAGGCTTTCTAGATGGTTATTCTGGTTTCTCTCAAATACCTGTGTCAAAAGAGGATCAAGAAAATACTACTTTTACTTGCCCTTTCGGTACCTTTGCTTATAGATGTATACCTTTTGGTTTATGCAATGCACCTGCTACCTTTCAAAGATGTATGACTGCTATATTCTCTGACTTTTGTGAAAAGATTGTTGAGGTTTTCATGGATGATTTCTCCATTTATGGAACCTCTTTTGATGATTGCTTGAGCAACCTTGATCGAGTTTTGCAGAGATGTGAAGAAACTAATCTTGTCTTGAATTGGGAAAAGTGCCACTTTATGGTTAATGAAGGCATTGTCTTGGGGCATAAAATCTCCGAAAGAGGTATTGAAGTTGATAAAGCTAAGGTTGATGCTATTGAAAAAATGTCGTGTCCTACAGATATCAAAGGTATAAGAAGTTTCCTCGGTCATGTTGGTTTCTATAGGAGGTTTATTAAAGACTTCTCTAAGATTTCTAGACCTCTCACTAATCTCTTAAAAAAAGATGTTCCTTTTGTTTTTGATGATGATTGTGTAGAAGCATTTGAAATTCTTAAGAAAGCCTTGATTTCTGCTCCTGTTGTTCAACCACCTGATTGGAACCTACCCTTTGAAATCATGTGTGATGCTAGTGATTATGCTGTTGGTGCTGTTCTAGGACAAAGAGTTGATAAGCAATTAAATGTTATCCATTATGCTAGTAAAACTCTAGACAGTGCTCAAAGAAACTATGCTACCACTGAAAAAGAATTTTTAGCAGTTGTGTTTGCTTGTGATAAGTTCAGATCTTATATTGTTGATTCCAAAGTAATTGTTCACACGGATCATGCTGCTATTAAATATCTTATGGAAAAGAAAGATGCTAAACCTAGACTTATTAGATGGGTTCTTTTGCTACAAGAATTTGATTTGCATATTGTTGATAGAAGGGTGCTGAGAACCCCGTAGCAGACAACTTGTCTAGGTTAGAAAATGTTCATGATGACCCACTACATATTGATGATAGCTTCCCTGATGAACAATTGGCTATCATAAATGCTTCTCGTAATACGCCATGGTATGCTGATTATGCTAATTACATTGTTGCTAAATTTATACCACCTAGTTTCACATACCAGCAAAAGAAAAAGCTCTTCTATGATTTAAGACATTACTTTTGGGATGACCCACACCTCTATAAAGAAGGAGTAGATGGTGTTATTAGACGTTGTGTACCTGAGCATGAACAGGAACATATCCTACGTAAGTGTCACTCCGAGGCCTACGGGGGACACCATGCTGGAGATAGAACTGCACACAAGGTATTACAATCTGGTTTTTATTGGCCTACTCTCTTCAAGGATGCTCGTAAGTATGTCTTGTCTTGTGATGAATGTCAAAGAATTGGTAATATTAGTAGACGTCAGGAAATGCCTATGAATTATTCACTTGTTATTGAACCATTTGATGTTTGGGGCTTTGATTACATGGGGCCTTTTCCAAAGTCCAATGGGTATACACATATTTTGGTTGCTGTTGATTATGTTACTAAGTGGGTAGAAGCTATTCCAACTAGTAGTGCTGATCATAACACTTCCATTAAAATCCTTAAAGAAGTTATTTTTCCAAGATTTGGAGTCCCTAGATATTTAATGACTGGCGGTGGTTCACACTTTATTCATGGTGCTTTCCGTAAATTGCTTGCTAAGTATGATGTCAACCATAGAATTGCATCTCCGTATCATCCTCAGTCTAGTGGTCAAGTAGAATTGAGCAATAGGGAAATTAAATTGATCTTGCAAAAGACCATTAATAGATCTAGAAAGAATTGGTCTAAGAAACTTGATGATGCATTATGGGCATACAGAACTGCATATAAAAACCCTATGGGTATGTCTCCGTATAAAATGGTTTATGGAAAAGCATGTCACTTACCTCTCGAACTAGAACATAAGGCTTATTGGGTAATTAAAGAGCTCAACTATGATTTCAAACTTGCTGGTGAGAAGAGGCTATTTATATTAGCTCACTTGATGAATGGAGAACCCAGGCCTATGAGAATGCCAAGTTGTTTAAATAAAAAGTTAAAAGATGGCATGATAAAAGGATACAAAAGCGAGAATTTAATGTAGGTGACCATGTCTTGCTATACAATTCTCGTCTAATATTTTTTGCAGGAAATCTTCTCTCTAAATGGGAAGGGCCTTACATTATCGAGGAAGTATATCGTTCCAGTGCCATCAAGATCAACAATGCCGAAGGCACAAATCCGAAGGTGGTAAACGGGCAGAGAATCAAACATTATATCTCACGTACTACCATAAATGTTGAGACCAATATTATTAATACCATAACACCGGACGAGTACATAAGGGATGTCTACCAGAACGTTTCAGACCCCGAAAAGGAATAGGTATGTGGTATGATAAGTAAACCGACTCCAAAACTTTTCCAGAAGCAATTTTACTCCGTTTTGGAATATTTAAAAAATTAGGAAAATTTAAACTAGTCTGAATAGTGCACGAGGAGGCGACCAGCCTGCAGGGCGCGCCCTACCCCCTTGGGCGCACCCCTGTGGCTTGTGGCCACCTCGTATGCCCTCTGAACTCTGTTTTCTTGTAGTACACTCCTTTTGGTTGATAAAAAATCATTATATAATGTCCCAATGGTTTTGACCACCGTACCACGGCAATATCTCATGTTCTTGTTTTGAGTTGTTTTTCTGACAGATCTAGATTGCCATGACGTCTCCAAGCGCCCCCAAGGACAAGTTTTTTGAGAAGGTCATCAACCCTTACCTCGCGGAGGTGCTGCAACAACCTCAATAAATTGAGATGCGTGAGGTGGTGCTGCACATCCGCGATGTTGAAAGGCCAAAGAAGACCGGAAGCGTGGAGGCAAGGCTCGAAGCAATGGAGCAGCAAGTCTTCAAGTGCCAAGGGATGGTGGAAGGTGGACTCAACGCCAATCACATGATAATCGCGGAGTTTACCCATGATCACAAGATGGACGCCAAGGACATCGGGGAACATATCTTCAAGCTTCATGAGAAAATCGAGCATCTCCAAGCCCAGATCTATGACCTGCAAAACCAAAACTGCGAGTATGAATACAGATTTAAGATGATGAGTTTGGTTGCAGATTTGAGGATCCCGGAGACTCGAGCATCTTTTTATGATGGTGAACCTATGCCTTGGAAGTCGGAGGATAAGCCTCCAACATCATGAACAACTCCATCATCACCACCTCCGAAGAAAGAGACATAAATACATGTGTATGGGCACTCCCCTTGGCTTGTGCCAAGCTTGGGGGAGGTGTCCTGGTATCGTATCACCATCACATCTTTACCTTTATTGTTTTCCTTAGTTCGATCCTTTTGGTTACATCTTTACTTAGTAGAATAAAAGTTTTTACTATGATCTAGCTTTGAGTTTTGCTTTATGTTCCCCCTATGTA
Source organism: Thinopyrum elongatum (assembly GCA_011799875.1). Classification (NCBI taxonomy): domain Eukaryota; kingdom Viridiplantae; phylum Streptophyta; class Magnoliopsida; order Poales; family Poaceae; genus Thinopyrum; species Thinopyrum elongatum. The sequence goes on from CM022298.1 coordinate 27,742,040, forward strand.
ATCAAGTCCAAGAGTTATATAATAAAGATTAGTTTGAGTTGAGGGCTTTGCTTTCTTACTATGATCATGAGAAAAAGAAATAAATAGAAGAAGAATAGAATAAAAGCAGTAAAAAGATTATATAATGATCTTATGGGAAGTGACGACTTCACATATAAGAAGTATGTCGCATGAAATTTGTTGAGAGTTGACAAATGTAGTTTTGGTCATTGTTGCAATTAATAGGAAGTATTAAAGAAAGAGAGGTTCACATATAAATATATTATCTTGGACATCTTTTGTGATTGTGAGCACTCATTAAAATATTCTATGCTAAGAAGTTGATGTTGGACAAGAAAGACAACATAATGAGTTATGTTTTCTTATTTCTAAATAGAAGTTATATTGTCATGGATCCTCTAACATGAGATGCTTGCTTCCACCTCATACTAGCCAAAACTTCCGCACCAAGTAGAGATACTACTTGTGCATCCAAACACCCTTAACCCAGTTTTGCCATGAGATTCCACCATACCTACCTATGGATTGAGTAAGATCCTTCAAGTAAGTTGTCATCGGTGCAAGCAATAAAAATTGCTCTCTAAATATGTATGATCTATTAGTGTGAGGAAAATAAACTTTATACGAACTTGTGATACGGAAGAAATAAAAGCGACGGACTACATAATAAAGTTCTTTATCACAAGCGGCAATATAAAGTGACGTTCTTTTGCATTAAGATATTGTGCATCCAACCATAAAAGCGCATGACAACCTCTGCTTCCCTCTGCGAAGGGCCTATCTTTTACTTTTACTTTCTAGTACTTACCTTTATGCAAGAGTCATGGTGATCTTCACCACTTTCTATATATCGCCTTTTTCTCTTGGCAAGCGTCATGTGTTGGGGAATGATCTAGACATATATATCCACTCGGATGTAGGTGATCATGAGTTATTATTGTTGACATTACCCTTGAGGTAAATAGTTAGGAGGCGAAACTATGAGCCCCTATCTTTCACTGTGTCCAATTGAAGCTTTGACCTCATAAGTACCGCGTGAGTGTTAGCAATTATGGAAGACTAAAAGATGATTGAGTATGTGGATTTGCTTTACAAGCTCTTATATTGACTCTTTCCAATATTATGATAAATTGCAATTGCTTCAATGACTGAGATCATGGTTTGTTAGTTTCCAATAATGTTTCTGATTCATACTTTACGTTGTGAATGAATTGTCACTTTAGCATAAGAAATTATATGCCAATATATGTTGCTGTTCTAAAGATGATCATGATGCCTTCATGTCCGTATTTTATTTTATCGACACCTTTGTCTATAAACATGTGGACATGATTATCGATTTCGGCTTTCGCTTGAGGACAAGCGAGGTCTAAGCTTGGGGGAGTTGATACGTCCATTTTGCATCATGCTTTTATATTGATATTTATTGCATTATGGGCTGTTATTACAAATTATGGTACAATACTTATGCCTTTTCTCTCTTATTTTACAAGGTTTACATGAAGAGGGAGAATGCCGGCAGCGGGAATTCTGGGCTGGAAAAGGAGCAAATATGACAGACCTATTCTGCACAACTCCAAAAGTCCTGAAAATCTACGAAGAATTATTTTGGAATATATAAAAAATATTGGGCGAAGAAAATACCAGAGGGGACCCACCAGGCAGCCACAAACCTAGGGGCGTGCCCTACCCCCCAAGGTGCGCCCCTGTGGCTTGTGGTCCACCTGGCAGGCCTCCGGTCCCCATCTTCTGCTATATGAGGTGTTTTGACTTGGAAAAAATAATAAGAGAGCTTTCGGGAATAAGCGTCACCGTCTCGAAGTGGAACCTGGGCAGAAGCAATCTAGGGCTCCGGCGGAGCCGTTCTGCCGGGGAAACTTCCCTCCCGAAGGGGGAAATCGAAGCCATCGTCATCACGAACGATCCTCTCATCGAGAGGGGGTCAATATCCATCAACATCTTCACTAGCACCATCGCCTCTCCAAACCCTAGTTCATCTCTTGTATCCGATCTTTGTCTCAAAACCTCAGATTGGTACCTGTGGGTTGCTAGTAGTGTTGATTATTCCTTGTAGTTGATGCTAGTTGGTTTATCCGATGGAAGATCATATGTTTAGATCCTTAATTATATTTATTACTCCTCTGATTATGAAAATGAATATGCTTTGTGAGTAGTTACGTTCGTTCCTGAGGACATGGGAGAAGACTTGTTATAAGTAATCATGTGAATTTGGTATTCGTTCGATATTTTGATGAGATGTATGTTGTCTTTCATCTAGTGGTGTTATGTGAACGTCGACTACATGACACTTCACCATTGTTTGGGCCTAGGGGAAGGCATTGGGAAGTAATAAGTAGATGCTGGGTTGCTAGAGTGATAGAAGATTAAACCCTAGTTTATGAGTTGCTTCGTCAGGGGATGATTTGGATCCATATGTTTCATGCTATGGTTAGATTTATCTTAATTCTTCTTTCGTAGTTGCGGATGCTTGCGAGAGGGGTTAATCATAAGTGGGAGGCTTGTCCAAGTAAGGCCAGCACCCAAGCACCGGTCCACCCACATATCAAATTATCAAAGTAATGAACGCAAATCATATGAGCATGATGAAAACTAGCTTGACAGTAATTCCCATGTGTCCTCGGGAGCAGTTTGCTTTATATAAGAGTTCGTCCAGGCTTATCCTTTGCTACAAAATGGATTGGGCCACCTTGCTGCACCTTTGTTACACTTGTTACTTATTACCCGTTACGAATTATCTTATCACAAAACTATCTGTTACCGATAATTTCAGTGCTTGCAGAGAATACCTTGCTGAAAACCACTTGTCATTTCCTTCTGCTTCTCGTTGGGTTCGACACTCTTACTTATCGAAAGGACAATGATAGATCCCCTATACTTGTGGGTCATCAAGGGCATAATTTGAGGAGAACATATGTGTTGAATCGACCCGAATTGATGTTATGCTATGAGATACATTCATCACAAGTAAATGGTTAATAACACAGAGAAAGTTAACATTTGCATAATTTCTGAGACCATGAGAGTATTATGTTCCTTCGTACTTGCTTCGTGAACTTTGGGGTTTGTTAAACATCATCTGTAACAGGGTGGCTATTACGGCGGCTTACGGGTTCACGGAAAAGTATGACAAGTAACTTGATAGCTCAAGATTGGGATTTGCTCCTCCGATGATGGAGAGATATTCTTAGGGCCCTCTTGGCATTATGGTATCCGTCATCGTCTGGCCAGACACAATGTGATTCGATCACAGGGATGCCGGAAGGCGGAAACCAGATAAGAAAACAAAATCGGTAATGAGGTAACTGGCATAGTGGACAAGTTGTTGATCCACGAGGATGCCGATAAGTCTCACCTCGGCTATTTGTAACATATCATGAAGCAACAGGAATAGTACACAACAAACTACAGGTTCACTCGAATATTCATTCGTGTGGGTATAGGGAACAATATTCATTCATTGATTGGAAAGTGTTCCGGTCATGTCTATACTTCACCAAACCTATAGGGTCACACGCTTAAGGGTCATCTATCTGCTGAATACTAGACAGGGAGTCTAAGAGAAAGTCACCGGAAAAGTTTCAGAGACAAACGGAAAGGTTCCGGAGAGAACACCAGAAAAGTTTCGGTAAAACCAAAAAGTTGTTTCGGAGTAAACCATTGAGCCAAAAAGGTTTTCAGCATGCGCCTGGAACTTTTTGGAGGTACCAGAATTGTTCTGGGAACTTCTAGAATTTTTCTGGAGAGAAAAACCGGAAATGTTCTGGAGCAGCCGGAAATGCTTTGGTTGCTATTCGCTGAAGAAAATCATTGATCTGGAAATATTTCAGAACGCGTCTAGAATTATTTTAGGTGGTACTGGAAATGTTCTGGGCCTGCATAAATATTTTTGGATTTAACGGTCGCAGAAAAATATCTTTATGAATAGTGAAAAGCACTTTTTCGTTACTTTTTGGAAAGCCACTTTTTTGGGCTTTGCTCAAATGATCTTAGGGAAGACATGGGAAGGAGGGAACCCCTTTTGGGGGGGCCCCACATAGTGTGGCCGGCCTTCCTTTTATGCCCATGTGAAGGTCACATGGCATGGGCATTTTGGTATTTTCAAGTGCCACCCTACTCACTCATTCTCTCACATACAAATGCCAAGCATGATCTAGCTTTCTCTCTCCCTCCTAGGAAATAGTTTCATAGAGCCGAAAGGCTGTCTGGGTTCCGGTGGGAGCTAGTTCTGGACAGCGAAGCCCTGCCGGATAGCTGACACCGTATGTGTGCAACCCCATAGAGAGGTCGTAGGTTCGATACTTTGCCCCAGGGGCTGTTTGAGGGTCCACCCGAAGGGCTGTCCGAGATACCGTCCGAGTCCAAGGGTCCTCCCGGAGGGCTGTCCGGGGGATTGTTCGACTGCCTCCCGAAGGGCTGTCTGAGGGGCAGACAAGGGAGAACATCCTCGCGGTTGGGAGGTTGTAAATCCTAGCTGCGGGGATCTGCACCGCCGATCTTCATTGACTCTACTTCCACTGCGCTACGAGTTGGTAATGATCAGATCAAAAACCTTGTATGCATCTCCATAGTGATCCTGGGCATGTTCGTAGTGCGGATTTTTTTTGTTTTCTGTCGCGTTCCCCTACACGTGACCCTTCTATCGTACCACCAACACGCCCTCTCTCGGGTCATGCCTTGGGTGTCCCATGTGTCACTCCTGACACCTACCACATCCGTGGCTACTCTGGCCCAAACGGGGACCCATGGCCATATAACTTAACCTGGGACCACAAAGTTATCGCTGTCTACCTGATCAGGGTAGCATGCACGCATAACCTCGCCTCTTTGGTGGTACCAGTAAAAGTGCACGCGGTTAGACCAAGTCAAGGCCATCCCATACCGGCAGATGTGGCTGCATGGGTAAGTTCGGGTCTGTGGCACTTGATCAACGGACCAACTTAATTTTAGTAGATTAACATCATGTGCATTAGGTAAAGTTAACCTAAACCACAACTTGCTAGTACTCGCCAAGATAAGAATTTAACATAGCCCTGATGATACTACCACTAGCATACGTCAAATACTATGTAGTTCAAGTATGAATGATGTCGTCCTTCTACATGCTGGTCATGTCAAGTAAATGCATTTCATGGCAGGGATTTATGCAAAACATCAAGAAACATGGGCTATGACATATTCATATGTGAATAGGATCAAATGGATGCAAAATAATTTAACATATAACCAACACTATTGCAATGCCTCATGTAGTAGATGATGTGGCTTGCCTTGATCAAATGGAGTGTCATTCAACTCATGGTCTTCAGTACCAAGATAATTTACTTCGGTGGTGGTTCTCCGGCATAGGGATGGCGGTGAGGCTGGGAGGCGGTAGAAATGGGTCAGGCGTGGGGAGATGAAGCCACACGTACTCGCAGCTTGGCGAGAGGTGGCCAGACGGTGTCACCGCTTTCCTCTTCGGTGACTGGGAGCTTTGGGGGTCATCGGCGATGGCGATTCCGATGGCAATTCGGCTAGGAAGGAGGTCGAGGAGCATCAGGGGATTGCCCTGAGCTCATGAGCGTGGTCGTATGGGTTTGTAGTGGGTCGGAGCTGGCTGGCACAGGAGGGGTATCGGGCGGTGGAGCTTTGGTTGGAGCTGAGGGAGACGAGCTCCCGGCCCTCCACGGGGCGCTCTGGAGGCGATTGGGTGATGGTGGAGTGCGGTGGTGAGGCGAGGAGAGGCCGGGCAGGGGCTTTTATAGCCGGCGGAAGGTGCTCGAGCCGATCGGCGGCATGGGAATGCTGCCGGAGCAGGGACGATGAGCTGGCCGTCGCGATGTTGGGCCAAGTGATGGAGGAGGCCAGGGAGTTAATGAGAAGCGACAGCTCGACGAGGGGTAGGTGACAGCCAGCGTGGCCACAGTGACCACACGGGTCCAACAGTGGTGGCATGTGGTGTCGTCCTGCGAGGGCACCATCGGAGGGGGAGAAGATACTGGAGAGTCTAGGTGGGTGGTGGCGACGACGTCGGCACGACCACACAAGGAGAGGCTGCGCGATACTGCCAGAATAGTCATGTTCAAGCGCCTAGGCATGCAGAGCACGGCTTTGGCCATGCCAGCCCCGTGATCACCACAGGTACTGGCACCTGGAGGCCACGCCAGCCTGCCAAACCTTGTCCATTGCATCAACCTGAGCTCAAATAGTTGGACTAGGGCATGGGTAGGGCTAGGAATGGCTCAATTTGATCGCCCTCATCCAATACAGATTTTGGATAGAAACTAGGGGAGATTCTAGAGAAGAACTGAGCTGGATCTAGGGACAATGGAGTTGTCTAGGGGGTTCAGAGTAGGAAGGAGTACATTCTGGAGAAATCTCAGCATTGTTTACAAAGTTTCGAATATAGATCATGTGCAATCCTTTTTTCTAGTTCAGAAACTTATTGAAGATGATGCACTCACATGGATTGACTCCTTAGAGGGAAACTGGGTAATTGGGGGTTATTTGATGGTGGCATGATGTGGTAAATTTTTTAGATCAAATGGATGCTCCTAACTAGTCCTTCCTTCACAAGGGTTTGAAATGACCAGAAGCTTGTAGGAATTAATCTGGAAGAATGGTTGATCAAATGAAGCTAAATTTCCGTGGCTAGGAGTTATATGGTGGTATGAATGGCTTGGATTACTTTTAGGAATTATTAATGCCTAGAATATATAGCTGCTTCACAAAGGGCAGATTTGCCCCGAAGCTTGCAAGAATTATGGTGCTGAAAAATTGAACTACGCTATGGAATATATTTGGATATTGTGGAGATATATGGCCTCTAGTATTTTAGGAATTAATTTGAGAATTTTCTGAGCTAGGTAGATATAGGTTGCTTCACAACCTACCATAGGGAATTGATATTCCTTTTCCATGAAAAAGGAATGATTATGAATAATATAGATTAGGGTTTGGGTTCAGGGTCATGAGACTAGGTGTTGGCATGGTTTTGGGTTACTTGGGAAGATTTTGTTAAGAAAAACCTCTCAAGTCCAAACCAAAAGTTGACTTGAAATCCAATCAAAAGTAAATAAAACTGAAGAAATTTCGAAAAGAAAAAGTTGCCAAAACCAGGGTGTTACAATGGTCGCTGGTCCGGCTGTTGCGGCTTACTTCACAGGAGAAGGGTTATGGGCATTAATTAGATTTCAGAGTGAGATTTCACTCTGCTGATCATAGTTTCCTCTTGCCAGCTGCATGTGTCTTTTATTTTGGCTAGTTATTTTGGTAGTGGAGTTATATCTGCAACCTAACGTGGGTGCAAAGGTTAAGGACTCTCGTCACCACAACTTAAATTAGTTGCAGAGCTCAATGAAAGTGCAGTGAGATTTCAGTCTGCTGATCCCTATCATAGTCAGAGGTCAATGAATGTATATATCTACAACTTAGAGTAGAGATGCAAAGTAGTTACATTTGTTATTCCAAATAACATACCAGCAGTTAGTAACTCAGAGTTAACATCTATCTTAGCTAATTGAGGTGTTAATGATGATGTCACATGACCTGTTAACATCTTTCTTAGCTGGTTGAGGCCGTAATGATGATGTCTCGTGACCTGTTATGTAGTGATGGATGAGATGGGCTCCACTCCACAGCTGTCAGAGACACATTCTCAGTCTGTGGATGGCACAGAGGTTGTCACACAAGATTTCATGGTCCCTGACCAACTAGAGACAGAGAGGTTAAGGATTGAGTCAAAATGTGCAGCACATGAAAAGCCCTTCGAGGAGTATAGGAGGAAGAAACATCATGTTGGCTCAAAGTAGGTGTTTTTTTGTGCTTCTCATGAGTGTTGTTGCATTTGGTTTGGAAATCGGTACCTCTCATTCTACCTTTCTTTTTTCATCTGGACTTAATATTGTGTTTGATTTGTTGAGTAGACATTTATATATAAGGTTCTCTTATGAAAGTATGTTGCATACTCGAGTATGTTTTATAAATACATTCGTTCAAGGTCATTTCTTATTTTTGTTCGCAGGGCTGTTAGAATGGCTGAATATGAAGAAGAATTCAGTACAAAGCTGAGCTTGCAAAATTTCATTACTGTCTGTGAGAAGCTGACAGAAGCTCAAAAGCAACTTGTCAGAGATATTGGCTTTGGATACCTTCTAGACTTGTGCTGCCGCAAGCTTCTGAGGTGTTTGGTTCGGTGGCTTGTCCGCTACTTGGATGGCCCCTCTAGGTGTTTCATCTTACCCAGTGGATTCATATTCTTTATCACTTATTACACCATGCACCGCATCTTGGATGGCCCCTCTAAGTGTTCAGAGGCTTTCCGGTGTCAGTTTAAGTCTGAGACTCAATGTGCTCCGCACGCTCCAAACATCAGAGAGTTGATTGATCTCTTGACCCCGGAGTTGGTAGGAGAAGTGTTTCAGCAGGTTTTTGTGATGTTTGCGACAGCTGTATTTCTATGCCCGATGACTTACAATTGCGTCAGCCCCAACTACTTAGCGGCTCTCGAAGGACCAACAACTGATAACCCATCCTATGATTGGTCTGGGGATATCTTAGACAAATTGGTGACATCACTCCAGACCTTCAAGGATAAGGGATTCACAGGCGCCTTGTGTGGCTGCCTCCTGATTCCCGTGGTTCGTTCACTTCCTTTTTTTCTTTCTTTACCTTCCAAGATCGGTGCTGAGTATGTGGTTCATTTTTACCTTTTCATCTCTGGAAGATAAGCTATTTTGAGTACTTGGATATCAAGGTTATAGATCTGAAACCTGATTTGCCTGCAAGGCCTATTATCTGGGAAACGGACACTATTAAGAATTATGCTAACCTAGACAGGCTATCAACAGAAGCCAGAAATCTTGGGAAGCACTCAGTGAGTGTACTTTTTATCTTCTTTCTATGGTGAAATTTTACCTCAACAAAATGATTTAGTTGCCATACATTAATTTGACCTGATGCTTATTGTTTTTCCCCATCTCAGCTGAAGGATATTAGGTGCACGCCTTTCCACCCATCCACTAGCTTTGAAGGGGCGTTTTTGCAATTGAGTCCCAAACTAGAGGCCTACGTAGAACAGTTTGTGCCTGAAGACAAATTATCTTCAGTAAGTGATTTTGAGTTTGTGCCCCTCTTTTTTGTTTCAAATTAAATTCTCTAAGTTTTTAAGAAACATATATGTGTTCTCCCTACATTAGGTTATGTGTGCTTCCCTATGGTAGGTTAGATGTACCTCATACAGTAGGTTGGGTGTGCTTCCTCTAGTAGGTTTGTTGTGCTTGCAGGAATGTGTTAACTATGATTCGTGCAGTTTGTGAGCTGTGCTTCTTGCAATATATCAGGTGTGCTTCTATGATCATTATAGTTGTGCCAATACGTGCAGTACTTAAGCCATGCTTCCCTACGGTAGTTTTGCTCTGCTCTTCCTGCAGTAGGTAGAGTTGTGTGCTTCTATGAACATTATACCTATCCTTTCTCCGGTACTATAATACCCCCTTGTAATATGCTACCGTGATCCTTCATGATCAATGCCAAGTCAGCTCCTTTTTGCTAATAACAATTGCCAATAGCCCCAAAATCAAATTCAAAATCCATTTTTAATTGCAAGTGAAAATAAAAGTTGTTCTAATCTAAAATCTAAATAGTTCATAATTTTGGAAATATTCCATAGTTAATTGTGTTAAGGAAAAAAATATCACCAAGTTACCCTAGATGACTCAAGCGTCATGAAAACAGTACCAAAACAGCCCCATTTAAATCATTTCTATTTAAACCAAATTCAAATAAATTCAAATAATCCTCAAACTTTTTGTGGCAGTGCAGAATATTGCATAGTATTTATGTGGCAAAGTTCCACATTTAACAAAAGTCATTTGATGCTAAAAAGAAATGCAAAACATGGACTAAAAATAGAAACACAAAAGAAAAATGAAAAATGCCTAAGGTCTACTGTTGCACCGGGCTTTGAGTAGCACAGTGCAGCACAGCCCACTAATCGTCATCCCAAACCTCCCTCCTCCCCATCTCGACGCCGTGTGTGCCCGAGTCACCGATGGGCACGCGTCGGCCATCCCCCGGCGCCGCCGTCACCGTGAAGGGGATAAGATCACCACAGGGCACCCCCTGGCGAACCCTAGCACGCCAGAACCCCCTCTCTGTCGCCCCTCTTCTCGATCTGGATGGAACCGTTGCCATCGTCGCCATGGCCGTGCCATTCCCGTAGCCACCAGCCTCACCTCGACTAGCCAGCGTGTCCAGGAGGATCGTCGGCGACTGCTTCCCGCCTCTGCATCGACCGCGGCAACCTCGCCTTCTTGGCCCCGTCAAGCTTCGCCATCGATTATGGCCACCCAGAGCCCTCCCCGAGCATGTTGATCTGCTCATCGTCCTCACAGTGAGCCCCTGCGCATTTCCCTGCTCTCCCTCGCATCGATTTCCTCCTCTGGCCGTCGTTGCCACGTGAGCCCAAGCTCATCGCCGCCGTTCATGTCGCCGCCGCACTCACAACTGCCACAGCCCGAGTCTCAGCCCACCGTCATGCTCAGCATCTTCATAGAAGACCATAGCAACCGCCCGCTGGTCTTGGTGTGCTCCGTAGTCACGAATCGCTCCTCACCCAATTCCGGCCGCCGCTCCCGATGATGCTCCGGTCAACTCCGGCCATCTCAGCCGCTCCCACCGCCACCACTCGACGTGGCTCGACGCCTGCATTCGAACGCCGCTAGCCACGCATTGAACGAAGCCCCGTACATGATTTCCGACGCCCTCCCGAATGCGTTGCCGTGTTTCTGGCCACCGGCGCACCACCGCCCCTGGGTCGCCGATAGGTGGGCCCAGGATCATTAGCTGCTAATTTGGCCCCTAGTGGCCCACTGACACACGGGGCCCACACTGTAGCAAATTAGGTTAGTTAAATTAATCTGGATTAAAAGTTAAGTCACTGACAGACTGGGCCCACTGCCTAATTAAGGTCTGTTAATTAAAATAAACACTGATTAGTTGTTGTGCCACTAACATGAGGGGCCCTGGCACTGTTTAAATAGATAAGGCTGACCCAGTCAGCTACTGACTCAGCAGCTGGCCCCACCAGTCAGCCTCTGCTGACTGGGCAGTTGACCCAGTCAACTGGGCCCACTGTCAGCAACTGTGCTTGACTGCTGGGTACAATTCTGGGTACATCTAGCATTTTCAGTTAAATAATTTTGAAATATTAACAAATTCAGAAAATCATTTAAGCTTTGAAAAATCGTAGAAAATAAACCGTAAGTCAGATGAAAATAATTTATATATGAAAAATGATCAGAAAAGTTTCCAGACACTCAAAGACAAGTTAATGTCTACCCCAGTGCTTGCTCCCCCAGATAGTCGCAAGGACTTCATGATTTATTGCGATGCATCTCGTCAAGGATTAGGTTGTGTCCTAATGCAAGAGCACAAGGTGATTTGTTATGGCTCTCGACAGTTGCGTCCTAATGAAGTGAATTACCCAACGCATGATCTTGAGCTAGCAGCAGTTATTTATGCTCTAAAGCTGTGGTGACATTACCTCCTCGGTAATCGTTGCGAGATCTACACAAACCATCATAGCCTGAAGTATTTGTTCACTCAACCAGATTTGAATCTTCGTCAGCAAAGATGGTTGGAGACAATAGCCGACTACAACATGCATATTTCTAATACCCCTGGCGAGGCTAATGTTATGGCCGATGCTTTGAGCTGCAAGTCTTATTGCAACACCCTCATGGTTCAGCAGGCACAACCCCTTCTTTATGAAGAATTCCACAAGTTGAACCTCAACATTGTCCCTCAGGGTTCTCTCAATACCCTGGTTGTTAAACTAGATCTTGAGCGCTCCGTCAAGAAAATGCAGAAGTATGGTTCTCAATATGAGAAGCTTATTCACTACCTCTCAAAAGGAAATTCTTCTTTCTTTACGGTTGATGATGAAGGCATTTTATTCTACAAAGGAAGCCCATGACACACCTCTGTCTATTCATCCGGGTAGTTCCAAGATGTACCAAGATATTCGTCAGAGATTCTGGTGGCCTAATATGAAGCGAGACATTGCTTGATATGTTGCTGGATGTGACGTTTGTCATTGCATCAAAGTAGAACATCAGAAACCTGCTGGAACTCTACAACCACTTGCTATTCCTGAATGGAAATGGGACAAAGTTGAAATGGACATTATTACTAGATTTCCCAGATCGCAGAAGGGTCATGATGCTATTCTTGTAGTCATTGATCGATTCTCTAAGGTTGCTCATTTTCTGCCTGTCAAGGAGACAATCACTGCTAGTCAGTTAGCAGACTTGTATGTTTCCAGAATTGTGTCACTTCACGGTGTTCCGTTGGAGATCAGTTCAGACCATGGCAGCCTCTTTACCTCAAGGTTCCGGGAAAGTTTTCAAGAAGCTATGGGAACTCATCTGTCCTTTAGCACCGCTTTTCATCCCCAGTCCCCGGGTCATGTTGAACGAGTCAACCGAATTCCTGAAGACATGCTTCAAGCTTGTGTGATCTCATTTGGCAAGAAATGGGAGGAATCTCTCCCGTATGGTGAATTCTCTTACAACAATAGCTATAAGGCTAGCTTGAAGAAGGCCCCCTTCGAAGTACTGTATGGACATAAGTGCCGAACTCCTCTGAATTGGTCAGAAACTAGGGAACGGCCACTCTTCGGACTGGATATTATCCAACACACTGAAGAACAAGTCCGTATTGTTCGAGAACATCTTAAGACAGCTCAGTCTCATCAGAAAAGCAATTATGACCGCAAACATCAGATAATGGTCTATCAACCCGGCGAACAAGCTTATCTTGATGTCACTTCGATGAAGGGCACTCACCACTTCGGCATAAAGGGCAAGCTAGCTCCTCGCTACATTGGCCCATTTCGTATTCTCGCCAGACGTGAAGAAGTGGCATATCAGTTGGAGCTACCGCCGAATCTTTCTCAGGTTCACGATGTTTTCCATGTGTCACAACTTCGCCGTTGCTTCAAGGATCCTATCCGAGCAGTGGATCATGAAGTACTTGAATTGCAAGATGACCTCTCTTATAAAGATCGTCCGATCCGCATTCTTGATCAAGTGGAACATCGGACCTGTCAATAGGCAATCAAGTTCCTTAAAGTTCAGTGGTCAAATCATTCTGAAGATGAGGCCACTTGGGAACGCGAGGATCATCTTCGTGAAGAATACTCCGACCTCTTTCCGTCTACCTCCTAAATTCTCGAGATGAGAATTTCTTTTAGAGGAGGAGAATTGTAACACCCCCTTGTAATTGTAGGGGAACGCAACAAAAAACAAAAAATTTCCGTACAGCGAGCACGCCCAAGATCACTATGTAGATGCATACAAGGTTTGATCTGATCATTACCGACTCGTAGCGCAGCGGAAGTAGAGTCGATGTTGATTGTCGGTGCAGATCCCCACAGCTAGGATTTACAACCTCCCAACCATGAGGATGTACTCTCCGTCTGCCCCCGGACGGATCTCCAGGCAGCCCTTCGGGAGGCCTCGGGATAGTCCCTCGGATAGTCCCACCGGACGGATCCTCGGACAGCCCTTCGAGAGGACCTCAGAATCTCGGACGATCACCCGGACAGCCCTTGGGGAGGCACACTCGAACAGCCCCACGGGCAAAAAGGACGAACCTACGACCTCTCTACGGGGTTGCACACATACGGTGTCATCTATCCAGCAGGGCTTCGCCGTCCAGAACTAGTTCCCACCGGAACCCAGACAACCTTTTGGCTCTATGAAACTATTTCGCTGGGAGGGAGAGAGAAGCCAGACAAGTCTATTGCATGTGTATGAGCGCAAGAGTGAGGTTTGGGCAGCCCCCTCACCTCCTATTTATAGGAAAACCAAGGGGTAGTGTGCCTCCACAAACACCCAAAGTGCCCATGCTTTATGTCATACATAAGGGCAAAATGGGGAGGCAAGTGGAGCACCAAATGGTGGAAGGAAGCCTCATGGGGGGCCCCCCAATGCCACCAACGAAATTTGCAGCCCTCTTGGGTGGCTCCACCACCTTCCTATCCACCAAGTCATCCCTTAGATCTTTTGAGCAAAGCCCAAAAAAGTGGCTTCCCAAAAAGTAACCTAAAAAGCACCTTCACTATTCATGAAAACATTTTTCTGCGTCCGTTAATTCCGAAAATTTCTGTGAGTCTTAGAATAATTCCAGTACCCACTAAAACAATTCTGAACACATTCTGAAACATTTTCAGAACAATGTTTTTCTTCAGCGAAAAGCAACCAAAGCGGTTCTGGCAGCTCCGGACAATTCCGGTTTCTTTCTCCGGAAAAATCCCGGAAGTTCCCAGAATCATTCTGGCACCCTCCAAGAATTTCCAGACGTGTGCCGAAATCATTTTGACTTAATGTTATACTCCAAAACAACTTTTCGGTTTTACCGAAACTATTCCGGTGTTCTCTCTCCGGAACTCTTCCGTTGTCTCCGAAACTTTTTCGGTGAATTTTTCTCACACTCCTTGTCTAGTATTTAGCAGATAGATGACCCTTTAGTGTGTGACCCTATAGGTTCGGTGAAGTATAGACATGACCGGAACACCTTCCGATCAATGATCAACTTCGAAGCCGTGGACACCCATATTGACCCCTATACCCACACGAATGAATATTCGAGTGAACCTCCAGTTGTTGTGTGCTATTCCTTTCACTTCACGATATGTTACAATACCCGAGGTGAGATTTCTCGGCATCCCCGTGGATCAACACTTGTCCACAATGCCAGTTACCTCATTGCCGGTTTCGTTCTCTTTTCTCGTTTCCGCGTTCTGGCATCCCCGTGATCAAATCACACTGTGTCTGGCCAGATGATGATGGATACCATAACACCGAGAGGGCCCGAGAATATCTCTCCATCGTCGCAGGTGGAAATCCCAATCTTTAGCTATCAAGTCCCTTGACACACTTTTCCATGAACCCATAAGCCGCCGTAATTGCCACCCAGTTGCGGATGATGTTTAACAAACCCCAAAGTTCATGAAGCAAGCATGAAGAAACCTGATACTCTCATGGTCTAAGGAATCATGCAAACGTTAACCATCTCTGTGTTATTAACCATTAACTTGTGACGAATGTATCTCATAGCATAACATCAATCTGGTCGATTCAACACAAATGTTCTACTAACATTGTGCCCTCAAAGTTGCTGGCATAGACATGCCCATGATCAGGAAAACAGAACCATCATGCAACACTTGAGCTAGTCTTAGAGTCCAGACTAGGAATACATTTTACCGTTTATTATTCCACACGTGCATATGAGTCTTCCTCCGAGCCTCGTTTTATAGCAGACTCGAGAACCATAGCAGCTATAGCATGGCACATAAACATAATTATGAACAGGGAGATAATCAATAATATTTATTATTGCCTCTAGGGCATATCTCCTACAGACTCCCACTTGCACTAGAGTCAATAATCTAGTCAATGCTAATGCACTTTACACCCATGGCACATTGGTGTAAAATATGCTTCGCATGTGGTATAGCCTGATTTCCAGCGGATCTGACAACTTCAGCTCCGTGTGTAACTTTGCATATCCTCACATTTTCACGCTTTCACAAAATTCATATTTTGTGTCGACTTGGCTTTGTATATATGTGAATCACAGGTCGAACCTTGATTCCTCAGACTGAGCTATGGAGCAACTATCTGCAATAGTGTCCCATTGACCAAAGCCTTCTCGGAATCATACTAAGTTCATGAATGAACTATATGATTCAACATACTTTCTTTGTCGCTTCGAAAGCGGCAATATACTTAGCCTCTGTTATAGAATTCGCCACAGTAACTTGTTTGGAACAATTTCCAACTACTGTGCCACCATATTGTGTGTTACACAAAACCCTCAATTTAAATTGAAAATCGCATGGAGAAATGATGAAGACTGTATCGATGTAACCTTTTACAATGAACTCTTCATGATCTCCGCTTGCGAGAAAACTTGTCATCAGTGCTACTTTAGAACTCAATGACCCTATTTCACTGTTGTCCCATGATCAGTACTTTTGATCACTTTGGTATCTATACTCGCAACAAATTTGGAGTATTGGACGTATCCAGTTGTTTTACATACCATGGAATACATGATTAATTCAAACACAAGAGTGTGTGCAATTTCCATCATGTATTTTGCTCATCAGTGTTATGGGACAACGAGTCAAGCAAAACTCTTTCCATGTGACTTCCGCAAGAATCACTCCTTGACGTTTTTAGTGCTAAAAAGTTTTAGCATCTTGTCAATATGTATTTGTGCTTAGCCCCATTAGGTAAATCTATCTACATAGATCATCATGCCTAATATCAAGGCTGTTTAGCCCAAGCACTTCATCGAAAAACTATTTTCCAATGAAGTCCTAATTCGTGTCAAGAAATTTATTTCCAATTGACAATGTGTCAAGCACACAAGGTTTTTAGAAATATTATTATGCTCCCACTTACTTTCTTGAAACCACAAGCATCTTCGATACCCATTTGGTGAAGTCAAACTCTTTTGACCATCTCATCAAAAACGAAGATTCCAACTCCATTTTGCTCTCTTCTGTCCATTGCTGGAACTCTGAAGTTTGCATACTTACTAGCATCCTCTGGATCGACAAAATACTTTGGACTATATCACATACAAGTCCTAGGTTGCGTTTCCATTAGATGGAAATCCTTTTGGCATCCATGTTGCATATCTAATGTTGAAATATGTATTAATTGCTAGTTCAACCCAAACCGACTTTAAGCATCGCTACGGTGACAAAAACTCATCGCAGTCAACTCCTTGAACTTGTTATTGCAACAAGTCGAGCTTTATGGATAAAACATTTTTATCCGTATTAGTTTTTAGCTCCATAAAAAATCATTAGACTCTAAGTCTTCCGAAAGGTGTATCAAGATTTTAATCTTGAATCACTTATATGGAAACTATCTCAGATTGTATTGGCATTTAGCCAATTCCGGAGTCAGGGCCCATCAACGCTTTCTTGTGTATCGTAGGTATACTGTTGTCTAACAACAATATCTCGTTAGCGCACCTGAGAGGTTTGCACGAGCTTTGCCTACGTTGTTCAGCTACAAGTTCGACTGAAGTCCGTACATCTCATGTACAGGCTTCCGTATCAGTCGCAGTAGGAAACCCTGGAATCACTTCCAAGGTTCCTTTCCTTTGATCTGATGACGAAGATACTTGTTATCTCGTTGAGTTGCACTGTCCTCCCACTCACCTTTTGCAAGAACTATTCTCTTTAAAAGCATACCGTTTTGTGGCAACACAACTTTTGCCTCGGTATTGTGGTGCGGGAATACCCAATGACTTGGGATAACTTACAAAGTAGCACTTGTCTGATTTGGAATAGGTCTGTAACCTTTTACACAAGCCCCATATTCCATATGTTAAGAAAAGATATAACATGGTTGGGCGTAACATACCATGGCGTCATTTTAATAGACCTGATGGAGCTCTTTTCAGTGTAAAAGCTGCAGTCTCTAAAGCATTACTTTAAAAGGGATAATGGCAAATTGATTTATGTCATCTTTGATCTTACCATGTCATAAATGGTTTGATTATATCTTCATAGACTTTCCACTTGCAGTGGTGTTCCGGGAGGTGTAAGTTATGAAACTCCTTTCATAACTCATCAGAAATTCGCTAAACTTGTAACTCAAATATTCCTTTCTGCAATCCAATTGTAGAAACATAATTTTCTTGTTACAACAACTTGTACTTCATTTTTTAAAACCTTTTGAATGAATTCAAAAGATCCAGACTTACGTCTCATCAAGTAAATATCCATATATCTACTTGAGTCATTTCAGAAGATAGACAAATCCACTGCCAGCAACAACATTTATTGGACTACACACATCACGATGTATGATCACCAATAAGTTCTCTGCTCGTTCCTTATGGCCTGTGAACGGTATTTTAGTCACTTCACTTTTTGGAGGAAAGTTGCAATTGTCAGATGATTCATAATCAAACAACTTCAAAATTCCCTCATTATGGAATTTCTCCATGCGGGTTTCTCTAATGTGACCAAATGTAGTGCCACACATGTGTGGTATTCTTTTAGTCTTGCGACATTTAGTGTCAGTGTTATGGATGTATCATATTACCATCAATATTCATAACATACATCACATCCCATGATGGAAGCATGGCCCCTTTTGTTATTCATAATACTGAACAACAATTGTTCTTTTATGGACAACACTTTCGCAAAAAACATTATGCAAATGGGCTAGAGTGTGTAAAACTCTAAAATGATTTATGAAAGTAAATCCAGAGGTAATGTATTAATATCAATGTTCATAACATACATCTCATTCACAATGAAAGTATGGCCCTTATGTTATTCATAACATCGAACATCAAAAGTTCTCTTATGAACAACCTTCTTGCAAGATACTTTATGCAATAGGCTAGAGTGTGTAAAACTATCTAATGAATTATGAAAATAAATACATATTATAATACACCGATGGAAGGTATAGTAACATTTACTATGTTCCCTGTGTGTATCTAAACCTCATTCCTGGCAAGTCTGTTAGGCCATTGTAGTTCTTGTATCGAATTGCAACTGAATGCAATCGAGCGGGTATTCCTGTGATCAAGTCACAATACCCTAGAATCATTGATTAACATGTTTAATCATAATCCCCAAGAACAATTTCTTTTTGACCTGCCTTCCAAACATCAATAACTTGTATGACATTAATACATGAGCTGGATATTCCAGTCTTCTTTCTTTTTGCCTTTATACTTCTAACAGTTTTACTTTCAGTATTTCTCCTACTCTCAGAAGAAGCACCCAACTTAAGAGTGGCGTTTAGCCCCGGACTTCCTAGGTGTGAAAGTTTCACTAAGACCCTTCGGACATTTCCTTTCTCTTTAAGTGGTGGTTTTATTCACTATCATCATATGACAGGCGTTCTTCTGGATCCCTTTCCTAACAGCCAAATGCCCAGTAAACACTTCACTAATACTTTGCAAACAAACATTGCTTTGTTTATATCTGAAAATGATTTTCAGTTCCATGAATATCACATAACTATCCCAAACTATCAAAGTTCGGGTCTCATGGAAGCAAACATATTGCACTTGACCATAACAGAATTCTAGCTTTTGGATCCAGGGACGAGAGTCACATCATCCATAGCATCAGCGGGATAATACCGAAAGCATGCGATAGGATAAAGTCCTTGTCGACACTCTTGAGGACAATCCTCACATTACATTTACCAATCGTAAAGTTTAACCAGATAAAAACAGCTTATTCAATTTTAATAGGGAAGGTGGAAATGCGAGCCATTATTCTACAACTATTATGCAAATTTCACTTAGACAATGTTCATAATTAATTGCACCGAGAAATAAACAAGTTAATTCTACAGTGCGCTCCCACTCAAATCAATATCTCTCATAATTGATTATGAGTGATTCAAGACACGAAATTCAATTCACGCCATTGATGGTAGCATCACTGATGACGAGAATTTCAATCGTTAGGCACCACTTGCCAATCACATCTCTATGTGACTCTTGTTCATCTTTCGATGGGTGTGTTCCGAGCCCATGACTGTCATGCCTGAACGTCAAAGACAACCAAGTGATCTCGCTGCGAGGTCTCAACTCACCCGCCTCACACATCCCTAATCGTTCGTACCCATGGTAGCATGGCGCACCCCAAAAAACTAGGTGCCATGACGGTGCTACACTTGGGAGAACACTATCAACTTTGATATTTTTGTGAGAGATCACCCTAATAAAAAGCGACTACCACGCAATCAAGAAGGGTGGATCATAAGGGATAAACATCTCAGGCAATTCACAATTGCATGATATGGTATAGCCCTTTCTGACGGAGAAGTCTTGCATTTCTTCATCTTCGGCATTCGCGTCGGTGTTCACCTTCGCGAATTCTGGCAACACCTTGTCGATGCACCAGATAATATTGCTATCTCTATAGCTAATAAAATAAGTGCATTACATAAGGTTGACACGCAGGTCATTAAAGTGACAATCATTTGGCTCCAGCCATCATGCCGAATCATGACACGCAGGTCATGTTAATTTACATAATATAGTCATCTCATACATAATCAAATTAAATATGAGCACTGCTATACCACATTACATGCACATCTCATGCATCCTGCAAAACGAAGTTAGACGCCTCTAATCGGTTTATGCAAAATTTTATTTTACGTGGCTTATAAGGTTTCAAAACAAACCGAAGCTACCAACGTTCATCATCAAGCTTGATAATCCAAGTCGCTAGATTAACATCGCGGGGTGTATGAAACGCGAGATAATAAAATTTCGGGCCCCATACTAAACTTCGTCATACGCATGACCCCTGTGCAGATCACATCTGCATTGCCCTTTCGTCTGTGATTTCATCTTTCTTTTAACTATGGCGGAACCCAAAGAACTGAAGCACTTCGTTGATCAATCAGGATCGCGGATTGACAGAACTTTGTGAAATTCCACCATACCATTATCAAGATAAGAAATACGCAAATTCCAGGGAAGCAACAAGAACATCGGGTAACAGATTTCATCTGCTACCCGCAAAAATAATTTTTAGCACTAGATCACATCTACTACCTATTTATATTACGCAACACCCATACATCTCTATGTATTCTAGATCGCAACCTGCATCTACGCATAGCACAACTCATGATGCCACTGTAGGGGAACGCAATAGAAAACAAAAAAATTCCATACAGCGAGCACGCCCAGGATCACTATGTAGATGCATACAAGGTTTGATCTGATCGTTACCGACTCGTAGCGCAGCGGAAGTAGAGTCGATGTTGATCATCGGTGCAGATCCCCGCAGCTAGGATTTACAACCTCCCAACCGCGAGGATGTACTCCCCGTCTGCCCCCGGACGGATCTCCGGGCAGCCCTTCGGGAGGCCTCGGGACAGTCCCTCGGATAGTCCCACCGGACGGATCCTCGGACAGCCCTTCGGGAGGACCTCAGAATCTCGGACGGTCACTCAGACAGCCCTTCAGGAGGCACACTCGAACAGCCCCACAAGCAAAAAGGATGAGCCTACGACCTCTCTATGGGGTTGCACACATACGGCAGGGCTTCGCCATCCAGAACTAGTTCCCACCAGAACCCAGACAGCCTTTCGGCTCTAGGAAACTATTTCGATGGGAGGGAGAGAGAAGCCAGACAAGTCTATGGCATGTGTATGAGAGCAAGAGTGAGGTTTGGGCAGCCCCCTCACCTCCTATTTATAGGAAACCCAAGGGGTAGTGGGCCTCCACAAACACACAAAGTGCCCATGCTTTATGTCATACATAAGGGCAAAATGGGGAGGCAAGTGGAGCACCAAATGGTGGAAGGAAGCCTCATGGGGGGCCCCCCAATGCCACCAACGAAATTTGCAGCCCTCTTGGGTGGCTCCACCACCTTCCTATCCACCATGTCATCCCTTAGATCTTTTGAGCAAAGCCCAAAAAAGTGGCTTCCCAAAAAGTAACCCAAAAAGAACTTTCACTATTCACGAAGACATTTTTCTGCGTCCGTTAATTCCGAAAAGTTTATGTGAGTCTTAGAATAATTCCAGTACCCACTAAAACAATTCTGAACGCATTCTGAAACATTTTCAGAACAATGTTTTAATTCAGAGAAAAGCAACCAAAGCGGTTCCGGCAGCTCCGGAACACTTCCGGTTTCTTTCTCCGGAAAAATCCCAGAAGTTCCTAGAATCATTCTGGCACCCTCCAAGAATTTCCAGACATGTGCCGAAACCATTTTGACTTAATGGCATTCTGAAACTATTCCGGTGTTCTCTCTCCATAACTCTTCCGTTGTCTCCGAAACTTTTTCGGTGAATTTCTCTCAGACTCCCTATCTAGTATTCAGCAGATAGATGACCCTTAAGCGTGTGACCCTATAGGTTCGGTGAAGTATAGACATGACCGGAACACCTTCCGATCAATTATCAACATCGAAGCCGTGGACACCCATATTGACCCCTATACCCACATGAATGAATATTCGAGTGAACCTCTAATTGTTGTGTGCTATTCCTTTCAATTCATGATATGTTACAAAACCCGAGGTGAGATTTATCGGCATCCCCATGGATCAATACTTGTCCACAATGCCAGTTACCTCATTGCCGGTTTCGTTCTCTTTTCTCGTTTCCACGTTCCGGCATCCCCGTGATCAAATCACACTATGTCTGGCTAGACAATGATGGATACCGTAACACCAAGAGGGCCCGAGAATATCTCTCCATCGTCGGAGGAGTAAATCCCAATCTTGAGCTATCAAGTCGCTTGACACACTTTTCCATTAACCCGTAAGCCGCCGTAATTGCCACCTAGTTAGGGATGATGTTTAACAAACCCCAAAGTTCATGAAGCAAGCATGAAGAAACCTGATACTTTCATGGTCTAAGGAATCATGCAAATGTTAACCATCTCTATGTTATTAACCATTAACTTGTGACAAATGTATCTCATAGCATAACATCAATCGGGTCGATTCAACACAAATGTTCTACTAACATTGTGCCCTCAAAGTTGCTGGCATAGACATGCCCATGAGCAGGAAAACAGAACCATCATGCAACACTTGAGCTAGTCTTAGAGGCCAGACTAGGAATACATTTTACCGTTTATTATTCCACACGTGCATATGAGTCTTCCTCCGAGCCTCGTTTTATAGCAGACTCGAGAACCATAGCAGCTATAGCATGGAACATAAACAGAATTATGAATAGGGAGATAATCAATAACATTTATTATTGCCTCTAGGGCATATCTCCTACAGTAATATGCTACCGTGATCCTTCATGATCAATGCCAAGTCAGCTCCTTTTTGCTAATAACAATTGCCAATAGTCCCATAATCAAATTCAAAATCCAATTTGAATTGCAAGTGAAAATAAAAGTTGTTCTAATCTGAAATCTAAATTGTTCATAATTTTGGAAATATTCCATAGTTAATTGTGTTAAGGAAAACAATATCACCAAGTTACCCTAGATGACTCAAGCATCATGAAAATAGTACCAAAACAGCCCCATTTAAATCATTTCTATTTAAACCAAATTCAAATAAATTCAAATAAAACTCAAAAAATTTGTGGCAGTGCAGAATATTGCCTAGTATTTATGTGGCAAAGTTCCATATTTAACAAAAGTCATTTGATGCTAAAAAGAAATGCAAAATAGAGACTAAAAATAGAAACAAAAATGAAAAATGAAAAATGCCTAAGGTCTACTGTTGCACTGTGCTTTGAGTAGCACAGTGCAGCCCAGCACACTAACCGTCATCCCTAACCTCCCTCCTCCCCGCGTCGATGCCACGCGTGCCCGACCGGCCGATGGGCACGCGTCGACCATCCACCGGTGCTGCCGTCGCCGTGGAGGGGATAGGATCACCCTAGGGCACCCCATGGCGAACCCTAGCACGCCAGAACCCCCTCTCCCTCACCCCTCTTCTTAATCTAGACGGAACCGTTGCCGTTGTCGCCATGGCTGTGCCATTCCCATAGCCGCCAGCCTCCTCTCAACTAGCCAGCATGTCCGGGAGGATCGCCATTGACTGCTTCATCGCCTGCATCAATTCGTTGGAGCTCCCCGCCTCTGGATCGACCGCGGCGACCTCGCCTTCTTCCTCGGCCCCGCCGAACTTCACCATCGATTCCGGCAACCCCGAGACCTCCCCGAGCGCGCTGATCTGCTCGTCGTCCTCACAGTGAGCCCCTGCGCGTTTTCCCTCTCTCCCCCGCGTCGATTTTCTCCGCTGGCCGTTGTTGCCACGTGAGCTGAAGCTCATCGCCGCCGTTCATGTCGCCGCTACACTCACAACTGCCGCAGCCCACGTCTGAGCCCACCGTCGGGCTCAGCATCTTCGTAGGAGCCTGTAGAAACCGCCAGCCAGTCTTAGCGTGCTCCGTAGCCATGGATCCCTCCTCACTCGATTCCGACCACCGCTGCCGATGATGCTCTGGTCAACTCCGGCTATCTCAGCCGCTCCCACCGCCACCATTCAACGCGGCTCGACACCTGTGTTCGAACGCCGCCTTCCACGCATCGAACGGAGCCCCGTACGCGATTTTCGACGCCCTCCCGAATGCGCTGTCGCGTTTCTGGCCACCGGTGACTAGCCGCCGGCTCACCATCGCCCCTAGGCCACCGACAGGTGGCCCCAGGATCATTAGCTGCTAATTTGGCCCCTAATGGCCTGCGGACACGCGGGCCCCACATTGTAGCTAATTAGGTTAGTTAAATTAATCTGGATTAAAAGTTAAGTCACTGACAGACTGGGCCCACTGCCTGATTAAGCTATGTCAATTAAAATAAACATTGATTAGTTGATGTGCCACTAACATGTGGGGCCCTGGCACTGTTTAAATAGATAAGGCTGACCCAGTCAGCTGCTGACTCAGTAGCTGGCCCCACCAGTCAGGCTCTGCTGATTGGGCAGTTGACCCAGTCAACTAGGCCCACTGTCAGCCACTGTGCTTGACTGCTGGGTACAATTCTGGGTACATCTAGCATTTTCGGTTAAACAATTTCAAAATATTAATAAATCCAAAAAATTCAGAAAATCATTTAAGCTTTGAAAAATCATAGAAAATAAACCGTAAGTCAGATGAAAATAATTTATGTATGAAAAATGATCAGAAAAATATGACGAATCCGAATATGTCAACAAAATACTTGACCATAACTCCTATCATGATGAACATGGATCCTTTCCCTCCAGATCAATTCATTCGATAATTCTCGGAGCTGGGAAAATATTTTTGAATATTTTCCCACATCATCTAAAATGCTTAGTAATGCATTAGGTCACATCAACACCTCATTATGCCATGTCATGCATCTGTGTTACCTTTGTTTGCCGTATATTTATTGTTTCTTCCCCCTCCTTCTTCTCTGGTAGACCCAGAGACTGACGCTGCTCCCGAGTACGACTACAGACCCACTCAAAAGAGCTTCCAGGCAAGCAAACCCCCTTGATCATTCCGATATCGCCTATTCTTTCTCTCTTATGCTTGCATCAGATTTTGCTACTGTTGATATTTCGGTAGCTTCTATTCTGATGCATAGCCTGTTTTTCTAACCTGCTGTTGTTACTTTACTAGTTGTCCTAAATGCTTAGTATAGGAATGTTAGTGTCCCATCAGTGGCCCTACCCCCTTGTCCATGTTGCCATGCTATGTTGTCAGGGTTGACTGAACCAGATGACCGTTGTATTGAGACCTGACCACCCCCTTAGGCCCATGCAATTGTATGACTCTGCAGAGCCGCAACAAGCATGATACTACCGAGGGTGATTCCTCGTACATCAATCTCGATGATGACTCTGTAGAGCAGCACGTCAGGTGTGATCTTGCTGAGGGTGATTCCTCTTAGTCCACTCTCGATGATGTCTTGGTTGTGCAGTGTATCAAGTGTGGATTCATCGAGGGTGATTCCTCGGATTCCACTTTGGCGGTATGGACCTGAGTTACGACAATGCCCCTTTATTAAAGACGGGTTGGCTCCAAGAGCACCCGCAAGATGTTTGAATGGAAGTTGGGTCGGCCAACAAGGGTACCCGCGAGAGATTCCTGTGGTGGCTGGCTATGAGCGGTACCACCCAGGATGGGGTGGTAGCTCGGGACTTATCCCGACAGCCGACACGAAAGATGCACTTTAGTCGGAGTGACAGGGTAGGTGGAGACCACCTAGGAGAGAGGTGGGCCTAGTCCCTGGTCATGGTCCGCGAGTTACCAAGTCAGAGCTACAGGAGCCTTGGTCGTCTCCGCGAGCTACTAATAACACGCTAACGGATTTGGGTATTTAATCTGAGTTGGCTACTGGCCTCACGCACTAACCACCATGCGGGATAATGGTTTATGGGACCCTCTACGTTGTACATTCTCCCAAAAGCTCTGTCAGATGTCACAGTTGAGCGGCACGCACCCGGGTGAGCTGGTTACGTCTGCTGGTGTTTCCACAGTCGCACTTTGTCCCAACCGTCCACGCAACGTGCAGGAGTGCTTAGGGTGATTGGCCCATGACCCCTTCGCGCATAGGGTTAGGACTACGGCGTGTCGATTACCTGAGGCCGGGCATTACCCAGGCAAGTGTGTCCGGCCAGATGTAATCGAGCGTGCTGGGTAATAGTAGTGCACCCCTACAGGGAAGGAATCTATTCGAATAACCATGTCGATGGTAACAGGACCCTCGGAGTTGTATCCTGATCTACTTCAACTAGAACCGGATACTTTAATCATATTTAACTGTTATTTACTCTGAGACCGCTTTCTCGCAGGGTAGTCGAGGAAGGATCTCTGGGTATTGCTAATATACACATGTTGCTATATTATATTATACGCTACTCTCTTCTGATGCTGCAAGATGCTAGTCTTTGATAGGTTAGGTTCTTCCACCTCTTCTCTGGCATTTCTGCAGTATAGTCCAAAGATATAGCCCCATTCCTTTGATACCAATGCATACTTAGCATAGTTCTGATGTAAGTCTTGTGAGTACTTTGGATGAGTACTCACGGTTGCTTTGCTACCTCTTTCCCCTATCCGGTTGCTGCTTCCAGATGGCGGAGCCCAGGAGCCGAAGATCCCCGATAGTGCCTACTACTATGTGGAGACTGCCGACCAGGAGTAGTTCGGTTGCCCCAAGCAGGAGGCCTATGCCTTTTCGATCAGTGTCGTTGTTATGCTCAGCCTTCTTAAGGCAAACTTGTCTAACTATGCCTGTACCCAGATAATATTTTCTTTGCTGACTTATGTATTCGGGTCCTCGTGACCCCCTTGCCTTGTAATATAAAGATTTATGTTTAAATCTGTGTCTTAGAGTTGTGTTGTGATATCTTCCTGTGAGTCTCTGATCTTGATCGTGCATGTTTGCGTGTATGATTAGTGCATGATTGAGTCAGGGGCACCACAGGTACTTAAGCCAAGCTTCCCTATGGTAGGTAAACTGTGCTTCATGCTGTAGGTTGGGTGTGCTTCCTCTAGTAGGTTTGGTGTGCTTGCTCGAATATGTTAGCTGTGCTTCATGTAGTAGGTTATGTGTGCTAACCTATAGTAGGTCAGGCGTTCTTCTTCGTTTTGGGTATTATTCATTTTTGATTTTTTTTGGATTCATTTGTAGGCTAAGGCGAATCTTGGCAAAGTTGTTAATGAAATGTACACAGAACTTTTTTCTCTGATTCAACCCATCATCAAGGAGAAATTGGAGAAGGTTCTCTCTCTCGGTAGGGATTTCGGTGCCAAAGAAGTCAAGACTTGTGACTGTGGCATTTCTTGTAACTTGCAGCAAGACATCTCCAATGGAAAAGAAACTTTTTCATCGCTTCCTTCTTCATGTTCATCACTTCCGTCTTATCATGAGAGAATTACTCAAAGTTCTTGTAGTAGTGGCTCAACCTGTGTTGTTGGTGCCATGTCATATTCTTTGGAAAATTTAAAGGGCTGTTGTGACACTCCTGAGTCAGACTCCCAGAATCAGTAAGAGAAGGAGCAGTCCCAAATTCTTCTATCTTCAGTAGGTAAAACATCTACTGGGCTTAAGTTCATGTTGGTGCTGAATGAGATCGACTACAACAATGAGGATATTGATGCTGATGCCAGGTCACATCTGGCAGGTGTGAATTACTTTCTGAACAACTGCCTTGATGGCTTGCCTGTCCATGAGCATTTCATGCCAACGTCTAAAATGTTGGAGAATGGAGGAATCATCTTAACTGGTGAAAATTCCTCTGAGTTCACTGTACCAACTGCAACTTGCAGTTCTGGAGCTTCTACAGATCGCGATTGTGTGACAGACCCACTAGAGAAGCTCTTGGAGAAAACAAGCAAAGCTACTGCTACTGAAGCATCCACCTCAGACTCTGTGATTGAGAAACAATCACTGCACGGTCCATTGTTAGATGAGACTCTTGAAGCATCTGGTTCTCTGGTTGCACAAACGTTAGCTATTACTGCACGATCCAGTGGCTCTGACACTGCTGTTAACACTTTTTCAACAGACATGAAGAAGCTCTCTGTATCCGAACCTGCAGCTAAGATAGTCACTGTTATTGAACAATGTTCTTCTTCACTGACAAAGGATCAGGTCGATGTTCTTTCCACTTCGAGATATGAGAAGAACACTACTAGAAAAAAGGCTATAGCTAATATGGACATTACGTGGTGCGCCACTGCTATATGGCAGTGGCGCACCAGATATAGGTATGCCATTAGCGGCCATATCACTAATGGCGCGACCACACCCACGGTGCGCCACTACTAACAAAAAAAAATTTATTTTTTTTTCAAAACTAGTAATGGCGCACCACACCCTCTTTGCGCCACTACTAACAATTTTTATTTTATTTTATTTTCAAAACTAGTAATGGCGCACCTGGGGATAGTGCGCCATTACTAGTTTTAACTAGTAATGGCGCACCACACCCACGGTGCGCCACTACTAACAATTTTTTTTAATTTTTTTTTCAAAACTAGTAATGGCGCACCAGACACCAGGTGCGCCATTAGTAACCCTGGTTACCAATGGCGCATTCTTAGGAGGTGCGCCATTGGTAACCTGAGAGCAGCTAGATATTTTGGACAGCCACCTACCACAGTCACTTTCCCCACTTCATTCTCTCCAACTCTACCAAGCTTGGTCTCGGCTGCCTCCTCCTCCTCACCTCATTTGCACCATAGATTCACCCAAATTAAGTGGTTAAATTTCCTTTTTTTGATAGGTAATTAAGGGGAAATCTTTCTTTATGTTCTAGATCTACTTTTTTCTCCCTCCAACAACATGCACACTTTTTATGGCCTAGATCTATGTATGTTTGTGGTGTTGCATATGTTTGTGTTTGGAGGTACAGGTATTTGAAATGCGATAGTTGCCAATATTTTGCTGGAATGTTGATTCATTTCTGTTTCGGCGAGAATTTCGCACTATGCATTCTTTTTGGTCCTATTTTTTTTTGTTCTAAAATATCATTTTGCTCTACCCCGCAGGCGACCATGGTCCGCACGATGACCGAAGGCATCATGAATAGGTTTTTGAGCTCCGCGAAGGCCGAGATGCTTCAAAAGAAGGAGACGGAGATAAGATGTCCGTGTCGAAGATGCAAGCTGAGGAGCCTTATGGACCCGGATTCCAGACAGGTGCGGGACCACCTGCTCGTGCGTGGTTTCATGGATGGCTATCGGTGGCAAGGTGATGAAGATGATTATGAAGTCGTCCATGGGGGACGGGCAAGAAATAAGGAAGGGCAGGAAGACAATAGCGGCGAGGGCGGGCAAGAAGACGAAGAATCTCCAGGACATGATCACGAAGTAGATGCAGGACACAGTCATCATGTAGAAGATGCCGGACATGATGATGAGGAAGATCAAGACGAAGGGCATGCTCATGAAGATGAAGATGCCGGAGCACACGATGATGGACCATCGATGGGCTGGGTACAGGACCCTCATATTCAAGAGCTGCTTCTCAAGCAGACGGGTAACGCAAGAGCTGCCGCCCGAGAGAAAGCCAAGCTGGATCAACTGGAGATAGATGCGGTTACTCCATTGTATGAAGGATGCAGGCCCGAGGATACCCGCCTGAAAGTAACGCTCATGGCTCTGGAGATGAAGGTAAAACACAAAATGACCGATGCATGCTTCGACGAGAACATGTCATTCTGGCACGAACGTCTTCCCAAGGGGAACAAGTGCCCGACCAGTTTCGAGGAGGCGAAGAAAATCGTGTGTCCTCTAGATTTACCGCACGTGAAATACCATGTGTGCATGAACGATTGCATCATTTATCGGGACGAGCACGCGGAGTCTACCATATGTCCGGTGTGCGGCGTCACTCGATACAAGAAGAGGAAGAAAGCTCCTCGAAAAGTGGTGTGGTACTTTCCGATCACTTCTCGTCTGCAACGGTATTTCGCGGACCCTAAGCTAGCAAAGCTCCTGTGTTGACACGCGGATAGGGAGGAGAAGAAGCGAGAAGATGACGGAAATGATCCGGAGATAAATAAAAAAGACAAGATGCTGAGTCACCCTAAGGATGCGAGCCAGTGGCAAGCGTTGAACTTCGAACACCCAGAATTTGGGGACGATCCAAGGAACATCATGCTGGGCGCGAGCACCGATGGAGTCAATCCGTTTGGCAGCCAGAGAAGCACACATAGCACCTGGCCTGTGTTTGTGTGGATGTACAACCTTCCCCCCCGGTTGTGCATGAAGAGGAAGTACATTCACATGAGTATACTAATTGAAGGGCCGAAACAACCAGGGAACGACATCAATCTGTATCTGGGGCTGCTGAAAGAGGAGCTAGACATGCTGTGGAAAACGCCAGCCAATACGTGGGACGCTGCAGCGAAAGAATATTTCCCTATGAGAGCCGCACTGCTCACAACGGTGCACGACTATCTCGGTTACGGATATGTCGCGGGGCAGGTGGTCCACGGATTTTGTGCATGCGTCAGGTGCATGGATGACACAACGTATCGCCAGCTAGATAGAGATCCCGGGTCTTCGAAAACCATGTTCATGGGACATCGAAGGTGGCTTAGCGACGATGACGCATGGAGAAAACGCAAGGATCTATTCGATGGTGAAACCGAACCCCGAAGACGCCCGCGTACGAGGAGCGGCGAGGAAATAGACGAGCTGTTGAAAAATTGTAAAGAGTGCCCACCGCCGGGAAAGAAGCGAAAGGCACCAGAGCCGCTGCTGAAGGTATGGAAAACGAGGTCTATTTTCTGGGACTTGCCGTACTGGAAGATCCTCCGTGTGCCTCACAGCCTTGATGTCATGCATATCACGAAGAACGTGTGCGAGAGTCTGCTTGGTACCCTGCTCAACATGCCAGAGAGGACCAAAGATGGGCCGAAAGCAAGGGCAGACTTGCAATCAATGGGCATCAGGGAGGAGCTTCACGCAAAATGCCCTAATGATGATGATGATGATGATGATGATGAGGCGAAGGACACGGAAAGTCGTCGCAAAGGCAAAAAGGCCAAGAAGATCGAATATGACTGCCCTCCCGCGTGCTTCACTCTAAGTCAGGAGGAGATTGAGCAGTTTTTCACCTGCCTCGTAGGAGTAAAACTTCCTTACGGTTACGCGGGGAAGATAAGCAGATACCTAGACTCAGCGAAGCAGAAGTTCAGCGGGATGAAGTCTCACGAGTGTCATGTGCTGATGAGGCAGATACTTCCAGTTGCAATCCGTGGGATCATGGACGCGCACGTCCGTGAAACGCTATTTGGCCTATGCAACTTTTTCAACGTCATCTCTCGGAAGTCGGTTGGCGTGAGGCAACTCAGAAGGCTACAGGAAGAGATCGTGGTGATACTATGCGAGCTTGAGATGTACTTCCCGCCTGCATTCTTCGATGTTATGGTGCATCTGCTGGTCCATATCGTGGAGGATATCATCCAACTCGGGACGACGTTCCTGCACAGCATGATGCCGTTCGAAAGGATGAATGGTGTCATCAAAGGATATGTTCGCAACAGGGCACGTCCAGATGGAAGCATAGCCAAGGGATTTCTGACCGAAGAGTGCATCTCCTACTGCACGAATTATCTAGGCATCGAGAACCCTGTTGGTCTGCCCGTCAACAGGCACCTCGGCAGTCTCGCTGGATGGGGTCACCGCGAGGGTCGCCGTGAAATGCATGTCGACTTGAAGGGTCGACTCGCCGACTTTGAAAGAGCAAACCTAGTCGCGCTACATCACATAGACGTGGTCGATCCTTGGGTGGTAGAGCACAAAACCTTTATTGAGAATATGTACAATGACCGAGGCCAACAGAGGACGGACGGAGATATAATCAAAGAGCACAACTCATGTTTCACGCGTTGGTTCAAGGACAAGCTTCTGTCGTACCCTTTACATGAGGATTCTTCCGCGGAAGAAAAACTCATATTCGCCTTGTCACAGGGTGCCGAGCACAACCTGATGACCTGTGAGGCGTACGATATCAACGGCTACACATTCTACACCGAGGAAAAGGACATGAAGAGCGATTATCAGAACTCCGGGGTAACGATGGAATCCTACACCGGTAACGACAAGGACAGATACTACGGAAGGATCGAGGAGATCTGGGAGCTGAGGTACGCTAGAGAGAAGGTCCCGATGTTCCGTGTCAGATGGGCCAAGAGCGTCCTAAAAGAAGACCGGTATTTCACCACCATGGTTATACTCGAAGCCAAATGCAAGACCGCGGGCGCAAACGTCACCGCGAAAAATGAGCCATGGGTACTGGCTTCCCAAGTGGACCAATGCTTCTTCATTACCGACCCGTCAAAGCCCAGTCATGTTGTCGTGAGGAGAGGCAAAAGGAACATCATCGGAATGGATGGAGTCGCCAATGAGCAAGACTTCGACAAGTACGGCGACCCGAAGATGGAAGATGACGACGATGATGAAGTACCATACACCACAAGAAGAAGCAGGGCCACCCTACCTAAAGGACGTCCGTTCAAGAGAAGAACTCCATTTGCGAAAAAGAAGGGCAAGAAGCTGGTGAAAAGATAGCTAAGATCGAATCACGACGTGTCGGCCGCGTGTGTGTGTCAGTGGCAAGCTCAATTATTACATGCAACTAAGTTGAAGTATGGAAATGGTATTTCTTCTGTTCTAGTCCTCTATCCAGTAACCTCTTTTGTTCAAAACAGTGGGGCTTAATGTTGTCTGTACTTACCTTCCTTTTGTAACTTCTTCATCACCAAGTTGAAGTATCGACCACACCTTCTTCTTGGATTTGTAATTTTTCTTCTTCTCCCTCTTGTTTTGTTGCAAATCATCATTTACAGGCACCTTGGGCTTCTTTGTGTTTTCTTCTGGTATTTTAATTGTTTTAAATGTTTTACCAATTCACAAATGTTTTGCAACGCAAGTATTTGAAAATTAGTAATAACTACTTATATCGTAACATTTTAAAATTTATGGTCATTTTCTAAAAAATTATTACATGAACTATAAATCCAAAAAAAAAAGTTAGTAATGGCGCACCAGGAGAAGGTGCGCCATTGCTATCACGGTGTTTATGGCGCATCTCTAAAAGGTGCGCCATTGCTAACCCTCCCCCCACTAAAAGATCCCAAATCCTCCCCAATCTCACACCTCTCTCCCCGGCTGCCCCCGTCCTACGCCCCCGACCTGCGCCGCCGCCCCTACCTGCGCCGCCGCCCTGCCCCCTCGGTCCCCCCCTCCCCACTTGCCCCCTCGCGCTTCCCCTCGCCCTCTCCGCCTTCTCCTCTCCCCCAGATCCGCGTTGGCAACCCGCGCGCGACGCGACTGTCGCCGGCCACCTCTCACCGCCGTGGCAACCTATCGACCTCGTGCCACACCAACGTGCCCAAGAACTCCACCTCCCTCGACTACGTCTCCGCGGACAAGCCGCAGGACGCCTTCCCCGCCACCGGCTTCCTTCTTGGCCCGGCGGACTCCGTCGACAGCTCTCCCCCGAGCCCGCTTTGCTCACCTGCAGGTCACAGTGAGCTCCTCAAGGTTTACCCTCCACTTCCCATCCCTTCCCTTCCTCATCTCGTTTCCTTCCCTTCCCTGCTCTCTTCTCTGACCCCCATCTCATCTATCTTCTGCTCTCTTCTGATGTTCCAATGCTGGCAGCTTCTGATTCCAATGCTGGCAGCTTCTGATGTGAAATGACCCCTTTCTCCTGAAATATTGATTAATTTCCGTTTTGGTTGAGAATGGGGCACTCCTAGGTCAAGAAAATTAGCAAAGGTCATGCCCAATTTTCTTAACCTAGAAGGTGCCCGATTCTCAACCGAAACGGAAATATAGCGGCATTTGAATGATGCAAAAATACAGCGGCATTTGACCTAGAAGGTGCCCGCTCCTTGTAGTTGCAAATTCGAAGGATGGGTGGGTTATAAGGATTCTTCTAGGGAGGCTCTAATGCTGCATTTGCATAGTTGGAACTATGCATAAATAATGCATGTGAAAGTGATTCTATTGGACCGCCACAGTAGAAAATTTGCTGGAAATAGAAAGTTGGATGCATCTGTTACTGCTGTTTTTGTGCTTCTGTTTTACTCCAAAATCCAAATAAATGTTTGCATTAGATGCTAGACAAAATGATATGCTTTTAAGTCACATAGAACCGTATCCTTGCTCCACACAAGTGACTCATGGCAGAGTTATAGTTCCTCCTGTATTAACTGTAATTTTTCTATAGCAACTTTCAAGTTTCAGTTTCTTTCCAGGAGCAATAGTTCAGAACTTTCACACTACTGCAGCTCTGCTACCTCAGTTTCAAGCTAACCGAAAAGAATCAACTACTCTTATGCTTAAAAAAATGAGAACTTGTGTAGTAAATTACAGGATATCTATATGCATGGTGCATTGCTATACTGCAAATTCATAAGCAACAAAAATATGCCTGCAGCAAGAGCAATAGTGCACTTAGTACGATAGAAAATATATAACCTGCAATAGTGCACTTAGTAGGATAGCAATAGTGCACTTGGAACAATCTTTTGGGTAAAGGGGTGTTTATAACCTGTAATGTGAAAATATATAGGATAGAAGAATAGATACTACCCTGATCTCATCCAATAACTCTAGTAGCCTTTTTTCCTATTTAGAGCGAACATGGCCGACAACGATGAGGCCAGCGGTTCGGGCAAGCAATTCTGGGAGCTGTCATAGGAGATGGAGGAAGAACCTCACCGCTATGAGGACGCCGCGGAAGACACCGACCCCGACTACACAACCCCTAGTGGCGTCGGGGATGACACCACTGATGGTGCCGCCGGGGATGCCACCACTGATGATGGCATCGCACGCACAGATGGCAGCCAACCGAAGAGGCAACGGAAGGACCGGCGCTCGAACGTGCTCGGCACCGTCAAGGAGGAATTTACTGAAGTGTCCTCCAGTGGGCATCCAACGGCTCCCAAAGAATTAGTCAGTGGGTACGCGGGACAACTCGGGTGCATTCTCCGGAGCACCGTCTCGATCAACACCGAGAAACTAAGGCATCGTGACCGAGGGAATTTGCACAACCTCCTCTTCATGAAGCTGCACGAACAATACAAGTTCCCCGGTGACTTCGCGAACACACGCCTCTCAGGGAATAAAGTGAACAGTGCCACCCTCACGAAGATGAGCACGGCCCTGGCTACTAGGAGAGCCGTGGTGAAGAGAAGGATTCTAAGTGGTGATAGTTATGAGAAGATCAAGGAGACAAATCCTTCGATCAGCGAAGCTGACTACCAGGAGTTCAAGATCAAGTGCGAGAGCAACGCATCCGCGCAATCAAGTCAGTGGGGGAAAGATATGCGGGACTTGAACTTAGGACACCACACACTCGGTCCCGGCGGTTACAGAGTGGCGGAACCTATATGAGACAAGGAGGACGCGGAGCATGCCGAGAAAGGCCTACCGCCCCTCTTCGATAAATACCATGACAAGCAGACCAGGAACAATGTCAGGGCCCGGTACAAGGTGGACCCGGTAACAAAGGAGCTTACCACGGATCCGAAGACCAAGGCGCTTGAGCTTGTTCTGGTAAGGAATACACCCCCGCGTAATTAGCTCCATATGGTTGCATTCTAATTAATGAGCCAAATTTCTAAATGGTTCACGTTCCTTCCGCAGGAAACTGAAAGCAGTAGCGCGGGGTCTCAGAGCTCCCCGTCTGTCCCTTGGGACAGCACTTTAAATAGGGCGTTGAACGTAATGAAACACAAGGATAAGTTCAGTAAGCCGTCGTCAGCTGGTCGTGTGGCCGGCAAAGGCTTGTCCACGAAATGGTTGGAATACTATAAGGCTGGGCGAAAGGAGAGATAGACCAGCTCGGAAAGCCAGGAGCGCGAGGTTCAAGAACTCAAGGCACAAGTGGCGCGGATTCCGGAGATAGTCCAAGAGCAAGTGCGAGACCAACTGGGAGCGACGATCACCGCCATTATGCCTACCTTGCTTGAGGGGCTGCAGGCGTGGATTGCGGGCGGCCAACAGGGGCCGCCCCCGATTCCCAGCTTCACGGGCAGCAACTCGCACAACGCGCCGGCGCCATTGGTGTCTCCGGCGGAGGCGGCATTGGTGTCTCCAGCGTCGGCGCCGGCATTGGAGCTTAATGCACCCGGGTGTGGGAAGAATACGCCGGCCGGCACCTCAGCAGCAAGCGGCCCCTCCGTCACTTGCATGCCCGCCGTTGGCGGTGCCTCGACATTAGCCGAGCTCGACGCCATCACGGTAACTAAGCCTCGGCCGATGACTTCATCTCCCTGCCTTTGACTGGGCATCCCTGACGCCCTACATGTTTTCGCAGGGTGCCGCCGACGTTCCATGCACTCTCCTGCACTTCGTGGACGGCGAGTTGATCGATGTCGCCAAGGCCAGAATCGTTCAACCGGGCAACCGCGTGTTCCACGGTAATCCGATGCCACCCACCGTGTATAGGGTTCAACTGGTTCGGGTGCTGCGGGGCTGCGACGACTTGTTACCTCCGTTTCAACCCCCTGGGGCCGACGAAGATGATGTGATGACCCTCAGCGCCTGCTTAAGCTGGCCCCTGCTTTGGCCGAAGAGCCAGATTTGTTTGGGGGCGAGGGACACCACCCCACAGACAACACCGCTAGTCGTGCCGGTGCCAAGCCATGGCAAGACCGCCACAACGCTACCGCCGTCAGCTGATCCGGACATGCATATGGCACATGATCCGGACGACGACGACGGTACATTTTCCAACGTTGATAAGTACTTCAACGAACATGGGTACGGTGACGAATTCTTGGCGCCTCCTTCTCAAGAACCCAACCCTGCAAAATACGATCGCGATCTTGCTGGTACCACGGAGAAACCCAATTGCAACAGGCGTCGTCTGGCGTTCAGTTCTCAGGAGACGCCTTCAGCTGCCGCTTTCACCGAGCCTCAAATAGCCGAGGTGCGAAATATTATCAGCCCCAAAACACTCAAGAAGGTGGTCTCTGAGCAGAACTCGATCCCATTACAGCAGAAGAAGCAGAAGGGACGGAAAAGAAAAAATAACAAGGGTGCGAGCCAGCCGGCACCGAGTACGATCTGTGCTCAGGACGGGCCACCTTCACCTAAGGATATCTCGAGGAGGGTGCATGTGGCGGCTATGCCGATGCTACCGACTAATCTGCTCAATGCTACAACCGGTGCTATGCGGAGTCTGCATGACAGTGTTCTTTCTATGGAGAAGCGGCGTCTCTCCAAGAATGATGTGGCATATCCGGTTTTCATGGCCAAGGTGCCAGAGGGCAAGGGCTTTGTCGATAGCACCATCGGGCGTATGATCGTCCTGCGGTTTGATGACATCTTCGCTATGTTTAACCTTCATTCGCTGCACTACACCTTCATTCGGCTATTTTCGCTCAGTATGAAGATGCAGATCATTAGAGACAAGACCCCGGACATCGTGATAGTCGACCCCTTCTACATGCGTGCCAAGATCTTGGGCAGCGCTAGGGACCGGCAAGTCGCGAGTTCATACCTCAAAGGCGTCATTCTGGCGAACCCAGATAAGGATAACTTCCTCGTGCCTTACTTTTCTGAGTAAGTCATCCCCTCACCGCCCCGTAACATATGATTTCTTAGATTTCGATCGTTCTTTTTTTTTCTAACAGTCCATGTTTTGTGCAGTGACACACATTGCACACTCATCCTCTTAAGCGAGAAATATTCCATGGCCATATATTTCGACTCAGACCGTCAGTCGAAGAAAGACTACACAAATATCAAGAATGTTCTTGATGATGCTCTCCCCGGCTACGCCAAATCTGGATGCACCTTTAGGAGGCCAATTTGTAGGTACGGCAAGCACGTGTTCACCCATGTAACGATGTTCCCCTGCGTCAAGCAGCCGCCTGGCAGTCAGAAGGATGCCTACTACACCCTCCATCACATGCGGGCAATCGTACGGGACCATAATCACCTTATGCTACCAACTAATCTCAAAGATTGGGCCGCACGCTTGTCGGCAATCCATGACGCGGACATCAGACAAGAATTCTTTCGCATCCAGTCGTAGTTTGCGGAAATCATCTATCAAGATGTCCTTCGTACCTCGGGGCAGTTCTACCTCAAATATCAACCGTCCAATAGTGAAATAGAAACAACGCTACAAATGCAGGCTGACAACGACCGCACATTCATGACCATCACGAAAGACGGCGGCTTCATCCACGCTCCGGTCCCTTAGTCGAGTCGGAAGTATTGATGCTATGTAGTTCTGAAATTTCGATTAGCTCATGTTGTAATTAAACTTTAATGAACTTGTAAGTCTCTTTAGTTTGGACAGTCGTTCAACTTATATGTAATCGATGCTATTTATTAGTAGGACCATGAATCGTGCTATTAATGTGTTGCTGTTCTCTTCCAATCCTTTTGTTGCATACTTATATATTGCTTATATATTATCTGTGAATTGCTACTAACGTTTTGTTTGTCTAGTGCATAAAGATGCCGTCGTATGTGTCGTATGTCATGTACAAGGGTAAGGTTCCCGGAGTCTACGACGACTGGGAGGAGTGTCAGAGACAGGTTCACTATTTCAGCGGTAACAGTTACAAAGGGTACACCACTAGGGCGGAGGTGGAAGCTAGATACGCGCGCTATGTAGCGGGAGAGAGGAGGGAGCGGAGGAGGAACCGGATGAAGACCAGTTTCATCGCGATGATGCTCATCGTGACCGCAGCTCTCTTCTATGTGATGGTAGTTTAGATGATCGATATCGACTTTGTAATGTGACGACAAACTCGGCTAATATGATGAACTTTGCTAATGTCTCGAGACCTAAACTTGGCTAATGTTTGAACTTTGTTCGCTATTTTGAATTTGGAGACTAATATGATGAATTCTATTGTGTGATGTTTATATTCTGTGCTGGAACGTATTTTGTAACCTGTGCAAATACCAGAAAAGCAAAAAATAATAATTCATAATATTCATAGTAGTGGTGCACCGCATTGAGCACTAGTGGCGCACCAAGGCTAAATACCAGTGGCGCATTATGGGGCATAGTAATGGCGCACTTGGGGGCATACGTGAAGGTAAATATGGCCCCTAGGAGGCATAGTAATGGCGCACTGTTGGACATAGTAATGGCGCACTACGTGGTGCGCCACTATTATCTGGGATACTAATGGCGCACCAGAGGTGCGCCATTACTAGTTGTTACTAGTGGCGTGTTAATAGTGGCGCACCTATAGTGCGCCATTAATAGCAAAAACTGGTGCGCCACTAACAGCCTTTTTTCTAGTAGTGGAAGATTGGTGGATCTGAATACTATGGGTTACAATCCAAGGTTAGTTGCTCCCCTGCTCCTACAGTAGCTGTCCCCTGTGGTTCTGGCAGTGGTTCTGGCACTACACTGAATCCAGAAAAAGCCCTTGCATCCAGTAGTGATGCTCCATTTGTTGATGCCTCATCTATCAATACCAACGACAATGTCATTGCAGTAGTACATGCACCATGTATCAAGCATTGACCTATTGTTCCCAGCGTCAGCACTGCTGTTATCATAAGCGAGCATCTGAAGCAAGCGGACGTACGAATGGCAGCAGACAAGAGGTCCTTACTGGAGTCGGTCAATGCAGGAAATGAAAGTATGCTGCCTGCTAAAAAAAGAGTTAGGATACTAGAGCATGTACAAAAGTCACCCATAGGTGCACCTAATCAGCCTGTACTTGTTCAGAATCGCAAAGCCCTGCTTGATTGTGACTTCATTGATGATGATAAAATATGGTCTGACCCATCTATCTATGAACAAATTGACAAGGACAATGAACAAAAGAAGAGGCCAGCTATTTCTCATCATGTAGGCTTCCAAAAATGCCAACCTGATACTGTGATGCACTTGTCCAAGCATTCAAGCTCATCAGTGAGATCTACCCTTTCTTATTGTCTGGGGTCATCTATGCCCAGCGGATCAGGTTCCAAGTCATTGTCAAGCGGTAGTTACCTCTCACAGCCCTTTGATATGTCATACTTTGTGGGTTTAACTCAAACTGCCTTGTCCGAAAGTTTGACAGCAACTGCTTTGTCCCAACAGTGCCAACAACCAGCTCCTGATTTTAATTTCCAATTCTCACAACATCCTGATGTTCAGAATAATGGTTGTTCACAGAGTAGCCAACGCTCACCTTATGGAATGAGCAACCACACTTACCAATAGTACCAACAGCATCCTCCTGATTGTAATTTCCATTTCTCCCACTACAATGATGTTCAAAATAATGGTCATTCACGGAGCCACCAATGCCCACCTGATGAACCGAACCATCAGCATCCATGTGAAGCCCAGTCTCATGGGCAAATTTGCAGTGCCTTACAACCACAATTCAACAATATGCAGTCTTCCTGCCCTTCTCTATGCCATTTTTCCACAGACATTCCTTCGAGCTCAAGCAACCATCCAGGTGTCGGTATGTCAGCAATGCAGATGCAGCAGCAACCACAAGGGCCTATGCTCTAAAGAAACAACCATTATAATGAGGGCCGTCAGCGTCTCAGTAATGGTCAAATGAGCTCCAGTGGACCTGTCTTCCAACATCATCACCATCCTTCTCAGATAGAGCAGCCTCGGTTCACTGATCCAAGGAATGACTATCAAGATTGTTTTCAATTGTTGGAAATAAGAGATTGTTCACTCATGGAGAAACCTGTGTATGAAACAGTTGTCGATAATACGCCAGGTATTGGTGAAAATCATAGGTAATGAGTTCGTTGTTCTTGTTCTAGTAAAGTTTTGGTTCCTTCTTTTATTATTTTAATTTTTTTGCCTGAAGCTATGATATTCAAGCTCTTACTGTTTCAGTTTTGTAATATATCAATGTACTTGTCCTCGTAGTTTGTTTGCGCTACCTGTTCTTCTGGTGGCAGCAGATTAGGGGGAGACAGTATTTTTGCATTTTGAATACTCGTCACCTCTCATGTTAAATCAGAAAATGATAGAATTCAATGGACTTTTTTTTGGCAGCCAGAGGATATATACCATCAAACGACGTTGGGCTGATCATCGAACTTTAGGTTTATCGATGAAGGTCTACGGTTATATGAACACATTCATGATGGATGCATACTCAGAGTTGCTATTGACAGAACAGTTTTATAGTCCGCCCACAAATTTACACAAGCATATAATGTACATGGAAGCTTCCGTAAGTTCTAATTTCCCTCCTCAAAAAATGTTCAAAACATTTCATTTGAGTATTATTACCATCGTGAGTGAGACGGCTTCTCTTTTTTGCAGGATAAATTTACGGTTGAAGGTGCAAGCACTGAACATCTAAAGGAACACATCGTAGAAAAAACTGTTGGGTACAAACCGCCCAACAAATGTAATCTCGTAAGTTGATCTTACTTACTCTACTGTCCAGTGTCGGTCTTCGTTTCTCCAGTTTTTGTTATTATTCTAATAGATTTTGCTGTTCATTGTTTTAGATCTTAATTCCTGTGAGAGAAAAAGAACACTTTGTCTACCTGATCGTCGTGAATTTCGACAAGACTCGCTTCGAAATCCTGTGTCCTTATAACAATTGCAATGGTATAAAGAAACATTCAGACGTTGTTATTCAAAACTTCAAGAGAGCTTACTATTCAGCTTATAATAGTCATCCGCATAACATGAACAACTTTAGTGTTCAACCTGTGCAGAGTGTATGTAACTCAGATAGAGAGTGGGTTTCTTGTTACTGTAGCTCTACGTCAACCTCTATTTTTTGTTGTAATACGTATTCCATATCTGTTGTTCAGCCTATAATCAGTGACATATTACTGTTAATTTACAGGGATGACAGTGGTATTTACATCATGCATTTGATGCCGCTCATTGATTTGAAGACTTCCTTTTTTTATCAATAGTGTAAGTTTGCTCTCACGGACAAGATGTCACTATATGTTCAAACGAGCCAGCTGTACATTGTGTTTTACAATAATTTTTATTAATTTCTTCTTTTCTGTGTTAACAGATCTATGTGAAGCCGATGAGGGAACAACTAACTTTCAAAATCATGACATCTATCGACAATACATGCCCAACATTTGACGCACTGAGGGACGTCTTCAGGCAATACAATATCCACCGCCCGAGAGCACCTAACACAAGATGACTACTGCTTTGCTGTGCCTTATTTTAGTTGGAGTTGTTGGAACAACAGGGTTTCAGCTACGTTAACTGATGTCGTTGCAAGAAAAGTATTTCAGCTATTTTTCTGCCCGTACTAGATATCTGTTGTGTTCCTGTTAAACAGAGTTGTGCGTTTAAATGTTGAAGTCTATCTTGTGGAATCTCACTGTTTAACATGTCATCTGTTAATTTTAATATTCTCCATTTTCAAAACTAATCATGCTTAGCCATGCGTTTATATTTTCTGTAACTTGTTAATTGAGAAAATTATCTTTATTGTAATTATGTCATAAAAGACATATTACTAACTGCGCTCTAATTCTTACTTGCTCCTAAAATTTCACCAGAAAAATTTAATGATGGTCAGATACAATGATTACTCAAAAAGAAAAAGAGCACACAAGGAAGTTTAGTATTACTGTCTTACACATTATGTTTTTCCTGATCAATTTTTGTTAAATTAGACTGTGCCATAACATCACAAAGAAGGTGTTTTCTGTTTTAGAGAACCATGCCACTCCTATCATCACAAATTACGATTTCAACGTGATTTTGAGTTTTCAAGCTTCAAATCTTCAAATCATGAATCACAATTGTGTTTGTCTATTTTACTTAAAATCGTATTTTCGCAACAGAACTTGTGAAGGTGAAGTTTTAGAACAGGGTAGAACATCGCTTCCTCGGAGTAAACGTCTCAGCAGAAACATTTGGAACAGAGAGGCACGACCGTGACTCTTCATAATATAGGCCTGTGCCTAAACTAGCTTCATGGGCGTGCCTCTCTGAGAAGACAAGTCAGCTGAAATAATGAGAACACAGTGGCACAACCGTGACTCTTCATAATATAGGACCGTGCCTCCACTAGATTCACGGTCGCGCCTCTCTAAGCAACGTGTCACAGGAAACATATGGAACACAGAGCCATGACCGTGACTCTCCTTCTTAATATAGGACCGTGTCTCCACTAGCTCGACCGACGCGCCTCTCTGAGTAGATGAGTCTGCTGAAATAATGAGAACTCAGAGGCACGACCGTGACTTCTCTTCATATAGGGCCGTGCCTCCACTAGCTTCACGGTCGTGCCTCTCTAAGTAGACGAGTCAACTGAAATAATGGGAACACAGAGGCACGACCGTGACCCTTCTTAACATAGGATCGTGGCTCCACTAGATTCACGGTCGTGCCACTCTAAGCGAACATGTCAGAGGAAACATTTCAAACAGAGAGGCACGACCGTGCTTCTGACGCATGTAGAACTGCCTATCTCATAGGTACATTTAACCATGCATCTCACTAGCGCCATGACTGTGTTGTGCCTCTAGTGTAACACAAACGCACAACCATGCCTCTACTGCACATTGTTCAGAACTCAAATTAAGTAACTGATTTTTCTGCATAAAATAGTGATCCAAAACCACTTGTGAATTCCCTAACTAAACATTTGCT
Organism: Thinopyrum elongatum; assembly: GCA_011799875.1. Classification (NCBI taxonomy): domain Eukaryota; kingdom Viridiplantae; phylum Streptophyta; class Magnoliopsida; order Poales; family Poaceae; genus Thinopyrum; species Thinopyrum elongatum. The sequence continues at coordinate 27,785,630 of CM022298.1, forward strand.
CACTAGTTTGTACACTGGGAACTGTGCCTCATCCAGACGCACAAGCATTTGGAACAATTCGAACAGAGAGGCACGACCGTGACTCTGTTAATGTAGGACCGTGCCTCTACTAGCTTGACAAACATGCCTCTCTGGGTAAATGAGTCAGTTGAAATAATGAGAACATAGTGGCACGACCATGACTACTCTTAATATAGTACCGTGCCTGCACTAGATTCACGGCCGTGCTTCTCTGAGCGAATGTATTAGAGGAAACATTTGGAACAGAGAGGCATGACCGTGACTCTGACACAAAATTTTCAAATCGCAATAACAGAAACATTAATCAAAACACAAAATGCAAACCTAACACAGTTCCAGAATACTTGATTCAGAAAAGTAAACACATAATCACACAGTATAGAACATAGATGTCAATAATGCTATGGTAATCTTCCCACGGACACCTTCCAGTTGTGATGCTAATCTTTGCAGCCCTTCCAGTTGGAGACTGCTCAGAAACATCCTTGACGTCTGCGATCAGGAAGAGACCGACAATGCAGCATGTCCCTCATTGACAGAATGTGTCGGTAAAGCTCATAGCTCACATACTCGTCCTAAAGGAAAAGCGGGTGAGAATGAAAATTTAGAAAAATATCAAGCATGCCGTTCTTGCAATAAAACAAAAATGTCAAGACAGAAATTCACAATAATGAAATTTTCACTTACAATTGCTGCATATTTCACGTGCTCAAAGGAAAGTGGCATCCAATCCTAGTAGTGATGCTGACCTTCTAGCAAAGATGGCTTCATCTTGAAGTAAGATTCGTCTATGATGGCTCCCGCTAGGTCTGCCATGGAGTCCCTTTCTTCGCCACCTTTGATCATGACCTGCTCTTGAATGTCAATGTGGTACTCTCTTGGAATTACTATGTAATCTTCTAAAAGAACCTCTCTATCGTTCCTGACATCCACACTAGCAAAAGTTATACCTTTGTTCAGAAGGAAATCCTTCAGAGTAGGGCACTGCGTCCTGGCCTTGTAGAAGTGATAGACCAGAACATGCTTGTGCATCGCCAGTTGCATGACGGCGACTTTTCTATACCCATAATAATTCTGCCGTGTGTGCTCTAGGTCCAGACCAACAAACTTGTATCTGTCCACCCACAGCCATTGCTCATACATGGGAATGACCTCCTCCACCTTGTAGGGCTCGTTGGTGTGCCACACATCGAGCTTGGTGTTCCCATCGGCCGCTATCTGGAGATACTCAGTAGTGTTCCTTCGGTCATCCATGGCAGCGAGGAGGAGGGTGCCAAGGGAGATTGGCTGTGGTTTTGTGGCAAGACTAGGACGTGGTGAGGCCGATGGGAATTGGTTCTATGGCGAGAATGCGACGTGGTGACCTACAAGAATTGACGAGTATTTAACTTTGGCATGAATAGACGGTTGTGCTTTTGCAGTTACCATGCCCATTAATGTGAATTGGGAGCCGAGAATAGACGGTTGTGCTTCTGCACCTTGTGGAACCGTTAATCTCCTAGAGTCACAGCTCTCCAAAAATGTTGATGGCGTGGAGAAATTGAGGAGGCTATAACTTAATTCTAGCACGGTAACTGACACACTGAATAGTCACATCGAACAGGCATCGCATCAGTCATCAGTTTATCTTTTTACCGATGACCACCGAGAGAAGAATGCGAGGAGGCAAACGACGGGCCTATCATCCATCTTAGATCCGACGGCAAATACATCTAAAACAAATCCGTGCTTCTGGTCCACATTGATACGTGCCTCTCATATCTTCATGGTCGTGCCTCCCTCAGTAAACGAATGAATGGATGCAATTAAAGCTATCAGCGGTACGGTTGTGTTTTTCAACTGTTTGCCGTCAGTGCCTCTACGGGCATAAAGCCTATGGAGAAAAGGCACGACCATGCCTCTGGCTTATACATAACCATGCCTCTCTTATCTTCACGGCCGTGCCTCTTTGAGTGTGCGTGCCATCGGAAACATTGGGAACACAAAGGCACAGCCATGCCTCTGACTTAGATATAACTGTGGGCTCTCATAGCTTCATGGCTGCTCCAAGGAACATTTGAAAAACAGAAGCACGGCCGTGCCTGTCTTGGTGAACATGTGACTACAAACATTGGAAACGCAGAGCCACGACCGTGCCTCTGCTTCAGGTGCAACAGTGCCTCTGTGACTCTCTTTCTGAACATGTGACTGCACACAAAGAACCAGTGGCTCTAATAAGTATATGCCTGTGGCCCTATGAGTGAAGACAGAGAGGCACTGATTACAAGAGGCACAACACAGCCTTTTCACGAAATCACCGACTGTGCCCCTCCGTGTTTAAACACAAAGAGGCACAGAAGAACCCTAATCTGTGCCTCTACATCTTCACGGCCGGGATTCTTTGGGTGAACGACTGTGATGTTGCTGGATACACAACCATGACTCGGTAGTTCTTGAAAAGTTTTTGCAGTTGAGACTATTTGAGTTTTTGCAATTGAGTTTCTTTAAAGAATTGCACTTCAAAGAAAGGAAGAATATATCACTGAATTTGTCTCTCCTAACGTAATGATCATGCCTCTCCTGGCGTCACGGCCATGCATTGTGACACCCCGATTTTTGGCCCTTTCTTTTTCTTTTCGATTTTCTTTGAATATTGATTTGGTTTGGCTCTGTGGTCTTCAAACCTGGGAAGATCATCTCTTCTCCCTCTCCCGATTGTTTCATCATTCCCAAACCTTTCCCTGGGCCATGCCATTTCCATCCTAGCCCAACCCCAATTTCTTTTCTTTGGGATTATTCCTTTTTCTATTAAAGGAATAACACTGTTTGCCCTAGGTTGTGAAGCAACCTATATTTATGTGTTGCCATTAATTCCCACAAAATTTTCAAAATTAATTTGACTCATGTGAACCTTGTATATGTAAAAATATTCAAGATTCCCTACCCATGGGGAGCACACCATCCAATTTTTGTTTATGGTAATAATTTCAGTTTGTGAACAACTATATTTTATATTGCTCCATAATTTATGAAATTTTACCAGGACATTCTACTACCTATGTGAACCTACTCCACCAAATTTGGGCTCATTTTCTCAAGCCAATAATTCTCTAGAATTTTCCTAATTTTAGGTCCAAAGAGGATCACTGTGAAGGAAGTACCATTTTGGCATGACCAAATGGCATGAAATTTTTAAAGTGCCTAAATATGATCAAATAATCCAGACGTACCAAATTTCAGCTCCATTAATCAAGCCATTTGAGCCCAGCTTCAAGTTTCCCCTTTCTGTCCAGTAGGGAAGTTTGTGAAGCAAGTGCCACCTAGACCCCCCCTCTTGTGCTGAAAATTTTCCTAGATGATCACCTTAGTGAGTAATCTACCCCACCAAAAGATCAGCACCTTGCACCGAGTGTACCTCCCCCAGTTCATCCCAAACACTTTGCTGTCAGTGGCTACAGTTGATTCTGCCAATCAACACGGAGTTCATTTGATCGAACCAAGCTCATTTTGGACCTTTACCAAGTAGGGTCCACATGTGAGACATCTTTTCACTGGTCAAAAAGAATTACATGCGCCTGCGCACCCGGTGACCACGCGGTCTGGCATGCCAAAAGCGCGCTCTGGACGCCGGGACCCCTCTGCCGCCGCCCAAACGCCGTCCTCGCGACACCGCGGCATGTCCACTGCGTTGCCCTCCCTTTCTGGCGTCCACGCATCCTCTCTGGCCCCCTCTCCCTCTCCTCTTTCCTCTCCAACGTGCCACGCCGCCCCGCGTGCCCGTGGCCGTCGTCGCGTTGCTTCTGTCCTCTTCCTCCCCGCGGCATCTCCGCACCGCGTGCAATCCCCCTGGCCTCTCTCTTCCCCTCCGCGCGTGCGCACGCGTACGCGGTCGCGCCAGAGGCATCAACCGCGCGTCCGCGGCGGCTTCCGGCTACGGCATCTCCAGCCCGCCTATATAGAGGCTGTCCCCGAGCCCCTCGAGAACTCGCACCTCCTCTCCTCCACCCCAGCACCCTCTCCGACCTCTTCCTCGAGCTCAAGGAGCTCTTCTTCTCCTCCATTGGCTGCCATGGCCGCCTCGGTCCTCGCTGAAATACGAGCGAACCAAGCCCTCCCTCTCCGTGCTGCCACCACTAGAGGACCACCCGGAGCCCTGCGACACTTCCCGTAGCCTCAGCATCTCGTCTCCGCCACCGTAGGGCCCGTGCCCATCGTGGCCGAACCGCCGTCCGCCGCGAGCAAGGCCGCCGCCGCTCTGTTCCTCCTCGGCGGTTATGCCCTCCCTGGACGGGACCGCCTCGTCTTGCTGAGCTCGCCGGTGGCCGGAGCATCGCCGGATACGCCCTGTAGCTCCGGGGATCGCCGGAGGACGGCACCTCTGTCCTCTGCCGCGGGCGAGCACGGGAGGTTGCAGACGAGCTGACGGGGAGAGAGAAGGAGCGAGGCGGGACCCATGTGTAAGCGACCCAAGCGCCGGTCCAGCTGAATAAGTGGAGATGTCGTTTCCTAAAATACGTTTCTACTTCTGAAAGCGTACTTTACAATGCATTCAGCCCGGAATACGTTTTCTCTTATGCGAACGCTTATTTCATATAATGCGCTTTCAGTTTCCAGCTAGCTCCGAAACCCTTAAATAACGGACGTTCGCCCGTTAAGCGCAGAAAGGAACAGGTTTTAATTCGATTTCTGCCTAACGAACGAACGGCCTTATCTCCGCAACCGTAACTCCGATTCAGGTGATTCAAAATCTCATGTTCTCAGTTCATCGAGCCCGTTCTGTTGGTACCACTTTCATGATGATGTCACACTCTTAAAATTACCATTTTGCCATTGCCCTTAAATCAGCTCCATTGAGAGAGAAGTGTTTCCGGCAAATCTTTCCGCGAGCTCACCGCACTTCTCCCCGGTGACTCCTTCATCCCCAGGCAAGCCACGACAGCCACTTGCATGATGGAATTGCAATAGCCATGGTTTTGACTTGAATATTCGAATAATTATTTGTTCATATAATTATTTTGAATGCTACTTATATGCTTGTGAATCCATGCTCATTTCTTATGTCATGTTCATTTTCATCTAGTAAGTGAAATGATTAATTGCTAATGTTATTATTATTATGTTGTAATCATTTCCAATGCTAGTGATAATGATATGCTCATTTGAATTGATATGGTTTGATATGCAAATACCTGTGATATTCATGATCATCGTTATGCCATGCTCATTTGCATCCCGTGGACTAAATGATTTATCATTGTTGAGGTTATAATGTTAAATGGTTATGTTGCCCATCCATGGTTACACTGATATCATGCTCATATGCATTGTTATTTCATGATGTTTTTTTGTTATGACTCAGCTCATCACCATTCAAGTTCAACCGGACATTATTCGAACTTGAACAAATCTGTTGGCTGAGTCATGGTGCCACCGAATCGAGCTCACCAGTGCAACCACACTTGCCTTATGGGGGGCCCTAATTCGGTCTATTGTCATGCCTCTTGCCGGTACCTCCTACTAGGGAAGGTTATGCGTGTGCGCTACCCTGATCAGGTAGGCGGCCATAGCCTTGTGTGCCCGAGTTTTATGGTAATGAGGTCCCCGTTTGGGACGATGTTATTTTGTTTTAGCCACGAGGGTGGCGGATGTCACAAGTTGACATCGGGGCCACCCATGACATAGCCCAAAGGGAAGTTTGTCGGAGTGGCCGGGAGAGTGTCATGCAATAGAGTGGTTTTGTCGGAACGTCGTTGGTCCACCCAAATGGGAGCATGAGGCCATGAGTTCCGTGGTGTGGGTACAGTGTACTAACCTCTGCAGAGTTTATAATCTATCGATAGCCGCATCCTCGGTCATGGACACAGTTCGTAGTAGGTCACACTATGGGTCAATAGTAATAATAACCTGAATAATAAATAACCCCGGTTCCATAGGAACGAAGTTGCTTGATATTTATGTGGTCATGCAATGACCACGATGGTATCGTTGATACCGATGTTGGTGGATCATGAGGTGATCGCGTCATGATCACGATGGTAAGTAAGAGTGATGTACGGTGGTTGCGAGGTAACATCCAACCAGAGTAAGTTGGTCCACGAGACCTTAAACATAGACCCCCTCTCTCATGCTAGTTCAAGTATCATCATGTTCATATCATGAGTAATATGTACATGCCATGCTCACTCTCATGTTGTTCTAGTAGTATCATACTCATCATTAATTAACATGTAAATGCCATGCTGTTGTTTGTCTTGATTGCTTGGGTTTGCTGTGAGCTTGCGAGTACATTCAAAGTACTCACCTGGCGTGTCATGCCAGATTGCAGGTGATGCCGTGATTGATTGCTAGTTGAGGATCCCGAGTTTGCGCGCTAGGATGTGTCCCAGCCAAAGTTCCTGTGGAGTGGAGTTCACCATCGTCGTTGTTGTTCCACTGCTAGAAGTTATTCTGCTACGAGTTGTTCCGCTGCTAGCATAGTACTACCTTAGCAGACGTAGAGTCGCCGTGCAGTTGTAACCTTTGTATCTTCAGAACCTTTGTACCCACATTTTTCGTAATAAAGAGTTGATTTGTTCTATGCCAAGCAGTGCCGTATTCCAGAAAACTTGATCTCTGGGCTGGAATACGGGGTGTTTCGGTTTCTCTGAGCCAGGGTGGCACAACGCTTGGTATCAGAGCAGGTCTGGCTGTAGGACGCCCTAGTCAGCGTGAGCATTAGAAACCGGTAGTATAGAGTCTAGTCGGTTTGCTGTACTTGGTTGCTGTAACACCCCAAATTTTTAATCATGTTTTTATTAAGTAAAATTTGGCCAGAAATAAAATTTTGAATTATATGATGTCATTTATGGTTTCAGAATCTTTTCTGTTCTCTATTTTCTAAAATTCTTTTCTCCATATTGAAAATTTTGGAAAATATTGTTGGCTTTGGTAGTTGTCTTAAATAATTTCATTTATATTTTAATAACAGTAGGAATTATTGTCATAATAAAATTTTGCCCAAGATAATTCTTTTATAGGCATTTTCAATACTTGAAATGCTTTTGTTGCACTACAACTATTTTAGATAATTATTTTTAAATCCCACAAAAATTATGAGAGGTCATATGATGCCTATAGATCACTCTTTTGCAAAAACCCAACTTGGTCTTTTGAAAATTTTGAGTGAAACTTTCTCTTTTCAATGTTGTCCTGTTTTTGAGTTTCAACTACAACCCTAATTTTCCTTACTCCAATAATTATGAAAATTTTCCCACCTATAGTCCTTCCAACAAAACCCTTAAGTCCAGAAAATCATCTCCATTTGCATCATTTAGATACACCAAATAATTCTCTGCATTTTCAGTCCAGAACTGAAATTCCTCCAAACTTGCATTAGTAAGTTTTCCCTTTTCACAAACCAACCCTACTAGCATCTCTACCATCCAAAGAGACCCAACCCTGCCAAATATCACTTCCAACAAAGTGCCCTAGCTAGCTCTATCATTTTTGTCAAATAGGTTTCACTTGGTACTTGCTCATCTGGCCAAAACATCATGTCTCTCTCTCTCCTACCAGACTGAGTATTTCCACCCTACCAAAAATTGGATCATTTACACCATCCTAGGGCACACTAGCATTTGATCAAACACGCTGTGTGCGTGCACCGGACGTGTCCAGAGCGCATGCACTCCACGCCAGCACACCGCGAGCCTTGCCGACCCCACTGCTGCCTCCCCTAGCTGGCCTCACTCCTCTGGTAGCCTTCTGCACTAGCCATAGCCTCCCCCGCAGCCAGAGCTCTCCCCCTGGCGCAGCCCTCCACCGACCAGCGCCGCCACCGACTCCAATACGTCGCTGTCACCACCGCCCCTGGACACGTGGCTCACCTCGGGCCAACCAGCGCGCCCTGTCATCACCGCGGGGCGCTACCGTCCACACCGACTACAGCCACCAGCCCCAACGCCCTTCCTACCGCAATAATGGCCGCCCGCCACCGTGCCTTCTTCGGGAAGCCACGGGAACCGCCTCTCCCTCCCTATTTAAAGGTCCCCGAGCTCACTCCCATCCTCACCAGCGCTCCTCCATCCCCCATAAGCCCCCGGGGCAGCCAAACCACCGGAGGGGACCATCTCCCCCGCCTCCAGCCAAAGCCACCGCCGCCACTTTTTCGATGATTTTGGTGCTGGCAAAGCCTCTTTCCCTCCACTCTCTTCACCAGTAGTCTCCCCTTGACTCCACGACTCCATCCCGCATCCCAATTTTGCTCGAGCTCGACCACGGGCGAAAGCCCCAAATCACCTCTGCCGGGACCTTTCGGGCGAGCTCACCGCCAGCAACTCTGTGCTTCCCACTGTCCATACCTCCCACCAGAGGAACCGCGCGGACCCCCTGAGCACGACTGTGGGCTCATCTCACCGAGGGGCGCCGCCGTTCGCCGGCAAGGTTCACCGGAGCGCCGCCCTTGTTCTGCCGCGAGAAGACACGCGCGGGCATCGGTCAAATCTGACCAGTGGGCCAGGCGGGCCCACAGTCAGTGACCCAGCGCCGTTTGTAAGTGGAGACGGATTCGGTTGAAGCCACTTTCGCGCGAGGAATTCATACTTCCACTAGTACGGTTTCGACGTCAACAGCTCCTCCGTGTGGCTGAGCGACTAGGCTCGGCCCAATAGCGCTTGACGACTAAATCGCGCTCAGGCGCACTTCCGCCACTTTTCCTTTTTCATTTCCAGCAGATTTCGAATATTTTCACTATGGCCATTTCAAATCCAAATCTGATGATTCAAATTCCTACATGCTTCTAAAATCATTCTATATTAATAAAACTAGGGTGAACATTTTTCCTAAGCTTAGATTTTTTTGGATTTATTAAATAGTCCATTTCCTTATTTATTTCAACTTAGAAATTCTCTAAGTAAATCATTCGAACTCCAAATGAATTGATTCTTTTCCTTTCATTCTTTAAATTTCATCTAGTTTATTTTATGATTTATTTCAAAAATATTTGAAACACTTTTTAGTACTATTTTAGAATTATGTGGTAATTTCAGTAATTTGAAAATAGGAAAAGTGGAGGGAAGAAACTTTTCAAAACTTTTGGAGTGCACCCAACACCTCTGCATGCTCAAGGCAAGCATCTTGAACACTTGATATGGTGAATGCATGGTAGTTTGTTTGCTAGAATAATTGAATCACGCATATGTTGCATTCGAATAAAATTTGCATGCGTGTAGTATTGGCATGTTTCTCGTACCGTGCAACGTGTGCTTGTCGTGACTAACTTGCAAGAGCAGGTATAAGAGAAATACAGTTATCGGCAGAAGGGTGATCACGTCGGAGCGTGATCATGCCTTGTTGGTTATGCATGTTGGGACATGCAAGGGCTGTGGCCTTGTTTTGGTGCTACTGTTGAAAGAACACTTTATTGTGCTAATCACTGCAGGAAATACATAAGCCTCCTGAGTCGACCGTAGATCGAGTCTTGTTCCGGTAACCCCCAAACTTGATCCGTGCTACCACTTGTCCCTGCCACAGGTAGGGTATGGTTTAGTAAGTTGCTAACTCCTTTCCATGTACACACCACACAGAGGACCACGATGAGTATTTCCACGGCCATGGACTAAAGCTGGTCATCGGGTCAGGGGGCATGGGTGTTTCTGGTCTAGGAGCGAGGGGATCGCACCCCTGTTTGCGCGCCGATATAAATTTTGTGAACCCATGCAGGACGTTGGTCTCCCCGTCTTAAAGTTTTTCTGGAATGATGCCTTGGGTGATTCCTGGTATCCGGAATGATAATCTGGTGTGTGCTGGTCAGGTGTGTTTCAACCCAACGGCCGTAATGGGAATTAGTCAGCGTCTCGGTGTTGACTAAAGAAATCCTTTACTAGTGGGTAAAGAGAACACCCTCTGCAGAGTTATATCTATTCGAATAGCCGTCTCCGTGGTTAAGGACTACAGTCTGGGTTTGTCAAGTGTCGGTCTTAGTGTCGGTCTCCAGAGGAAAATAATTAAATTGAGCATGAATTATTTTGCAGGTTAATTAGTGTTATCACTAGTGCTGTCACGGATATTTTTGTTATCATGAATGCTATGGTTATGAATATTATTATAGTTATGCATATTATTGTGGACTAACCTGTTTCTCTTATATTTATTTTCCTAAGTGTCTCATGGGATAGCTAGAGTCCCCGGGCACTCAGTTTTATTTTCAAGACCTCTCGTGGCATCGCTTGAGTTCTTGGGCAGTCCTGTCACGCCCGATTCTCTTTTAGACACCCGTTTGGCATTTCTCTTCAAGACCTCTCGTGGCGTCGCTTGAGTTCTTGGGCGGTCCTGTCTCACCCGATTCTCGTTTAGACACTCGTTTGGCATTTCTTTTCAAGGCCTCTCGTGGCGTTGCTTGAGTTCTCGGGCGGTCATGTCTCGCCCGATTCTCTTTTAGACACCCGATTGACATTTCTCTTCAAGACCTACCATGGTGTCACTTTTAGACACCCGACCGGCATTTCTTTTATTTTTCTTTGGATTCTCGGGCGGTCCTGCCTCGCCCGATTCTCCACTTTTATTCTCTTTTGGATTCTCGGGCGATCCGGTCTCGCCCGATTATCCCTTAACTCTCTTTGTTTGTCACTAACGTCTTATATTCTTTCTGCTGCACATGCTAATATTTTAACATACCATAATTTAATTCCTGTCAGCTTCTGCATTTAGTATAATCCATCATGAGCATATGCATTCGGTATATCTCTTGTTCATTATGTTTGCGAGTACATTCAAACATACTCACAGGCTTGTCCCTGGTTATTTCATTGGCCAGGTCAGGATTTTATCGAGGAGTATTACCACGGTGTCCATGCGGAGCCTAGGATAGCAGCCACGCGGGATAGGAATTATCCGGGTCAGCTATTCCTGTGGGAATGGAGCCCCATCAATGTTGGAGAACCACGAGTCGCTTCCACCACCCGTCTCTAGAAATCATTGTTGTATCATTGGACTTTTATGGTCTTGTATCCAATTCTTGTAACTGCTTGGAATTCTGTATCAAGGAAGTGTCCACCAGCAACAGTAATCCTGGGGCTGGTGATGACACGAGGGGTTAATTCCTAGGATATTGTGTCCCCGAAATCCGGCCTCGACAGTTGCTGCATTTGTTTGTCGCATAGCATGCATATAGACTTATTATCTTGTCACTAATGATCTTATCCTATGAGTGTAGGTGGCATCGGTTTTGATCCACTACCTGCACTCTTCAGCATTGCTTACCTATTCTTTGGTGTTTGGTGTCATCTCTGTCCCAACGGAGTGATGCCAAGGTACCTTGTGGTGTCGATCACTTGTAGGATTGATGCATAGGTATCACAACAAGTTATTCTCTTCAGCCACACCTATCGTCTCGGTGGTAGACATGTTTCTACCCCGGGTCTTGCCATTCATTTCGTCGCCTTGGCAACCCTTAATGATCTTTGCTATCAGAAAAGGGCAATGCCAGCAGACCCGGTCTTCCACCACCATCCTATCACCCATTTCCTGGACGAGTACGGTTCCCTTCCGTCCGCTTGATGATGATGTGGCCGTGACATCCGTGTCTTGCTACATGATCACCGAGTCCGTCCTCACCGCTAAACCCGTCCAGATGCAACCGGTGCTGAGTCAGCGTTTGGTGTAGCTCTGTTTGCACCAACCTCTCCACACGTTGATTCACTTTCGTGCGCACCATCACAGCATATTAGATCGTAGTACCGGAGTTTCCTCGAGAATTGTGTGCTTAAGTAGGCATGCATAGCGAGGTGAACAGCTGTGAAGTGTGATGTTGCTTGTATGTAATCTTGATGCCTTGTGTGCTTTTGTTTGAGTCGTTTCTTTTGCTTCTTTCTTTGGGCCTTCGGTGTCACCTTATTTTCCCTTACGAATGTTGCTCATCAACCGACACCAGACTCGAAGAATCAGTGAGGATTTCAAATATTTGGAAGCTCAGCTAAACAGTATGGAATTCTCAGGACTGCATTGTATTGGGAGCATCTAGTTTGAGTACAAATGATATTCCAGATTAACTATCAGCATCAAGTCCACATCAGTGTGCAATCCTCACCATAGTAATGATTGAACCTGCAGGAAGACGAGTTGTGTACGAGACCAACAGTAGAGTTTCAGCCAAAGATATGGTTCATATACAAGGTTGGTTCCGCCTTAAGTACAAATTTGAAATAGGTTATACCCGGAAGCAAGCAAGAATGTGCCATGTATCCAGTACACAACAAGACGGGTAGTCAGACAAATTCTTTTCATACAACTAGTCAATTGCACGAGTATCAAGGGTATATATATATGGTATTCAGTCAGTAAGAAGCTTCTGGTGTAAGCAACCCCCGTCTTCCTTCGCACGCTACCAGAGAAGCTTACGACGCAAGGTTCCTCAATCTTCCTCGATAAGGCACATGGATATCTTCCACGGTAAGATACTCTGTCTTCTTCGGTAAGCTACCGTAGAAAGCTTCCGGCATAAGGCACCGAATCTTCCCGAGTAAGCAACCAGAGGAGAAGCTTCTGAGGCACGGTACCCAGTCTTCTTCAGCACACTATCCCTGCAAAGGCTTCGAGCATAAGCTATCCAGTCTTCCTCAGCACGATACTCTCGATAGCTTCCAACACAAGCTATCCAGCCTTCGTCAGTACGGCACAACAAACAGTCATCGGCAGTTGTAAAAGTTATCACACAGTCAGTTGGCAGTGCATCTCAAGAATCAGGTCCATGACAGATTGATCAGAAACACGAGCTAGTCAGGACACAAGTGTCTGCCTCGGAATAAAATGACCAGCTACAGATACTTCCATATATATTGTGAGCATGCTGCCAAGGTCATGCAAGTCACTCGTACGATGATGCAAGCCCGGTAAGAATCCGATAATCGCATGAGTTATGAAAAAGGAAGAAAGCCAGTTATACACCTCAATGTGATGCAAGGACCAACAAGCTCTGAAGTAAAGACAACATTTGGACAACAAATCTTGGCAGTGGTTACCAAAGTACCTGTGGATCGGGTATATGATCCTGATGAACTCTTGCCTACTTTTCTCCGGTGACGGCACCACACCTATGTTCTGAGCTATTTTCGGCCGTTCGTGGTGGATGCTGACTTTATATTGATCTCTTCAACAACTGTCAAGAGTTCTGAGCTATTTCCGGTCGTCTTGTGCAGCTGTTCAGTTTCTTTTGTGGCAGTGACCCTATGCTGTGAGCTGCTTTCCGGCCATCTTAGGGAACTGCTACCTTCTTCTTATCAACACGGTCGCATGCTCTGAGCTGCTTTTCAGCCGTCTTCAGTCATGGTTGAGTTATTTCAATAATGTCCCAGATCTGAGTTGTAAAGACCATTCTAGTGGCTACTGATTTATTTGTCGATTTAATGCAAGGGTTCGGATGATCATTGCCCTACAGTGAAAGCTTGAGAGATGATAAGCTTGCCGTTTAAATGGTGTTGCACTATCATAGAATAAAGATAAGGCATGCTTGCCGGAATATTGCACCTGACAGCACATGTGGTCACACGAAGAATTAAGGATATATGTGACCTGTGACGCCCCCGGCTCAATCGTGCACTAATCATACATGCAAATGCACATGATCAAGCCTAAGGACTCACGGGAAGATATCACAACACAACTCTAAAACATAAATAAAGACATAGAAGCTTTATATTACAAGCCAGGGGCCTCGAGGGCTCGAATACATAAGCTTGTGTACAAGCGTCAGCGGAAGCATCAGATATCTGAGTACAGATATGAAAGGAAACACAGAAAGGCCCTTTAGAAGGCGGGGCAAAAGAAAACACTACGATCGAAAGGCGCAAGGCCTCCTGCCTGGGAACCTCCGATCCTACTCCTGGTCGGCTGGCTCGGTCCAGTAGTATGTGCCGTCTGGACCCTCTTGGTAGTACGCTCCGGCTGGGACAACCGGCTCCTGGGCTCCATCGTCTTATGTATCATCAAGGTGGGATATGGGGAAAAAGAGAAAGTAAAGCAACCGTGAGTACTCATCCGAAGTACTCAGCAAGCAATGATCTACACTACATATGCAACATTATCAAAGGAAGGTTGTATATGTGGACTGGGCTGCAGAAATGCCAGAATAGAGAGAAGGGCCTAGTCCTATCGTAGACTAGCATCTTCAGGGGTCTTGCAGCATTAGAAGAGTGTAGATTAGTACCGTATCAGTAGTAGTATCATTAAGTCTCAACCTCACCCAGAGATCCTTTCTCGACTCCCTGCGAGAAAGCAATCCCAGAGCCATAGTATCCATATCTCAACTCATCACTATGTTCTAGTTTTATCGATCGCGATACAACTCCGAGTGTCCGTTACCGAGGATCCGGCTATGCATAGATTAGTTCTTCCCTGCAGGGGTGCACCAACTTACCCACCATGCTCGCTTAGCTCCGGCCAGACACACTTTTGCGGGTCATGCCCGGCCTCGGCCAAACGACACACCGCAACCCTACCTACAGCTCAGCAGAGAGGTCCCCGACGGTCTACATCCTAAGCGCAAGGGGGTCTTGGCCATCGCCCCTCATCCTCCGGGTCGTTGCGCACAGGGTGGATACCAGCATCGCCTCGGGTGGCCGACACGATCCGACCGTGCCGCAATGCTGAACTGGACGTCTGTCAGAGCTTTCGGCTGATGCTACGATGCAAAACGCCCATACTATGCCCACGTGATGGTTAGTGCTATCGGGCCAGAGGCCCATTCAGATAACATATCCAAACAGTTAGTACCTTGGGGGTGCGGCAACGAGCAGAGACTCACGATCGATGTGACCCTGTCGCCCCGTCTCGAGAACTTGCGACAAGGGCCAAGAATGCCCGGCCATGCCTCGTATTCCTCACTCGGGCACCATACATGCAACCCGTCTTCACATCACACGCGGGTACCCCTCAGGGTTGACCCGCCATTTCCAAGTAACAATAGTACAGTCCAAGTATCCGTGTGTCCATAACATCAGGGGGGATCCGAGGTATCACCCTCGTTGCATTCCTAACCGATATATCCGTCAAGGTGAACTTGGAGGAATCACCCTCGCTGGGTTCACACGTGAGGTGTTGTACGACGGCGTCGTTATCGGAAGCGATGAAGGAGGAATCACCCTCGATGACCACGACCGAATAGCTACTCTACAGAGTTAACATCAGAAGTGCTACATGAGGTTTCACCCTCGGCACTCGATAGTAATGCTGCAGTGTCGTTACAACTAAGGGGGGGGGGGGTGATGTGCGGTGCCGGGGCCTGGTCTTCAATCCCGTTGATCGGGTCTTCTGATAATCCAGCGCGGCAGTCAGGACAAGTGGGGGGTCACTGATATGTCTCTACTCAGCCTAGACTAAACAGTTTAGGTTAAGTAGGTAAGGTTTCAATAGCAGGTTACAATAAACAGGCTATGCATCAGAATAGGTAAAGCAGTAGCAGCAGCAATTCTAATGCAAGCATGAGAGAGAAAGAATGGGCGATATCGGTATGCTCAAAAGGGGGGTGCTTGCCTGGTTGCTCTGGCAAGAGAGAGGGGTCGTCAACGGGCTGCTCGTCTATAGTGTAGTAGAACTCAGCCGCGTCGGCGTCGGTCTCGGTGTCTATCGAGAGAGAAGGAGGGGGAGAGAAACAATAAATTCACGGCAATAATGCAATCAAGGTGTATGACATGCCTAAATGATGTGCCGGGGGTTCTGCTGCCTAACTAAATGATTTAGTTAATTTAGGAATTTATTCAGATTTATTTAATCAAAGTTGAGCACTATTCATTTATCTGAAACAGGCAAAAAGTTGCATGTTCAGATAGTTAGAGGCATCTAACAGGTATGTGGGTAGTGTATTCGGATTCGTGGGATTTTTCTGATCATTTTTCATATATAAATTATTTTCATCGGAGTTACGGATTAAAAGATATGATTTTCTTAAGTTTTTATTAATTTTCTGAATTATTTAAATTACTAAATTCACAGAAATCGATTTATGATGTCAGGCTTACGTCATCACTTCGTCAGCGGTCAACAGACCAGTTGACTAGTCAACGGGGCCCACGCGGGGCCCACTGGCAGTGACTGGGCGTTGCCCAGTCAGCATTTGACTGGGTCAACAGGACCCAGGGGCCCAGTGGCAGCGACTGTGGGGAGGTCCACATGGACTGCCACGTCAGGGACGCCGGAAACGGCGCCGGAGCGGCTCCAGCGAGCTCTCCGCGGCGGCGAGTTCGCCGGAGAGGCTTGGAATTGCGCTACGGTGGCCCGTTTTCGACGCGGTTGGTTGCATTCGAGTGGGTCCATCGTGACGCATCGATCTACGGGGCCGGAGTGAGCGGAAGTGGCCATTAGAGGCGCCGGCGTCGAGCTTTGGCGGCGGCGGCGTTCGGGTGTTCTCGGGTTCGAACCTAGAGGCTCGCCCGGGCGATTTGGTGCGGGCACGCACCTCCCTGGCGTTCCAGGAGCACGGCGACATGAGCTGGTAGCGAGGAGGGGCATGGGGACCGCGCCAGCTACGGGTCCGGCGGCGACCAGAACACGGAAAAATGGCGCGCGGCGTCGTCAGCGAGCTACGGCGAGACGGCGAGTAGTCGAAGGTAAAGGAGGAAGAAGGAGGCTCACGGTGGGGCGCACGACGGCCGTTGGTGGCTTAGGAGCGCAGAGAACACCGACGACCGGGGCTGCGGCGCTCCGGCGATCCGCGTCGATCACCGGCTCGATTCGGCCAATGCCGTGGCTTCGGGCTCAGACGCGAGGTCGACGAAGAAGGAGAGGACGTCGGCGGAGCCTGTGGATAGCTCGGGAGGACGGGACGGCGCCGATGGCCATGATGATGGCGAGCGGCAGCGACGGTGGCGCTCGGGTGAGATGGGGAGGCGAGGGAGAGCGAGAGAGAGTGAGCGAGGGAGAGTCAGGGAGGTGCGGGAGATGCTCTTTATCCTCCTCGGCGAGCGCAACGCGCTGTCGACCGCTCGGAGGGGGGGGGGACTGGCCGCGCGCGCCAGGTGCCCGACAGCGTCGACATGAGCAGTGCGGGAGGAGGGAGACGGCGCTGCGCGGGCTGGGCCGCACTGTGGCCACATAGGCCCAGTGCTGTGGGCCTTTTTCTTTTTCCTTTTCTTTTCTTCTCTATTTTTCTGTTTTCTGTTTTGTTTTGTCTGTTGTCTTTTGTTTTTATTACAAATGATTTTTTTGTAAAATATGAGACTAGTCCAAATATTAACAGTGCAAAATTAGTCACTGCTAGAAATTGGTTTGGTGTCCATATCTTTTTGTTTGGATTTTATTTAATTAAAAAGGTATTAAATAGTGTTGTTTTGTTGCTGTTAGAGTCACTTAATTTGCTTATTAAATGTTGGTTACAATTTTAGAATTGCCTCTGATTTACTTGCTATTTAATGAACAATTTAGTTTTTATGTTGGACAACTTTTATTTTCCACTTTCATTTAAATTTGGATTTTGACTTAGGAGTTGAAATGCAATATGATGCTAATGATGATCATGCACTGTTAAACATGATGACAAGGCATAATCAAAAGGGTGATTACTGTAGTTAACCATTGGGGGTGTTACAAGTCTCCTCCACTAACAAGAATTCTCGTCCTGAGAATTAAGAGGTAGAAGGAAAAAGTTCGGGGTATTCGCACGAAGATTATCCTCGCGTTCCCAAGTGGCTTCATCTTCAGTATGATTTGACCACTGCACCTTGAGGAACTTGGTAACCTTTTGACGGGTTCGACGTTCAGCTTCATCGAGAATGTGGATCGGATGCTCCTTATAAGATAGATCATCTTGCAATTCGAGCATCTCGTGATCCACAGCTCGGTGCGGAGATTCCTTGAAGCATTTACGAAGTTGCAACACATGGAAGATGTTGTGGATATGAGAGAATTGTGGCAGCAATTCCAATTTATATGCCACCTGACCACGTCTAGCAACAATGCGGAAAGGACCAATGTAGCGCGGGGCTAGCTTGCCCTTGATTCCAAAACGGTGAGTGCTGTTCATAGGAGTGACACGAAGATAAGCTTGATCATCAGGTTGATAAGTCAAACCCCATCGTTTGCGATCATAGTTGCTCTTCTGGCGGTCCTGAGCCTCCTTGAGATTTTCTCGAACGATACGGACTTGTTCTTCGGCGTGTTGAATAATATCCGGACCCACGAGCGGTCGTTCCCCAGTTTCTGACCAATTCAGAGGGGTTCGACACTTACGTCCATAAAGAACTTCGAAGGGGGCCATTTTCAAGCTGGCTTGATAGCTGTTGTTATAAGAGAACTTGGCATATGGAAGAGATTCTTCCCACTTCTTGCCGAAAGAAATAACACAAGCTCGCAACATGTCTTCAAGCACTTGATTTACTCGTTCGACTTGGCCTTGGGATTGGGGGTGATATGCTGAACTCCAGGTGATATGAGTTCCCATGGATTCTTGAAAACTTTCCCAGAACTTTGAAGTGAAAAGGTCGCCACGGTCCGAACTGATCTCCTTCGGAATGCCGTGGAGTGAAACAATTCTGGAGATATATAACTCTGCTAACTGACTAGCAGTGGTAGTGTCCTTGACAGGCAGAAAATGTGCAACTTTAGAGAGTTGGTCGATGACGACAAGAATAGCATCGTGACCCTTCTGTGACCTGGGAAGGCCAGTATGAAATCCATCTGAACCTTATCCCATTTCCATAAAGGAATAGGTAACGGTTGCAGAACTCCATCAGGCTTCTGATGTTCTGCTTTAACACGACGACATACATCACATTCAGCAACATATCGAGCAATGTCCTGCTTCATTTTAGACCACCAGTACCTTTGACGGAGATCACGATACATCTTGGTGCTACCCAGATGAATAGACAATGGTGTGTCATGTGCCTCCTTCATGACCTTGTCAGTCATAAGCTCGAAGCGAGGTACGACAATGCAGTTTCTGAAATACAAGGTTCCATCTTCAGACAGCGAGAAATCCCTGTACTTTTCAAGGTGGAGATTTTTCTTCATCAGATCAACTTCAACATCTTTAGCTTGCGCATTCTTAACAGCTTTCTCATGATCTGGCTGTATCACAAGGTTATTAAGAGAACCCTGTGGGACGATACGCAGATTCAGCTTGCACAGTTCTTCAAAAAGACGAGATTGAGCTCGCCTAACCATGAGGTTGTCGCAATAGGACTTGCGGCTTAAGGCATCAGCCATCACGTTAGCCTTGCCAGGGGTATAGGAAATACCCAAATCATAGTCCGCAATGGCCTCCATCCATCTTTGCTGACGGAGGTTTAGAGATGGCTGGGTGAATAAGTACTTCAGACTTTTATGATCCGTGTATATCTCGCAACGATTACCGAGAAGGTAATGTCGCCACAACTGTAGTGCATAGATCACAACAGCTAGCTCTAGATCATGTACCGGATAATTCTCTTCATGTGGGCGCAACTGACGAGAGCTATAAGCAATCACTTTGAGCTCTTGCATTAGGATACAGCCTAATCCTTCACGGGATGCGTCACAATAAATCACGAAGTCTTTGCGAGAATCTAGAGGAGCATGTACTGGGGTAGATGTTAGCTTCTCCTTGAGTGCTTGAAAGCTTTCCTGACATTTGTCTGTCCATTCAAACTTAACGCCTTTGTGAAGCAGATCAGTCAAAGGCTTAGCAATCTTTGAAAAATTCTCGACGAATCGACGGCAATAGCTTGCAAGGCCGAGAAAACTTCTCACTTGCTTGATGTTCTTCGGTGGAGTCCAGTCCAGAATAGCCTGAACTCGTTCTGGGTTAACAGCAATTCGTGGGCAGGTAGTCAAAGAGGTTGACGATGATATCACCGATCACTAGAGGCAAGGATGGAATTGCTGTTCATGAATTCATTTAACATCTCGAAAGAAGTCAAAATGTTGCCGCTGAACACGACACATTTTGCCGAGAGATTCCAAAAGTGTCAAATGATAGTGTGAGAAGCGTAAGATACTTGTAAAGGAAAGGTTTAACAAACCAATGGAAAGAAAATGATGATTATCAGACTAATCATTCCAAGGAAAGGATCAGTTGCGAATATCCAGCTCTCCGGGAGAATGTGATTACGAGATCCTAATGTCAGAGTTAGCAAAACATTTAACCCGAATAGAAGAGAGATCAGAGTCCCAGAGTAAAGGTCAAGGAGTAAAAGATCCTAATACCACCCAATTGGCAACGTGGGCCCGTAAACCACACAGCCAAGTTAGTAAATTAGTTTTTGGACCACTAGACTCAACTTCGGCCAAGGAGTTGAAAAGGGGGTTCCTACCATCAGTCGGCTCTGATACCAACTTGTGACGCCCCCGGCTCAATCATGCACTAATCATACACGCAAATGCACACGATCAAGCCTAAGGACTCATGGGAAGATATCACAACACAACTCTAAAACATAAATAAAGTCATACAAGCTTTATATTACAAGCCAGGGGCCTTGAGGGCTCGAATACATAAGCTTGTGTACAAGCGTCAGCGGAAGCATCAGATATCTGAGTACAGATATGAAAGGAAACACAGAAAGGCCCTTTAGAAGGCAGGGCAAAAGAAAACACTACGATCGAAAGGCGCAAGGCCTCCTGCCTGGGAACCTCCGATCCAACTCCTGGTCGGCTGGCTCGGTCCAGTAGTACGTGCCGTCTGGACCCTCCTGGTAGTACGCTCCGGCTGGGACAACTGGCTCCTGGGCTCCATCGTCTGATGTATCATCAAGGTGGGATATGGGGAAAAAGTGAAAGTAAAGCAACCGTGAGTACTCATCCGAAGTACTCAGCAAGCAAGGATCTACACTACATATGCAACATTATCAAAGGAAGGCTGTATATGTGGACTTGGCAGCAGAAATGCCAGAATAGAGAGAAGGGCCTAGTCCTATCATAGACTAGCATCTTCAGGGGTCTTGCAGCATTAGAAGAGTGTAGATTAGTACCATATCAGTAGTAGTATCATTAAGTCTCAACCTCACCCAGAGATCCTTTCTCGACTCCCTGCGAGAAAGCAATCCCAGAGCCATAGTATCCATATCTCAACTCATCAATATGTTCTAGTTGTATCGATCAGGATACAACTCCGAGTGTCCGTTACCGAGGATCCGGCTATGCATAGATTAGTTCTTCCCTGCAGGGGTGCACCAACTTACCCACCACGCTCGCTTAACTCCGGCCGGACACACTTTTGAGGGTCATGCCCGGCCTCGGCCAAACGACACACCGCAACCCTACCTACAGCTCAGCAGAGAGGTCCCCGCCGGTCTACATCCTAAGCGCAAGGTGGTCTTGCCCATCGCCCCTCACCCTCCGGGTCGTTGCGCACAGGGTGGATACCAGCATCACCTCGGGTGGCCGACACGATCCGACCATGCCGCAATGCTGAACTAGACGTTTGTCAGAGCTTTCGGCTCATTCTATGATGCAGAACGCCCATACTATGCCCACGTGATGGTTAGTGCTATCGGGCCAGAGGCCCACTCAGATCACATATCCAAACCGTTAGTACCTTGGGGGTGCGGCAACGAGCAGAGACTCACGATCGATGTGACCCCGTCGCCCCGTCTCGAGGACTTGCGGCAAGGGCAAAGAATGCCCGGCCACGCCTCGTATTCCTCACTCAGGCACCATACAGGCAACCCGTCTTCACATCACACGCGGGTACTCCTCAGGGTCGACCCGCCATTTCCAAGTAACAATAGTACAGTCCAAGTATCCGTGTGTCCATAACATCAGGGGGGATCCGAGGTATCACCCTCGTTGGATTCCTACCCGATATACCCGTCAAGGTGAACTCGGAGGAATCACCCTCGCTGGGTTCACACATGAGGTGTTGTACGACGGCGTCATTATCGGAAGCGGTGAAGGAGGAATCACCCTCGATGACCACGACCGAATAGCTACTCTACAGAGTTAACATCAGAAGTGCTACATGAGGTTTCACCCTCGGCACTCGATAGTAACGCTGCAGTGTCGTTACAACTAAGGCGGGTGATGTGCGGTGCCGGGGCCTAGTCTTCAATCCCGTTGATCGGGTCTTCTGATAATCCAGCGCGGCAGTCAGGACAAGTGGGGGGTCACTGATATGTCTCTACCCAGCCTAGACTAAACAGTTTAGGTTAAGCAGGTAAGGTTTCAATAGCAGGTTACAATAAACAGGCTATGCATCAGAATACGTAAAGCTGTAGCAGCAGCAATTCTAATGCAAGCATGAGAGAGAAAGAATGGGCGATATCGGTATGCTCAAAAGGGGGGTGCTTGCCTGGTTGCTCTGGCAAGAGAGAGGGGTCGTCAACGGGCTGCTTGTCTATAGTGTTGTAGAACTCAGCTGCGTCGGCGTTGGTCTCGGTGTCTATCGAGAGAGAAGGAGGGGGAGAGAAACAATAAATTCACGGCAATAATGCAATCAAGGTGTATGACATGCCTAAATGATGTGCCGGGGGTTCTACTGCCTAACTAAATGATTTAGTTAATTTAGGAATTTATTCAGATTTATTTAATCAAAGTTGAACACGATTCATTTATCTGAAACAGGCAAAAAGTTGCATGTTCAGATAGTTAGAGGCATCTAACAGGTATGTGGGTAGTGTATTCGGATTCGTGGGATTTTTCTGATCATTTTTCATATATAAATTATTTTCATCGGAGTTACGGATTAAAAGATATGATTTTCTTAAGTTTTTATTAATTTTCTAAATTATATAAATTACTAAATTCGCAGAAATCGATTTATGACACCAGGCTTACATCATCACTGCGTTAGCAGTCAACAGACCAGTTGACAGGTCAATGGGGCCCATGCGGGGCCCACTGGCAGTGACTGGGCGTTGCCCAGTCAGCATTTGACTGGGTCAACGAGACCCAGGGGCCCAGTGGCAGCGACTGTGGGGAGGTCCACGTGGACTGCCATGTCAGCGACACCGGAAACGGCGCTGGAGCGGCTCCGGCGAGCTCTCCGCGGCGGCGAGTTCGCTGGAGAGGCTCGGAATTGCGCTACGGTGGCCCGTTTTCGATGCGGTTGGTTGCATTCGAACGGGTCCATCGCGACGCATCGATCTACGGGGCTGGAGTGAGCGGAAGTGGCCGTTAGAGGCGCCAGCGTCGAGCTTTGGCGGCGGCGGCATTCGGGTGTTCTCGGGTTCGTGCCTAGTGGCTCACCCGGGCGATCTGGTGCGGGCACACACCTCCCTGGCGTTCCAGGAGCACGTCGATGTGAGCTGGTAGCGAGGAGGGGCACGAGGACCGCGCCAGCTACGGGTCCGGCGGCGACCAGAACACGGAAAAATGGCGCGCGGCATCATCAGTGAGCTACGGCGAGACGGCTAGTAGTCGAAGGTAAAGGAGGAAGAAGGAGGCTCACGGTAGGGCGCACGATGGCCGTTGGTGGCTTAGGAGCGCAGAGAACAACGACGACCAGGGCTGCGATGCTCCGGCGATCCGCGTCGATCACCGGCTCGATTTGGCCGACGCAGTGGCTTTGGGCTTAGACGCGAGGTCGAGGAAGAAGGAGAGGACGTCGACGGAGCCCGTGGACAGCTCGGGAGGACGGGATGGCGCCGGTTGCCGCGATGATGGCGAGCGCCGGCGATGGTGGCGCTCGAGTGAGATGGGGAGACGAGGGAGAGCGAGAGAGAGTGAGCGAGGGAGAGTCAGGGAGGTGCGGGAGATGCTCTTTATCCTCCTCGGCGAGCGCAACGCGCTGTCGACCGCTTGGAGGGGGGGGCCTGGCCGCGCGCGCCAGGTGCTCGATAGCGTCGACATGAGCAGTGCGGGAGGAGGGAGACGGCGCTGCGCGGGATGGGCCGCACTGTGGCCACTTAGGCCCAGTGCTGTGGGCCTTTTCTTTTTCCTTTTCTTTTCTTCTCTGTTTTTCTGTTTTCTATTTTGTTTTGTCTTTTGTCTTTTGTTTTTATTACAAATGATTTTTTTTTTAAATATGAGACTAGTCCAAATATTAACAGTGCGAAATTAGTCACTGCTAGAAATTGGTTTGGTGTCCATATCTTTTTGTCTGGATTTTATTTAAATAAAAAGGTATTAAATAGTGCTGTTTTGTTGCTGTTAGAGTCACTTAATTTGCTTATTAAATGTTGGTTACAATTTTAGAATTGCCTCTGATTTACTTGCTATTTAATGAACAATTTATTTTTTATGTTGGACAACTTTTATTTTCCACTTTCATTTAAATTTGGATTTTGACTTAGGAGTTGAAATGCAATATGATGCTAATGATGATCATGCATTGTTAAACATGATGACAAGGCATAATCAAAAGGGTGATTACGGTAGTTAACCACTGGGGGTGTTACATGACCCAGTTCTTTCGGCAAGATATTCAGGGAAAGTGAACAATAATGAAGGAGCAAGACCAATAATACAGATGTTCAGAATTGTCAGTATAGAATATCCAAGACTGCTATGTCAGATCAAAGGCCAGCTCCACAGTTCGACTCCAGTGACCGTGTTAAAGCATCGCGTGGCCTATGGATATACCGACAGAAGGAATAATCGAAATGCTGAACAGCCATCTCCGATCATGTGTCCTCACAATTGAAAACCCGTGAAAGGATAGCCTGCCGGGAACAAGATTATTCCGCCAGAACCACCTTCAGTCAAGTCTCTGGATACTATTGTTATAAGACCGTACTCCTTTATACTGGTCCCGACAAGCGCTAGTCGAATCTTTGGTACGGATTCGATACTCGAGACAGTGGAGCCATCCAAGATGATTCAGAACTCCCTACAAGTAGTCAGATTCCGACAAGAGAACGATTATAATTCTCAGCATTATTTTGAACCCGGAGGACATGCATCTACTTGAGTAACCCGATGCAAGGGTTGACAGGTTCCGTGTCCACCAAAGAATTTGTTCACAACTCCATGAAATACTATCAGTGCGGGATATAAGTATGACATGACAATCAGAAACCACTCCCAGATTTGTGGAAAAAGCACGGAATCTAGTCATGATAAGATATCAGACAAGCTAGCGGATATGACCGAATTGAAGCCAGGGTAAGATTGAACATATAAGGCAAGACCTGTCAGAATATGGATCCGGTGAAGCAAACCACCCCAGTGCAAGACAGTCAGGTCATATGGAAATTCAGTGGGAACAAAATATAAAGGAAAAGGATACCTGAGTTGGAAACGGTTTCCTTAAGTCAGAATATTCATACTTGGTCCTTGAGTAACCAAATCTCAAGGACGAGATTTTTTGTAAGGGGGGTAGGTTTGTGACACCCCGATTTTTGGCCCTTTCTTTTTCTTTTGGATTTTCTTTCAATATTGATTTGGTTTGGCTCTATGGTCTTGAAACCTAGGAAGATCATCTCTTCTCCCTCTCCTGAGTGTTTCATCATTCCCAAACCTTTCCCTGGGCCATGTCATTTCCATCCTAGCCCAACCCCAATTTCTTTTCTTTGGGATTATTCCTTTTTCTATTAAAGGAATAACCCTATTTGCCCTAGGTTGTGAAGCAACATATATTTTTGTCTTGCCATTAATTCCCAAAAAAAATTCAAAATTCATTTGACTCATATGAACCTTGGATATGTAAAAATATTCAAGATTCCCTACTCATGGTGAGCACACCATCCAATTTTTGTTTCCGGTAATAATTTCAGTTTGTGAAGCAACTATATTTTATATTGCTCCATAATTTATGAAATTTTACCAGGACATTCTCCTACCTACATGAATCTCCTCCACCAAATTTGGTCTCATTTTATCAAGCCAATAATTCTCTAGAATTTTCCTAAGTTTCTGTCCAGAGAGGATCACTTTGAAGGAAGTACCATTTTGGCATGACCAAATGGCATGAAATTTTTACAGTGCCTCAATATGATCAAATGATCCTGCCCTACCAAATTTCAGCTCCATTCATCAAGCCATTTGAGCCCAGCTTCAAGTTTCGCCTTTCTGTCTAGTAGGGCAGTTTGTGAAGCAAGTGCCATCTAGACCCCTCCTTTTGGGCTGAAAATTTTCCTAGATGATCACCTTAGTTAGTGATCCACCCCAGCAAAATATCAATACCTTGCACCAAGTGTACCTCCCCCAGTTCATCACAAACACTTTGCTGTCAGTGCCAATAGTTGATGCTACCACTCAACACAGAGTTGATTTGATCGAACCAAGCTCATGTTGGGTCTCTAGCAAGTAGGGTCCACATGTGAGACATCGTTTCACTGGTCAGAATGCACTGCGTGCGCCTATGCACGCGGTGACCATGTGGTCTGGCGTGCCAAAAACATGCTATGGATGCCGGGACCCCTCTGCCACGGCATGTCCACTGTGTTGCCATCCCTCTCCGGCGTCCACGCATCCCATCTGGCCCCCTCTCCCTCTCCTCTTTCCTCTCTGGCATGCCACGCCGCCCCGCATGCCCGTGGCCGTCGTCGCGTTGCTTCTGTCCTCTTCCTCCCCGCGGCATCTCCGCACCGCGTGCACTCCCCCTGGCCTCTCTCTTCCACTCCGCGCGTGCGCACGCGTACGCGGTCACGCTAGAGGCATGCTACTTCTTGAGCTTGCGTTGGTTTTTCCCTTGAAGAGGAATGGGTGATGTAGCAAAGTAGAGATAAGTATTTCCCTCAGTTGGAGAACCAAGGTATCAATCCAGTAGGAGACAACGCACAAATCACCGAATACCTGCACAAACAATCAAACAACTTGCACCCATCGCGATAAAGGGGTTGTCAATCCCTTCACGATTATTTGCAAAAGTGAGATCTGATAGAGATAGATACACAGTAAAGTAAATATTTTTGGTATTTTTGGTTTATAGATCGGAAAGTAAAAGATTGCAAAATAGTAGATCGGAAACTTGTATGATGGAAAATAGTAGATCGGAAACTTATGTGATGGAAAATAGACCTGGGGGCCATAGGTTTCACTAGAGGCTTCTCTCAAGATAGAAAATAATACAGTGGGTGAACAAATTACTGCCGAGCAATTGATAGAAAAGCGCAAAGTTATGACGATATCTAAGGCAATGATCATGAATATAGGCATCACGTCCGTGTCAAGTAGACCGAAACGATTCTGCATCTACTACTATTACTCCACACATCGACCGCTATCCAGCATGCATCTAGAGTATTAAGTTCGTAAAGAACGGAGTAATGCATTAAGTAAGATGACATGATGTAGAGGAATTAACTCAAGCAATATGATGAAAACCCCATCTTTTTATCCTCGACGGCAACAATACAATACATGCCTTGCTGCCCCTACTGTCACTGGGAAAGGACACCGCAAGATTGAACCCAAAGCTAAGCACTTCTCCCATTGCAAGAAAAACCAATCTAGTTGGCCAAACCAAACCGATAGTTCGAAGAGAATTACAAAGATATCAAATCATGCATAAAAGAATTCAGAGAAGATTCAAATAATATTCATAGATAAGCTGATCATAAATCCACAATTCATCGGATCTCGGCAAACACACCGCAAAAAAGTATTACATCGAATAGATCTCCAAGAACATCAAGGAGAACAAGGTATTGAGAATCAAAGAGAGAGAAGAAGCCATCAAGCTACTAGCTATGGACCCGTAGGTCTGAGGAAAACTACTCACGCTTCATCGGAAGGGCAATAGGGTTGATGTAGAAGCCCTCCGTGATCGAATCCCCCTCCGACAAGGTGCCGGAAAAGGTCCCTAGATGGGATCTCATGGGTACAGAAGGTTGCGGCGGTGGAAAAGTGTTTTCGTGGATGCCTCTGGTGGTTTGGGGATATTTGGGAATATATAGGCAAAAGAATTAGGTCTAGAGGTGCACGAGGGGCCCACAAGGGTGGGGGGCGCGCCCTACCCCCCTGGGCACGCCCTACGTCCTTGTGGCGGCCTCGTTGCTCCTCCGACTTCATCTCCAAGTCTCCTGGTTGTCTTCTGGTCCAAGAAAAATCAACATGAAGGTTTCATTCCGTTTGGACTACGTTTGGTATTCCTTTTCTACGAAACTCAAAAACAAGGAAAAAACAGGAACTGGCACTGGGCTCTAGGTTAGTCCCAAAAATAATATAAAAAAGCATATTAATGAATATAAAACATCCAAAACAGATAATATAATAGCATGGAACAATAAAAAATTATAGATACGTTGGAGACGTATCAAGCATCCCCAAGCTTAATTCCTGCTCGTCCTCGAGTAGGTAAATGATAAAAACAGAATTTTTGATGTGGAATGCTACGTAACATATTTATCCTTGTAATTTCCTTTATTGTGGCATGAATGTTCAGATCCATAAGATTCAAAACAAAAGTTTAATATTGACATAAAAACAATAATATTTCGAGTATACTAACAAGGCAATTATGTCTTCTCAAAATAACATGGCCAAAGAAAGCTTATCCCTACAAAATCATATAGTCTGGCTATGCTCCATCTTCATCACACAAAATATTCAAATCATGCACAACCCCGATGACAAGCCAAGCACTTGTTTCATACTTTTGACGTTCCCAAACTTTTTCAACATTCACGCAATACATGAGCGTAAGCCATGGACATAGCACTATAGATGGAATAGAATATGCTGGTTGTGGAGAAGACAAAAAGAGGGAGATAGTCTCACATCAACTAGGCGTATCAATGGGCTATGGAGATGCCCATCAATAGATTTCAATGTGAGTGAGTAGGGATTGCCATGCAATGGATGCACTAGAGCTATAAGTTTATGAAAGCTTAAAAGAAAAACTAAGTGGGTGTGCATCCAACTTGCTTGCTCATGAAGACCTAGTGCAATTTGAGGAAGCCCATCGTTGGAATATACAAGCCAAGTTCTATAATGAAAAATTCCCACTAGTATATGAAAGTGACAACATAGGAGACTCTCTATCATGAAGATCATGGTGCTACTTTGAAACATAAGTGTGGTAAAAGGATAGTAACATTACCCCTTCTCTCTTTTTCACTTTTATTTTTATTTTTTGGGCCTTCTCTTTTTTTTGGCCTTTTCTTTCTCCCTTTTTTTATTTATTTTTTATTTCCTCACATGGACAATGCTCTAATAATGAAGATCATCACACTTTTATTTACTTAAAACTCGAAAATTACAACTCGGTACTAGAACAAAATATGACTCTATATGAATGCCTCCGGCGATGTACCGGGATGTGCAATGAATCAAGAGTGACATGTATGAAAAAAATTATGAATGGTGGTTTTACCACAAATACGATGTCAACTACATGATCATGCAAAGCAATATGACAATGATGATGCGTGTCATAATAAACGGAACGGTGGAAAGTTGCATGGCAATATATCTCGGAATGGCTATGGAAATGCCATAATAGGTAGGTATGGTGGCTGTTTTGAGGAAGGTATATGGTGGGTGTATGGTACCGGCGAAAGTTGCGTGATACTAGAGAGGCTAGCAATGGTGGAAGGGTGAGAGTGCGTATAATCCATGGACTCAACATCAGTCATAAAGAACTCACATACTTATTGCAAAAATCTATTAGTCATCGAAAAAAAGCACTATGCGCATGCTCCTAGGGGGATAGATTGGTAGGAAAAGACCATCGCTCGTCCTCGACCGGCACTCATAAGGAAGACACTCAAAAAATATCTCATGCTCCAACTTCGTTACATAACGGTTCACCATACGTGCATGCTACGGGACTCACAAACCTTAACACAAGTATTTCTCAAATTCAAAACTACTCACTAGCATGACTCTAATATCACCATCTTCATATCTCAAAACAATCATAAGGAATCAAACTTCTCATAGTATTCAATGCACTTTATATGAAAGTTTTTATTATATCCCTCTTGGATGCCTATCATATTAGGACTAAATTTATAACCAAAGCAAATTACCATGCTGTTTAGAGACTCTCAAAATAATATAAGTGAAGCATGAGAGTTCATTAATTTCTATAAAATAAAACCACCGCCGTGCTCTAAAAAGATATAAGTGAAGCACTAGAGCAAAATTGCCTAGCTCAAAAGATATAAGTGAAGCACATAGAGTATTCTAATAAATCATGATTCATGCGTGTCCCTCTCAAAAGCTGTGTACAGCAAGGATGATTGTGGCAAACTAAAAAGCAAAAACTCAAATCATACAAGACGCTCCAAGCAAAACACATATCATGTAGTGAATAAAAATACAGCCTCAAGTAAAGTTACCGATAGACGAAGACGAAAGAGGGGATGCCTTCCGGGGCATCCCCAAGCTTAGGCTCTAGATTGTCCTTGAATATTACCTTGGAGTGACTTGGGAATCCCTAAGCTTAGGCTCATGCCACTCCTTATTCCATAGTCCATCAAATCCTTACCCAAAACTTGAAAACTTCACAACACAAAACTCAACAGAAAATCTCATAAGCTCCGTTAGTATAAGAAAATAAATCACCACTTTTGTTACTGTTGTGAACTCATTCTTTATTTATATTGGTGTAATATCTACTGTATTCCAACTTTTTCATGGTTCATACCCCCCGATACTACCCATAGATTCATCAAAATAAGCAAACAACACAAAGAAAACAGAATCTGTCAAAAACAGGACAGTCTTCAAAGATATGAATTGTTCTAATACTTATGTAACTCAAAAAAATCTGAAATATTAGGAAAACACAGGAAATTAGTATATAAATCTTGTGTAAACAATTCAGGGGTTTTCCACGCTCGAGTGAATCTAAACAATTCTGTGACTGGGCGCAAAAATTTCTGTTTTTCAACATGATCAAATCAACTATCACCGTAAGTCATCCCAAAGATCTTACTTGGCACAAACACTAATTAAAACACAAAACCACATATAACCAGAGGATATATGGATTATTTATTGCAAAACAGAACAAAAAAAAGCAAAAAAAAATTAAAATTGGGTTGCCTCCCAACAAGCGCTATTGTTTAACGCCCTTAGCTAGGCATAAAAACACGAATAGATCTAAGTATTGTCATCTTTGGTATGCAATCCATAAGTAGCTCTCATAATAGATTCATATGGCAATTTAATTTTCTTTCTTGGAAAGTGTTCCATGCCCTTCCTTAACGGAAATTGAAATCTAATGTTTCCTTCTTTCATATCAAAAATTGCACCAATCGTTCAAAGGAAAGGTCTACCAAGAATAATAGGACATGTAGGATTGCAATCTATATCAAGAACAATGAAATCTACGGGCACATAATTCCTATTTGCAACAACAAGAACATCATTAATCCTTCCCATAGGTTTCTTAATAGTGGAATCCGCAAGATGCAAATTTAAAGAACGATCATCAAATTCACGGAAACCTAACACATCACATAAAGTTTTTGGAATTGTGGAAACACTAGCACCCAAATCACACAAAGCATAGCACTCATAATCTTTAATCTTAATCTTAATAGTAGGTTCCCACTCATCATCAAGTTTTCTAGGGATAGAAACTTCCAATTCAAGCTTTTCTTCAAAAGATTGCATCATAGCATCAACGATATGTTTAGTAAAAGCTTTGTTTTGATTATAAGCATGA
This sequence comes from Thinopyrum elongatum, assembly GCA_011799875.1. NCBI lineage: Eukaryota > Viridiplantae > Streptophyta > Magnoliopsida > Poales > Poaceae > Thinopyrum > Thinopyrum elongatum. Next base: position 27,817,074 of record CM022298.1, read on the forward strand.
GGAGAATTCAACATGGATTGCAACAAGGAAATACAATCTATTAAAGAACAATTATCATAATTAAATTATTTTAAATCCAAAAGAGTGGGTTCATTGCTACTTAAAGTTTTAACCTCTCCAATCCCACTTTTATCAATTTTTGCATCAAGATCTAAAAACTCCGAATCATTGGGACGCCTTTTAACTAAAGTTGACTCATCTCCAGTCCCATCTTTGTCAAGATTTACATTGGAAAACAAAGATTCAATAGGAGTCATATCAATCACTTTAAGATCTTCATCATTATTTTCACGGAAACTAGTAGAACATGTTTTTACAAACCAATCTTTTTTAGCACGCATCTTAGCGGTTATTTCTTTGCACTCATCAATGGAGATTCTCATAGCCTTTAGAGATTCATTGATATCATGCTTGGGTGGAATAGATCTAAGTTTCAAAGAGTCAACATCAAGAGAAATTCTATCCACGTTCCTAGCCAAATCATCAATCTTAAGCAATTTTTCTTCAATCAAAGCATTGAAACTCTTTTGTGAACTCATAAATTTTTAACACTATTCTCAAAATCAGAAAACATCTTATTATAATTTCCATAAGAATTGTTGTAGGAATTACCATAATTATTAGAGGAATTACTAGGAAACGGCCTAGGATTAAAATTACCTCTATACGCGTTATTATCAAAATTGTTCCTACCAACAAAATTCACATCCATAGATTCATGATTATTTTCAATCAAACTAGACAAAGGCATATCATTAGGGTCCAAAGAAGCACTCTTGCTAGCAAATAATTTCATAAGCTCATCCATCTTTCCACTCAAAACATTAATCTCTTCAATCGCATGCACTTTTTTACTAGTGGAAGATCTTTCGGTATGCCATTGAGAATAATTAACCATAATATTATCTAGGAGTTTAGTAGCTTCTCCTAAAGTAATTTCCATAAAAGTACCTCCCGCGGCCGAATCTAAAAGATTTCTAGAAGCAAAATTCAATCCGGCATAAAAATTTTGTATAATCATCCACAAATTCAAACCATCAGTAGGGCAATTTCGTATCATTAATTTCATCCTCTCCCAAGATTGTGCAACATGTTCATGATCAAGTTGCTTAAAATTCATAATATCGTTCCTAAGGGAGATGATCTTAGCGGGAGGAAAATACTTGGAAATAAAGGCATCTTTACACTTATTCCATGAATCAATACTATTTTTAGGCAAAGATGAAAACCAAGTTTTAGCACGATCTCGTAGTGAGAACGGAAATAGCTTCAATTTAACAATATCATTATCCACATATTTTTTCTTTTGCATATCACACAAATCAACGAAATTGTTTAGATGGGATGCGGCATGTTCACTAGGAAGGCCAGAAAATTGATCTTTCATAACAAGATTCAGCAAAGTGGCATTAATTTCACAAGATTCCGCACAAGTGGCGGGAGCAATCGGAGTACTAATAAAATCATTGTTATTGGTGTTGGAAAAATCACACAATTTGGTATTCTCTTGAGCCATCGTGACAAAGCAAGCAATCCAACACACGGGCAAACAAAAAGCAAACGAAAAAGACGAACGGAAGAGGGACGAATAAAAGGCAAATCTTTTCGAAAATCGTGTTATAAGTGGGGGAGAGGAAAACAAGAGGCAAATGGCGAATAATGTAATGCAAGAGATGAGAGTTTATGATGGGTACTTGGTATGTCTTGACTTGGCGTAGATCTCCCCGGCAACGGCGCCAGAAATTCTTCCTGCTACTTCTTGAGCTTGCGTTGGTTTTTCCCTTGAAGAGGAAAGATGGATGCAGCAAATTAGAGATAAGTATTTCCCTCAGTTTGAGAACCAAGGTATCAATCCAGTAGGAGACAACGCACAAATCACCGAATACCTGCACAAACAATCAAACAACTTGCACCCAACGCGATAAAGGGGTTGTCAATCCCTTCACGGTTATTTGCAAAAGTGAGATCTGATAGAGATAGATAAACGGTAAAGTAAATATTTTTGGTATTTTTGGTTTATAGATCGGAAAGTAAAAGATTGCAAAATAGTAGATCGGAAACTTGTATGATGGAAAATAGTAGATCGGAAACTTATATGATGGAAAATAGACCCGGGGGCCATAGGTTTCACTAGAGCCTTCTCTCAAGATAGAAAATAATACGGTGGGTGAACAAATTACTGCCGAGCAATTGATAGAAAAGCGCAAAGTTATGACAATATCTAAGGCAATGATCATGAATATAGGCATCACGTCCGTGTCAAGTAGACCGAAACGATTCTGCATCTACTACTATTACTCCACACATCGACCGCTATCCAACATGCATCTAGAGTATTAAGTTCATAAAGAACGGAGTAATGCATTAAGTAAGATGACATGATGTAGAGGAATTAACTCAAGCAATATGATGAAAACCCCATCTTTTTATCCTCGATGACAACAATACAATACGTGCCTTGCTTCCCCTACTGTCACTGGGAAAGGACACCGCAAGATTGAACCCAAAGCTAAGCACTTCTCCATTGCAAGAAAAACCAATCTAGTTGGCCAAACCAAACCGATAGTTCGAAGAGAATTAAAAAGATATCAAATCATGCATAAAAGAATTCAGAGAAGATTCAAATAATATTCATAGATAAGCTGATCATAAATCCACAATTCATCGGATCTCGGCAAACACAACGCAAAAAAGTATTACATCGAATAGATCTCCAAGAACATCGAGGAGAACATGGTATTGAGAATCAAAGAGAGAGAAGAAGCCATCTAGCTACTAGCTCCGGACCCATAGATCTGAGGTAAAGTACTCACGCTTCATCAAAAGGGCAATAGGTTGATGTAGAAGCCCTCCGTGATCGAATCCCCCTCCGGCGAGGTGCCGGAAAAGGTCCCTAGATGGGATCTCATGGGTACAGAAGGTTGCGGCGGTGGAAAAGTGTTTTTGTGGATGCCTCTGGTGGTTTGGGGATATTTGGGAATATATAGGCGAAAGAATTAGGTTAGGAGGTGCACGAGGGGCCCACATGTGTGGGGGGCGCGCCCTCTGTCCTTGTGGCGGCCTCGTGGCTCCTCCGACTTCATCTCCAAGTCTCCTGGTTGCCTTCTGGTCCAAGAAAAATCATCGCGAAGGTTTCATTCCATTTGGACTCCGTTTGGTATTCCTTTTCTGCGAAAGTCAAAAACAAGGAAAAAACAGGAACTGGCAATGGGCTCTAGGTTAACAGGTTAGTCCCAAAAATAATATAAAATAGCATATTAATGCATATAAGACATCCAAAACAGATAATATAATAGCATGGAACAATAAAAAATTATAGATACGTTGGAGACGTATCAAGGCATCAACCGCGCGTCTGCGGCGTCATCCGGCTACGGCATCTCCAGCCCGCCTATATAGAGGCTGTCCCCGAGCCCCTCGAGAATTCGCACCTCCTCTCCTCCACTCCAGCACCCTCTCCGACCTCTTCCTCGAGCTCAAGGAGCTCTTCTTCTCCTCCATTGGCCGCCATGGCTGCCTCAGTCCTCGCTCAAATACGAGCGAACCAAGCCCTCCCTCTCTGTGCTGCCACCACCAGAGGACCACCTGGAGCCCGGCGACCCTTCCCGTGGCCTCAGCATCTCGTCTCCGCCACCGTAGGGCCCGTGCTCATCGTGGCCGAACCGCCATCCGCCGCGAGCAAGGCCGCCGCCGCTCTGTTCCTCCTCGGTGGCCGTGCCCTCCCTGGACGGGACCGCCTCGTCTTGCTGAGCTCGCCGGTGGCCGGAGCATCGCCAGAGACACCCTGTAGCTCCGGGGATCGCCAGAGGACGACGCCTCTGTCCTCTGCCACTGGCAAGCACAGGAGGTTGCAGATGAGCTGACGAGGAGAGAGAAGGAGCGAGGCGGGACCCACGTGTAAGCGACCGAGGCGCCGGTCCAGCTGGATAAGTGGAGACGTCTTCTCCTAAAATACGTTTTCTACTTCTGAAAGCATACTTTGCCATGCCTTCAGCCCAGAATACGTTTTCTCTTCTACGAAGGCGTATTTCACAGAAGGCGCTTTCAATTTCTAGCCGGTGCCGAAACCCTCAAATAGCGAACGTTCGCCCGTTAAGCGCAGAAAAGAACAGGTTTTTATCCGATTTCTACCTAACGAACGAACGGCCGTATCTCCGCAACCGTAACTCCGATTCAGGTGATTCAAAAGCTCACGTTCTCAGTTCATCGAGCCCGTTCTGTTGGTACCATTTTCGTGATGATGTCACACTCTGAAAATTACCATTTTACCCTTGCCCTTAAATCAGTTTCGCCGAGAGAGAAGTGTTTCCGACAAATCTTTCCGCGAGCTCACCGCACTTCTCCCCGGTGACTCCATCCCCAGGCAAGCCACCACAGCCATTTGCATGATGGCATTGCAATATCCATGGTTTTGACTTGAATATTCGAATAATTATTTGTTAATATAATTATTTTGAATGATACTTATATGCTTGTGAATCCATGCTCATTTCTTATGTCATTTTCATTTTCATCTAGTAAGTGAAATGATTAATTGCTAATGTTATTATTATTATGTTGTAATCATTTTTGATGCTAGTGATAATGATATGCTCATATGAATTGATATGGTTTGACATGCAAATACCTGTGATATTCATGATCATCGTTATGCCATGCTCATTTGCATCCCATGGACTAAATGATTTATCATTGTTGAGGTTATAATGTTAAATGGTTATGTTGCCCATCCATGGTTACACTGATATCATGCTCATATGCATTGTTATTTCATGACGTTATTTTGTTATGACTCAGCTCATCACCATTCAAGTTCAACCGGACATTAATCGAACTTAAACAAATCTGTTGGCTGAGTCATGGTGCCACCGAATCGAGCTCACCAGTGCAACCACACTTGCCTTATGGGGGGGGCCCTAATTCAGTCTATTGTCATGCCTCTCGGCGGTTCCTCCTACTAGGGAAGGTTATGCGTGCGCGCTACCCTGATCAGGTAGGCTGCCATAGCCTTGTGTGCCCGAGTTTTATGGTACAAAGGTCCCCGTTTGGGACGATGTTAATTTTTTTTGGCCACGAGGGTGGCGGATGTCACAAGTTGACATCGGGGCCACCCATGACATAGCCCAAAGGGGAGTTTGTCGGAGTGGCCGGGAGAGTGTCATGCAATAGAGTGGTTTTGTCGGAACGTCGTTGGTCCACCCGAATGGGAGCACGAGGCCATGAGTTCCATGGTGTGGGTACAGTGTACTAAACTCTGCAGAGTGTATAATCTATCGATAGCCGCGTCCTCGGTCATGGACATAGTTCGTAGTAGGTCACACTATGGGTCAACAGTAATAATAACCTGAATAATAAATAACACCGGTTCCATGAGGAACGAAGTTGGTTGATCTTTATGTGGTCATGCAATGACCACGATGGTATTGTTGATACCGATGTTGGTGGATCATGAGGTCATCGCGTGATGATCACGGTGGTAAGTAAGAGTGATATACGGTAGTTGCGAGGTAACCTCCAACCAGAGTAAGTTGGTCCACGAGACCTTAAACATAGACCCCCTCTCTCATGCTAGTGCTAGTATCATCATGTTCATATCATGAGTAATATGTACATGCCATGCTCACTCTCATGTTGTTCTAGTAGTATCATACTCATCATTAATTAACCTGTAAATGCCATGCCGTTGTTTGTCTCGATTGCTTGGGTTTGCTGTGAGCTTGCGAGTACATTGATTGCTAGTTGAGGATCCCGAGTTTGCGCGCTAGGATGTGTCCCAGCCAGAGTCCCTGCGGAGTGGAGTTCACCACCGTCCTCGTTGTTCCGCTGCTAGAAGTTATTCTGCTACGAGTTGTTCTGCTGCTTGCATAGTACTACCTTAGCAGGCGTAGAGTCGCCTTGCAGTTGTAACCTTTGTATCTTCAGAACCTTTGTACCCATATTTTTCGTAATAAAGAGCTGATTTGTTCTATGCCAAGCAGTGCCGTATTCCAGAAGACTTGATCTCTGTGTTGGAATACGGAGTGTTCCGGTTTCTCTGAGCCGGGGTGCCACATGCATGTCCTAGCATCATGCCCTTGCCTCTCCTAAGTCACTGCCATGCCTAGCTGGACTAGTCCTGTGGGAGGCAGCTGGTGGAGTCAAACGTCTCATGTCCCTATAACCCGTCGGAATGCGCGCACCTGTACAATTAGCATTCATTCCATTTCGGGAAATGAAAAAACCAGCATTCATTCCGCCTCTTGGTCTCTCAGGTTTCCTTATATTCTATTCCCATCCGCCTCGCTCAGTCACTTCGCTCCCTCTCTGCCTATTCAATCGTCTACCTCTAGGGTTCGTGGTTCTCGGCGCTCCTGTTCTGATTTCCCCTTTAGTTACTCTAGGGTTTTGACTGGGTTTCTGAATAAATTTTTAAGCTGTTCTTCTTTAGAGATTGGTCGCCGGTGCTTGGTTAAAATTCCTCTGCTCCATCCCCATTTGTCACTGGCTACTGGTCTTCTTCTGCAGGTATAGAATATCTTCCTAATAAATGTATGCGTCGGCCATGCTCGAATCTGTGTTTATGTTTTGACCAGGTTCTTTTGACTATTCTTGTTTTACGTTTAGGGTTTAGTTTTGTTAGTTAATGATGGATTAGATCTGGTACAATGTCCTCCTTCTCTAAAGAAATCTTAGACCGTTTAGATAACTAAAGTAGTGATATAAACACTCTTATATTTCTTTTACTGAGGAGGAAATAGATAAGTAGATTTGCTGGTCAATTTCAAGTTATCTAGCTTTGTAGCTATCTATCTGGTCAGATTTTTTTCCTACGAGTAAAAAACCAAAATCCATTACTTTTGTCTGTTGAGGTATCCCTAATCAAGGTCATTTAGCTCTAATCATGTTGTATTCATTGTTCTAACACCCTTCTTGTTAAGTAAACTATGAAATGTTAGTATTTCATAGTTTAAATTGCTTGATGTTCTAGCATGTTTAAATTATGATATTCTGATTGGTTTAACCTAGTTGTCGTGATTTGATATTTCTATTTGTTTAACCTAGTGTGCTTTTGATTCTTTGATTATACCATCTTTTAGTTTCTCCATAAGTTTTTCCTCTTAATTTATCTATATATGGTTTGCCCTACTTGCCGCCATCCAGACGGCCCCTGCGAACCTCATCCTGAAGCTCTCCAGGAGTTTGAGGTTATCCTTGATGAGAATTGCTGGAGGCACATGGTTAGTGGACAAATTTACCATAGTTATCTCTGTATATCTTATTGAGTAGTCGTTTATTAGAATAACAACTATTAGTTGGCTACAACGCGTTGAAATCGTCATTGTTGCAGTTTTGATATCCTTTGTATCTATACTAGGTTCCCCTAATGTCACTTCTCCCTACTTTTATTTTGGTTTTTTCTGTTGGTTTGCCTATTTATACCTTATAATTATTTTCATGCGTACTCAGTTTCTCCTAATTCGTATCATCTATGCCAAATCTCTAGTCATTAATTGTTTTCATGCATATTCAGTTTCCCTTAAACAAAGCTTGTTCCCCTTAATTGTTATCACATATTTGGGTGTACATTACACAATTTTTTAACAAGTTGATGTTCAATGAGTTTGAATTTATACTTACATCTTTTATTTTCAATATTTTTCCCAGTATGTTCCTTGTAATGTCAGAGCTTTTCTTGCTGAATACATGTATGAGAGGAAGGAGGATGCAAGGATATTGCATAACAAGCAGGTTGAGCCAGCCCTTCTTACCCATGAAGGCAGGTCTTACCATGCTTTGTTTAAGCATAGACCTGTAGGAGAACGCAGCAGAAAACAAAAATTTCCGACCTACGCACCAACCCAGGACCACTATGGAGACTGCATACAAGGTTTCGATCTTTTTCGTTACCGACTCATAGCGCAGCGGAAGTAGAGTCGATGACGATCAGCGGTGCAGATCCTCGCAGCTAGGATTTTACAACCTCCCAACCGCGAGGATGTACTCCCTCATCTGCCCCTCTGACAGCCCTCCGGGAGGCGGTCGGACAGTCCCTCGGACAGTGTCACGGACAGCCCTTTGGGAGGTCCCTCGAAACTCGGACGGTAACTCGGACAGCCCTTCGGGAGGACACTCGAACAACCCCTCGGGCAAAAAAGGATGAAACTACGACCTCTCTATGGGGTTGCACACATACGGTGTCAACTATCCGGCAGGGCTTTGCCATCCAGAACTAGTTCCCACCGGAACCCAGACAGCCTTTCGGCTCTACGAAACTATTTCGTGGGAGGGAGAGAGAATGCCACACTACTAGGAAAAGGGCTATAGATGAAATTGACACTAATGGCGCACCAGAGAAGTGGTGCGCCAGTACTATATACTAATGGCGCACCATGTGGTGATGCGCCATTAGTGTGGATGACACTAATGGCACACCAGACACAAGGTGCGCCACTAGTAACAATTTTTTTTTCATTTTTCCAAACATACTAATGGCGCATCCAGGCAAAGTGCGCCATTACTAGTTCTAACTAGTAATGGCGCACCAGCCACAGAGTGCGCCAGTACTGTATTTTTTTTTTTTTTTTTTTTTGCAAAACTACTAATGGCGCACCGTGGCAAAGTGCGCCATTACTAGTTTAAACTAGTAATGGCGCACTATGCCGCGGTGCGCCATTAGTATATATATACTTTTTTTTACTTTTTTGCAAAACTACTAATGGCGCACGGCCAGCAGGTGCGCCGTTAGTATGTTGTGTTACTAATGGCGCATGGCTGTGTGGTGCGCCATTAGTAACCTGGGACCAGCTAGATATTTTGGACAGCCACACCTACACACTCACTTTCCCCACTTCATTCCCTCCACCTCCTTCTCCAAGCTTGTCGGCTGCCTCCTCCTCCTCACCTCATTTGCACCATAGATTCATCAAAATTAAGTGGTGAAATTACCTTTTTTTGATAGGTAAGTAAGGGGAAAGCTATCTTCATGTTGTAGATCTACTTTTTTTCTCCCTAGCTCGCTCCAACAACGTGCACATGCACTTTTTGTGGCCTAGCTAGATCTATGTATGTTCGTGGTGTTGCATATGTTTGTGGTGTTGCATATATGTTTGTGTTTGCAGGTACCGGTATTTGAAATGCGATAGTTGCCAATATTTTGCCGGAATGTTCATTCATTTCCGTTTCGGCGAGAATTTTGGCACTATGCATTCTTTTTGGTCCTATTTTTAGGGAAAGTCATGCCAAATTTTTTCTTTGTTCTAAAATATCGTTTTGCTCTACCCCGCAGGCGACCATGGTCCGCACGATGACCGAAGGCATCGTGAATAGGTTTTTGAGCTCCGCGAAGGCCGAGATGCTTCAAAAGAACGAGACGAAGATAAGATGTACGTGTCGAAGATGCAAGATGAAGAGCCTTATTGCGGACCCGGATTCCGGGCAGGTGCGGGACCACCTGCTCTTGCGTGGTTTCATGGATGGCTATCGGTGGCAAAGTGATGAAGATGACTATGAAGTCGTCCATGGGGGCCGGGCAAGAAATGAGGAAGGGCAGCAAGACAACCACCGCGGCTCGGGCGGGCGAGAAGACGAAGAATCTCCAGGACATGATCACGACGGTGATGCTGTACACAGTCATCATGTAGAAGATGCCGGACATGATGATGAGGAAGATGCCGGAGCAGACGAAGGGCATCATCATGAAGATGAAGATGCCGGCGGAGCAGACAACGATGGACCATCGATGGGCTGGGTGCAGGACCCTCATATTCAAGAGCTGCTTCTCAAGCAGACGGATAACGCAAGAGCTGCCGCCCGAGAGAAAGCCAAGCTGGATCAACTGGAGATAGACGCGGTTACTCCATTGTATGAAGGATGCAGACGCGAGGATACCCGCCTGAAAGTAACGCTCATGGCTCTGGAGATGAAGGTAAAACACAAAATGACCGATGCATGCTTCGACGAGAACATGTCATTCTGGCACGAACGTCTTCCCAAGGGGAACAAGTGCCCGACCAGTTTCGAGGAGGCGAAGAAAGTCGTGTGTCCTCTGGATTTACCGCACGTGAAATACCATGTGTGCATGAACAATTGCATCATTTATCGGGGCGAGCACGCGGAGTCTACCATATGTCCGGTGTGCGGTGTCACTCGATACAAGAAGAGGAAGAAAGCTCCTCGAAAAGTGGTGTGGTACTTTCCGATCACTCCTCGTCTGCAGCGGTATTTCGCGGACCCTAAGGTAGCAAAGCTCCTGCGTTGGCACGCGGATAGGGACGAGAAGAAGCAAGAAGATGACGCAAATGATCCGGAGATAAATAAAAAAGACAAGATGCTGAGTCACCCTAAGGATGGGAGCCAATGGCAAGAGTTGAACTACGAACACCTAGAATTTGGGAAGGATCCAAAGAACATTGTGCTGGGCGCGAGCACCGATGGAGTCAATCCGTTTGGCAGCCAGAGAAGCACACATAGCACCTGGCCTGTGTTTGTGTGGATGTACAACCTTCCCCCCTGGTTGTGCATGAAGAGGAAGTACATTCACATGAGTATGCTAATTAAAGGGCCGAAACAACCAGGGAACGACATCAATCTGTATCTAGGGCTGCTGAAAGTGGAGCTAGACACGCTGTGGAAAATGCTAGCCAATACGCTGGAAGCCGCAGAGAAAGAATATTTCCCTATGAGAGCCGCACTGCTCACGACGGTGCACGACTATCTCGGTTACGGATATCTCGCGGGGCAGGTGGTCCACGGATTTTCTGGATGCGTCAGGTGCATGGATGACACAACGTATCTCCAGCTAGATAGAGATCCCGGGTCTTTGAAAACCGTGTTCATGGGACATCGAAGGTGGCTTCGCGACGATGACCCGTGGAGGAAACGCAAGGATCTGTTCGATGGTGAAACCGAACCCCGAAGACGCCCGCGTACGAGGAGCGGCGAGGAAATAGACGAGCTGTTGAAAAATTGGAAAGATTGCCCACTGCCGGGAAAGAAGCAAAAGGCGCCAGAGCCGGGAAAGAAGCGAAAGGCGCCAGAGCCGCTGCTGAAGGTATGGAAAACGAGGTCTCTTTTCTGGGACTTGCCGTACTGGAAGATCCACCGTGTGCCTCACAGCCTTGATGCCATGCATATCACGAAGAACGTGTGCGAGAGTCTGCTTGGTACCCTGCTCAACATGCCAGAGAGGACCAAAGATGGGCCGAAAGCAAGGGCAGACTTGAAATCAATGGGCATCAGGCAGGAGCTTCACGCTAATGATGATGATGATGATGATGATGAGGCGAAGCAGGACACAGAAAGTCGTCGCAAAGGCAAAAAGGCCAAGAAGACCGGAAATGACTACCCTCCCGCGTGCTGCACTCTAAGTCAGGAGGAGATCGAGCAGTTTTTCAGCTGCCTCGTAGGAGTAAAACTTCCTTACGGTTACGCGGGGAAGATAAGCAGATACCTAGACCCAGCGAAGCAAAAGTTCAGCGGGATGAAGTCTCACGACTGTCACGTGCTGATGACGCAGATACTTCCAGTTGCAATCCGTGGGATCATGGACGTGCACGTCCGTGAAACGCTATTTGGCCTATGCAACTTTTTCGACGTCATCTCTCGGAAGTTGGTTGGCGTGAGGCAACTCAGAAGGCTACAGGAAGAGATCGTAGTGATACTATGCGAGCTTGAGATGTACTTCCCGCCCGCATTCTTCAACGTTATGGTGCATCTGCTGGTCCATATCGTGGAGGATATCATCCAAATCGGGCCGACGTTCCTGCACAGCATGATGCCGTTCAAAAGGATGAATGGTGTCATCAAAGGATACGTTCGCAACATGTCACGTCCAGAGGGAAGCATAGCCAGGGGCTTTCTGACCGAAGAGTGCATCTCCTACTGCACGAATTATCTAGGCATCGAGAACCCCATTGGTCTGCCCGTCAACAGGCACCTCGGCAGGCTCGCTGGATGGGGTCACCGTGAGGGTCGCCGCGAAATGCATGTCGACTTCGAGGGTCGACTCGCCGACTTTGAAAGAGCAAACCTAGTCACGCTACAACACATAGACGTGGTCGATCCTTGGGTGGTAGAGCACAAAACCTTTATTGAGAAGACGTACAATGACCGAGGCCAACAGAGGACGGACGGAGATATAATCAAAGAGCACAACTCATGTTTCACGCGTTGGTTCAAGCAGAAGCTTCTGTCGTACCCTTTACATGAGGATTCTTCCGCGGAAGAACAACTCATATTTGCCTTGTCACAGGGCGCCGAGCACAACCTGATGACCTATGAGGCGTATGATATCAACGGCTACACATTCTACACCGAGGACAAGGACATGAAGAGCGATGGTTATCAGAACTCCGGGGTAACAATGGAATCCTACACCGGTAATGACAAGGACAGATACTACGGAAGGATCGAGGAGATCTGGGAGCTGAGCTACGCTGGAGAGAAGGTCCCGATGTTCCGTGTCAGATGGGCCAAGAGCATCCTAAAAGAAGACCGGTATTTCACCACCATGGTTATACCCGAAGCCAAATCCAAGACCGCGGGCGCAAACGTCACCGCAAAAAATGAGCCATGGGTACTGGCTTCCCAAGTGGACCAATGCTTCTTCATTACCGACCCGTCAAAGCCCAGTCGTGTTGTCATGAGGAGAGGCAAAAGGAAGATCATCGGAATGGATGGAGTCGCCAATGAGCAAGACTTCGACAAGTACGGCGACCCAGAGATGGAACATGACGACGACGATGAAGTAGCAGCATACACCACAAGAAGAAGCAGGACCACCCTACCTAAAGGACGTCCGTTCCACAGAAGAACTCCATTTGCGAAAAAGAAGGGCAAGAAGATTGTGAACAGATAGCTAGCTAAGATCGATTGTATTTAAATCGTAGTCTTCATTTCTCGATTGTATTTCATGGGCACTTTTTGAACTCATGAATATTTTTAAATTTCATGGGCACTTTTTGAATTCATGAATATATTTTCAAATTTCATGGGCAAAAATATTGAATATTCATGAGGACACTCGATCTCGATCCCCCTCCATCTCGATCGCTATCCCCCTCCATCTCGATCGCTATCCCCCTCCATCTCGATCTCGATCCCCCCCTCACCCTCCCCCGCTAGCTCCACCGCCGCCGACGACCCACCGCACCCTCCCCCGCTCCACCGCCGCCGCCGAGCACCCCCATTTGATGATATTTTCAAATAACAATTTGATGATATTTTTTCATATTCATAAAAAAATTATTACTGTTTTACAAAAAAATAGCAACAAAATAATAATAAAAAAACATACTAATGGCGCACCGCTCGGGTAGTGCGCCATTGCTATCTAAAAAAAAAGATTTCTAATGGCGCACCGCTAGGGGGTGCGCCAATGCTATCAAAAAAAAGATTTCTAATGGCGCACCGCTCGGGGGTGCGCCATTAGTAAGCTTCCCCCTAGCTCTAACTCGCCGACCCCTTCGTCCCTCCCTCTCGCCAGATCCACTTCCCCCCCCCCCCCGCGCGCTGCCCCGACCCACGACGCCGCCGCCCCTACGTGCGCCGCCGCCCCCGCGCCCCCCACCACTGTAGCTCCGCCATCGCCGACGCCTCGGCGACCTTGCCGTCGCCGACAGCCTCCCCGCGTCGGCCCCTGCCCTGCGCCGCCTCTACCTGAGTCCGGGCACGGGGTGCAGGACGACGACCGCCGCCGACCCGCGAAGCACGTGGCCGCCGGCCTCCCCACGACCAACCGAGGCGCCCAGGAGGACCGCCGCCGTCTTCTTCTTCGACTACGAGGACCCGGACGAGCTCGGACGCCCTCGAGCCATCCCTTCGACCCCGCCGCCGCCGCCGACCCCGACCCCGACCCCGACCCCTCCGGTGACCGGCCGCGCCCGCCCAGGTACCTCTCCTCCTTCCTCCTTCCTCCCAGTTTGCAATCCAGACAGAGTTGCCTGCCATTTTCTCTAAAATTTAAGAGGCATAATGCCAGTGAATCGACATTTCGGTGGCATACATTTTTTGTCAAATCTTCGAATTCAATTCAATTCAACATCCAGAAAGACGGCCCAATGTTTAGGGTTCAGTGTAGTTGTGTAAATGGTACCGAGCATAGCCATGTGAGTTCAATACCAGTTACTAGGATCTTCGAATGGTACCACACATGGCAACAATATCCAGAATTAGAGTATAGCAGCGCTTACTATAGTAACCTACCTTTTTTTGTAATTGGCAGCAACCTAGATTTACTTAGTTCAGCGGTGAGTAGAGTGTACGATTTATCGGAAGACCAACATGGCGACATTTCTCCCATGTGTACAAGGTTGTTCTCAGTTTTACCAGGGGACTTGAAGCCTTCAATCTCTAACCAAATTGTTCTAAGAATATCACAGAAATTCAACTCGAATTACTAGCCTTGGATCAGCTATATAATTATTGGTATTGGAATGATCATGAAATGGTAGCATTTGAACGGCTATGAAAATGCAGGTCCTAGGTGACCTTATAAACTGTAAGCATTAAATAATTATGAACATACTTCAACTATTATCCCCCACCTCAATGGGTAAGAGCATCTCTAGCCCTTCCCCTAAATTGTTTTAACTCATCAAATTTGTAACATCATAGCTGTCGCTTCCTTTTTAGGTATAAAGGTCCGAACAACTGCTCAAAGTATCCATTTTGGTAGTAGCATTCATAATTATGCAACTATGATAGTAATGACTAATAGACTGTTTTTTGAATTTCTTCACACCTTTTACTTCCAAGGTTGTGGTCAAGTCCATGTGAGGAACATATAAGTTAAGATTTTAGAACCAATGACAAGGGAGCAGTTTTGGTTCTTGATTTTGTGCTCTGCTGAGAGAAATGTCATACTATGAGCTGGCTAAACTATTGTACTTGTCCCATATTTGTGGTGCTAGTTTGCTGGGTTTTGTCTCTGACCATCGTGTCGTGATGATTTTGCAGGTACCCCGAGAGGCCCTTGAGTTTGCCGGAATGTCGATTAACTTCCGTTCCGGCAAATTCGGGTACTCCATATGTCCTATTTTCAGCAAAGGTCATGCTGAAATTTTCCTTTAGGGTGGCCAACTTAGAATTCTCCTTCACGGCTTAGCTTTCAGGGTGCCTCGGTGTCGATAAGAACCTAAATGATGAAAGCTTAGGCTTTTAGGGTGCCTCGGCGTCGACAAACCCTAAATGATAAAAGCTTAGCTTTTAGGATGCCTCGGTGTCGACAAACCCTAAATGATGAGACCATGATCTTGTTCCTTGACAATAACCAACTTTTTGACCAAACTTTTTTCCTATTTAGAGCGAAACATGGCCCACAACGATGAGGCCGGCGGTTCGGGCGGCAAGCAATTCTGGGAGCTGTCCCAGGAGATGGAGGAACAACCTCACCGCTATGAGGACGCCGCGGAAGACACCGATCCTGACAACACAACCACTTGGGGCGTCGGGGATGACACCACTGATGGCGCCGCCGAGGATGCCACCACTGATGATGGCGGCGCACGCACAGATGGCAGCCAACCGAAGAGGCAACGGAAGGACCGGCGCCCGAGCGTGCTCGGCACCGTCACAGAGGAATTTACTGAAGTGAACTCCGACGGGCATCCGACGGCGCCCAAACAAGTAGTCAAGGGGTACTCGGTTCAGCTCGGGTGCATTCTCCGGAGCACCGTCTCGATCAACACCGAGAACCTAAGGCATAAGGACCGAGGGAATTTGCGCAGCCTCCTCTTCACGAAGCTGCACGAACGATACAAGTTCCCCGCTGAGTTTGCAAACACACGCCTCTCAGGGAATAAAGTGAACAGTGCCGCCCTCACGAAGATGAGCACGGCCCTGTCTACTTGGAGAAGCACGGTGAAGGCAATGATTGATAAAGGTGATAGTTATGACAAGATCAAGGCGAAATATCCTTTGATGAGCGAAGATGACTACAAGGAGTTCAAGATCAAGTGCGAGAGCCCCGCAACCTCCGAATCAAGTCAGTGGGGGAAAGAAATGCGGCAGTTGAACTTAGGGGTCCACCAACTCGGTCCCGGCGGTTACAGAGTGGCGGAGCCTATATGGGACAAGGAGGACGCGGAGCGTGCCGAGCAAGGCCTACCGCCCCGCTTCGAGAAATACAGTGACAAGCAGACCAGGAACTTTCTCAGGGCCCGGTACAAGGAGGACCCGGTAACAAAGGAGCTTACCACGGATCCGAAGACCAAGGAGCTTGAGCTTGTTCTGGTAAGGAATACACCCCCGCGTAATTAGCTCCATATGGTTGCATTCTAATTAGTCCCCAATATTTCTAAATGGTTCATGTTCCTTCCGCAGGACAAAGAAAGCAGTAGCGCGGGGTCGTCTCAGAGCTCCCCTTTTGACACCCCTTTGAATAGGGCATTGAACGTAATGAAAAACAAGGATAAGCTCAGTAAGCCGACGTCAGCTGGTCGTGTGGCCGGCAAAGGCTTGTCCACAAAATGGTCGTCATACTATACCGCTGGTGGGCGAAAGGAGAAAAAGACCAGCTCGGAAAGCCAGTCGCGCGAGGTTGAAGCACTCAAGGCACAAGTGGCGCGGATTCCGGAGCTTGTCCAAGAGCAAGTGGAACAACAACTGGGAACGAAGCTCAATGCCATGGTGCCTACGTTGATTCATGGGCTGACGACGTGGATTGCGGGCGGCCAACAGGGGCCTCCCCCGGTTCCCAGCTTCACGGCCAGCAACTCGCAGAGCGCGCAGGCGGCGCCATTGGTGTCTCCGGCGGAGGCGGTATTTGTGTCTTTGGCGCCGGCACGGGCATTGGAGCTTAATGCACCCGGGTGTACGCCGGCCGGCACCTCGCCAGCAAGCGGCCCCTCCGCCAGTTGCACGCCCGCCATTGGTGGTGCCTCGACATTAGCCGAGCTCGACGGCATCACGGTAACTAAGCCTCTCGGCCGATGACTTCATCTCCTTGCCTTTGACTGGGCATCCCTGACGCCCTACATGTTTTCGCAGGGCTTCGCCGACATTCCTTGCACTCTCCTGCACTTCGTGGGCGGCGAGTTGGTCGATGTCGCCAAGGGCAGAATCGTTCAACCGGGCAACCCCGTGTTCCACGGTAATCCGATGCCACTCACAGTGTATAGGGTTGAAGTGGTTCGGGTGCTGCCAGGCTACGACGAGCTGTTACCTCCGATTCGACCCGCTGGGGCCGACGAAGAAGATGAGATGACCCTCAGCGCCTGCGTAAGCTGGCCCCTGCTTTGGCCGAAGAGCCAGATTCGTTTGGGGGCGGGGGACACCACCCCACAGACAAGACCGCCAGTCGTGCCGGCGCCAAGCCATGGCAAGAACGCCGCAATGCTACCGGACATGCCGGACATCCCTATGGCACAGGATCCGGACATGCATATGGCACAGGATCCGGACGACGACGACAACGACGACGGTACATTTACCAACGTCGATAAGTACTTTGCCGAACATGGGTACGGTGATGAGTTCTGCGGGCCTCCTTCTCAAGAACCCAACCAAGACGACCGCGATCTAGCTGGTACGACGGAGAAACCCAGTTGCAACAGGCGTCGTCTGGCATTCAGTTCTCAGGAGACGCCTCCAGCTGCCGCCTTCACCGAGCCTCAGATAGCTGAGGTGCGAAATATTATCAGCCCCAACACGCTCAAGAAGGCGGTCTGTGAGCAGAACTCGGTCCCATTACAGCAGATCAAGAAGAAGAGCCGGAAACGAAAGACTAAAAAGGGCACCGATGCGAGCCAGCCGGCACCGAGTACGATCCGTGCTCAGGACGGGCCACCTTCACCTAAGGATATCTCGAGGAGGGTGCATGTGGCGGGTAGGGCGATGCTACCGACAAATATGCTCAATGCTGCAACCGGTGCTATGCGGAGTCTGCACGACAGTGTTCTTTCTTTGGAGAAGCGGCATCTCAGAGAGAATGATGTGGCATACCCGGTTTTCGTGGCCAAGGTGCCAGAGGGCAAGGGCTTTGTGGATGGCGACATCGGGGGTACAATCGTCCTACGGTTTGATGACATCATTGCTATGTTCAACCTTCATCCGCTGCACTACACCTTCGTTCGGCTGTTTTCGCTGAGTATGGAGATGCAGATCATTAGAGACAAGACCCCGGACATCGTGATAGTCGACCCCTTCTACATGCGTGCCAAGCTCTTGAGCAGCGCTGGGGACCGCCAAGTCGCGAGTTCACACCTCGAAGGCGTCATTCTGGCAAACCCAGATAAGGATAACTTCCTTGTGGCTTACTTTCCAGAGTAAGTCATCCCTTAACCGCCCCGTAACATATGATTTCTTAGATTTTGATCGTTCTTTTTTTTTCTAACATTCCGTGTTCTGTGCAGTGACACACATTGCACACTCATCCTCTTAAGCCCGAAATATTCCATGGCCATGTATTTCGACCCGAACCGTGACTCCAAGATAGACTACAGAAAGATCAAGAAAGTTCTTGATGATGTTCTCCCCGGCTACGCCAAATCTGGAGGCACCTTCACCAGGGCAGTTCGTAAGTACGGCAAGCACGTGTTCGCCCACAATACGATGTTCTGCTGCGTCAAGCAGCCGCCTGGCGGTCAGAAGGATGCCTACTACGCCCTCCATCACATGCGGGCGATCGTAAGGGACCATCATCACCTTCTGCTACCAGATAATCTCAAAGATTGGGCCGCGAGCTTGTCGGCAATCCAGGACGCGGACATCAGACAAGAATTCTTTCGCATCCAGTCGGAGTTTGCCGACATCATCCATCAAGATGTCCTTCATACCTCGGGGCAGTTCTTCCTCAGATATCAACCGTCCAACAGTGAGATAGACGGAATGCTACAAATGCAGGCTGACAACGCCCGCGATTTCATGACCATCACGACAGACGGCGGCTTCATCCACGCTCCTGTCCCATGAGTCGAGTCGAAAGTAGTGATGTGTAGTTCTGAAACATTGATTGGCTCAAGTTGTAATTAAACTTTAATGAATTGTATGTCTCTTTGGTTTGGACAGTCGTTCAACTTAGATGTAATCGATGCTATTTATTAGTAGGACCATGAATCATGCTATTAATGTCTTGCTTTTCTCTTCCGATCCTTTTGTTGCATACTTATATATTGCTTATGTATTGTCTGTTGTTTGGCTTGTGCATAGAGATGCCGTCGTATGTCGTGTACAAGGGTAAGGTTCCCGGAGTCTACGACGACTGGGAGGAGTGTCGGAGACAGGTTCACCTTTTCAGCGCTAACAGTTACAAAGGGTACACCACTAGGGCGGAGGCGGAATCTAGATACGCCCGCTATCTAGCGGGAGAGAGGAGGGAGCGTTGGAGGAACTAGAGGAAGACCAGTTTCATCGCGATGATGATCATCATGATGACCGCAGCTCTCTTCTATGTGATGATAGTTTAGATGATCGATATCGACTTGTAATGTGAAGACAAACTCGATACTCGCGGTCTCGAGACTTGTAATGTTTTATCTTTCTTCGGTCTTTTGAATTCGGAGACTAATATGATGAATTGTATTCGGAGACTAATCTTCTATTGTATTCGATGAATCTGCTGTTGCTGTGTGCTGCTGTCTATATTCTGTCCAATAATATATTTTGTAACCTGCGCAAAAATCAGAAAAGTAAAAAAAAAAACCTAATATTCATACTAATGGCGTATCACCTCAAGGTGCGCCATTAGTATGCCAAAGGATACTAATGGCGCATCACTACAGAGTGCGCCATTAGTATGCCAAAGGATACTAATGGCGCATCACCCCGCAGTGCGCCATTAGTATGCCAAAGCACAAGGTTAAATATGGCCCCCTGGGAGGCATACTAATGGCGCATGGTGTTCTATACTAATGGCGCACTACGTGGTGCGCCATTAGTATACCAGATACTAATGGCGCAACAGTGGTGCGCCATTAGCGCCATTAGTAGGCAAAACTGGTGCGCCATTAGTAGGCCTTTTCCTAGTAGTGCCAGATCATGCATGGCTTGTGTGAGAGAGTTGGAGTGAGTTGGAGAGCTCCTCTCCTCGTCCTTATATAGTGGTGGAAGGGGTGGAGGGGGGCTGAAAATTCAGCCCACAAAACATGCACCCTCCAAACAAGGAAAACATGTTCCCACCAAACATGGAGAAAACATGTTCCCTTGTCCATGGTGTTCCCACATGGGGCCCCACCACCTCCCAACACTCTCCACCATTTGTGGGGGCTGCCCCCCCCCCACCATGGGGGGGCTCCCCCAACACCTTTGTCCAGCCACAAGGGGCTGCCCCCTCAAGGGGGGCGCCCCCAAAACAGCCCCCACGTATAGTGGGATCTTGTCCCCTCACGCTGGGACAAGATGTTTTCCGTGACTATTACTTCTTAAAAATTCCGAAAGGTCCCAGAACATTTCCGGCACCCTCTAAAATTATCTGGACGCGCACCGGAACATTTCCGGTATGGTGGTTTAATTTAAAACCATCTTTGTTTACTCTGTAAAGAATTCCGGCAGCTGCGAAACTTTTTTTTCGGTTTTTTTCTCCGAAAAAATTCCAGAAACAACTTCCAAAAAGTTCCCGGTGCTTGCTGAAACCTTTTTGGATCAATGGTTTTATCCGAAACAACTTTTCGGTTTTACCAAAACTTTTTCGGTGTTCCCTACGGAAGTTTTCCGTTGTCTCTGAAACTTTTCCGGTGACTTTCTCTCGGACTCCTTGTCTACTATTCAGCAGATAGATGACCCTTAAGTATGTGACCCTATAGGTTTGGTGAAGTATAGACATGACCGGAACACTTTCCGATCAATGATCAGCATCGGAGCCGTGGACACCCATATTGACCCCTATACCCACACGAATGAATATTCGAGTGAACCTCCAGTTGCCGTGTGCTATTCCTGTTGCTTCACGATATGTTACAAATACCCGAGGTGAGACATGTTGGCATCCCCGTGGATTAACAACTTGTCCACTAAGCCAGTTACCTCGTTACCGGTATTGTTCTCTTTTCTCGTTCCCGTGTTCCGGCATCCCTGTGATCAAATCACATTGTGTATGGCCAGACGATGATGGATATCGTAACACCGAGAGGGCCCAGAGATATCTCTCCATCGTAAGAGGAACAAATCCCAATCTTGAGCTATCAAGTTACTTGACATACTTTTCCATGAACCCGTAAGCCGCCGTAATAGCCACCCATTTACGGATGACGTTTAACAAACCCCAAAGTTCATGAAGCAAGCATAAAGAAACTCGATACTCTCATGGTCTAAGGAATCATGCAAACGTTAACCATCTCTGTGTTATTAACCATTAACTTGTGATGAATGTATCTCATAGCATAACATCAATTCGGGTCGATTCAACACAAATGTTCTTCTAACATTGTGCCCTCAAAGTTGCTGGCATAGACATGCCCATGATCAGGAAAACAGAACCATCATGCAACACTTGAGCTAGTCTTAGAGGCCAGACAAGGAATACATTTTACCGTTTATTATTCCACACATGCATATGAGTCTTCCTCCGAGCCTCGTGGTTATTGTAGACTCGAGAACCATAGCAGTTATAGCATGGAACATAAACATAATTATGAACGGGGAGATAATCAATAACATTTATTATTGCCTCTAGGGCATATCTCCTACAGACTCCCACTTGCACTAGAGTCAATAATCTAGTTAATGCTAATGCACTTCACACCCATGGAACACTGGTGTAAAATATGCTTCGCATGTGGTATAGCCTGATGTCCAACTGATCTGACGACTTCAGCTCCGTGTGTAACTTTGCATATCCTCGCGTTTTCACGCTTTGACAAAATGCATATTTTGTGTGGACTCGGCTTTGTATATATGTGAATCACAGGTCAAACCTTGATTCCTCAGACTGAGCTATGGAGCAACTATCTGCAATAGTGTCCCATTGACCAAAGCCTTCTTGGAACCATACTAAGTTCATGAATGAACTATATGATTCAACATCTTGTTTGTTGCTTCGAAAGCGGCAACATACTTATCCTCTGTTATAGAATTCGCCACTGTAACCTGTTTGGAACAATTTCCAACTAACGTGCAACCATATTGTGTATCACACAAAACCCTTAACTTAAATCGAAAATCGCATGGAGCATTGATGAAGACTGTATCGATGTAATTACTTACAACGAGTACTTCATAATCTCTGCTTGCGAGAAAACATGTCATCAGTACTACTCTAGTACTCAATGACATCTTTCACTGTCGTCCCATGATCAGTACTTTTGATCACTTTGGTATCTATACTCGCAACAACTTTGGAGTATTGGACATATCTGGTTGGTTTTACATACCATGGAATACATGATTAATCCAAACACAAGAGTGTGTTGAATCTCCATCATGTATTTTACTCATCAGTGTTTTGGGACACCGAGTCTTGCAAAAAATTCTTTCCATGTGACTTCGGCAAGAATCACTCCTTGGCGTTTTAAATGCTAAAATGTTTTAGCATGTTTTCAATATGTATTCATTGCTTAGCCCCATTAGGTAAATCTATCTCCATAGATCATCATGCCTAATATTGAGGCTATTTAGCCCAAGCACTTCATCGAAAAACTATTTTCAAATGAAATCCTAATTCGTGTTAAGAAATTTATTTCCAATTAACAATGTGTCAAGCACACAACGTTTTTAGAAATATTATTATGCTCCCACTTACTTTCTTGAAACCACAAGCATCTTCGTTACTCATTGATGAAGTCAAACCCCTTTGACCATTCCATCAAAAACGAAGATTCCAACTCCATTTTGCTCTCTTCTGTCCATTGCTGGAACTCTGAAGTTTGCATACTTACTAGCATCCTCTGGATTGACAAAATACCTTGGACTGTAACACATGCAAGTCCTTGGTTTCATTTCCATCAGATGGAAATCCTTTCATCATTCATGTTTCATATCTCATGATTGAAATATGTCTTAATTGCTAGTTCAACCAAAACCGACTTTAAGCATTGCTACGGTGAAACAACCTCATCGTAGTCAACTCCTTGAACTTGTTATTGCAACAAGTTGAGCTTTATGGATAAAACATTTTTATCCGTATCAGTTTTTAGTTCCATAATTATTCATTAGACTCTAAGTCTTCCGAAAGGTGTATCAAGATTTTAATCTTGAATCACTTATATGGAAACTATCTCGGATTGTATTGGCATTTAGCCAATTCCGGAGTCAGGGCCCATCAACGCTTCCTTGTGTATTGTAGGTATACTATTGTCTAACAACAATATCTCGTATGCGCACCTGAGAGGTTTGCACGAGTTTCTCCTACGTGGTTCAGCTGCAAGTTCGACCAAAGTCCATACATCTCATGTAGAGGCTTCCGTATCAGTCGCAGTAGGAAACTCTGGAATCACTTCCAAGGTCTCTTTTCTTTGATCTGATGACGAAGATACTGTTATCTCGTCGAGTTGCACTGTTCTCCCACTTACCTTTTTGAAAGAACTATTTTCTTCAAAAAACATACCGTACTTTGTGGCAAAATCCTTTGCCTCGGTATAGTGGTGGGGGAATACCCAATAACTTGGGATAACCTACAAAGTAGCACTTGTCTGATTTAGAATAGGTCTATAACCTTTTACACAAGCCCCATATTCCAAAAGTTTAAGAAAAGATATAACATGGTTGGGAGTACCATACCATGGCGTCATTTCAGCAGACCCGATGGAGCTCTTTTCAGTGTAAAAGCCGCAGTCTCTAAAGCATCACTTTAAAAGGGATAATGGCAAATTTATTTATGTCATCTTTGATCTTACCATGTCATAAATGGTTCGATTACATCTCCGTGGACTTTCCACATGCAGTGGTGTTCCGGGAGGTGCAAGTTATGAAACCCCTTTCACAACTCATTAGACATTCGCTAAACTTGTAACTCAAATATTCCTTTGCGCAATCAAATTGCAGAAACATAATTTTCTCATTCCAATAACTTCTACTTCATTTTGAAAACCTTTCGAATGATTTCAAAAGATCCAGACTTACGTCTCATCAAGTAAATATCCATATATCTACTTGAGTCATTTCTGAAGAGAGATAAATCCACTACTAACAACATTTATCGGACTACACACATCAAATGTATGATCACCAATAAGTTTGTTGTTCGCTCCTTATGGCATGTGAACGGTATTTCAGTCACTTCACTTTTCGGAGGAAATTTGCAAGTGTCAGATGATTCAAAATCAAACGACTTCAAAATCCATCATAATGGAATTTTCCATGCGGGTTTCTTCAATGTGACCAAATGCAGTGCCACACTTGTGTGGTATTCTTTTAGTCTTGCGACATTTAGCGTCAGTGTTATGGATGTATCATATTACCATCAATATTCATAACATACGTCCCATCTTGGATGGAAGCATGGTCCTTTATGTTATTCATAATACTGAACAACAATTGTTCTTTTATGAACAACCCTTTTGCAACAACATTGTGCAATGGGCTAGAGTGTGTAAAACTCTAAAATGAATTATGAAAGTAAATCCAGAGGTAATATATTATTATCATTATTCATAACATACATCTCATTCTCAATGAAAGTATGGCCCTTATGTTATTCATAACATCGAACATAAAAAGTTCTCTTATGAACAACCTTCTTGCAAGATACCTTATGCAAAGGGCTAGAGTACATGAAACTCTAAAATGAATTATGAAAGTAAATACATAGGGAATACACCGATGGAAGGTATAGTAACTATTACTATGTTCCCAGCGTGTATCAAAACCTCATTCCTGGCTAGTCTTTCAGGCCATAGTAGTTCTTACATCGAGTTGCAACAGAATGCAATTGAGCGGGTATCTTTGTGATTAACTCACAATACCCAAGAATTAGTGATTAACATGTTTAACCATAATTCCCAAGAACTATATCTTTGACCAGCCTTCTATACATCAACAACTTGTATGACATTCATACATGAGCTCGATATTCCAGTCTTCTCTCTTTTTGCCTTTATACTTCTAACAGTTTAACTTTTAGTATTTCTCCTACTCTCAGAAGAAGCACTCAACTTAAGAGTGGCATTAGCCCCGGACTTCCTAGGCTTGAAAGTCTCACTAACACCCTTCGGACATTTCCTTCCTCTTTAAGTTGTTGTTTTATTCACCTTCATTTATATGACAGGTGTTCTACTGGATCCCTCTCTTATCAGTCAAATGCCCAGTAAACACTTTTACTAATATTTTGCAAACAAACATTGCTTTGGATATCTCATATCTTTTAGCCTTTGTCTGTCTCTGAAAATGATTTTCAGATTCCATGAATATCTCATAACTATCCAAACTTATGAAGTTCGGGTTTTATGGAAGCAAATATATTGCACTTGACCGTAACGGAATTTTAGCTTTTGGATCGAAGGACGAGAGTCACATCATCCATAACATTAGCGGGAGAATACCGAAAGTATGCGATAGGACAAGGTCCTTCTCGGCACTCTTGAGGACAATCCTCACATTATGTTACCAACCGTAAAGATTTAACCAGATATTTAACAGCTATTCAATTTTAACAGGGAAGGTGGAAACGCGAGCCATCCTTCTACAACTATTATGTAAATCACACTTAGAAAGTGTTCATAATTAAATTGCACCAAGAAGTTTAATTCTAAAGTGCGCTCCCACTCAAATCAATATCTCTCATAATTGATTGTGAGTGATTCAAGACCCGCATTTCCATTCAACGCCATTGGCGAGATGTTCACTGATGGCACGAACTTCAATCGGTAGGCAAACTTGCCGATCACATCTCTATGTGATTTTTGTTCATCTTTCGATGCGTGTGTTCCGAGCTCAGGACGATCCTGCCATGAACATCAAGACAACCAAGTGATCTCGCTGCGAGGTTTGACCTCACCCGCCTTACACCCGTACAATCGTTCGTACCCATGTAGATCATGGCGCACCCCGAAAGGAAAGATCCTGTGACGGTGCTACACTTGGGAGAACACTAACTACTTGATATTTTAGTGAGAGATCACCCTAATAAAAGCGACTACCACGCAATCAAGAAGGGTGCATCAAAGGGATAAACATCTCAGGCAATTTATAATAGCATGATATGGTATAGCCCTTTCTGACGGAGAAGTCTTGTATTTCTTCGTCTTCGGCATTCGCGTCGGTGTTCACCTTCGCAAAGTTTGCCACCACCTTGTCGATGCACCAGATAATATTGCTATCTCTATAGCTAATAAAATAATGCATTACAACAAGGTTGACACACAGGTCATTTAAAGTGACAATCATATGGCTCCAGCCACCATGCCGAATCATGACGCGCATGTCAATTTTAACAATTTACATCATATAGTCATCTCATACATAATCAAATTAATATGAGCACTGCTATACCACATCACATGCACATGCAAACCATCCTGCAAAACCAAGTTAGACGCCTCTAATCGGTCCAGCAAAAACTTTGTTTTACGTGGCTTCTAAGGTTTCGAAACAAACCGAAGCTACCAACGTCCATCATCAAGCATGATTATCCGAGTCGCTAGATTAACATTGCGGGGTGTATGAAACAAGAGATAATAAAATCTCGAGCCCATACTAAACTTCGTCATACGCATGACCCCTGTGCAGATCATATCTGCATTGCCCTTTCGTCTGCGAAATTTCATCTTTCTTTTTAACTACAGTGGAATTCAATGAACCATTAGCACTTCGTTGATCAATCAGGATCGCGGATTGCCAAAACATTGAAACTCCACCATGCCGTTATGAAGATCAGAAATATGCAAATTCCAGGGAAGCAACAAGAACATCGGATAACAGATTTCATCTGCTACCCGCACAAATAATTTTCAGTAATAGAACTCATCTACTACCTAATTATATTGTGCAACACCCATACATCTCATGTATTCTAGATCGCAACCTGCATCTACGCATAGTACGGCTCATGATGCCACTGTAGGGTGCCACAGCAGAAAACAAAAATTTCCGACCTACGCACCAACCCAGGACCACTATGGAGACTGCATACAATGTTTCGATCTTTTTCGTTACCGACTCGTAGCGCAGCGGAAGTAGAGTCGATGACGATCGGCGGTGCAGATCCCCGCAGCTAAGATTTTACAACCTCCCAACCGCGAGGATGTACTCCCTCATCTGCCCCTCGGACAGCCCTCCGGGAGGCGGTCGGACAGTCCCTCGGACAGTGTCACGGACAGCCCTTTGGGAGGACGCTCGAAACTCGGACAGCCCTTCGGGAGGACACTCGAACAGCCCCTCGGGCAAAAAAGGATGAAACTATGACCTCTCTATGGGGTTGCACACATATGGTGTCAACTATCCGGCAGGGCTTCGCCGTCCAGAAATAGTTCCCACCGGAACCCAGACAGCCTTTCGGCACTACGAAACTATTTCGTGGGAGGGAGAGAGAATTGCAGATCATGCATGGCTTGTGTGAGAGAGTAGGAGTGAGTTGGAGAGCTCATCTCCTCCTCCTTATATAGTGGTGGAAGGGGTGGAGGGGGGCTGAAAATTCAGCCCACAAAACATGCACCCACCAAACAAGAAAAACATGTTCCCACCAAACATGGAGAAAACATGTTCCCTTGTCCATGGTGTTTCCACATGGGGCCCCACCACCTCCCAACACTCTCCACCATTTGTGGGGGCTGCCCCCCACCATGGGGGGGGGCCCCAACACCTTTGTCCAGCCACAAGAGCTGCCCCCTCAAGGGGGGCGCCGCCAAAACAGCCCCCACATATCATGGGATCTTGTCCCCTCACGCTGGGACAAGATGTATTCCGTGACTATTACTTCTGAAAAATTTCGAAAGGTCCCAGAACATTTCCGGCACCCTCTAAAATTATCTGGATGCACTCCAGAACATTTCTGGTATGGTGGTTTAATTTAAAACCATCTTCGTTTACTCTGTAAACAATTCCGGCAGCTCCGAAGCTTTTTTTCGGTTTTTTTCTCCGGAAAAATTCCAGAAGTTACCAGACCAATCTGGCAACCTCCAAAAAGTTCGCAGTGCTTGCCAAAACCTTTTTGGATCAATGTTTTTATCCGAAACAACTTTTCGGTTTTACCGAAACTTTTTCGGTGTTCTCTCCGGAACTTTTCCGTTGTCTCCGAAACTTTTTCGGTGACTTTCTCTCGGACTCCTTGTCTAGTATTCAGCAGATAGATGACCCTTAAGTGTGTGACCCTATAGGTTCGGTGATGTATAGACATGACCGGAACACTTTCCGATCAATGATCAGCATCGGAGCCGTGGACACCCATATTGACCCCTATACCCACACGAATGAATATTCAAGTGAACCTCCAGTTGCCGTGTGCTATTCCTGTTGCTTCGCGATATGTTACAAATACCCGAGGTGAGACATGTTGGCATCCCCGTGGATTAACAACTTGTCCACTAAGCCAGTTACCTCGTTACCGGTATTGTTCTCTTTTCTCGTTCCCGTGTTCCGGCATCCCTGTGATCAAATCACATTGTGTATGGCCAGACGATGATGGATATCGTAACACCGAGAGGGCCCAGAGATATCTCTCCATCGTAAGAGGAACAAATCCCAATCTTGAGCTATCAAGTTACTTGACATACTTTTCCATGAACCCGTAAGCCGCCGTAATAGCCACCCATTTACGGATGACGTTTAACAAACCCCAAAGTTCATGAAGCAAGCATAAAGAAACTCGATACTCTCATGGTCTAAGGAATCATGCAAACGTTAACCATCTCTGTGTTATTAACCATTAACTTGTGACGAATGTATCTCATAGCATAACATCAATTCGGGTCGATTCAACACAAATATTCTTCTAACATTGTGCCTTCAAAGTTGCTGGCATAGACATGCCCATGATTAGGAAAACAGAAGCATCATGCAACACTTGAGCTAGTCTTAGAGGCCAGACTAGGAATACATTTTACCGTTTATTATTCCACACGTGCATATGAGTCTTCCTCCGAGCCTCGTGGTTATTGTAGACTCGAGAACCATAGCAGTTATAGCATGGAACATAAACATAATTATGAACAGGGAGATAATCAATAACATTTATTATTGCCTTTAGGGCATATCTCCTACAAGACCTAACTACACCAAGTTCTATGGTGATGATTCATGGAACTTTGCTCATGATTACAATCTTCATGTTGGAGACCGCATAGAATTTTTCCTGCCTGATGGGGGGCTGAATCTGGTGATCGAAACATATCGTGGTGATAAAACGCTGCTTCCATTACCTCATGTTGGTTGGTATTTCATTTATCAATTAATTTTGTTTGCTGATTTTTATATACATGCATGCTATTATATCTTGTTTACGTCATGCTGGATTATATATCTTGTTTTAACTTTGGATGTGTTGTTTTTCTAGCTCTCGACGATCTTTCTTTTGATGATTTCGAGCATGTTCAGTGTTGTGTCTACTCTCGGGATATTGAGCTTACGTACCACCAGACACGCTTCTTTCTACAACGCCTCTTTAGAGATCGATTCATCCGTTGCCGCCCATTTGTCTATGTGTTGACTCCCACCAACACCAAAGATAATATCATGGTTAGTTGTGTCTCTTCTTGTTAAAACACCCAACATACTTTGTTTTGTGTGTAAACTCTACTGTATAGTTATACAAAATCTATGCAGGTTATACCTTTGTTGAGTTAATTTAGCTTATATATATTCTTATAAAGAAATTATTGTTTAAAAATCAAATTGTTGATAAATTTTGCTTACACGTTCCTAGTATTTAATGTTAACCATTCAGTATAAAGTTTCAAGGTTTGTTCTTGCCATCACATAATTTTCTATAATCTCAAAAAGAAATAATTCATTAAACCAACAATACTTTGGTAGGTCTTGCTTTGTTTATTTGATTAATTATGAACTTGAACCTGCAGCCAATCTCATACTGCAAGTTATTTATTTCTATAGTGCAAACGTCGTCCTAACCAAATAGTTTGCCCTTGTGTCTTCAGTCACGCATTAATCTAAATGGTTGCCACTATGGTGTTGCTCTCCTTCCACTTCTATCTATTTCATTGTTTTCACTTGCTGTTTTGATAAGAAATTCCATGTATATTAGTTTCAATATTATAAAAATTATTCTTTGCGGACTCAACATATTCAGTACTCCTTTGAATGTTCAAATGTGAAATTAACCATTTCTATTTTTCTTTTATCTCTGTTTCTTTTAGAAAATTCCAAAGAGTGTTGTCTCAACCTTGAAGAGATGGGTGGATGTCCCTACCAATGCTAGGGTGACCCTTGAAGCTCCTGATGAACATACCCATGTCATCACTCCTTCATCATACTCCATCTGCAAGAAAGACGGCCAGATATTGATTGAAAAGTCTTCTTTCAAAGAGTTCTGGTCAGCTGCATCCTTTGTTGAAGAGAACATTGTTCTGATCACCTTCAAAGAACGCAATGATCGTTCTGTGTCCATCATCTTTCAGCGCATTGTATAGCTATTGTTAGTACAGTAGTTGAAATGAAAAGCAACGGTGGATCTTAAGGAGCCGTTTCTTTGGTAGTTGAAATGATCTACTGGGTGTACAATGATCGATCATCTTCCAGCGCATTACCTAGGTGCTGTTAGTTTGGTAGTTGAAATGGTACTCATCTAGCTGTTATGGACCGACTGGCTGTTTGAACTATGGGAATGATCTTTTGGGTGAAATTAATGCTTCAGCTACCAGAAGCACAAGTCTGTTTTTTTGTCAATTTTCTTCAATTGTGAATCAAATTCAACAAAGTGGGCATACATTTTCTTAAATTTCGTAAATTTTCTCCAAGCTCTGTTTTCTCAAGGATAGCAGAGTCTTTGTCGAAACATGTGTCTGCTCGATGATGTTCCATGTGGAGTCATGCCTCTCCTAGAGTCACAGCCATAACTCCCTACAAATATACAACGCTTGAACAAATTTGAATCACAAAGGCACAACCATGCATCTTTTGCAGATGCAAAGCGTGCCTCTCGTAGCTGTAAAGCTGTGCCTCTCTGAGTGACTGTGTAACTGCAAAACATTTCAAACACTGTGACCCTTGTTATTATAGCAGCGTAACTCCACTAACTTCACAGCAGTGCCTCTCTGAATAAACATATTAGAGGGAAAATATTTGGACCACAGACGCACAACCCTGACTCTGCTGCATGAACAACAGTGTGCCTCGACTAGTCTCACAGTCGTGCCTCTCTTAGTAAACATGTTAACCGTAAAATATTTAGAACGCAGACACACGACCGTGACTCTCCTGCATGTACAACAATGCCTCAACTTGGTCCACGGATGTCCCTCTATGAGTAAACGTGTCAGAAGAAACAATAAGAAGACAGAGCCATGACCGTGACTCTACTTATACAGTGCGAAAGCTAGCTCTCTAACTAACGTGTCAGCAAAAACATTTGGAACACAGAGGCACGGCCGTGACTCTTTTGTATATACAACCGTGCCTCCACTAGCTCCACGGCCGTGCCTTTCCAAGTAAACATCTTAGCGGAAAATATTTTGGAACATAGACGCACGACCGTGCCTCTGCTTCAGATAAAACCATGCATCTCATAACGACATTCCCATGCATCTCAACGAGTGAATGTGTGACCGAAAACACTACAAACATAGGCGAACAACCACGCCTTTTTTCAATATGGAATCATGCCTCTCGTAGAGTCACGGCCATGCCTCCCGAGTAATACATATCATTGGGAGACATTTGAAAAGACAAAGGCACTGTCGTGCCTATCTACATATAGAAGCGTGCCTCACGTAGCTTTAAGGCCATGCCTCTCTTTAAGTGAATGTGTCACTCGAAAACATTTGAAACACAAGGGCACGGTCTTGGGTCTGCTCCATGTGTTTATACATTTCGAACACAAAACCAGGGCCGTGCCTCCAGTATTTTCACAACCGTGCCTCTCTGAGTGTCCATGTCAGGAGAAACATAGGGAACACAAAGGCACGCCCATGCCTCTAATTTATGTATAATGGTGCCTCTCATAGATAGATTGACATCTGTCCCAAAAAACATTTTAAAACACAGATGCACAGCCGTGCCTCTTCTACATCCATAGAACAACGACGAACAGGTGGGTTCATATGAGTTTTAAATAACATCTGGATACCACTATAAACTACATAACTATTCTACCTCACAGTTAATAAGTAACATCCATAGTTTTAAATAGCCGGCTATAGCCCCGCTATAGCTGCGCTATAGTTGTTTGAGCATGTTGCCGCTATTTGATTTCATGTACAATTTGCTGCTATAGCCTCGCTATAGCCCGCTATAGCCCCGCTATAGCTGTTTTTAATGGCTGCCGCTATATACCATAGCCCGCTATTTAAAACATTGGTAACATCACTGCGGCAGAAGGCTGAAGATAACAGAGAGCTTCCCATCTCGCTCTTTGAAGGTTATGAGCACCAAGCTTTTTTCTTTATTTGTCTCATAACATCAGTGCTGAGTATGTGGTTCATTTTTACTTGTTTGTCTCTGGCAGATAACCTATTTCGAGTACCTAGATATCAAGGTCATGGATCTGAACTATGATTTGTGGCGGTGTGGATCGATGCTTTCAGGGAGAAAGAAGGAGATGAAACGAAGAAAATACAAGGGAGAGAGAAACAGAGAGAGAGAGAGAGAGAGAGAGAGAGAGAGAGAGAGCTAATTTATACTGAACGTTCGGATGAAACAAAGAAAATACTAGAAAGGACTAGGAGAAAGGAAGAGATGAAACACGTTGAATCGAGCAGTCGCCGCATGTCATGCAGCAGGCATCACGCCCGTCATCATTTCGTGCTTGGACAGATGTCCATCGCATGGAGAAATCGAGGAGACGCCAACTTAATACTAGCACGTTAACTGACATACTGAATAGTCGCATCGAACAGCCGTCCCACAGGTCATCAATTCCTCTTTTGAACAATGACCACGGAGACAAGAATGGGAGGAGACACCCCCACTGCCACCCCCACCGCCCAACACCACCCTAACCACCCCCCTCCAATCTCCACCCCCTCTCCTCCTACTGGATCTTGATCGGGATACAAAAGGTACTCTCTCCTCCTCCTGGATTTGGATCGGGATAAAAGGTACTGAATATACACTCTTTTGGATCTGGATTGCGTATTTTTTTACATGTTTTAACTGCTCAGTATTATCTTGTTAATGTTCTTTGAATCCATCAGTTGCTTTTCACATTTAACCTTGTCCTCCCAACAACCATGTCTACTAGAACAACTATTTATTTTTCAATTTCATTTACCTGATAACAACAACTTTTTTACTGTCTGTAGAATTAGGATGGCATGCCGTGTTTGCTACTCACCAAAAGGACCTTGCTCGAAAATAAATAACCAGAACTCGTTCGTTACTATAGTTCTTCCAGAAGGATTTGAGAGACGCTTTGTAAGCTAAATTACTTTTATTGTTTTTGTGTTAGTTTTCATTTCTTCTCCTCCCAGGTGTATGTTTTGACCTTGTTTTTCTTTTGTTGTATTTTTTCCCTAATGTATCCCTTGCTCAGATGCCAAGCATTTCAATGACGTGATGGACAAGCTTGACAGGATCACTATTTCAATGAGGACAAGGTTTGGCCATGTTTATGCGGTTCGTGCAAAATCACCTGATGGCGGAAGGAGAGGCAGGACAGAAATCTGTGGAGGAAATTTACACAGGATGATCTCCCAATACCCACTCAATGCTGGTGACCTGATTATCATCTTTCTCAATGACGTCGTGGATGGTCAGTTTAGGATCTCTTTGCATGATGCGCAGGGCGATGACAAGCGTCCAACATTCTTGACCGATGGTTCGTCTTTTCTCAGGCCCACTGATTCTTTAATTCCCATCGAATATTTATTTTTTGCGCAGAGTAAAATGATATTGTATTTAAAGATATGAGCTTCACAACTTTGTCATATCAAAAATTCGATCCTGATTTAACACTGTAGTAGAATACATGTGACAAAGCCCCCGTATTACTTATTATTTGCAATTGTACTGTACATATTCTAGTATGAAACAAAATCTTTCACTTCTCTTTAGGAAGTGTTGGGTAGGTATGCTCCCTCCATAATTGTACTACATACTGATTTTTTTTTGTAAATGAGGACCCTCTAAAACTCTATATAGTTTTAATGCCAAGGATCTAATGACATATTATTATTATTAATGAAAATTTTATACTTCAGAACAAAATTGTATACTGCTTCTGATAAGCGGACAGGTATTCTATAATCAAGTAGGAGTAGATGTGCTCCACTTGTCAGAGAAAACAACCACTTGTATTGTTTAATTACTATTTCGTAAGTTCAAGAAAGGTTAATTCCTGCGTTGTATTTAAAAGCCTGTATGCTCGCCTTTCTTGACACAACAAACACTGAACATTATCACTCATCACTCAGATTCTTTTCATTTCTTTTTTGTTTCTTGTTTTATCAAATAAACTTTATTATTAAAGGATGTATGTTTTTCTCTGTTTTTTTCTAGGTTCTTCACATCTTGATATCCTGTTCAGTGAGCATTACTCCGTGTTAAAGATCACGGCCTGGAATGATCTAGATCATGGATTCGATGAAATGTTGGTTCAATTTCTATATGATTTTCTTGATGCTAATGGCACTAGCTTTGCACCACTGTTTGTGCGCAAGCTTAGCACAACAAACATCAACAACAAAGTAGTGGTGAGTCTAAAAATAATCTTATTGACAGAGCACCATTTCTCCTCTTTCCTAGTTCACATGCCTTAAATATCCAAACAAACAAAAAAAACTACTTTAACTTTTTTCTTTCCTTGTTCTATCTTTTTCAGATAATACAAAAGAACGTGTTTGAAGAGTCTTCTTTGCCTGACAATGGGCCACTCAAAATTTGCAGAAGGTTGCAGGAAGATTTCTGCGAGGGATCCTACTCGTTTCGAAAGGATGGTAAGATGTCAATTAGAGACGGATGGGATGTTTTCGTTGAAAAAAATAACCTCAAGGTTTGGATGCATGTCGTGATGGCTTTCAAGATGGTTTCAGGTGTCCTGACTATATTCGTCGAGATAATGGATGTGTAGAAGTCGTACCTTTAATTGCGATGGACGTTGATGTACTCTTTCACTGGGACAAGCAGAGATGTACTCTTTTTTACATGTTCAAGTCTGGCTTGTGCAATATCACTGTTTAACGTGTCATCTGTTAATTTTAATAATTACTAGTTTCAATAGTTATCGTGCTGAGTTGTGCGTTTATTTATTTCGAAACTTGTTAATTGAGCAAATTATGTTTATTGTAAAGGTGAACTTTTAGAACAGAGTAAACGTCTCAGCAGAAACATTTGGAATATACAGGCATGACCATGACCCTTGTTATTATAGCAGCGTGACTCCACCAACTTCACAACAGTGCCTCTCTGAGTAAACATATTATTAGAGGGAAAATATTTGGAACACAGACGCACGACCGTATCTCTGCTGCATGAACAACAGTGTGCCTCGACTAGCTTCACGGCCGTGCCTCTCTCAGTAAACATGTTAATGGTAAAAATATATAGAACACAGACGCACGAACGCGACTCTCCTGCATGCACAACAATGCCTCAACTAGGTCCACGGACGTGTCTCTACGAGTAAACGTGTCAGAGGAAACAATAAGAAGACAGAGCCACGACTGTGACTCTAATTAATATAATACAGTGCCATAGCTAACTTGACGACCGTGCCTCTCTGACTAAACCTGTCAGCAAAAACATTTAGAACACAGAGGCACGACCGTGATTCTGTTGCATACAAAACCGTGCCTCCACTAACTCCACGGCCGTGCCTCTCCAACTAAACATCTAAGCGGAAAATATTTTGGAACATAGACGCACGACTGTGCCTCTGCTTCGGATAAAACCGTGCATCTCATAACGACATTCCCATGCCTCTCGACGAGTGAACGTGTGACCGAAAACACTACAAACATAGACAAACAACCGTGCCTTTGCTCAATATGCAATCATGCCTCTTGTAGAGTCACGGCCGTGCCTCCCCAGTAATACATATCATTGGGAGACATTTTTAAGAGACAAAGGCACTGTCGTGCCTATTTGCATATGGAAGCGTGCCTCCCGTGGCTTTAAGGCCATGCCTCTCTCTAATTTCATGTGTGACTGAAAAACAATGAAACACAAGGGCACGGTCGTGGGTCTGTTCCATGTCTTTATACATTTCGAACACAAAAGCACGGCCATGCCTCCAGTATATTAACAGCCGTGCCTCTCTGAGTGTCCATGTCACGGGAAACATAGGGAACACAAAGGCACGCCCATGCCTCTAATATATGTATAACGGTGCCTCTCATAGATAGATTGAAATCTGTCCCAAAAAACATTTTAAATCACAGATGCACAGCCATGCCTCTTCTACATCCATAGAACAACAACGAACAGGTGGGTTCATATGAGTTTTAAATAACATCTGGATACCACTATAAACTACATAACTATTCTACCTCGCAGTCTATAAGTAACATCACTGCGGCAGAAGGCTGAAGATAACAACAAGCTTCCCATCACGCTCTTTGAAGGTTATGAGACCAACCTGTTTACTGCCATGGACGATTCTTGAAGAAAATCACTGAAACCTTCCTTCTTGAACGCCATTCTACCACCCAAACCAATGAAGTAGGAACAAGGAGTGCTCACATATATATCATCATCGTGATAATCCAAAGTAACTTCAAGAGTTAAAAAGCCAGACCTAGGAACTGACACAAATTTCTTCAAACTCCTCACAACCATGCTCGGAATAACCTGACAAAAATATTAAGTTATTAGAATTAACAAAATTAAAAGACTATAAAAGAGCAAATAATAAATAATAAATAAATAAATAGAAAACGAGAAAAACAAAGAAAAATAAAGCTGACCATATGATGACTATTAACATTCATGGAATTAATCCTGTGAACAAAAGTACAACACAGTATGTAGTTGTGATCAAAGAGTTGTCGCGACATGAAGTACATC
This sequence comes from Thinopyrum elongatum, assembly GCA_011799875.1. Lineage (NCBI taxonomy): Eukaryota > Viridiplantae > Streptophyta > Magnoliopsida > Poales > Poaceae > Thinopyrum > Thinopyrum elongatum. The sequence continues at coordinate 27,854,031 of CM022298.1, forward strand.
TGCTGATAATTGAGATTAACACCACGAGTGTAAAAACAAGTGCCAACAAGTTCCCTCTCAGATTCACTCAGATCCTCCAGTGCTACAAAAATAAATTTCACAGATTCAAGGGAACAGCAAAACATGTCACGTGAATCAGGGTAAAAATTTCTTTAAAATTAAACCTTACCAGCACAGGGTAAATGGAACAACAAATCTCCACCTCGATAAAAATCAACACCAATCAACGTTCCATAGTGCTCAAGCCTAACAATCATTATATCATGATGACGGAGACCATAATCAGTCACCACTCCCTCCGAGGAAGGACCATGGAATTTGCTGCTAACCTGACCATGACTAAACAGAACACCATATAATTCACCCTCACTGGTGTGAAGAGCAAGCTCAGTATCTTTGTCACCCTTCCGAATAGCTAAAGCCCTGCAGTGCTCAATGTACTGAGCAAGATGAGCTCTAATACTACACGGAACATACTGCAAAAAGAATCAAAACAACCATCATAATCAGATAAACAAGACATAGAATACTTTCCATTCAAAACAACATCACCAGCACTAAAATAAATAACCATGTGCGCCACCACAATTTTTAAGACCAAAAATTGAACAAATAAAATATGTTAATTATACAACACGCCTCGAACAGCGCCGATCCAGCACCACAGTAAACACATCTACAGAAGAATCAAAAGAGGAACAAGGGCCACTTGGCATACGACAAAAAGGGCAAGCCATACCTGCAAAGAACACAGATATTACTAAGAACTGATTGCACAACCGAGTTGAAAGTTAACATTTGATAGTGTTAGAAGCCCCCACCCATAATCACCCCATAAATCTCCATTGCCCAGAAATATAATGGGAAAAGAAGGAAAACAAACGGGAAACAGGAAACCAATAAAGAACACAATTACCACCGGCAAACAAGGGCCGCCGTAGGCAGGCGGTAGAGGCGGGGACGGCGACGGGGGGCGAGGACCGCGACGCCGGTGAAAAAGGAAACAGAGCAAAAAGGCCAGGGACGGCGACGCGAGAGAGAAACAGATCAACACTACTAGGGAAAAGCTTATAGGTAGAACATTAGTAGTAGCACGGGAAAATAAGCAGCGCTGGTGTTAATTAGCAGTAGCGTTGGGTTTGGACAGCGCTACAAGTAAGGCCTTAGCAGTAGCGCTGGCAATACTTGCCGCGCTACTGCTAAGTGGGCCCCAATGTGCCCACCGACACTAGCTATAGTAGTAGTACCCTCCAAAATACAGCGCTACTGCTAAGATTTTAGCAGTAGCGCCGGCTCTGACAAAACCGCTACCTACTATTGGGCCCCACTTAGTAGTAGCGCTCGTTCGGCGCAGCGCTACTACTATGCACCTTAGCAGTAGCGCCGGCAAAAAATACAGCGCTACTGCTAGGCGTGGCTGGTGCCACCTTTTCACCCATCCCCTCTCCCCCTCCCCCTTCCTCCCCCCTTTGCCCTCTCCCCTCTCTAAGTTACTTCCCACCATTATTACCCTTCTTCTCTCTTCCTTCTACCTCTCTTCTCTCCCCATTAATGCCCCCCTCCACCATAATTCTCCTCCATAAATGGCCTCTTTTCTCTATCTTCCTCATTTATTTGGCTCTCCCTCCTTCCATACATATATATCCCTTTCCCACTCCAAGATTTGTCGCATAGCTACCTAGCTCATCTCTCTCCCTCTCCATTAGTTAGCTAGAGTCATCTCTCCTCCCAACAACTAGATCTAGCTAGCTAGCCATCCACTTTCGATCCCTATAGGTAGCAAAAGGCCTCATCTAACCGTGCTCGATCTCTCTCGGGAGATAGGTGAGTAAAAAGTTGTGCATTTCAAGAATGGGAATATGTGTGTTTGCGATATGAAGGGATTTGTGTGAGTGACATGCCCCCTGAGTTGCTTATGTTTTGCCGAAATGTCGATTTATTTCCGTTTCGGCGAATTTCGAGCAAACTCGATATGTCCTATTTTTAGGCAAGGTCATGCCAATTTTTTGTATGACTTTGATGCATGCATGCATTTTGTTTATAATCCTTTTGCTTGTTATACCGCGTAGTCGGTCATGAAGGTGAGTGGAAGGAAGGTGGAGCGATACTTGCAATCCGCGGTGATGGAAATGTATGCAAATAATCGGACTGGGATTAGATGTCCGTGTACAAGATGCAAAGAAGGAGTCATTTTGGACCCCTTTGATCGTGGCAGTTTGAAGGCGCACCTGCTCATGAATGGTTTCATGGATGGCTATACTTGGTGGATAAGTGAAGATGATGATGAGGACGTCCACATGGCAGGCAATAACGACATGGGGCTAGACGAAGAGATGACCGATCGACCCGAAGACGATGTCGCCAGACATGGCGGCGGGGAAGAGTCCGGACATGGCAGCGGAGAAGATTCCGGACAAGGTGAAGAAGAGTCCGGACATGGCAGAGAAGAGGCGGCGGACACGCCGCAGTCTTCGACGCTACTAAGTTCAGTCGTGCAGGACCCTCATGTTCGAGACCTGCTTCGCAAGAATATGACTAGCGACAGAGCTGCTTCTAGAGAGGAGGCCAAGCTGGCGCAACTGGAAGTAGACTCAAAGACTCCATTATATGACGGTTGCGATCCCGAGGTGACCCGCTTGAGTTTCAGGCTCAAACTTCTAAAGACGAAGGCCAAAAACAAATGGACAGACGCAAGCCTCCATGAGCATTTGAAGCATCTACATAATAAAGTTCTTACAGCGGGGAACGTGTGTCCTACTAGTGTCGAGGAGGCCAAGAAAATCATTTGCCCTCTTGATCTGCCGCACATTAGATACCACGCATGCATCAACGATTGCATCATCTATCGGGAGGAGCACGCGGAAAAAACCAGCTGTCCGGTGTGCAATGCTTCTCGATACAAGAAGGCTGGAAAGAAAGCTCCTCAGAAAGTTGTATGGTACTTTCCGATCACTCCCCGTCTGCAGCGGTATTTCATAGATCCTAAGGAACAAAGCTCATGTGCTGGCATGCGGAGAGGAAGAAGCCCGACGATGGAGATGATCCAAAGCTGAGACACCTCGCAGATGCTAGCCAGTGGAGAGCATTCAACGCCGAATATCGATTTTTCACAGAAGATGCAAGGAAAATCGTGCTTGGCGTGAGTACCGATGGCATGAATCCGTTTGGAAACCAGAACACCAACCAGAACACATGGCCCGTCTTTGTATGGATGTACAACCTCCCCCCATGGAAGTGCATGAAGACAAAGTACATACACATGAGCATGCTGATTCAAGGGCCGAAACAACCGGGAAATGATATTAACCTGTATCTGGGGCTACTGAAAGAGGAGCTACACGCGTTATGGAAATCACCGGTTAAGACATGGGACGCTAGCACAGGAGATTACTTCTATATGAGAGCCGCGCTGAAGATGACGGTGCACGACTATCTTGGTTACGGGTATGTCTCAGGCCAGGTGTGCCATGGATACTGCGGATGCACGAGGTGCATGGATGATACAATGTCTCAGTAGCTTATGTTAACGAAAGATGGCGGGTCTGGGAAAATCGTGTACATGGGGCATCGTAGATGGCTCGAGAAGGATGACCCGTGGAGAAAACATGGAAAATCTATTCAATGGTTTGGCTGAGCATCGAGGACCTCCACATAAGAGGAGCGGCGCCGAAATCAACGAGCTGTTGAAAAACTGGGAACAGTGCCCCGCGCCGGGAAAGATGAAAAAGACGTCGGGGCCGCTGCTGAAGGTATGGAAAACGAGGTCTGTTTTCTGGGACTTGGACTACTGGCCCAATCACGACACGCCTCATTTCCTTGATCAAATGCATATCTCGAAGAAAGTCCTTGAGAGCTTGCTTGGCAAACTGATGAACATGCCAGAGAAGACCAAGGATGGGCCGAGGGCAAGAAAAGACTTGAAAGATTTGGAGATCACGGGAGATCTCCACATGCCGCCCCGTAAAAAGTCGACGGAGGAGACGGACACGAAGACGGAGGCGGGGGAAAGGGGCAGAAAAGTCAACAAGAAGGAGGAGCATTATTGCCCCCCTTCTTGCGTTAACTTAAGTGCGAAGGAGATCGATCAATTCATCAAGTGCCTTACGGGAATCAAAGTCAGTTCCGGTTACTGTGGGAAGATAAGTAGATTTCGAGACACCAAGAAGAAAAGGTTCAGCGGGATGAAGTCCCATTACTGTCAGAGGGATAATGGACAAGCACGTCTGTGACAAGCTTACTGGTCTCTGCAACTTCTTCGACGTTATCTCTCGAAAGTCCATCAGTGTGAATCAGCTCCGAAGGCTACAGGAAGAGATCGTTGTCATACTATGTGAGCTTGAGATGTACTTCCCGCCCGCGTTCTTTGACGTCATGGTGCATCTGTGTGTCCACATCATGGACGACATCATCGACCTCGGGCCGACATTCCTTCACAGCATGATGCCGTTCGAGAGGATGAATGGGGTCATCAAAGGATTCATTTGTAACATCGGTCAAATGATGAATACATCGTATCCCCTTCAATTACCACCATGGTTTCGGTGATATTCGCGCAGTGTGGGAGGAGACGTTCTCGTCGATTGCGTGCGAGGCCATCGGGAGAAAAACAAAAAGAAAAACAAAAAGGAGAAAGAAAATGAAAAGCAATAGAAAAGAAAAAGAAAAGTAAACAGAAAAGCAAAGGAAAATAATAAAAAGAAAAGAAAACAGGGAAAGAAAATATAAGACTTAGGAGTAGCGTGGGATTCATACTAGCGCTATAGCTAAGTGAGCTATAGCGTTGGGTCTTAATCCCACGCTACTGCTATGTGCATTTTAGAATTAAAAAATTTTTGAAGAGTTAGCAGTAGCGTTGGGTACAGACCCGCGCTATAGCTAAGTTAGCTATAGCGCGGGTCTGTGCCCAACGCTACTGCTATTTTGATTTACCCCCTCGCGCCCGCCCTCCTCCCCCAAAATTCCCCATTCTGCTCCCGCGCCCCCTCGCTCCCTCCTCCGACGCCCCCGCCGCCCTTTGCCACCGCTCCGGACTCGTCCTCGTCCGCGTCGTCGCTCCGGCCTCCTCCTCGTCCGCGCCACCGTTCCGGCCTCCTCCTCGTCCGCACCGCCGCTCCGGCCTCCTCCTCGACTGCGCCGCCGCTCCGACCTCCTCCTCATCCGTGCCGCCGCCGCTCCGGCCTCCTTGTCTGCGCCGCCGCCGTCGACCTCACCCCCGGTAGCCAGCGTCCCCTTCTGCCTCCCTTCAGGTACCGACTGGCCGACCCCCCCCCCCCCCCACCTCCCCCTCTCTCTGTCAATTAGGTTTTCTTTTTTTTAGAAATGAAACTAGGTTTTCAATTTAAGGTTCAATTAGGTAGGCAGTAGGAATCAATTTTAGGGTTCAATTTAGGGTTCAACAATATTCAGGTAGGCAGCAGGAATCAATTTAGGAATTTTTATTAGGATAGAAATTTTATTAGCAAAAAAAAATTCTAGGGTTCTAGGGTTCATATGTGAAATTTTTTATAGAAATTTCTTTAGCCGCAAAAATTAAGTTAAGATATAGCCTAAATGAAGTTAAGATACTATCAAAAAAATTATTAGCAAGTGTATATGAGGATGCTGATATATATTATATGCATACATATCTTGCTTAATTTTAAAAAAATTAATTAGTTTTTAAAAACAGAATTATTGCTACTTAGTAATAGAAGACAGTAGGTGTAGAAATGAAAATGAAAAAGATTGATGTTATATGATGTATGTCATTGATGTTCATTTGCATATTCCATTATTGTTGATATGATTAATGTTGGTTGAATGGACAATTGTCCAAGAATATCCGAGTGGCCTATGTTTTGCCGGAATGTTGATTCATTTCTGTTCCGGCAAATTTCAGGCGCTCCGTATGTCCACTTTTTAGCAAAGGTCATGCCAAAAAAATTCATGAATTTCGGCATGACTTGTGCTATAAACTAGGACATATCGAGTGCCCGGGATTTGCCGGAAGGGGAATGAATCAACATTCCGGCAAAACATAGGCCTTTTTTTTCTTCATTATTCATTTTATTTGGTCTAGAATTAAACTAGCATACTTAATTAATCGTAGGAAACATGTCTAGCCACGAGGAAGCCAGGGGTTCTGGTCACCCCGAACAAGACCCCATCGAGGCAGCAAATCATTATTTCGAATACCTGGACGAACACCGGTTGCGGGTGCAGGGTGGTAGTGGCTCCAACCCTGACACCGACACCAGCACCGACACCGGCACCGGCACTGACACCACCCCCGAGACCGGCAATGATGCTGGCGAAGCCGGTAAAGGACCGAAGCCAAAGAGGGCACGAACACCAAACGAGCTCGGCATCGGAAAAATCCTGGTCACGGCGATGCACCCCGGCAAATCAGAGCTAACGGCGCCGGAGGAAGCGCGCACGTGCTACGGCAATCAACTAGGATGCATCCTCAGGGAAACTGCCAACATCAACGACAAAAAGTTAAGGAAGATACCACATATGGAGCACATGCTCCTAACAAAGTTGCACAATAGGTTCCTGTTCCCCGGCCGGGATGAAAGCAAACTTCCGTGGCAGGACGAACCCATGAGAAAGATAAACAACAAGGCGATGGGGACGTTTAGCAACAACTTGGCCGCCTGGAAAGTAAGGGTGAAAAAAGCGAGTGCGAAGAATGAACCGTGGTCCAAGATTCATGCTGACAATCCGACACTAAAGGAAGAGGACTCCGAAAAATTCAAAGAGACTTGCACTAAAGAAGAAGTCAAGGAAAAGTCGGAGGAAATGAAGGTGCTCCAGGCCAGGAACACACCTCCCCACTGCCTCGGAAGCCGTGGTTACGAGGGGAAGAGGCACGTATGGGCCAAGGAGGACGCCGAACGTGAAATTCACGGAATCCCAGACCCCTTGGCGGAGTTCACCGAGCCGCAGGATCGTGACTGGATTAGGGCCCCATACAAGTGGGACCCCGTCAATAAGATCTTTTACACGGACCCGAACACGAGGGAGTTCATGAGACTACTGGTAATTGTTATATTACCACCTTATATTAGCTTCTAATCAATTCGACTACAAGTTTTGTCACATTTGTAAACCATCCACGTTCCTTTTGCAGAAAGAGCAGCACCAAAAGGCGGCCGAAAGCAACGAGTCGTCTCAGTCGTCGGCGAGGCCCAAGTGGGACACCCTTTCAACCGGGCCCTGAACATACTGAAAAGGGTCTCGGAGGACAAACAGCCGTTGTATGGACGTGTGCACGGCGCCGGAGATGGTGCCTCATGGAAGACGTACTACCACGAGAAGCCGGAGGAAAAAAGGCAAAGACGGATGCTTATTCAACAGACCAACGACGAGAAGGTCGCGCTTGCGGTCGATAAGACCAAAGCTGAGACCAAAGAAGAGTTGGTCAAAGTAGTTGATGCAGCGGTCAGTGCAGCGGTAGCTGCCGTCAGGGCTGACGTCGCATCTTCCATTAGCAGCTTGATTCCGGCAGTTATCGATTGGACGAAGAAAAATCCAGATAAAGGGCCAGCGGACTTTCCCCTTCCCAGCTACGTCGGGAACAATTCGGTGAACATCGCACCACCAGCACCTACTCACGCAACCGCACATGCTCCCGTACCTGGTCCCGCTCCTATTCATAGCAGCCCGTCCTCCGTCTCTGGCGTGCTCGGCGGGGCTTTGTCTTTGGCTGAGCTCGACGCCCTCACGGTAATTACGCGTCACACCCTCTTCACCAGCATATCTATAGTCTTCCGTTTCAGTTGCCTTTCGGATGTCTGACGTCGCAGACATGTCTTCGCAGGCCGACGAAACCCCGTGCACCATACTGTACGACATCAACGGCTAGAAGGTGGACATGGGAAAGGCAACGATCGTGAAGCCGAACGACTGCATGTTGCACAACCGACAGATGCCTGATGGCGTCTTCAAGGTTTGCGTGGCCAGTGTCAAAGCGGGCTTCGAGGATTTGCTTCCTCCAGTACCACTCGAGGGAGACGACGAGACCCCTAAATGGATTGTCGCATGCAAGAGTTGTTTCCTTCCTTGGCCAAAGACTCTTCTTCGTGTGGAGGCGCCCGGGAGCACACCAACGACAACGCCTCAACAGGGTATGAACACCACCCCACCTACCCAATTACCTGCACCTGTCGTGCCGGGTGATAGCGGACGACGCGAGAGAGAGCCTCCATTAGTGCCTGATGATGTCGCCCTCGTCGAAGAAGCAAATGATGATGATGTCATGGAGGAGGATGATGATGACCCTCTCAAGTATATCAATACGAGCTATGACGATGGAGGATTATTGTCTCGGGATTATGACTCAGGCTATGAGCGTGGAGATGACTTGATGCTGCCTGATTAGCCGGAGCCGGAACGTCCTAAGGCTGATTGCAAGAAGTCTCTCTTCATGCGATCCTCACAGGCGACGCCTCCTGATGCCGCCTCTACCCAGCAACAACAATGCGAGGGTCGTGCACTGCTGAGCCCGACGACACTGGGGGCGGTGGTCAGGGAAGGTATGGTGGGCTCTATACCGCCACCCGCCAAGAAGCAAAGGAGGAGACCGGACAGGAAAGGCTCTAAAGGCGCCAGAGCTGCTTCAAGCAGCCAGCCGCCTCTGCAGCCCCGGAAGGTAGACAAAATACCTGTCGAAGGTGCAGAGCAGTTCCATGTCGCCGGCCACCCGATCCTACCTTGGAAAGCACTAGAGGACATACTGAACAATGATCTAAGTAGACTTCATGAAGATGTGCTGGCGAGAAAGAAAAGCCTTCTCGTCTCGAAAAATCCAGGATACCCACTTTACGCAGCTCATGTGCCGGATGGAAAGTTGTACGTCGAGAGATGGGCCGCGGATAAGTTCATCCTGCGATTTGACTACATCTACGACATGTTCCACATGACCAAGCTGGATTTTCAGTTCATTCACATGTATGCGCTGTATCTGAACTACATCATCAGGCGCGAGAACGTAAAATATATCTGCGTTGCGGACCCGTACTATATGCACGAGAGCTTCTTGGCAGTCCGCAAAGAGCACCGTCACTATGCGAGCAAGTACATCGGCAAGTTCATGGTCGACAATAAGAACAAGGAAACGATTCTCCTGCCTTATCATCCCATGTAAGTCATCCGCGGATATCCTTTCGTAAGTTTTAATCATTCCTTTGCATGCATGGAGGCTAATTTGAGGTGTACTTATTTTGCGCAACGGGGGGGGGGGGCGCCGTCCTCATCATTCTGTACCCAGAATACTCCCATGCTCTGTACTTGGACTCATTGAGGAACATCAAGAAAAAGGATTACACGCACATAAGGAGTGTTCTCGATAGTGCCATGATAACCTTCAGCCTGTCTGGTGGATATATCAAGGTAAAAAAGTACAGGAAGAACGGGTTGGGTTTCAGCCATAAGACCGACTTCTGCTGCATCCAGCAACCGATGGATAGTAAGGCTGATGGATTCTACCTCATGCATCACATACTGGACTACAGAAGGGATAATCAACGCCTTCGCATGCCACCTACTTCCAACGATGCCGAGATTGTCAACTGGGCCACAAGCATAGGAAGGACACCGGATCATCGAATCCGAGCTGAGTTTTATCACGTACAGTATGAACTTGCCCAAGTGATCATGAAGGAGATCCTCGAACAAACAGGGATGTTCTACCATGGGCCAATGACGCGGGATGATGTCCGAGCATTGCTAGTCGCTCAGCGTCTGGATCTGAAGCCTTTCACGAAGCTCGGGTGCTTCCTCCCTGACTATGAAGATTGGAACGCCGACATGGAGGAGTGATTGACGATGACAATGTGTCTGTTTAGTCACTACTGTCTTCCTATGACAAAACTTTGAATTTATGCACGACGAAACTCTGTGATGTAATTAAACCGTCCTCCTGAACTAGCGTAGATCGCGTTAGTTAATTAGTTTGGGTATGAGGAACTTCGTTATTTATGTTTACTATAGGTTGCTTGTATTTTGTTAACTCTGTCTCTTCGTGTTTCTCAAGTACATTATGTTGCATATTATCGATGAATTCATCAACTGACGATGCAGGTACATAGATCAGAGATGGCGAAGGAATGCTACGCCGTATTCATTGGGAGGGTTCCAGGAGTGTACGACCACTGGCCAGACGCTCAGGCCCAGGTGGACAGGTACCCGGGCGCTAGCCACAGAGGGTTCGACAGCAGAGCCGAAGCGAAAAATAGTTACTTGAGGTGGACGCTCCGGCAAGAGAGGGAGCGAAACCGGCGCCTCAAGAAGTACTACATAGTCGCGCTCTTGCTCATACTGATCGCTCTTCTCTTCTACATCATGGTTTAGATAGAGATGATGAAACTTGTGTGTGTGCCATGACCATGCAGTTGCATTTATTCGAGATATGACTTGTGTATCGCTATTTTCGAGATGATGATATTTGTGTTGGATGATGATGATGATATGACGAGACTACTGTATGTGTATGATATGATGAGAATATTGTATGTTTATTATGATATGATGAAACTAGTGTATAGAGCATGCACAAATACAACACAAATATGTAGAGGGGAAATAAATACGCAAAAGCAGGAATCTTAGCAGTAGCGCTGGTGGGCGTCTAGCAGCAGCGCTGGTTTAGCAGCAGTGTTTGTTGTGGTGCAGCGCTACAGATAGTTAGTAGTAGCGCTACTATTATGGGTATTTCCAGCGCTATTACTAGGTTTTTCCCTAGTAGTGCAAAACTATAATACAAAACCTTAAATGTTAAAGGACTAAAGTGAGAAAAGAGAAAACCAGAAAAGGAAAACCGAAAACCAGAAATAACAGGAGAGGTCCTCCACGCGACAAGTGTCACGCACGGAGCGACCCGGAAAAGTCTACCGAGCGCCCACAACGCGACACTTATCGCGCGCGGAGTACCCCCCGAGTGACCTTTGCGGGGGTACTCCTTAACTAGTGATTTCGGTTCCTCGGCGTCTCGGCCGCCGCACGCCAGTGGCAGACGGGCCATGCAGATCAACAGCGACAACAATTTTAGCCCAAAATTAGAGGTAACTAGATTACATTGCCACATCTCGTCATCGCCTCTCTCTTATGTATGTTCTATCTAGTCTAATAGCATAGTACTATATTGATTTTTTTGCTCTAGTTTTTTTATATTTTTTCCTCGTTTATTACGTGGGGAAAGATATATTTTCTACCATTAGTAATGATGCAGTGTTTAATCTTTTTAAGGCGATGAAAGATCAAAATGGGCCACTCTAAAATGAAAGTTAGTTTACAAGCTTCTTTTGCCTGATGGTACTTATTTTAAACTTGTCAATCTAAGTTGTCATTGTTTCAATATTTCAGGAAGATGAGAAACTAAACCTGAAGCTTCAAAGTTATTTGATACTACTCTTTTATTTAAAATATGTAAACAAGTGTTTTTATACCTTGCAAAAAAAACAAGTGTTCCATAATTTTATCGAACCGGTATGTCTTGCACTCTTCAGTTTTTAATGCAACACAATATGTTTGTTATATTGTTTATGGGTGTTATACTTTTGTTGCAGTTAGACTTTAATCTTCATAAATTATGGGAACAGACCACGTTCGACGACAGGAAAAAAAGGAAACAACTCCACTTCCTCCCCTGACCTTTCGGTTTTTATCCCCAGATCTCTCTCCCCGAAACACGACCCATCCGCATCACTTCTCCCGCGACCACCCAGTGCCTCCCTGTCCATCGGTCGCCGCACTCTCTGGCGACCGCCCGACACCTCCCTCTTCTGTGACTGTGCCTCCCTCTAGGCCCATCTATTAGGTACCACCCCGCGCACGACCGCTGCTGCTGCAGCCTTTCTCCGTGTCGTGAGCTCTGAGGAATCCGGCGGCACTATCACGTCGGCCTCTCTCGCCGCGATCCATGAGGTCATGGTACTCAACAGGCCCTCACTCCTCAGCTCCGCCTGCGGGAGGTCGTCGACGCCACCGCCAGCTGCCGCTTTGAGGCCGGGGTTGAGACTGCCACCGAGGAGTCCGTCTTGACGCGGATGCTGCAGGCACTGCTGACATGCCTGCGCTCCCCTGCCACCCCTACGCTTCGGGAACAGCACGTCTACTCCGTCGAGAACACATGCTTCGTGTCATACAGGCTGCCAAGGGCGAGCTCCTGCAGTGGTTCAGGTATAGATGTGCATCGCATGAGGGCAGCTACGGTTTTTCCATAAAGCTGTGAGCATTGCATGTTGAAGTAAACTGGATTGGCTATCTTCAGTTATATTACTTCGTCAAGAAAAAGTGCAGAAAAACCATATAAAGTATTATTTTTTAGATGCGTTAAACATGCACAATCAACTTGCTCTGATGAGTCTATAATTGAACTAGCACTCTAAAACTACAATTTACTGACACAGTTAACTTCAGTGGAAGTTTTGCGGCACGCAGGAAAAAAATAGCGCGCTCTACAGAATAGCGTCGCTGCTGAAAATATGCTATTAGCGTGCTATTAGCGAGACATTGTACACTGATCAATTTAACGAGACAATTTTCTACACGCTTTAGCGTGCTATTAGCGGCGCTATAGCGCGCTATTTTTTCCAGTGCGCACGCATAATTGATTTTGCCAATGTTAATCCCATTGTGCCTGTGATAACAAAGGTGAAGTGTGTTATCAAGTTCACAGTACAGTTACTACTGTTAGACTACTAAAGCTAGCTGTTATGCATACTGACTGGGCTGTGGACTCTGTTTTTTTAGGAAAAAATTCAAGTGAGATTTTTTCTTCCATGGTCTGGCTTCTACAATTATTCCGTCAAATCTTTACTGATAATTTATTATTTCTCTATGTGTGTGTATTGTCCTTAGCGTCCATTTGTCAAGTTCAAATTAATTGGTTGGCATCATTCGGGTTATAGCAGAGATTCGGCCGGAAAAGAAGTCAGCTTGTTAACTACTTACTGTCTATCTATGCAGATTGGGTGTTGACTTCTTACCCGCAATCTCGACTACTTCTTCATTTTTTTCTCATCAAACCTGAGATGTATGTATACCGAAGTTTAAAATCGCCGGCGAAAGTTGAGCGATAGCGGCGCTGCTATCGCGAGCTGGGAGCCTCCCGCGACGCACTCAATAGAAAACCGCGATCTACTGCTAATCGCTTCGCGCGAAACGTAGCGATTTGTGGTCGCGGTCGCTGCAATTTCGCGGGACGGGCCGAAAGTCTGATACACAAGGGCCCAAAGAGACGAGAAACGACCCAAATCTCTCACTATATATATAGCTGCTCCTCCAGCAAACCTAGCGCTATGTCCCCGTTCCCTTCTCTTCCTCCAGGTTGCGGCGGCTCGGCAATTCATAACAGCCGCGCTCGGCAAGGCGGCAACCAGGGCTCCAGGCAGCAGCCACCTCCGGTACGGCAGGGCTGCGACCGGCGACGAGGGGTCTCGCCCCCTCTGCACGACGACGTTGACAAGTCCATAATGTCATCTCAAACGATTCCAACTCCAGTTCATCGGCATGTACATGGAAGTCTTCTTTGTCATTTTGTGATTCACTTTTAAGTTTTCATTTGGAACCAGAACATGGCAGGCTCTTGGTTCCCTTGTTTGTGTACTGGTGATGCTTGTTTGTATGTTGTAATTGACTAATTGGTGATGCTTGTTTCAGTTTATGACTAAATATATACTGCAATCCTCTATTTTCCTGCTGAAAATGTGCATGTACTACCTGCCGCTAACTGGCTTAGCGGCTGCTATTGCCCGCAATAACGGCTGTAGCGTTTCGGACAAGCTGCCGCGAAATGGAATTGCCCGCGATTTAAAACTTTGATATATACACATATTACGACTGAGACATAAATATCACATCGTATTGTCCTATTTTAAAACTTGTTTTTCGAAATGCAATTTCCAGCATGTCATTAGCCAAAAATTGGAAGTATATAAGGAGATTGTCAAAAAATTGGTAATCTGATGCGTTCATCACACTTTAAAATCAATAGAAAATTGAACAAATGCATTTGTATTTATAATCTGTTACCAAAAAATGAGGTTCTCATATCGATGTGTTTACGTTTATTTACGTCCAACTCAGGCTTCAACCAATCACTAATCTACCGATGTCCTTGAGCGATGTCCTTGAGTTTCCTGGCAGCATGTGTTGATCATTTCATCAGTTTGCAGTAGGTGCTCACTTTCATGGTTGGAGCTGAGAGCAGTGTGGCCGGGTACGATGCACATCAGTGCCGCAAAACCCATGGTCACAATCATGTCTTTCACAGCCGGTGTGGTGTGCCGAAGGTGAATCCACCATCGATGGCTGTGACATTCTTTTTGTGGGGGTCGATGGCGGTGACACTGACGGCGAGCAGCTGATAAAGTAAGGAAGATCGTCGTTAAGGTTGGTGTGCAAAAGTGCTCTGATTGCTTCTAGCACTAGGGTGTAGATGCACATGGTATTGAATTATATATATCTTACAAGATTTTTATAAAGATATTCATAGTAGCACTTTAGGAAATATGTAAACATACCTTCATTGTGTGCTCTATTGACATGTGAGCAATGGTCAGATATAACTACAAGAGATTATGTGCCTCCTAACTATAATGAATGGTTAAAAATCTAGAATGAATGAGGGAATATTTATGTAAGGTTGTCATGCGTTGCACGTGCATGCTTACTAGATGAGAACTTGAGATTGTTGATTTTGCTGATTGGAAGAGTTGAGCTACAATAATGGATGGAGTTGTTTCATGATAGAGTCAGTTGTTTTAATGCGGACGGGGTGTTCTTTATCACCAAATTCCATGCTATTGGTCGTAGGTGTTCCACTTGCTTTCCGATCATGTTTGCACCACAACAATGCCACACTTATCCACACAAACAGAGGGCTTGGGCGCTCCATGGTGTTATTAGCACACCAGGGTGAGGAGTTCCCTGGTATGAGCTATGACAGGAGATGTTTTTGTACATGGATAAAAGAGGTCAGTGTGACTGGCCAATTTAATTTAGCCGATGTTCACGTCTGAGATAATTTGCAAGAGACCTCATTTACATCTTGTGTTGTGGTATTTGCCATTATAATATGCTTATGATGTATATGTTGTAAACATGATATGCATCAGACTGACAAGTAATTAACATGGATATGTTTCATTCTTTTTCTCCTTGATTCTTCGTGTCATAGTTGTACCTGCACCGATCATGTTATTCTTATCTACAAACAAGCAGATGAGTAGGTTATAATTCAATACCACCCAATGCTAGGCCTTGATTCAGTTCTTTTTGTTTCAGACTTTAACAGCTGAGCGACTAGGCCTTGATTCACTTGTTTTTGTTTCTGATTTTAACAACGGAGCGATGATGTGATGGAAATGAAGCTAGAGGTAGAACCTAGGATTAACGAGAAGCATAATGGAGCCAGTCATACAGTAGAGAAAAACTAGAGACGAGGCCATTTTCTTTATGTTTGCCTAGGATCTAAGGATCAATGATCATATATTAATACCCTTTGATCATTGATCAATTTCTATATGTTTGTTTATCCCGTGGCAATGCATGGGTATTATACTAATAAATGTTGAACATTTTCAAAATGCATATTGACATTTTTTTTAATACAGAATGAACATTATTGAAAATGTGATGAGCTTTTTTGAAACGTGAAAAACATTTTGTTTATGTTACAACATTTTTTTAAAGGCATGAACATCTTTCTTATATGTTGTGAATATTTTTCGAAATTTGCACAATTTTTTTACATTTTATGAAAATTGATTTGAAATTTCATGAAACATATTTTTTAACGCATGGATATTTAATAAATGTTGTGAATAATTTTTAATGGTATGACTTGTTTTACAAACTACAAGAATGATTTTCTTTTATGTTTTTATGAATATTTCATAAAAAGGCATGAACATGTTTTTTAAATGGGTGAACAATTTGTGTTTTTTGAATGGTATGAACAGTTTTTAAAATTGCACGAACAAAATTGTACATTTCATGAACATTTTTCTAATGTGGGGTGAAATTAATAGAAATTTGAATAAAATAGTTTTTGAAATATATATATATATATATATTCAGAATATTTCAAAATATAAAAAATGCAATAAGAAAAAGATGAACAAAGCATGAAAGACAAAAGCTAGCTCACGTTGTAGTTACTCGGCCGGCCCACTAGGCGATTGTTGAGGCGATGCGAGCGTTCGTCTCTCAATAAGCGTGACGTAGACGCACCCATTATTTGGCCCATTCCGAGCCACCCACTAGCGCTCACCTGAACTCTAGTCAGCCATGGGCCATTAACTTGTTCGCTAGTTCCGTCGCTTATACCGGGGGCGCCCATTTGGCGGGAGCGTCTAAAACGAGCGCTCCTTAGGGAGCCTCCAAGGGTCATCTGGGGTTGGGTTGAGAGCGCGTCACTTCGCGCGCTCTTAGTCACCGCCACGTGTCGCGCTCTATGCGCTCCCTTTGGAAAAAAATTCCGCACACGTTTTCAGCTTTTTATATGGTTTTTTTTCGGTTTTTTTTTTCCATCGGTTTTTCTTAGCTTATGGACAAAAAATAATTTTGACTTTTTTACGCGAAAAAACCTTTTTTTTCCTTCCGTGGGAGGCACGGATTTGCTTCCGCAAGAAGCACGGCCGTGCCCCTCGGAAACAGAATCCTTCCAGGAGAGGCACGGGTTTATTTCCGCGAGAGGAACGGGTGCACGGCCGTACCTCTCGGAAACGGAAAAAAACGCGTTTTCTTTCTTTTTCCTTCCGCGAGAGGCACGGCCGTGCCACTCGAAAACGGAAAAAAAATATATGTTTTCTTTTTTTCCTTCTGTGAGAGGCACGGGTTTGCTTCCAGTGGAGGCACGGATTTGCTTCCGCGAGAGGCACAGTCATACCTCTTTAGGAATGGGAAAAAAACGTGGTCCCGTTTCGGTTTTTTTGTCCTTTTTTTGTGAAAAAAATCATCAAAACCTATCAAAATAAGATCTAGTTTTGAAGATCTCGACGCGAGGAATCCAACGGTGAAAACGGTTCAAGATTTGGACTCACGGTTTAAGAGATAAAACGTTTTGAATAAACGGATCTACGAAAAAAAGGAAAACTCGCTGGTTACGACAAGGGCAGCACTACGCGCCGGTGTGCCGGCCCAAATTTGGGCCGGTCTGCACGCAGCCGTACGATCTAGCGTGCAGCAGTCGTTCGATGCTCCAAATCATCATTTTCTTCCCCCGTCCCTGCATACAAAAAAGAGAACGCGGTGCCAGCACAGGCGTTCATGGCGCCTCGCTCGTCACAGGAACCAAAAAAAAGCGTCGTCCATGGCGCCCCACTCACGACGCCCGGGCCGCCCGTTGTCTCCGGCGACGGTGCTCGCTAAAGAACCTCCCCTCATCATCGATTTCAGTTGGAGATCCCGTCGATGACCCCCTGGTCGAAACTTCCCCCGCGACCGATTGCAACTCGGGTCATTGATGCTCCATGGTTGCAGCGCTACGGTGCGCCGCCCGCCGGCCCTCGCCATCGACGACTGAGTTTCTGCCAACGACGGCCACCGGTCACACCGTGAATGGATGTAGCAAAAAAAAAAACAGTCGTAGCAAAAGAGAAGGCAGTTGCAGCAAAAAATCATCGTCGTCGTCGTTCATCGCCAAATGCAGTAGAAAACAGAGTAGCGGTCGCCATGGTTGCAACTTTGACACCGGCCGGTTCCAACCCACGGTGACCACGGTTTGCCGCAGGTCGGAGTGCCAAGCAACAAAAATCTTTCATTTGTCGGTTGAAGCAAAAAATTACTAGGTTCCAGCAAAAACTAAAACTGGTTCCAGGAAAACAAAGTCAGCAGGAAAAACTCCCAGCGGGCGATTGTAGCAAAAAAAACAGCTAGTTCCAGCAAAAACACAGACTGGTTCCAACAAAAAAAGGGTGCCGTCGACGGCGAGGGCGCGTCGGGTTCGAGCACATCGCATGTCAGGCAGCAAAATTACCGATGCCGGTTCCAGCTCTAGGCTTCCCCGATTGCAGCAAAAGGGCGTCGTGGTTCCAGCATCTGGCAAACCGGTTGTAGCACCCCGCGTGGTCACCACTAGCAGATGCGGACTTCCAGGATTTGCTGCCATGGTTCCAGCATCTGGAAGCCACGGTTGCAGCATTTGTAACCGCGGGTTGTAGCGCCACGGAGCTGCACGATGCAGTCGCCGTCGATGCAGCCCACCGTCGACGCGGCGCAGCCACCATGGGAACTCATCTCGCTCTCGTTTGCAGCAAAAAGCAGTAAGGATGGGAGGGGCAAGGGGGTTGGGTGAGCGGCCATGGCTAGTAGCAGCGGCCGGTGCTAAATCTCATGAATGGGGATTTCTCTCGCTGGAGAAAGAGAAAGAGAGATGGAGGGGATGGGAGTGATGGGAGGAAGAGGATAAGGGAGGGAGGTGGAAGAAGATAAGACTGAGAGGGAAAAAAAAACTGGGTGTGCAGTGCGGGACGTACGATTGTGGTGGGATTGAATCGCTGCGTGTGCGGCCGGCCGAAGTTTCGGCCGGCGCGCCGTCTGCAAGCGTTTTCTTTACGACAAGTGGCGCACTTACAGTGTGCCATTTGTCGTAACCTGAGGAGGTGAGAGTGACCTTTGCAAAGAGTGATCCCTAATTAGTGATTTCACCATTTGGCACTACAGGCACCGAGTCGCCACTACCGCTCGGGTGCAGTCTAGCAGGCCATGGCCCATTAACTTGTTTGCTCGTTCCATCGCTTTGACCGTTTCTGGCCTCGCGACCCAAATTATTTGTTGGTTCAAGAGATAAACATCACCCGTTCTTAAAACATACATTTCTTTATCCCAAACCAGCTGGTGGATAGGGTATAAGGGATCGGTTAAAACGGTTCGGTTTCGGTTTTTGGTTTTCGGTTTGAAAGTGCCCACCCCTACTCGTGGGTGTCGGAGTCCTACGTGGCGGCGGTCCGGACTCCCGCAAAGCCCTCCAGTTTACTTCTGATTTGTTGCGAAACGGATAGCCGGACGCGTCGGTGGACCGATGAGGTACCGCGTTGGATGACAAATTCTGTCCGGACCGCTCAGTCAAGACGAATGTGGGCAGTTTCAGGGTGAGCGTTGGAGATGCCCTAACACCGCATCAGGTAAGGAAATTTGATGTCATATTTTGCTCTTAGGGACGGGCTTATGATGCGTGTGGGCATTGTGTCTGCTTTTTAACAAAGGAAAACCAATTCCTTGCAAATGCTGGTATTTCTTCTAGGCGCGGACATTCGGAAGCGTGGACAGATTTCAACGCCCAATCTTGGATCATGGCTCCTGCAAGCGTCAGAGAATTTAAGAGGAATAAATCTCTTGCAGTTTGTTGATCCATGGCAGCAGGTCCTGCAACACCGATGTTTGTCAAGAAAGCAAACACATGCACAGAACATTTGATGGTTCCTGCTGACTATCAAGCAGCACATGCTCATAACTTTGGCTCATATTCAGTCCATGTGCAAGTAAACCACACTGAAAGGAAGCTGGTTTGGACATCCATTTCTGGAATACAGCATGGCTCCTGCAAGTAGCAAGCATGAGGAATTTGAAGCTGAAGATTATCTTGGTGTGTTGACTATATACATCATGTCAGAAGTTTTATTTGTCAGTTCACTCATGGCATTTAGGGTACATGGAATTAATGATCCTCCTCTTTTTTTTTTTGACAAAGGGTGGATTTTATTGGCTCAAATGGAGCATCAAGAGGATACAATACAATGAGCGCACACCCGGCCTCTGCATAACTAGGATGCACACAGCCAACCCAACACACACACGCATAAACACACCAACAACTAGCAAAGTCCTAAGACAAAAAAGCTATGCGTAGGCGTGGAAAAAAAAAAGAAAGAGAAAAATACCCCAAAGCGATCAATCAACGATCGACAAACTACAACTAAGACCATATCCGCACCAACCATTGACACCACATTGATGACGAGGATCTTCAACAACAACGCCTTCAGGAAGGAAGCGACACTCAAGCGCCTCCGTTGCCGGATCCAACCACAGAGGCCGGAATCAAAGTTTTCACCCTGAAGAAACAGTCCGAACATAACCGAGCAATGCCTCCAACAAGGTAACGACATAAAAAACATCGCCATTGCCAGGGATGACCACTTGGGTCTGACCTAGGCTTTCGCCCCGGAGCTCGAGACCGGGTGCTCGCAGCACCACCATCAAAGTCACGCATGTATTGTCGCCACCGCTTTTCCGCAATCCCAGCAGCTACAATTTGACCGCCGCCACTCCACAAACATCCCTCTGCGTCAAGTCATCGTCGATAATTTGTAACTCACCACTGAAAGACATTCACCGGATCAAGAGATAAAAACTCCCGAAGTCTTTTCGATGACCTCCGCTGTTGTGGATCCGTACGAAGTCGCTGCAAACAATCTACAGTCACAACCATCTGGCCAATCAGATCTAGATCACCACCACCAACCGAGGATCGCATTGTCGGAGGTCCGCACCGCACACATAGAAGGCCAGCTCATTGCCGCAGCCCCACATGTCCAGAGACAGCCATAGCCAGAGCAGTGCTAGCAAAGATACACTGCGAGGCGCCGAAGGGAACCTCCCCGCGACACGGCAGGGCTGGATCTTGGGAGGATGGAGGAGTGCACCGCAGCATAAGGGCCACACAACGAGGAGGGCCAGGACGGTCGCAGCCAGCACCACGACGGCCGCCGCCGACAGCAAGATCACCGGAGCAGCGGACCGAATCGTAGATTCGCGGGGAGGGCTGAAGCCACTTCAACAGGCGTGACCCAGACCCAGGCGAACGCCAGCCGCTAGGCGCTGGGGCGACCGGATCCGGCGCGCCGCTCGCCAGATCCGCAGGGAGCAGCCGGCGATGGCGGATGGGAGCCCGGACGAGGGACGGAGCGGAAGAGGTGGAAACCGAGCAGGGGCGCCCCTTTTGGAAGAATGAAGAACATAGAATGAATTTTCCATGTGTGAGTTAATTGGAATACACGTTATATATACTGGAGGTATCATGAGCTGCCATAAGACAAGTTGGCGTGCCTTGCCATAAGCCAGACGATGGTGACAAATTCGCCGCCGTTGCTGAGCTGCCTGGCGTGAGATTCTGTGCTGCAGTTGTTAGCAATATAGCACAGCATCTCAACCCACACCCCAAAGATGACCTCCATGCCGTCGGGCCTGTGGTGGAGCACATGGGCAAGCCTTACTCCCGTGTCGTAAAGCATGGGAGGACCGGAGGAGATGGTGTGAGCATGCAAACCCTTGACGAGAGCCCAGTGGAGCCTCCCTTCCGGCGACGATGGCGGTGCTCGCACCATGATCCTCCGAAGCTCAGCGTGGGACTGCATGTAGCGGCTGTGACGCACGGGTCCGGGCAGCATGTAGGGTTGTACCACGAGGAGAAACATCATGTAATTGGACAGCACCCTGACCGCCTCCTCCAGAATCGCCTGGTCATCCTCGTCGCGATTGGTGGCACCATAGAGGCAGATTTGGCTGGCGAGGTGCCAGGCCATGATGCTGTCCTCGATCTCCATGTCCTGGATGCTCCAGCCGATGTGGTCGTCCAGCTGGAGGCGTTGCAGCGTGAGCAGGCCAGGGAGCGAGCCGATCTCCTCTCCCCGGTTCCCCATCACCAGTATCTCCCTCAATACCAGCTCCTTGGCGGAGTCCGAAAGCTTGGCGGAGCACGCGTGGCTGCGGCCACACCAGTAATCGGCGGCGCGCTGCAGCCCCAGCGACCTCGCCGCCTTCTCCACGCAGGTTTGCTTCCGGGAGGCGTCACGGGCGCATGACTCCAGCAGGTTGTGCTGCCCCAGGGAGCCGGACCACCTCCTGTGCCTCACGGCGAAGACAAGGGACCGGAATTGGAGAATCACGGCGTCGAGCCAGCGCCATTTGTTGAGCCGGCGCCACTTGTTGTCATGCAGCAAGACTCGTGTCCAGGTGGACCCGGCCGCGCTCACCACGGACACCACCTCGAGGATCAGGGCACCGGCCAAGAGAACATAGGAGATGGTCACGTCGGCTTTTCTCCTGTCGTACGGCTTGCTGCCTCTGACTAGGCTGAGCTGAAACAGCAGCAGGGCAGCGGCCGTGGCAACCAACGACACGATGCAGATGCAGCAACCGTACCAAGTGTGGATGACGGCCGCCTTGGTGTAGAGGATGTCGTACATGAGGGAAAGCTCCATCTCCATCAGCTTGTCCAGTCGGCCACGGCTCTGGAAAGAACGCAGCACTTCGTGCATGTTCTCGAGCCGCCTTCCCTTCATCCCGATGAAGAGTCCCTTGCACACGTCGAAGAGGCCGTGCGCTCCCATCAGCACGGCCTCCGCATCCCCCCATGCAGCCACCTGCACGGCGTCCGCATCCTGCCGCCCGGCCTCCAATTTCATCGCCCGTACCGCCCGGCGGTACTTAGTCTTCACACGCTCGAGGAGACCGCGGGGATCGGCGGTGGCATCCTGCCGTTCGGCCTCGGCCTTCGATGGTATCGCCTGTACCACCCGGTGGTACGCAGTCTTCACAAGCTCGAGGAGACTGTGGGCATTGCTGCTACTGGCAGTAATAATATCCTCCGACGAGACGGAAGAGGTGACGTCGATAGAGCTCCACATGCTGTCGAAGGTGGCGGACCGGAGCGCCCATATCCTCTCCCCGTACTTGAGAATGCCCACCATGAAGATTAGCACGGCCGCCGCCGTGAGCTCCGAGTTCTCGCCGATGGGCATGTACTTGTAGAGGACGTAGGCAACTCCCAGGACCTGCACCGCGAGGGTTTGCAGGTGCCGCATCCAAAGTCGGTTGTCCTCGAAGGAGTAGGCGGTGATGGTGTCCTGGCCGCCAAGATGCACCAGGAGGAACGGTGCCCAGAACGCCAACAGTCGGTGCCGCTCCGGCAGCTTGCTGCTGATGGAGAGGTGGCCGAGGGTGAAGACCGCCGTGGAGTCAGCCAGCAGGTACGCCAGCCACAGGAGCACCCTGGCTACGGTGAAGGTGCTATCCCGACGGATCCAAGCGAACAGGCGAAGGAAAACTTGTAGCGAGAAGCTGAAAAGGACCAGGCTTTGCACCGCCCATTCGTCTCGAAGGTCTACCAGCTTTGGGATACCAAGACCCATTTGCTTCCTCCTTTAGTTGAGCCTCCAATCCAAGTTCTTCATGCACATAACATAAAACATGATGATGCCATTACAATTCAGAACTCAAATTTGTATATTTATTGGATCAACATTCGCATATACAAGGACTACTACTTCTAGTTGTGATTATTGGATCAACATCAACTAATTAAAAAGCGAGAAACATACCGCGTGCAGTGCATGCAGCAACAAATCAGCAACCTCTGGGCGATAGCGAATTGACCGACGGACACCGTCTTGTCTGTGAAAACATGCATATGCCAGCCAGGTTTCGATCAATCCATCCTATGGCCGGTTAGGATAGTGAATCTCGCTTGCTAGCTTCACACAAGTCGGTTCTTGCTTGCTTGCAAAGAAACGAACAGGTGCCAAACCACAAGCTAATACGAAAGGATTATTCGTGGCGTGTCAAAATTAGCAACCTGTGGCGGGTTTTCCACTCGCAGTGGTTAATGGGCACGGATTGACCCCTTTTTCCGAAAGTGTTGACAGCCTAAGAGTTCGCTGGGATTGTGAAAACGTAGTAGTAATAATAGTAATAGGAGCTAGCCCAAAATGTTGCACGCAACAGAACTAACACAATTTCCTAGTTCCTACACATCCATCTCATGCACACATATACATCATACAACCACCAAGTATAGTACAATAATCTCATGCCTTTTTTAAATGGAAGAGAGATAACACATTTAGCTGACGAATCACAATTAAAAATGAACTAAGCAAACAAAATTAATTCAATAGACAAAGCGAAGAAAAGAAACCGGCCCTCGTTTTGTTGAGTAGATAGCATAAAACCACCACAATTGAGGTTAGGGTTCAGGAAAACCACCACATTCCGAATTTGCCACCAATACCACCGACAGTGTGCTAAAAATTCGCAAAAAACACTAGTGACGCAGTTAGCTCATTTTAACAGTGTCTCTGACTGGTTGGATCCGCCTGTAAACGCTATCGTGGCACAAAAGGTCAATACCGTTTGTGTTGACTGTTAAGTTAGACAGAGGGCCCACCCGTCAACGTCTTCACCCCATCTCTCTCAATCTGGCATTACATCGAACACCTCATGTGCACTGGCGATTGCTCATCCACCACTCTCAGTCAGCACCACTCTCTGCCGCTGATCAAGCTTGCGGAATGCGGCATCATCGGCAGGCGACGCCAGAGGCGGCGGTGTGTGTGGAGCTCGTGCGGGCACCCGGGAGCATGGCGGTGGTCGCCGCCATAGCGTTCGCGCAGCAGCGCTGGCGGCGTGAGGCCGTACCGAGCGTGGACGGTCGACGCGACGCAACTGGCACGGCTGGCAGCGTGAGCTTGTGGCCAAGCCCGTCGGCGCGAGACGAGGGGAGTCCGCGCATCCCCGAGCCATCATCCCCGTAGTGCTCTGCTCCGGCAGTCGCCGCCGCTGGCCACGGTCAGAGACGAGCTCCTCCTTCCCCCTCGCACCATTGACATCGAGTCGCCACGCTCTACTTCTCCCCCGAGTGTCACGACCTCTCGCGCTCCGTGTACAGAGAACCGGAGCGGCACTCAGAGCACATCGCCGCCGGCGTCGAGCCTCTTCCGCGCGGCCAATGAATTTTTCGAGCTTCTCCGGAATGTCCTAGAGCATCGCCGCCACCTGTTTGCCATCTCTGCCAGAGGAATTGCTCCGAGGCGCTGGGAATCGACGGCATGGTCTTCTTGTTCTTCAACTCCGGCGGGAGGATGCTGCCGCCTCGATCTCCTTCTTCGTCGGACCCCGGCGCCTTCCCTCTGGTTCCTCAGCTCCGGGACAACATCCTGAGGCCACCTCCACCATCCCCTTCGAGCCGCACATGCAGCGGCATGACAGCCCGCAGCACGCTGGAGGCGGTGGTGGGTGAGACGGGTCTCGGCCAGCCATGCGTGGCGTCGCACGGCCCAGCGCTAGAGCCATCCGGGCGTACGTGTCAGCGACCTCCCGCCAATGGGCTGCTGTTGGGCCATGGGCCTGCCAGGAAACGCTAATTTTTTTTAAATAATACATTTTTTTTATTAAATTTCAAAAATATTACGCTAGATGAAAAAATTTCAAAAATAATACACCGTCGGGCCGCTGCAGGCCGATCGGCCCACAGCAGGCCGATCGGCCCACAGCAGGCCGACTGGGCCCACCACAGGCAGAGAGCAGTCGGCCAGGCCAGCCCGCTAGCGGCTGTCGGCGCGGGCCGGACCCTGTCGGCCCGCTGCAGGCCGATCGGCCAGCTGCCGGCCGACAGGGTGCGGGCCCCACGGCGGCTGGCTCCTTCCTCCTTTCTCCTTCCTCCTTCCTCCTTTCTCCTTCCTCCTTTCTCCTTCCTCCTCTCTGTTCTTTCTTTCTCCTCTTTCTTACAGGAAATGCCTCCAATTTCTACACCAAAATGAGGCGGTTTTTTGCGGATTGAGCACCGTGAATGGGTTCTACGTAGTTAGGGGAGCCAAGGGAGACCTCGATCTACTGATGGGGTAGCTCGTGGTGGTCGTGGTGAGCATTTTGTTGGAGCATTTTTTTAGCACATTGGTGGAGGTTGTGGTGGCGGTGGAGGTGGAGGTGGTGGTGGTGAAGCTGCGGCAGTGTGGTGGAGGTGGTGGAGGTGAAGCTCCGGTAGTTTGGTGGAGTTTCCGGCTCCGATTCCGGTGATTGAAGGCCGCCGTTCGTCGTTCGCTCGCACGCTTCAAGGGTATATTTCAACACACATTTTATTTTTCGTAGTTGCTCCGGTAATATGTTTCGATGTGAAATAAATTATGTGTTCGATTATTGTTATTTGCTCCGGTAGTATCCGTACTATATGTGGATGTCAAATATTTAGGTGTGTCAGTATTTGGAGTTGCTCCGGTAATATCTGTAATATATGTAGATGTCAAATATTTGTAGTTGTTCCGGCAAATATTTGTAATATATTTGTAGGTGTGTGAATTTTTTCAGTTGCTCCGTTAATATTCCGTAATATATATACATGTCAAATATTTAGTAGTGCGGATATTTAAAGTTGTTGCTTAATACTTGTCTGTCATTGTTGGAAAAAAATTAGGTGAGCCGAGATGTCTGATGTAGTGACGTTCAAATTTTACTACGGTCCTGGTACTGTCCAAACAACTGACATGGGAGCTGATCTGTGTGAATTTACTCACATAGAGGTGCCAATGAGCGCACCTCAAACATGGTCTGTCAGTCAGTTGAAAGAATGGATTACAGGAAGTTTAGGGCTTGATACAGAAACACACACCGTCGGTGTTCATGCATTGTGGACACGGTCAAGTTCAATAATTTACTTTTATTTGAGGCCAATAGAGCGAGACTCCGAGTGGGTGCGGTGGTTACAAGGTTGTGAACGCAGGGGATGCAATCCTATTGCCTTAGTGCTTCCCGTCGTGAAGGAGGTCACTGCACATGAAGGTGAGGGTGGCTACGATCCTGGGCAGAGCAGTGGAGGGAGGCAGTTTTCTATGTCAAATGCTGGAGATGATGGTTACGAACCAGTGCAGAGTAGTCAGGTAGAAGGAGGAAATGCCGATGGTGATTACAGTGGCGAGGTGGACGCTGACGAGGTAGATGGGCATATGCAGGACCTGATGGAAGAAGAAGACACCGATGTTGATAGGGGTCATGCCGATGATTCTGACGAGTCGGATGAAGATTAAAATGCAGAGGAGGTCCCGAATCCTGCATCATGGAATCATGATTTCTCATCTGCAATGATGGTGAACGATGGACATGATTCTGCCTGGCAATATCACCAGAACAATATTGCGACGGGTGCTATGTATGCCAACAAGGAAGCTCTTAAGGATGCAATAATAAATTGGGCAATGTCCACGCAAAGGGTTTTCACAGCTCAGGTGTCAAGTCAGAAATACCTGACAATGGTATGCAAGAACACAGATTGTCCCGCCAGAGTGCACGGCTATCTCCCTAAGTATGGCACAAGTTGGGTGATCAGCGACTTAGTGAATCACACTTGTCTTATTCTGTGCATCCCTCAAGATCATGCCAATCTTTCATCGACGCTTATTGCTCGGTTGTTTTACGATGAGATAGTGGAGGGCAAAGCTATGGAAGTAAAGGCAATCCAGACAAAAGTCTTCACCAGGTTGAAGTACATAATTTCTTATGGCAAGGCTTGGAGGGCTAAGCATGCGGCGCTTGATCAGACCAGGAAGGCATACATGGCATTGAACGAGCAGTTCGATACATACACTGGGGTCATCTGGCAGCCCTACACGGAAGCAGCCATACATGCAAGATACCCCGGTGGTATGTCTGTGCTATGCACTAGGGACCGAGATTACTGGATGACGAAATCGAAGATCATCTTTGATATCTTCGTTGAGGAGATAGCACAACAAAGGGTTATGAGGCAATTTGGTCTTCTACAGTTGGAGCTGCCTCCCCCTACAGAGAACCCGGTGCCAGCACACATCCACAGGTATTAACCAGTTTTTCAATGTTGCATTATCTTTGACAGTAATCCATTCGAAGCATTACGTAATTGTTGAACACACACCACAATTTTAGGATGACGAGGAAGGGCATGAATAGGACAACTGCTGAATGGCTAGTTAGACTACAGCCGTATGTTACAGAATGGGAAACAGCAAACACACATCTATGGCACGAGAATCATAATTTTGAACTCAATGAATTCAATCTCTATTTGCGGCGTTACATGACCGGAACACGGTTACGCATCATTGAGCACTCTCACCCAGAGGAGATACCTGACCCTACTCCGTCAGATATGTACCCGAGCTATGATACTTCGGGCTCTAGGCAGTACGCGGTAAGATATATTTTCTTTAAGTAAAGTTGTGACATACTTTGACGTGCATACTTAATAATGGTCATGAAAATTTTCTGGCTCACTTGACACACGAACTATACGACGACGTGACCACCTTTGGACGATCACTGTCGTCTGGACCTCTACTTCAACACCGGCCTGTGGTACAGCCCTTCTTGGAACGCATGCAGAACAGGATACGGGCTGTCTACGAGGCTATCACGTGCACCCGGAGAAGCGACGTTGTTCAGCACCAGCACCAGCAGCAGCAGCCGCCACGTCACTCCACGCACCGGCAGCACCCACGTCCACGTCTAGCACATCAGCCGACGTCGAGGCCACCCCCTCCTGACCAACCTGGCAGTTCGACGTGGCAGCACCCACAGCACTATGGTCCCACGTCAAGCTTCGTGTTTTCTCCACAGCAGCAGGGTCCCTCGTCGAGCTTCGTATTTCAGCAAGAGCAGCCGTCACAGCCAGCAGGTATGTCTCTTCATATTTATTGTTTTCAATATTAGTTAAGGCGACCTCATTCTTCATGACTTAACGTTCATCGTGCAGGAGCCTACGGATATGATGCGTCTATGTCGGCATCACATGATACGTGGGGGAGTGATCAACATCCTGAGGACAACATACAGGCTCAGATGTCGCAGCACACCGAGTGGATGAACATGTTCTCGACTCCTCCATCAGATCCCACACAGCCCACACAGCCCACGCAAGACACACAGTATGACGAGGACGGGTCTTGGATTCCTCTTCGTAACGTTCGGCCACCGAACAGGTATGAGTGGTCGACGCCCCCTCCACCACAGCCACGCCGCGGACGAGCACGACGTGGCTGATACTTATGTATGCGAGGGACGTATTTGTATGTGAGAGACATATTTCTACCTATGTATGCGAGAGACATATTTCGACCTATGTATGCGAGACACATATTTCGACCTATGTATGCGAGAGACATATTACTATTAATTCGCATTGTTATTCGAGTTACATTTCCACACTGACTGAAATAAGATACATTAAACTTTTGAAATTAAGATGCATCGAAAATAACATGCATAAAATAAGATACATAAAATAAGATACATAAAAATTAACATGTTCAAATTAAGATACAACTTGCTGTTTAAGATACAACTTGTTGCAATGCGAATTTTAGGATACAATAACATAAATCTACTGAGTCTCGAATGACAAGTTCATCACATACAATGTCTCGAAAGACATAAATAGTTCATGACCTCGATGGTCCACGATAGTTTAAACGACATAAACATCACATATAACTCGGTTTCCTGTAGTAATGCAAGTCAACAACCCTTTTCCATTCCCATTCTTTGAGCATTTCATGAATTGTATCATCATCAGTTATTTCAATGAATTTTCTTTCCCCAGGGCCATCTGAGTGCAAGCTGCTGACGTAGTACACAAAATCGTCTTCCTTCAACCCTTGCTTCAACATGAATTTAGTCTTTAACCAATCAAAAGTGATGTCCACTTCACTAACTTGCACAACACTTTGAGAAAAGCCTTGGACATGAACAATAGGGCTAAGCACCCACTGAGTATCCTTAGCCATCTGCAACACACAAATCCCACTCAAATCCCACTGAGCACCTAACTTACTCCTTGAGCATAACCACTAGGACAAAGAAAACTAGGGTTTGCCAATAACTATGATACATTAAGCCACCCAAATAATGGGGGGGGGGTGGATTTGATTTACCTTCTCGTTTGGAAATGCCTTCGATCCAACGGTGAAACGAGACTACACTAGGCTGCTTACCCACGTTACTGCCGAGGGTGTTTTATAGGTTGAGAGCACAAAGAAAGGCGGGAGGGAGACACTGCCGGGAAGTAGAGAGCGAGAAAATATGGCGGGAACTTGATAGCGGGAAAAAATGGCGGGAACTAAGAAAGCGGGAAAATTGTGGCGGGAACATATGGCGGGAACTACCGAAGCGGGAAAATATGGCGGGAACTACCGAAGCGGGAAAATATGACGGGAACTAGAGAGCGGGAAAATATGGCGGCAACTACCGAAGCGGGAAAATATGGCGGGAACTACCGAAGCGGGAAAATATGGCAGGAAGTAGAGAGCGGGATAATATGGCGGGAACAAGCAAGATACAACATAATGCTCCTACAATTAAGATACAAGTACATCTGAATTAAAAAATACAACTTACAAACTACATGAAGGCATCATCGTCATCCTCCGTCGATGCAGCACTCTTGGCCTTCGACGATGCGGCACTCTTGGCCTTCGACGATGTGGCACTCTTGGCCTTCGACGATGCGGTACTCTTGCCCTTGGTGCTCGGCATGAAAATATCGTCTTCATCCTCGCTGTCTTGGGTCCATAAATAAGTATGTTCTGCTGCAATATTTAGGAATACTTCACCCTTATGTTGTTGCTTCTTCCACCTTCCTTGCAACCTCAGAAGTTCTTTTCGTATCTCCTCAAAAGTCCATGCAGGCCACCCGGACCTACTTAATGCGTGAGCCAACTCATTTAGTAAGGTGTCACTACTGAGGAGTTCGTCCCATGGAACTATCCTATTGTCTATCTTGAAATCAAAGGCTAAGCTAAGAAGACATTCGGACATACTAGGGTGAAAAGAACTACGATCGAAAGGATAACCGGACATCTTGACGAGGTTTAGCTGGCCTGCTTACCCTCCTTAGTGTGGAGGGGGTTTTATAGGTTGAGAAGAGAAGATAGCGGGAAAGAAAAAGGCGGGAACAATATTGGCGGCAACGAAAAAGGCGGGAAAGAAAAAGGCGAGAAGAATATTGGCGTCAACGAAAATGGCGGGAAAGAAAAAGGCGGGAACAATATTGGCGGCAACGAAAAAGGCGGGAAAGAAAAAGGCGGGAACAATATTGGCGGCAACGAAAATGCGGGAAAAAAAAGGCGAAACATATTGGCGGCAATGAAAATGGCGGGAAGAAAAAAGGCGGGAACAATATTGGCGGCAACGAACAAAATGGCGGGAAAGAAAAAGGCGGGAACATTATTGGCGGCAACGAAAATGGCGGGAAAGAAAAAGGCGGGTTCAATATTGGCGGCAACGAAAATGGCGGGAAAGAAAATGGTGGGAACAATATTGGCGGCAACGAAAATGGCGGGAAAGAAATAGGCGGCAAAAAAAGGCGCGAAAAATTATTTGTGGCAAAGAAAAACGTGAAAAATAAAATGGCGGGAACAATACTGGCGGCAACGAAAATGGCGGGAAGAATTTTGGCAGCAATAAAAAGGAGAAAGGAGAAGGAGAGAGAGAGGAGGAAGCAGCTGGAGCACCTGTCGGCCTGCAGCTGGCCGATCGGCCTGCAGCGGGCCGACAGGATCCCGTCCGCGCCGACAGCCGCAAGCGGCCAGACCAGTCGGCCTATGGTGGGCCCAGTCGGCCTGCTGTGGGCCGATCGGCCTGCAGCGGCCCGACGGTGTATTATTTTTGAAATTTTTTCATCTAGCGTAATATTTTTGAAATTTAATAAAAAAAATGTATTATTTAAAAAAAATTAGCCTAGGAAACTACCACACGCAGCCACTACAAGTAGTCAGAAGATGGACACGGGAGAGGCGGCTTCAGCCGAGGGCTCAGACTAGGCTAGTTCATCTTCTTCCTCTCCCCTGTAATCCTTCTTCTTCCTTCAGATTCCTCCTGTAAATTCAAGAATTGTATTCGAATTCATGGCAATTGAGTGGATTGGTAGCTAGATCCTCACATTTGGCATTTGAGCCGTTCGATTCTCCACCAAATTTTCACCCAAAATTTCCCCAATCAATTCCATGGACATGGAGGATTCCCAGCAAACCAGTTCCGGGTCACAACGGCGCGCAAAGCTCCTGGAGACCCTCTCGCCGGAGGGTCGGGCGACGTATGAGGTTCTCCGGGCCCAGCTAGCTCGCGATCTGGACCGGCGCTTCGCCGAGTCCAAGGCGAGGCTAGAGAAGGCTGTCGAGACACCGTTCGGCGACCTCCACATCAAGCTAGACAGGACTATCGGCGACCTCCACACCAAGCTAGACAGGACTATCGGCGACCTCCGCCAGAAGGTGCGCAGCGCTGACGGCCCCAGGTGCGCCCTTGCAGCAGCGGCGTCTGTCTCATCGGCGACGGGCTCTACAACGTCTCTGCATCGCAACGCCTCAACCACCAATTGGGACTCAGCCTCTGTGCTCGCGGCGACACCTACGCATGCCCCTGCAGCAGCGGCGTCGGCTTCATCAACCACGAGGTCGGCCGCGTTTCCGCCTGTCCCACACGGCACCATCTCCACCATCCGTTCGACCACAACATCCGTGGCTACCGCGACACCTCCCGCCAATGGGCTGCTGTTGGGCCATGGGCCTGCCAGGAAACTACCACACGCAGCCACTACAAGTAGGCAGAAGATGGACACGCAGGCTGGCTGCCTTCTCGCCGAGTGCTTTCCGGCTAGCAAGGATGACACGCAGGTACACGGCTGGAGAACGCACGAAGCTGACTCCTGGATCGATTCCTTCGTACACGCAAGTATACAAGAGCTAGCAGAAGGACTTGATCGATTTTCCTTGGAAGTTGGCTCACACGCGTAGCAAATCAATCAGCCGGTCCGCCGCCGGCCACCTCCCCCGCGCGGCTCGCGCAGGAGCAGACGCCGGCTGCCGCAGCGGTGCGCGCCTGCCTGACGGTGGTCGCCGTTATTTAAGGTGGCGGCGGGCACGCGAGGAGCGGGGCGGGGTGGCGGTGGGCAGGGAGAAGGTGGTGGCGACCGTGCGCACCGACCTCGCCATCGCGGACAAAGTGTTTGTGAGAGAGGAGTGAAGACGCTCACAGGCCGGCCCTCTGTCTAGTCAACACAAACGGTGTTGACTTTTAATGCCACATCAACGCTTACATGTGAATCCCACCGGTCAGAAACATCATTAAAATGAGCTAACTGTGTCACTAGTGTTTTTTGCGAATTTTTAGCACAATGTCGGTGGTATTGGTGACGAAGTTGGAATGTGATGTTTTTTCGGAACCCCAACCCCAATTGTGATGGTTTTATGCTATCTACTCTTACTTTGTTGGTTAGTTGTTGATTCTGTGAGTAGAAATTCAAATATTAATGTTTCATACAACCAAATCTCATTGGATTATATTGCAATCAGTTCACACAGCAAGGCGCCGGGTATCATTGTCTAAAGAATCCTGAAGAAATATGCAGGCAAGTATGTAGGACTCGAAAAGAGTGGCATTCTTGCCCTTCCTACTAATCAAAGAATCTAGATATGTATATATACTTTTCACAAAGGAGTAAAGTAAAAGCAGGATGGAGCAATTTTCATAACAAAAGATACAATAGGCTTAGCTAGCTATATAAAGAGAATGTCTTTTTAGATTAACTAAAGAGAGTGTCTTCCGGCAAAGAGAGTAAAGAATATATCTGCAAAAAAAAGGAAAAGAGAGCTATTAAAGCAACGCTTTGGCCAGTGCTAGGCGCCGGTCCTGGCCGGTTGCATCCTAGCCGTGCCATCCCGATGCAAATCAGCCGCTGCGGTTGCTCGTTTCTCTTTGCATCTTTGTACGTGTGCATCGAAGAAAAAGACTAGCTCGTTCTGTTTGCATCCTTGCATCTTTGTACGTGTGCATCGAAAAAAAAGACTCGCTCTGGATGCTCGTTCTCTTTGCATCTTTGTACGTGTGCATCGAAAAAAAAAGACTCTCGTTTCCAGTTCACATCTTGTACCTGTGCATCGAAAAACAAGACCAACGCAGGGGTCATGCACCTCCGACTCCGCGCTAACGCAGCTTGCAGCCATCGCCGGTGGGCTTGGCACCATTGGCTTGTCCGCCCCCGTTGCATCAGTTTGTCGCCGGAGGCTTCGCAACATCGTTGTGCGTGGTCGTAACAAACCCGCGCTGGTTCCAGCCGGGTCCGGTCGCCGCCGGAGTCTTTGCAGTGTCATGGTGCGCCGTAGTAGCGCCCCGACCACTGGTCGCAGCATTCCGGCCGTGCTCGCGCACCCGTCCGCCGCGGACTCATCGTAGCTCCCGACGCACCATTGCATTGCGCCCCTGTCCGCCGTGGACTCGTCGTAGCTCCCGACGCACCGTTGCAGCGTGCCCCCGACGTGGTTGAAGCATCCCGGTCGGCTAGTCCCAGTTGCACTTCCCGCCGGTCGCAGCATCTCCACGCACCAGTTCTAGCATCGTCGTGCCTCGGTTCCAGCAAAGCCGAGATGCGGTGGGGCGCACAGCCGGTTGCATCAAACTCCGCCGCCGGTTCCAGTAAAATCTATCGCCGGTCACAACAAAATCCATCGCTGGTCGCAGCAAAAAGCACCAGCATTGCGGGTCCCCAGCAAAAGCAGTTGCCGGTTCCAGCAAAAATCGCTACTGGTCCTAGCAAAAAATCTCAACGGTTGTAGCATCGGTACCAGCCTGGGTGCATCTCCGTCCGTCGCCGGTCGCATCATCTATGTCGCCCCCGTGGACCGTTCCAGCACCGGCTGGTCGTAGCATCTGAGCTCGCCGGTCGCAGCACTAGGCTCGTCCCTCGTGGACCGTCGCAGCACCCCTCAACTCAGGTTCCAGCACCTAACGCAGCCGATCGTAGCACCGATGACTGATGTTTCCAGCATCGACGGCCGCTGGTTCCAACATCCGCCACAGCTCCCGTGAACCGTTCTAGCACTGGCCGTTGCTGGTCGCAGCAACCGGGCTTGCCGGTTGCAGCTTCTCCACCCGCCGGTTCCAGCAGCGGCCGCCCACTCGTCACAGCAAGACCCAATTTGGCGGTCCCAGCACGACCGCGCGTAGTCGCAAAAGTTTCGGCCTGGTGGCGAAGCTTCGAGCGCTGGGGTGATATGCACGTAGAGGACGCTGCTACGACGGGGAGCACGAGAAATTGCAACGGAGCATCTTTCATCGACGGTGACAACGGCTCCGGTCGCAACCGGATTGCGGGGGGTCACAGCACGGCCTGCTAGCTCGCCCGTCGGCGACCGCGAGGCTGGCTCGATGCGCTCGATGGCCGGAGCTCGCAGGTAGCAGCGAGTGATGGCGCGGTTGTCGGCGGCCTCACCGGCGTCAGGATGGCCGGGAGTCACATCAGTGGGTGGAGCGACTTGCATGGGGGCAGCGACTTGCATCGGCGTCGGGCAGGTGCTTGCGCTCAGAGAAACGAGAGAGAGACGAGCGCTGGATGCGTGGGCCCAGGGGTACGCGCGCTCAAAGCGACCGGCGCAGCGTTCGGCCGGCCGCCCGATTTAAATTGTTTCCCAAGATGGAAACCCGTCCGCTGCAGGTTTGATAGGTCTGCAGCACAAATCAGTGGCCACACATTAATTCGACCGGACGAGATGCATCAGGTAATTGTTGTT
Source organism: Thinopyrum elongatum (assembly GCA_011799875.1). Taxonomy (NCBI): domain Eukaryota; kingdom Viridiplantae; phylum Streptophyta; class Magnoliopsida; order Poales; family Poaceae; genus Thinopyrum; species Thinopyrum elongatum. The sequence goes on from CM022298.1 coordinate 27,889,322, forward strand.
ACGAACCAACATTTCCGAAGGGTCATTAGCGAACCATCATTAGGCAGTTATTAGTGTCCAAACGTCGTACGGTGGCCACACATTAATTCGACCGGACGAGATGCATCAGGTAATTGTTGTTACGAACCAACATTTCCGAAGGGTCATTAGCGAACCGTCATTAGGCAGTTATTAGTGTCCAAACGTCGTACGGTGGCCACACATTAATTCGACCGGACGAGATGCATCAGGTAATTGTTGTTACGAACCAACATTTCCGAAGGGTCATTAGCGAACCATCATTAGGCAGTTATTAGTATCCAAACGTCGTACGGACGCAATCGTTCGTACAGGCATCTCCTTGTAGCCGTACATGCACCTTTGTAACAGATGCCTATCGAAAGCATCCCAAACTCTTGTATAAATAGATGATTAATAATCAATGGAAAGGCTCGATCATTCATTTCAATCATTTACATTCTTACACGTTATCGGCACTTTGCTCTACGGAGAGAGCATCACGGGAGAAGATAGGTAGAAAGGTAAGGAAAATGGCAGGGATGAACCTGCATGCCATAGCATCTGCACTTGTTTGCTTCATCAGATGGGAAATCCATCGATCCGTCAGAAGCCACCGTGCTGGAGTTCGTCGCCGTTGGGGTCCAAGCAACGACCGCCGTGGTCGCCATGGTCGCCGTGGTCACCCTCACCCTGCCATAGCAGAGGACCAGGCAGGACCAAGCAACCCAGCAGCGGCCGTCCACCACGTTGCACAAACACCTCCACCTCCACCACCGGCCTTCACCGTTCCGCCGATGCGCAGTGATGGAAATATGTCCTAGAGACAATAATAAATGTATTATTATATTTCCATATTTATGATTAATTAACGTTTATATTTCTGTGCTATAATTGCAATGGTTCCGGATATGCATATAAACGAGATTGGGAGGAAAACTCATGTGCATGTGTGGAAATATAAACAAAAAGAAGTTCCTAGTCTCGCCTCTAAGACTAGCCCATGTGTTGCATGATGATCCTCTTTTCCTGATCATAGGGCATTGTGTATGCCGATAACAAATGGGAGCACATTGTTGTCAGAACAAGGGTGCCGAGCAGACCCAACTGAATGATATACTTTGAGATCAAATCATCACGGAGTTATAAGTATTGTCATCATTATGTTAACATATGTTCAAGTCCTTAGACCAAGAGAATGTTAAGTATCTTCATATCGGACGGTATACTTAGGGGTTGTCAAACGTTACCCGTAATAGGGTGATCATAATGGTAAATTTCAGGTGCATCAGAAAAGTATATCTAGGTACTTGATAGTTCGAGATGGAAATTTGCTCCTCCAATGTTGGAGAGATACACTTCGGGTCCTCTCGGTATTACGGTATCCAATATCGTCTGGCCAGACACTTTGTGATTTGAACACAGGGATACCGGAATACGGATACGAGAAAAGAGAGCAAAACCGGTAACGAGGATAACTTGGTATTGTGATCAAGAGTTGCTTCACATGGATGCCGATAAGTCTCACCTTAGGTTTTGTAATGTATCACGAAGCAATGGGATTGGCACGTAAACAAAAGGTTCACTCAAAAAGTATTCGTGTAAGTGCAGGAGTCAATATGGGCATGCAGGTCCCGCTATTGATTATTGACCGGAAAGTGTTCCGGGTCATGTCTGCATTTTACCGAAACTGCGGGGTCGCACGCTTAAGGATCGTTAATCCGTTGAGTACTAGAGAGATATGATATTATGTGAATTGCACCGGAAAGGTTCCAGAGAGAATGAAATTTTTTTGGAGAGAGAACCGAAAGTGTTTCAGAGAGAATCGGAAGGTTTTGGAGAAAACCAGGAAAAACCGATAAAACCGAAAAAGTTCTGGAGCACCCCGAAAACACACTGGAAGGTCCAGGATGGTTCTGGAACCCTCCAGAAGTTTCTGGAGGAACCCTCGGGGCTACCCACTTGGCTGGCCCAAGTGGGGCAGCCCACATGGGTCGAATGGGCCATAGGGGTGCCCCCCTTGTGCCTTGGGAGGCAAGGCATGGGGTGGCGGCTAGGGTGGGGGGGGGGGGAGGCAGCACCCTTGGGGTGTGCGCTGGCCCTAGGGAAGGGAGCCCCCACCCCAAGGCAGCCCCCTTCCTCCACCTATAAATAGATGGGGAGGGGGCAGAAACAAACACTACTTTGTGTGCTGAAGGTTGCGCCCCTCCCCTGCCTCTCTCTTCCGAAAAACACTCCACCCCGAAGGGCTGCTGCTCTCCCTCCTCTAGTTCTCCGACCTTCCTTCATTCTGGATGGTGAAGCTCTGTCGGATTGATGTCTCCGTATGCGTGGATACCGGCAGAGGGATCATCCCTTTGATCCTTTATTCGTGGGACAAATCCACATGGTTGGGAGGTTGAAATCCTAGCTGCGGGGGTCAACATCAACTTCTTCACCAACCTCTTCTTCGCTGCGTTTGTTGCTGAGCGAGGATCCGATCTAATCCCTCCACCTTCATAGATGATCTGCGGTTTTGGTTTCGCAGGATGACTTTTTTTGTTTTCTAGTACGTTTCCCAACAGTGGCATCATGAGCGATCTATGAGTAGGTGCATGTTCGATCTAGAGCACATAGTGATGTTCTAAAGGCGGCTCTTCCAGCTGCAACACCTGTTGATGCAACCCAAGATGACAAGAATGTCTATGCATCCAAAGTTGATGACCACACCACAGTTCAATGCTTGATGCTTACTTGTATGGATACAGAGCTGCAAAAGCGTTTTGAAAACTTCTCCGTCTTTGAGATGGTCACGACATTGAATGCCCAGTCTATGAAACAAGCAAGGGTTGAATGTTATGAGATAACTAAGCAGCTGTGGGAATGCAAGATGGCAGAATGTAGCCCAGTGAGTGAGCACGTGATTAAAATGGTTGGTTGTGCACAGAGGTTGGCAGCTTGGCCTTTGCCATCCCTACGGCGCTCAGCATCGACCTTCTCCTTGCGTCTCTCCCACCGTCTTACAATGGGTTTCTCATGAATTATAACATGAACGGAATGGACAAGAGCACAGACGAATTGTTAGCTATGCTGAAAATTGCGAAAGCTGGTATGGTGAAAGACACCAACCATGTGATGGTGGTGACTAAGACCAGTAGTTTCAAAAAGAAGGGCAAAGGCAAGAAAGCCAAGGGCGCTAGTAAGACCGATGCACCGGTAAGGCTGACGCTCAAGGAAAACTGACAGGTAGCCCGACTAAAGAGACAGTGTGTTTCTTCTGTAAGTAAAAGGGGCATTGGAAGAGAAATTGCAAGAAGTACTTGGTAGAGTTAAAGAAGACTAGACATTCTAGCAAAGGTATAATTGTTATACATGTTATAGACGTTTTTCTTGCTGGTCCTCACTCTAAATCATGGGTATTTGATACCGAATCAGTTGCTCATATTTGCAATACGATGCAGGGACTTCAGACGACGCGAAGACTAGCCAAAAAAATGAAGTGCATATGCGCGTCGGGAACGGTATTCAAGTTGCCGCTCAAGCCGTCGGTGTCATGCCCTTACGTCTACCTTCAGGATTCACTTTAGGACTGAATAATTGTTATTTTGTTCCAGCATTATGTAAGAACATTATATCATGATCTTGTTTATTACATGATGGATATTCCTTTAAATTAGAGAACAATAGTTGTTCCATATATTTGAAGAATATGTTTTATGGATTTGCTCCCATTGTGAATGGGTTATTCGTTATGGATCTTGAATATAGTAATGTTGTCTTTAACATTGAGGCTAAACGTCTTAAGAAGACTAATGAAAATAACACATTTTTGTGGCACTGCTGTCTTCGCCACATCAGAAAGGAAAGCATGCAGAAGCTCCGTAATGATGGAGTTTTGCAGTCTTTTGACTTCAAATCATGTGACACATACGAAGCTTGTTTGATGGGTAAAATGACCAAGATGCCGTTCACTGGACATGTTGAACGGGCGAGTGACTTGTTAGAAATAATACATACTGATGTATGCGGTCCAATGAGTGTACTGGAGCGCAGTGGATATCTTTACTTCGTAACTTTTACAGATGACTTGTGTAGATATGGTTATGTTTACTTAATGAAGCAAAAGTCTAAAACCTTTGAAAAGTTCAAGGAGTTTCAGAACGAAGTGGAAAATCATCGTGAAAGGAAGATCAAATGTCTGCCATCAGATCATGGAGGAGAATACCCAAGTCATAAGTTTAGAGAACATCTTAGTGGGTGTGGAATCATTTCACAACTTATGCCGCCCGAAACTCCCCTGAGAAATGGAGTGTCCGAGAGACGTAACCAAACCCTATTAGACATGGTAAGGTCTATGATGTCTTTAACATAATTGCCTTTATCTTTTTATGGTTACGCTTTAGAAACCACTGCTTTCACGTTAAATAGAGCACCGTCAAAGTCAGTTGAAACGACGCCATATGAGATATGGCATGGGTAGAAACCCAATCTATCATTTCTTAAAATTTTGGGATGCAATGCATATGTAAAACATTTGCAACCAAACAAACTCGATCCCAAATCAGAAAAATGCTACTTTGTTTGTTATCCCAAAAACACTATTGGGTTTTCCTTCAACCACCGCACCAAAGGCAAAGTGTTTGTCACTAAGAATGCAGTATTTCTCGAGAAAGAATTTCTTGCAAAAGAGATGAGTGGGAGGACGGTAGAGCTTGACGAGACTATTGAATCTTTGGCAACAGGACCAAGGGTTGATTCATCGAAACTAGTTCTGGAGGTCATCCTTTCAACTGAACCGGGAGCTCCTGCAAGTGATGCAGCAACTTCGAGCAAGTCTGTAGCTGAACTACGCAGGACGGGAAGAACTCATTCAGAACCAGAGTGGTTCCATAGCGAGGTATTCATCATGGAAGATGATGAACCTGCGAATTACAAGGAAGCAACTGTGGGCCCTAGCTCCACTGAATGGCTTAAGACCATGAAATCCGAAATGGAATCCATGTACGAAAATCAAGTTTGGAACTTGGTAGTCCCTTCAGACGGTGTGAAATCTATAGAATGTAAATGGATTTTCAGAAGGAAAACAGATGCGGATGGTAATGTGACTTTCCATAAAGCTCGACTTGTCGCGAAAGGTTTTTGACAAGTTCAAGGGGTTGACTATGATGAGACTCTCTTGCCGGTAGCGATGCTTAAGTCTGTGAGAATTTTGCTGGCAATTGCTGCATATTTTGATTACGAAATATGGCAGATGGATGTCAAAACGGCTTTCCTAAATTGAAATTTAATCGAGGATGTGTGCATGGTACAACCTGAGGGTTTTGTCAATTCTAAGGATGTTGGAAAGGTATACAAGCTTTGGAGAGCCATTTATGGTCTGAAGCAGGCATTTTGGAGGTGGAATTTTTGCTTTGATAAAGTGGTCAAAGAGTTTGACTTCATCCAAAATGGCGAAGAAGTTTGTGTTTACAAGAAGGAAAGTGGGAGCACGAAAGAATTTCTAATCCTATATGTGGATGACATATTGTTGATTGGGAATGACGTGAATTTTCTTAGTAAAATAAAAGAGTCATTGAAAAAGAGTTTTTCAGTGAAAGACTTAGGCGAAGCGGCGTATATATTAGGTATTAAATCTATAGAGATAGATCAAGACGCCTGATAGCGCTAAGCCAGAGTATGTACATTGACAACCTTTGAAAGAGGTTTAAAATGGAGAATGCTAAGAAGGGCTGACTCCAAATGTCACATGGCACTTTACTTAGCAAGAATCAGTACCCACAGACTACTGATGAGCGAGTACATGTGACTAAGGTTCCATTTGCTTCTGCAATTGGGTCAATTATGTACGCCATGATTTGTAAATGACCTTAGACCATGACTGATCTAGGGCAGTGTCATTGGACATCAATTAATAATATCTTAAAGTACCTTAACAGGACTAAGGAAATGTTCCTAGTGTATGGAGGTGATGAAGAGCACATTGTAAGAGGTTACACTGATGCAAGCTTCATGACTGATCCAGACGACTACAAATCTCAACCGTGCTATATTTTCACTTTCAATGGTGGTGTTGTCACAGCCATATAATAATTGCATGTTATTGGTTGCATTAGTGAGCATCATGCATCATATTTAAATTTCCAAAACTTGAATTGAGGAAATCTGAAGCCTCAGAAATTTTAACAAAAAGGGCAAAGAAGCCTAAAATTACATTCAATGAACCCAAAATGCCCTTCATTAATGTTTGATAATTTTGGAAAGGATTTTCATCTAAACCAAAAATAGTGAACATTTTTAAGGTATATTTTGGGCACTGAATTTAAATCATTGTTGTATTTGAGTTTGGATTTATATTCATAATATATAGAATATATTTTCAAATAACTCTGAAATATTTTATGTGCATTTGGAAAAGTCCATTTAGCAACATAAAAATATTCAAAGGGTTTTGGCACTGTTTTGATTCTGTTTTTAAATTGAAACAGTGGCAAATGAATAAAAACAAAAACAAAAGAAGAATAAAAAGAAAAGAGAAAGCTTACCTGTATCGGCCCATCAGGAGAGAAGTCAGGCCCAGCCCACCTCCTCCTCCTCCTCCTGTCGTCTTCCTCCTCTAGACAGAAGGACAGGGGCGCATGGTCGCCGCACGCACACGCTTTCTGCCACCTCCTACTTCCCGGTCCATGTCGACGACGTGGATAGACTCGCAAGAGTCGTCCAGATCGAGCCGGCCTCCTCTCACTGCCCCCCTCACTCTCCCTCGCCTTTCTCCGCCATGGCCGTAGCGCTCGCAGCCGCGCTGCCGTGAACCCCATAGCCACAGCCTCCCCTACGCCCCCTCGTCGTGTCCCCGAGCTCCGCTTCAATGCCATCCTTCACGCCGAAGATCGCAGCCCCGGGAGCCCTACATTGCCGTCACCGTCGCTGTTTCCATTGCTGGCCACCGAAGCTCTCCGACGTCGATTCGTTGAAAGCACGCCTTCCCCGAGCCAACCAACCAGCTACTCCGTCTCCCTGTGAGCTCCACTCCGTTTTCCCCCTTACCTCCTCGTCACGCGTGTTCCCTAGCTAGCTCGTCCATTGTGCCGCACCGGAGTGCTTGATACGTCTCCAACGTATCTATAATTTTTTATTGTTTCATGCTATTATATTATCAATCTTAGATACTTTTTATGCAATTTTATATCATTTTTGGGAACTAACCTATTAACTCAGTGCCCAGTGCCAGTTCCTGTTTTCTGCATGTTTTTTTCTTCAGAAAATCAATACCAAGCGAAGTCCAAACACGATGAAACTTTACGGTCATTTTTTCTAGACCAGAAGGGACCCTAGAAGGCTTGTGTGGAGGCCAGAAGCCTAACGGGAGAGCCACGAGCAAACAGGGCGCGCCCCTTGAGCTCGTGACTCCCACGCAACTCCGTTTGACATAATTCCACCTCTATAAATTCCCAAATATTCCCAAACCAACAGAGAGCCACCCGAAACAACTTCTCCGCCGCCGCAAGCTTCTGTTCTTTCGTGATCCCATCTGGAGTCCTTTTCCGGTAATCTACCGGGGGGGGAATCGATCACGAAGGGCTTCTACATCAACCTTGCTGCCCTTCCGATGATGTGTGAGTAGTCTACCACAGACCTACGGGTCCATACTTATTAGCTAGAAGGCTTCTTCTTTCTCTCCGATCTTCAATACAATGTTCTCCTTGATCTCCTCGGAGAACTATCCGATGTAATCTTGTTTTGCGGTGCATTTGTTGGGATCCGATGAATTGTGGGTTTATGATCAGATTATTCATTGAAAGTAATTGAGTCTTTTTTGAACTTTATTATGCATGATTGTTATAGCTTTGTATTTCTCTCCGATGTATCCATTTGGTTTGGCCAACTGGATTGATTAATCTTCAGCGGGAGAGGTGCTTTGTACTTGGTTCAATCTTGTTGTGTCCTCACCTCGTGATAGAAGGGGTAGAGAGGCACATATTTGTACTGTTGCCACTAAGGGTAAAATGACGGGGTTCAATCATATTGCTTGGTTTTATTCTATCTACATTATGTCATCATACCTCACGCATTACTCTATTTGTCATGAACTTAATACGTAGAGAGCCAAGCATAGAAGCGCTCTTGAAGTGGAGTAATAGTAGTAGATGCAGAATTGTTTCGGTCTACTTGTCACGGACGTAATGCCTATATACAAGATCATTGCCATGAATAATATCATAACTATGCGCTATTCTATCAATTGCCCAACAGTAATTTTCTACCCACCGAATGCTATTCTTACGAGAGAGAAGTCTCTAGTGAAAACTATAGCCCCCGGTTCTAATTTTATAATATTGTTAAAACCTTATTTACCTTGCTGCAATTTTACTTCTTTTATTTTACTTTGCAATTTACCTATCTACCATTATCAGATTAAATCCTTGCAAGTAACGAGTTCAAGGGGATTGACAACCCTCTTGTCCGCGTTGGGTCAAGTATTTGCTCTTGTGTGTGTTGGTGCTGTTGATGAGGCGTTTGTGTGATTCTCCTATTGGTTCGATAACCTTGGTTAATGCCTCCGAGCTCCCTAGATGGCCTTCCTGTGCTCCGTAGCGAGTGCCTACGTCAAGCAGTAGCTCTGGCCGCTGCCCCGCTCGCCGCCGTTGCCCTCTCCAGCCACCCCAGCCCATGCCGTTTGTGCTGTTGGATGCGCATGAGCGCGGGCAACGCACTGGTGGTCTCCGCCGTCCATTTGGTCGTCGGAGCAGGAAACCCGCAGCCCTTCACCGCGTCTGCTCGTCGCCGGCGGTTAAACACTGGCCTAACCACTAGTTAGCACTAACCTAATTGACCCCTGGGTCAATGACGTATGGGCCCAGGCCCTATTAACTTTTAGATTAGTTTAGTTTTAATCACTAATTAACTAACTGAGTCACTGACCAGTGGATCCCACTGGTTAGGTTTGACTTTGTTGACTACTGATGCAGTGCTGACGTGAAGCTGATGTCATAATGCTTTTTTGGTTTTAAATAAATCAGAAATGGTTTAATAAATTCCAGAAAATGTTGCAAAATGAAAAATGATCAGAAAAATCCAATCCATCCATTTGTACCATTTTCATGCATGTTTGAAGAAATTAAAGTTGCTGTATAAGACAATTTGAATAAAGGGCATTTGAAATGTCTTATGTGGAGTTTGAATTTGAACCTTTGGTTCAAACCAACTTCATTTAAATTGTTGCTAATTGCATAGCTGAAACCAGCATGTTGCCATGTCATGATCATACATCATGTTTGTTGCATTCATTGAATGTGTTTCCTTTCCTGTTTGCCGGTGTTTGTTCCTTCTCGGTAGAAGTTGATTCAGACGTTGTGATCGTTGACACCGATGAAGAGCAGTACTGTCTTTAGAAGTGCCAGGCAAGCAAAAAAATCATTGAGCATTCCGATACAATCCCACTCTCTCGCTCCTGCTTTCTTTTATTGCATTAGGACAACAATGATTCAACTTTTACATGTTTTGATAGTTTAACCCATTCCTTTGCATGACCTGTCTTTGTCGAAGTAAATAGTTAAAACCTCTTAGCATGAGTAGGAATTGCTCGAGCCATGTTGTGACTACTCATCCATGATTGCTTGCTATGCTTGCTATGCTTAGAGTCGTGTCGGGTCTGATCCATCTGGGCGATGAATTGGAATGGTTATGTTCATGTCCTACTGGGTGAGAGCTAAGTGTGTGAAGCCGATTTGGTAAAGGTAGCGATGAGAGGCCATGTAGGAGTACATGGTGGATTGTCTCATTGGGACAGTCCTTAACAACTGAGTTCTGTGTATGTTATCCAATTACAGTTACTACCACACATTGGGCTCCGGTAACTCTACCTCTCTCAACTTATTAATCGCCTCGATCTCTATCCAGGAGTTGCAACTAGTTTCTGGTGTTTGTAGGATGTGCCGGCGGCCGTGTTTAGGGCTGCTCGATGGGGTGGGATTCAGTGCGGTAGATACACCGTGGCACGATGTACCAAGTGGCACCCGATTGGTGGGCTTGGGAACCCTGCTCACATCATTTGGGGCCGTAATAGAAACTTCGGCCAGACTTCCCTTATGGATACAACCTCAAATAGGCGATAAACCTGCACTAGAGTCAAGCGTGGTTAACGGTTGTGGCCGACACCCTCGCCAGGCTTCCGCTTGAAGGTTATCGAGATACATGACGTGTATATGGTGGTAAGTGGTGAGAGAATTTGTTAAGAAGTACACCCCTGCAGGGTTAACTGAACTATTCGAATAGCCGCGTCCTCGGATATGGACTACTTGGAGACTTATATTGTTCATAGACAAGGTGAAGTGGAAATGCGCAAGATAAGTGTGAGTGCTATGGATGGCTCTCTCGTAGGGAGACGAGACAGGATCCATAGTGGTGTATTGATGTGGTGACTATGTGGACTCGTGTGCGCTTTCTTACCCCAAAGAAAGTATTTGTAGTCGTAGTACAGGTTAGCCAAGAGTCAAAGCTGGCATTCTGCAATAAACTCCACAATCCCCTTTGCTGATACTGATGCATATGTAGATATTTCTGATGTAAGTCTAGCTGAGCACCTTTGTACTCATGGTTGCTTAATTTATGTTTTGCAGAGGAGGCTTCAGTCTCACTAGTAGTTCCACGTGGAGTTCGACTTTGACTGAGTAGCTTGGGAATACCAGACAGAGGCCTGGCTCCTATGGAGGGTCTTGTGGATAGAAAAGCTTTCTAGCCTTCTTTCTTTTCTGCTCTCTGTACTCAGACAGGTTTATGCTTCCGTTGCTTCTATGACTTGTATGATGGGTCATGCAACCCCTGTTTGTAATGTCATACTATGTTGGCTCTTTCGAGCCTTATCTATACTCAAGTTGTAGAGTTACCTTGTGATGCCATGTTGTACCAACACATACTTGCATGTTATGTGTACGTGTGATATGTATTGCTATGTGTGGGGTTCGACACCTAGTTATGTGCCTTTGGTAGCCTTCCCTATAGGGAAATGCCTCTTTGTGCTTCCACTGAGCCTTGGTAGTTCGCTACTGCTCCGGACACATTGATTGACCGACATGTATCCTTCTTTGCTCCTTTGTCTATCCCTACAAGGAAATGTCACGCGGTGTTTACTAGAGTCCTTGTAGCATGCTACGACTCAGTTACACACGCTGATGACCGACACGTGCATTGCTGGGTTACCTATGTCAGTTACACACGCTGATGACCGACACGTGCATTGCTGGGTTACCTATGTTTGTCCCTGTACGTTTGTGCCACCTTGGTCTATAACTAATCATGTTGACACGGGTTCTTTGTCATATGGTTCTAGTGACAAAATCATATATGTGAGCCAAAAGGCGCAAACGGTCCCGGCCAAGGTAAGGTGATATGATGTGTTACATGCTAGATCTGTGTGACCTAGGATCGGGGTCCCGACAGGTGTAGTGAGCTGGAAGAGTTGCAAGCAAAGCACTATAGCGGATTCTACAACGAAGGCGGAATATCTCATAGCTTCAGAAGCTTTGAAGGAGGGATTTTGGATTAAGAAGTTCATCACTGAGCTTGGTGTGGTTCCAAGTGCACTTGACCCAGTGGAGGTCTATTGTGATAATAGTGGTGCCGTGGCTTAGACAAAGGAGCCAAGGTCTCACCAGAAATCCAAACACATTGAACGCTGATTTCACATTATCTGAGACTCTGTGAAGAACCGATTTGTGAAAGTATGCAAGATTCACACGGATCTGAATGTGTCAGATCCAATGACAAAGCCTCCACCACGAGCAAAGCATGAGCAACACTGGAATGCCATTGGTGTTAAAGAACTTATGTAACTAGATTAGTGACTTTAGTGCAAGTGGGAGACTATGGGAAATATGCCCTAGAGCCAATAATAAATGTATTATTATATTTCCATGTTCATGATTAACATTTATATTTATGTGCTATAATTGCAGTGGTTCCCGGATCTGCATATAAACGAGATTCGAAGGAAAACTCATATGCATGTGTGGAAACATAAACACAAAGAAGGTCCTAGTCTCACCTCTAAGACTAGCCCATGTGTTGCATGATGATCCTGTTTTCCTGATCATAGGGAATTGTGTAAGCCGGTAACAAATAGGAGCACATTTTTCTCAAAATAAGGGTGCCGAACAGACCCAACTGAATGATATACCTTGAGATCAAATCATCACGGAGTTATAAGTATTGTCATCATTATGTTAACATATGTTCAAGTCCTTAGACCATGGGAATGTTAAGTATCTTCATACCGAACGGTGTACTTTGGGGTTGTTAAACATTACCCGTAATAGGGTGATCATAACGGTAAATTTCAGGTGCATCAGAAAAGTATGTCTAGGTACTTGATAGTTTGAGATGGGAATTTATTCCTCCGATGATGGAAAGATACACTCCGGGCCCTCTCAGTATTATGGTATCCAATATCGTCTGGCCAGACACTTTGTGATTTGATCACAGGGATACCAGAATAAGAAAATGAGAAAAGAGAGCAAAACCGGTAACGAGGATAAGTTGGTATTGTGATCAAGAGTTGCTTCACATGGATGCCGCTAAATCTCGGCTCGGGTTTTGTAAAGTATCATGAAGTGATGGGATTGTCACGTAAACAAAAGGTTAACTCAAAAAGTATTCGTGTAAGTGTAGGAGTCAATATGGGCATCCAGGTCCCGCTATTCATTATTGACCGGAAAGCGTTCCGGGTCATGTCTGCATTTTACTGAACCTGCAGGGTCGCACGCTTAAGGATCGTTAATCTGTTGAGTACTAGAGAGATAGGAGATTATGTGAATTGCATCAGAAAGGTTCCAGAGAGAATGAAAATGTTTTGGAGAGAGAACCGAAAGTGTTTCGGAGACAATCGAATGGTTTTGGAGAAAACCAGGAAAAACCGATAAGACCGAAAAAGTTTTGGAGCACCCCGAAAACCCACTGGAAGGTCCTGGATGGCTCTGGAACCCTCCAAAAGTCTTTGGAGGAACCCTCGGGGCTACCCACTTGGCTGGCCCAAGTGGGGCAGCCCGTGCCTTGGGAGGCAAGGCAAGGGGTGGCGGCTAGGGTTGGGGGGGGGGGGGGGGCAGCACCCTTGGTGTGTGTGCTTGCCCTAGGGATGGAAGCACACACCCCAAGGAAACCCCCTTCCTCCACCTATAAATAGATGGGGAGGGGGCTGAAACAAACACTACTTTGTGTGCTGAAGGCTGCGCCCTCCCCTGCCTCTCTCTTCTGAAAAACACTCCACCCCGAAGGGCTGCTCCTCTCCCTCCTCTAGTTCTCCGACTTTGCTTCATTCTGGACAGTGAAGCTCTGTCGGATTGATGTCTTGGTATGCGTGGATACTGGCAGAGGGATCATCCCTTTGGTCCTTTATTCGTGGGACAAATCCACATGGTTGGGAGGTTAAAATCCTAGCTGCGGGGATGAACATAAACTTCTTCACCAACCTCTTCTTCGCTGCGTTTGTTGATGAGTGATGATCCGATCTAAACCCTCCACCTTCATAGATGATCTGGGGTTTTGGTTTCATAGGATGATTTTTTTTGTTTCTAGTACGTTTCCCAATAGTGGCATCATGAGCGATCTATGAGTAGGTGCATGTTCGATCTAGAGCACATAGTGATGTTCTAAAGGCAGCTCTTCCAACTGCTCGACCTACTGATGCAGCCCTGGATGACAAGAATGTCTATGCATCCAAAGCTGATGACCACACCGCAGTTCAATGCTTGATGCTTACTTGTATGGATATAGAGCTGCACAAGCATTTTGAAAGCTCCTCCGTCTTTGAGATGGTCACGGCATTGAATGTTGTGTCTATGAAACAAGCAAGGGCTGAATGTTATGAGATAACAAAGCAGCTGTGGGAATGCAATATGGCAGAAGGTAGCTCAGTGAGCGAGCACGTGATCAAAATGGTTGGTTATGCACAGAGGTTGGCAGCCTTGGGCTTTGCCATCCCTACGGCGCTCAACATCGACCTTCTCCTTGCGTCTCTCCCACCATCTTACAATGGTTTTTTCATGAATTATAACATGAACGGGATGGACAAGAGCACAGACGAATTGTTAGCTATGCTGAAAACTGCGAAGGCTGGTATGCCGAACAACACCAACCATGTGATGGTGGTGACTAAGACCAGTAGTTTCAGAAAGAAGGGCAAAGGCAAGAAAGCCAAGGGCGCCAGTAAGACCGATACACCGGTAAGGCTGACGCTCAAGGAAAACTGAAAGGTTGCCCGACTAAAGAGACAGTGTGTTTCTTCTGTAAGGAAAAGGGGCATTGGAAGAGAAATTGCAAGAAGTACTTGGTAGAGTTAAAGAAGACTAGCTAGTCTAGCAAAGGTATAAGTGTTATACAGGTTATAAATGTTTTTCTTGCTGGTCCTGACTCTAAGTCATGGGTATTTGATACCGAATCAGTTGCTCATATTTGCAATACGATACAGGGACTTCAGAGGACGTGAAGACTAGCAAAAAAATGAAGTACATATGCGCGTCGGGAACGGTATTCCAGTTGCCGCTCAAGCCATCGGTGTCATGCCCCTACGTCTACCTTCAGGATTCACTTTAGGACTGAATAATTGTTATTTTGTTCCAGCATTATGTAAGAACATTATATCATGATCTTGTTTATTACGTGATGGATATTCCTTTAAGTCAGAGAACAATGGTTGTTCCATATATTTGAAGAATATGTTTTATGGATTTGCACCCATTGTGAATGGGTTATTCGTTATGGATCTTGAATATAGTAATGTTGTCTTTAACATTGAGGCTAAACGTCTTAAGAAGACTAATCAAAATACCACATTTTTGTGGCACTGCTGTCTTCGCCACATCGGAAAGAAAAGCATGCAGAAGCTCCACAATGATGGAGTTTTGTAGTCTTTTGACTTCGAATCATGTGACACATACGAAGCTTGTTTGATGGGTAAAATGTCCAAGATGCCGTTCACTGGACATGTTGAACGGGCGAGTGACTTGTTAGAAATAATACATACTGATGTATGCAATCCAATGAGTGTACCGACACGCAGTGGATATCTTTACTTCGTAACTTTTACTGATGATTTATGTAGATATGGTTATGTTTACTTAATGAAGCAAAAGTCGAAAACTTTTGAAAAGTTCAAGGAGTTTCAGAACGAAGTGAAAAATCATCGTGAAAGGAAGATCAAATTTCTACGATCAGATCATGGAGCAGAATACCCAAGTCACAAGTTTAGCAAACATCTTAGTGGGTGTTGAATCATTTCACAACTTATGCCGCCCAAAACTCCACTGAGAAATGGAGTGTCCGAGAGACGTAACCAAACCCTGTTAGACATGGTAAGGTCTATGATGTCTTTAACATAATTCCCTTTATCTTTTTATGGTTACACTTGAGAAACCATTGCTTTCACGTTAAATAGAGCACCATCCAAGTCAGTTGAAACGATGCCATATGAGATATGGCTTGGGAAGAAACCCAATCTATCATTTCTTAAAATTTGGGATGCAATGCATATGTAAAACATTTGCAACCAAACAAACTCGATCCCAAATCAGACAAATGCTACTTTGTTTGTTATCCCAAAAACACTATTGGGTATTCCTTCAACCACCGCACCAAAGGCAAAGTGTTTGTCACTAAGAATGGAGTATTTCTCAAGAAAGAGTTTCTTGCAAAAGAAGTGAGTGGGAGGACGACAGAGCTTGACGAGATTATTGAATCTTTGGCAATGGGACCAAGGGTTGATTCGTCGAAACTAGTTCTGGTGGTCACCCCTTCAACTAAACCGAGAGCTCCTGCAAGTGATGCAGGAACTTCGAGCAAGTCTGTAGCTGAACTACGCAGGACAGGAAGAACTCAATCAGAACCAGAGTGGTTCCATAGAGAGGTATTCATCATGGAAGATGATGAACCTGCGAATTACATGGAAGCAACGATGGGCCCTAGCTCCACTGAATGGCTTAAGACCATGAAATCCGAAATGGAATTCATGTACCAAAATCAAGTTTGGAACTTGGTAGTCCCTTCAGAGGGTGTGAAACCTATAGAATGTAAATGGATTTTCAAAAGGAAAACTGATGCGGATGGTAATGTGACTTTCCATAAAGCTCGACTTGTCGTGAAAGTTTTTTGACAAGTTTAAGGAGTTGACTATGATGAGACTTTCTTGCTGGTAGCGATGCTTAAGTCTGCGAGAATTTTACTGGCAATTGCTGCATATTTTGATTACGAAATATGGCAGATGGATGTCAAAATGGCTTTCGTAAATTGAAATTTAACCGAGGATGTGTGCATGGTACAACCTGAGCGTTTTGTCAATTCTAAGGATGCTGGAAAGGTATGCAAGCTTTGGAGATCCATTTATGGTCTGAAGCAGACATTTAGGAGCTGGAATCTTTGCTTTGATGAAGTGGTCAAAGAGTTTGGCTTCATCCAAAATGGCGAAGAAGTTTGTGTTTACAAGAAGGAAAGTGGGAGCGCGAAAGAATTTCTGATCCTATATGTGGATGACATATTGTAGATTGGGAGTGACGTGATTTTTCTTAGTAAAATAAAAGAGTCATTGAAAAAGAGTTTTTCAGTGAAAGACTTAGGCGAAGCGGCGTATATACTAGGTATTAAAATCTATAGAGATAGATCAAGACGCCTGATAGCGGTAAGCCAGAGTATGTACATTGACAACGTTTTAAAGAGGTTTTAAATGGACAATGCCAAGAAGGGCTGACTCCCAATGTCACATGGCACTGTACATAGCAAGAGTCAGTACCATTTGCTTCTGCAATCAGGTTAATTATGTACGCCATGATTTGTAAAAGACCTTAGACCATGACTGATCCAGCGCAGGGTCATTGGATAACAATTAATAATATCTTAAAGTACCTTAACGGGACTAAGGAAATGTTCCTAGTGTATGGAAGTGATGAAGAGCACATTGTAAGAGGTTACACTGATGCAAGCTTCTTGACTGACCCAGACGACAACAAATCTCAACCGGGCCATATTTTCACACTCAATGGTGGTGTTGTCACAGCCCTAGAATAATTGCATGTGATTGGTTGCATTAGTGAGCATCATGCATCATATTTAAAAAATCTGAAACTTGAATTGAGGAAATCTTAAGCCTCAGAAATTTTAACAAAATGGGCAAAGAACCCTAAAATTTCATTCAATGAACCAAAAATGCCCTTCATTAATGTTTGATAATTTTGGAAAGGATTTTGATCTAAACAAAAAATAGTGAACATTTTTAAGGAATATTTTGGGCACTTAATTTAAATCATTACTGTATTTGAGTTTGGATTTATATTCATAATATACAGAATATATTTTCAAATAACTCTGAAATATTTTATGTGCATTTGGAAAAGTCCATTTAGCAACATAAAAATATTCAAAGGGTTTTGGCACTGTTTTGATTATGTTTTGAAATTGAAACAGTGGCAAATGAATAAAAATAGAAACAAAAGAAGAATAAAAAGAAAAGAGAAAGCTCACCTGTACCGGCCCATCAGGAGAGAAGCCAGGCCCAGACCACCTCCTCCTCCTGTCATCTTCCTCCTCTGGACAGAAAGACAGGGGAGCCTGGTCACCGCGCGCGCACGCTCTCTGCCACCTCCTGCTTCCCGCTCCGCGTCGACGACGTGGATAGACTCGCGAGAGTCGTCCAAATCGAGCCGGCCACCTCTCACTTCCCCCCTCACTCTCCCTCGCCTTCCTTCGCCATGGCCGTAGTGCCCGTAGCCGCGCTGTCGTGAATCGCGCGGCCATAGCCTCCCCTATGCCCCCTCGACGTGTCCTCGAGCTCCGCTTCAACGCCATCCTTCTCCACGCCGAAGATTGCGGCCCTGGGAGCCCTACATCACCGTCACCGTCGTTGTTTCCATCGTTGGCCACCGAAGCTCTCCGACGTTGATTCGCTGCAAGCAGGCCTTCCCCGAGCCAACCAACCAGCTACTCCGCCTCCCTGTGAGCTCCGCTTAGTTTCCCCCCTTACCTCCTCGTCACGCGCATTCTCTAGCTAGCTCGTCCACCGTGCCGAGCTTCGGCCACCTCCATGGGCCATGATCTCCATGCTCACGAGCTGCTCCGCTCGAACCAGCCGCACCGGAGTGCTTGATACGTCTCCAATGTATCTATATTTTTTTATTGTTTCATGCTATTATATTATCAATCTTAGATACTATTTATGCAATTTTATATAATTTTTGGGAACTAACCTATTAACACAGTGCCCAGTGCCAGTTCCTGTTTTCTGCATGTTTTTTGTTTTTCAGAGAATCAATACCAAACGAAGTCCAAACATGATGAAACTTTACGGTGATTTTTTCTGGACTAGAAGGGACCCTAGAAGGTTTGGGAGGAGGCCAGAAGCCTTACGCGAGAGCCACGAGCTCATAGGGCGCGCCCCAGGGGGGTAGGCGCGCCCCTTGAGCTCGTGACTCCCATGCAACTCCGTTTGACCTAATTCCACCTCTATAAATTCGCAAATATTCCAAAACCAATAGAGAGCCACCCGAAACAATTTCTCTTCCACCGCAAGCCTCTGTTCTTCTACGATCCGATCCGGAGGCCTTTTCCGGTAATCTGCCGGAGGGTGAATCGATCACGGACGGCCTCTACATCAACCTTGTTGCCCTTTCGATGATGTGTGAGTAGTCTACCATAGACCTACGGGTCCATAGTTATTAGCTAGATGGCTTTTTCTTTCTCTCCGATCTTCAATAAAATGTTCTCCTTGATCTCCTCGGAGAGCTATCTGATGTAATCCTCTTTTGCGGTGTGTTTGTTGGGATCCGATGAATTGTGGGTTTATGATCAGATTATTCATTGAAAGTAATTGAGTCTTTTCTGAACTTTATTATGCATGATTGTTATAGCTTTGTATTTCTCTCCGATCTATCCGTTTGGTTTGGCCAACTAGATTGATTTATCTTTAGCAGGAGAGGTGCTTTGTAGTGGGTTCAATCTTGCGGTGTCCTCACCTCGTGATAGAAGGGGTAGCCAGGCACGTATTTGTATTGTTGCCACTAAGGGTAAAATGACGGGGTTCAATCATATTGCTTGGTTTTATTCTGTCTACATTATGTCATCATACCTCATGCATTACTCTGTTTGTCATGAACTTAATACGTAGAGAGGCAAGCATAGAAGCGCTGTTGAAGTGGAGTAATAGTACTAGATGCAAAATCATTTCGGTCTACTTGTCAAGGATGTAATGCCTATATACATGATCATTGCATGAATAACATCATAATTATGCGATATTCTATCAATTGCACAACTGTAATTTGTCTACCCACCGTATGCTATTCTTACGAGAAAGAAGCCTCTAGTGAAAACTATGGCCCTCGGGTCTACTTTTATCATATTGCTAAAACCTTATTTACCTTGCTGCAATTTTACTCCTTTTATTTTACTTTGCAGTTTACCTATCTACCATTATCAGATTTAATCCTTGCAAGTAAGTAGTTCAAGGGGATTGACAACCCTCTTGGCCTTGTTTGGTGCAAGTATTTGCTCTTGTGTGTGTAGGTGTTGTTGACAAGGCATTTGTGTGATTCTCCTATTGGTTCTATAACCTTGGTTCTCACTGAGGGAAATACTTATCGCTACTATATTGCTCCACCCTTCCTCTTCGGGGAAAATCCCAACGCAGCTCACAAGTAGCAGAAAGAATTTCTGGAGCCATTGCTGGGGCACATCATGAAATACCTACAAGGTTCCTTCACACAAATTATCATTTACTTGCTCTACTTTATTTGCCTTTAATTAGTTTTATTAGTCTCGTTATAAAAAAAATCAAAAAACACAAAAATAATTTATTTTGCTAGTTTGCTTTCTTGCTTGCTTTGCCACTATGTCTCAAGAAAACACTAAGCTGTGTGACTTCTCAAATACTAATAACAATAATTTTATTAGTACTCCAATTGCTCCTCCCGCCTCTAGTGCTGAGTCATATGATATTAATGCTACATTTCTAAATCTTATTATGAAAGAACAATTTGCCGAAAACCCTAATGAAGATGCTGCATCCCATCTTAATACCTTCATTGAATTATGTGATATGCAAAAGAAAAAAGATGTGGATAATGATATTGTTAAGTTGAAATTATTTCCTTCCTCGCTAAGAGACTGTGCTAAAACTTGGTTTTCATCCTTACCTCGCAATAGTATTGATTCATGGGATAGGTGTAAGGATGCTTTTATTGCCATGTATTTTCCTCCCGCTAAGATTATTTCTCTTAGAAATCAAATTATGATCTTTAAGAAACTTGAGCAATAACACGTTGCACAAGCTTGGGAGAGAATGAAATTAATGATTAAAAACTGTCCCACTCAAGGATTAAGCTTATGGATGATAATACAAAACTTTTATGCGGGACTTAACTTTGTGTCGAGAAATCTTCTAGACTCTGCTGCAGGTGGTACCTTCATGGGAATTACATTAGGAGAGGCCATGAAGCTTCTTGATAATATGATGACAAATTATTCTCAATGGCACACCGAACGAGCTCCAACTGGTAAGAAGGTAAACTCTGTCGAAGAAGTTGCTACTTTGAGTGATAAAATGGATGCTCTTATGAATATGCTTGCTAGTAAAAATGCTCTTGTTGATCCTAATGATGTGCCACTATCTACTTTTATTGAGCAAAATAATGATGCTATTGATGTGAACTTTATCGCTAGAAATAAGTTCAATAACAATGCTTATAGGGGGAATTTTAATCCTAGACCGTATCTCGGTAATCCCTATAGTAATTATGGTAATTCCTATGGTAATTCATATAATAATAATAGGATACCTACTGAACTTGAGAACAACATTAAATAATTTATTATTTCTCAAAAAGCTTTTAATGCCATGGTAGAAGAAAAACTACATAAAGTTGATGATATGCCTAGAAATATGGATAGTATTCCTCATGATGTGGAAATGTTGTTACTAAATCTCTAAAGTCTATTCAAGTCTCCATGAATTCCTAGAGAATCACTAGGATAAGAGCTAAGCGAGAATTCCTAGAAAAAGCGATTCCACTCGGTTTTTATCATAACCATGATGAAGATATTAAAATGATTGGTGTTTCACCTATTGAATCTTTGTTTAGTAATATAAAACTTGATGAAAAAGGGACTGGAGATGAGTTAACTTTAGCTAGAAGGTGTCCCAATTGTTCGGAGGGTGATGATCTTAATGATAAAAAAAGAAAAGTGGGTTTGAAGAGGTCAAAACTTTAAATAGGATATGCCCACTACTTTGGATTACAAGGACTTTAATTATGATAATTGCTCTATGATTGAATGTATCTCCTTGTTGCAATCCATGATGAACTCACCTAATGCTTACGAACAAAATAAAGCTTTTACTCAACATATTGTCGAAGCTATGATCAAACCTCATGAAGAAAAGCTAGAATTAGAAGTATCAATACCTAGAAAATTACAAGATGAATGGGAACCTACTATTAAATTAAAGATTAAATATTATGAATGCAATGCTTTGTGTGATCTAGGTGCTAGCGTCTCTACTATACCAAAATCTTTATGTGACGTGCTAGGTCTCAACGATATGAATGAATGTTCCCTCAACTTGCATTTAGCGGATTCAACTATTAAGAAACCATTGGTTAGAATTAATGATGTACTTATAATAGCAAATAGAAATTATGTTCCCATGGATTTCATTGTGCTAGATATTGAATGCAATCCGTCTTGTGCTATAATACTTGGTAGGCCTTTCCTAGGAACCATAGGTGCTATTATTCACATGAAAGAAGGAAATATAAGGTTCCAATTTCCGTTAAATAAAGGGATGGAACACTTCCCAAGGAAGAGAATTAAACCACCATATGAATCGATTATGAGGGCCACCTATGGAATTAATTTTAAGGATGACAATACTTGAAACAATGCATTATGCCTAGCTAGGGGCATAAAACAATAACGCTTGTTGGGAGGCAAACCAATAGTTATATTAAATTTTTTCTTTTACTTTATGTTTTGTGTGATGACATAATTATTTCTACCACAATGATTGTGTTTTTATATTTTAATTAGTGTTTGTGCCAAGTAAAGTCTTTGGGATGTTTTGGATGATAGTTGATTTGATTCTGTGCAAAAACAGAAACTTTTGCGCCCAGTACAGAAAATACTATAATTTACTGGAACATGCTTTCGATCTGAAATTTTACACGTGATTGATATACAAATTTTCTACATTGTCCTAATTTTTCAGAATTTTTTGAATTACAGAAATACGATTCTTATTCAGATCATTACAGACTATTCTGTTTTAGACAGATTCTGTTTTATATTGCATAGTGTGCTTATTTTAATGATGCTATGGATTATATCGGGGGGTATAAGTTATGGAAGAGTTAGAATACAGTAGGTATTATGCAAGAATAATTATGAATGAGTTTGCAACAGTACCTAAAGTTTATGATTTGTCTATTATACTAATGGATCTCACGAGGTTTCTGTTGAGTTTTGTGTGCTGAAGTTTTCAAGTTTTGGGTGAGATCATGATGGATGAAGGAATAAGGAGTGGCAAGACCCTAAGCTTGGGGATGCCCAAGGCACCCCAAGGTAATATTCAAGGAAGACCCAATCGTCTAAGTTTGGGGATGCCCCGGATGGCATCCCCTCTTTCGACCACAATTCATCGGTATGTTACTTGGAGCTATATTTTTATTCATCACATGATATGAGTTTTACTTGGAGAGTCTTGTTCCATAGTTTTATTTTGTTTGCTTGTTAGTTTGCCACAATCATTATTTGCTGGACACACCTTTTTGAGAGAGACACACATTCATCATAATTTGGTAGAATACTCTATGTGCTTCAATTATATCTTTTGAGCTAGGCAGTTGCTCTTGTGCTTCACTTATATTTGTCAGAGCACGGCAGTGGTTATATTTTATAGAAATGATTGCATTCTCATGCTTCACTTATATTTTGAGCTAGGTAGTTGCTCTTGTGCTTCACTTATATTTGTTAGAGCACGGCAGTGGTTATATTTTATAGAAATGATTGCACTCTCATGCTTCACTTAAATCTTTTTGAGAGTCTTGAATAGGAAGTGGTAATGAGCACGGGTTATAAGACTAGTCAGAAAAGGATAGGTATTTAAGAGTGATATAATAAAAACATTCATGTAGATCACTAAATATGAAACGTGTGATTTAATTATATTGATGTAATAATATGAAAGGGTATTGGTACATGATCATTGGTTAGTAGAAATATCGATATTTAAAGCTTGTTATTAACTACTCACTTAAGTGTCCAACATGGCATGACGGGGATGCGTGAGCATTTTTATGTCTGATTGAAATCCTATGTGCTGTTTGAATCAGAGGCGCGCGGTGGTTAACTCCTACCAACCTCCTCCCTAGGGGCATGCGAGTAGTACTTTGCTTTGAGGGCTAATAAAGCTTTCACAATAAGTATATGAGTTCTTTATGACTAATGTGAGTTCATGGACAAGTACGCACTCCCACCTTTTCGCATATTGCTAGCCTCTTCGGTACCGTGCATTGCCCTTTCTCACCTCGAGAGTTGGTGCAAACTTCACCGGTGCATCCAAACCCCGTGATATGATACACTCTATCACACATAAGCCTCCTTATATCTTCCTCAAAACAGGCACCATACCTACCTATCATGGCATTTCCATAGGCATTCCGAGATATATTGCCATGCAACTTCCACCGTTCCATTCTATGACATGTGTGTTCATCATCATATTGCTTTGCATGATCATATAGAGCTAAGATGATATTCGTGGCAAAACCACCGTTCATCATTGTAATACATGTCATGCTAGATCATTGCACATCCTGGTACACTGCCAGAGGCATTCATATAGAGTCATATTGTTCTAGTTATTGAGTTGTAATATCGAGTAGTAAGTAAATAAAAGTGTGATGATCATCATTATTAGAGCATTGTCCCAGTGAGGAAAAGAATGATGAAGACTAATGAGTCCATGCAAAAGCAGGGATGAGGTTCATGATATTGTTCTAAAAAAAGAAAGAAAGAAAGAAAAAATGGAAAGAAGGAAAAGAAAGAAAGAAAAATGAGAGAAAAAGAGAGAAGGGGCAATGGTACTATCCTTTTACCACACTTGTGCTTCAAAGAAGCACCATGTTCTTCATATAGAGAGTCTCTTGAGTTATCACTTTCATATAATAGTGGGAAATTTTCATTATAGAACTTAGCTTGTATATTAAAATGATGGGCTTCCTCAAATGCCCGAGGTCTTCGTGAGCAAGCAAGTTGGATACACACCCACTTAGTTTCATTTGAGCTTTCATACACTTATAGCTCTAGAGCATCCGTTGCATGGCAATCCCTACTCCTCACATTGATATCGATTGATGGGCCTCTCCATTGCCTATTGATCCACTGAGTTGATTGATAACCCACAAGTATAGGGGATCGTTTGTAGCCTTTTTTGATAATTAAGAGTGTCAAACCCAATGAGGAGCTAAAGGTAGAATTTATATTCTCTTCAAGTTCTATCGACCACCGATACAACTCTACGCACACCAACGTTTGCTTTACCTAGAAACAAGTAATAAACTACTTTGTAGGTGTAATAGGATAAGTTTGCAAGATAATAAAGAATGTGTAAATAAAAGTTAGGGGCTGTTTAGATAAAGAAACAATTAAGTTAGTTTGTTTTAGTAGAGAGCTTTTTGTAACACAAGAGAAGGATTTGTCCATAGGCAATTGATAACAAGATCGATAATCATTATTGCAATTTTATATGAGGGAGAGGCATGAGCTAACATACTTTCCGTACTTGGATCATATGCACTTATGATTCAAACTCTAGCAAGCATCCGCAACTACTAAAGATCATTAAGGTAAAACCCAACCATAGCATTAAGTAACAAGTCCTCTTTGCTCCCATACGCAAAACCCCCCTTACTCGGGTTTAAGTTTCCGTCACTCTCGCAACCCACTATAAGAGAATCATGAACGTATAGCAAAACCCTACAACGGTAATCCCCCATGTGTGCATGGCCCGGAGGGCACGATGGGACAGCACCAAAATAAAACATACAACTCAAACCAATCACAATCATAAATCAACCCATAGTACAAAATGAATCTACTCAAACATCATAGGATGGCAACACATCATTGGATAATAATATGTGGCATAAACCACCATGTTCAAGTAGATATTCAAGCAGGAAAAGGAGGGTTACACCGCTGCATAGATGGGGAGAAACTTGGTGGTGACGGCGGCGAAGTTGTTGGTGAAGATTGTCGTCACGATGGTTCCCCTGGAGGCACTCCGGTGCCACCGGGAGAGAGGGGGAGAGGGCCCCTCTCCTTCTTCTTATTCCTTGGCCTCCCCCTAGATGGGAGGAGGGTTTTCCATCTAGTTCTTGGCCACCATGGCTCCCGGAGGGCAGGAGCCCTCCGAGATTGGATCTCTCCCTGATTCTCTTCCGTTTCTGCCTCCTGTTTTCTGGCCCTTCACCGTTTCTTAAATTCTCAGAGATCCGTAACACCGATTGGGCTGCAATTTTAGCACGATTTTTATCTGGATATTAGCTTCCTTGCAGCCTAAAGATACCCCCAACCGACCTTAGAGGGAGTCACAAGTGCAGGGGGTGCGCCTACCCCCCTGGGGTGCGCCCGGTTAGCTCGTCGCTCCTGTGGGCCACCCCTTCTATTGATTCTGGCGCCCAAAAATCACATATATTCCAAAAAAATCTTCATAAAATTTTATCATATTTGGACTTCGTTTGATATGGATTTTCTGTGAAACAAAAAAATGCAAAAAACTAGAACTGGCACTGGGCACTGGATCAATATGTTAGTCCAAGAAAATCATATAAATTGTTGCCAAAAGTATGGGAAAGTTGTAAAATATTGGCATGAAACAATCAAAAATTATAGATATGACAAAGATGTATCAACATCCCCAAGCTTAATTCCTGCTCGTCCTTGAGTAGGTAAATGATAAAAAGATATTTTTTGATGTGGAATGCTACCTAGCATAATCTATATCATCTATACCTATACTAATTATAGACTCCCAAGAAATTACCACGTTAATTGGAAATTAGGAGCCGTTTATCTGGTGGGACCAAATTATTATGGTGTAGATCTTCCGATAACTCTGTAAACATTACCGCGTTATTAAACATAAAATCCTAGGAATTGTTAGAGTCCGTTAGATGAATTAGAAATTGTAAAAAAAAAGGATTTGTAGATCGGAGCATCTCTCCCTACCTCTCATGACTCTCTCTTTCCCAATATAAAAACTTATCTCATAATTCTGCTAAATATCCCGATCTTGCAAGTCCTCCCCGGCGGCCACCCCCCTCCCCCCTTCCCTATTCTCTTCTCTCGATGGGGAGGAGAGGTGCCTATATTCTGCTCCTTGAACCCAACACATGTACGTGCAAAGCTAGATGGTAAGCACACAGGCAAGCAGCTCGATTGATTTTCTGCCTAGCTCATGCACTTACGTCTAACTACAGAGACGTATGTACCTACGCGTAGCTAGATCGCCTCCATGATCAGATCGACTCCCTCAGCGGAAACTCTCGGGAAGAGATAGATGAATCATTCTTCAGATATTCACCATCACCATGGGTAAGGACCAATCCCTCCTCCCCTTCTGATTCCTTCTCATGATTAATCTCACGCAATTTGATATGCACATGATAGGTGTGTAGGTTCTTAGAGCTAGATCGTAAGCACACAAGCAAGCAGCTTGATTGATTTTCCGCCTAGCTCATGTACGTACGTCTAACCACAAAGACGTACCTATGTGCATCCTAATCCGTTTCTTCTGCACCACGATCGAACCGGCCCCCTCGGCAGAACCTCTCGGCAAGAACAAGACACACACACAACTCGAATCGATGGACTGAAAGCAGCCGGGGCATGAGGCTCCTGTTTCTCTTTATTGCTTTTTCTGATGATAGGTTACAAGGGGGGTTACATGTATATATATATTACTAACCTAGACCTATTCCAAACTGACTAGGTATAGTTATCCTACATGGACACACATAGGTGGACAGGGATTAAGTCTAACATCGTGTGTGCTGTGCAACGACATGGGTAAGCGGATTTTTTTCCTATTGCATTAAGACCTATTTGCATTTGTTTATCGACTTGATTCTACTGGTTTGTAATTTCAAGATCTTCGTCAATACCAACAAGACATCATGTGCGGATGGTTGTCGTGCAGACTGATGCTGCTGCTGCTTTTGATTTCCAGGGCCGGCTACAAAACGATAGGCATGCAGAGTGCCTCTCCAAATTTTTGAGAGCAAATTGTGCAGAATCTATCGATGTTAGCTTGGTTCAGTTTTGGGTAATGAAATTATCATAATGCATAGTACGAAGGAAAGCAGTGGAGGACGAGGGAGGAGGATAACACGAGTAGTTGACTAGCCATGCTATTGCTAATTAAATATTTCAGGAAGTCCAGCTGCCGGCCCGGATGGTGTGGCCGTTGGCAGCTTCGCCTGGTGTTGAGTAGCAGCAATCAGGTACTTGATAATCCATGGACATATTGTCTCCTACGGGAAGGCGAGCCCGTCTTCTATTTAAAAACTCCGAATCTACTTGATGGCCGCTTATTTCAGATAAACTAATGACAATGGAGAGTACAAATTAAAGCAGTAGTGGCATCAACCAAGTACTGATAGTCATGTATTCTTTGAATATTCAGTTATGAGACTAAACTAATTTTGCTTCTCTGCATTATTGCATGCTGCGTTCAGTTTATAAAAGATTTCCTCCTTATTACTATCTTCCACATTTTTATCTTGGTGTCATTGCATGAATTCAGTTTAGCTATTATTCACTGTGCCCCATATCTGCACTTATTTAGCTGAGCTGTCGTCTACTTCTATATGGAATTGGTCATGGTTTTGAGTGCACTATATATGAAGTCAGAAGGATATTGTGTGATCCACGTCTTCAACAACACAATGGGATTCATATTCCAAGATGTATTAATGCATTTTATTATTTAGCAGCCCGCCACTCACGTCCATGGGGTCTTGGCCATAACCACAAGGTAGCCTATAGATGTTGTTACCACATGACCCTCGGTGAGCTCACATGTTGATGAGCAAGATGTTGACTCACGGGGTGAACTACTGAGGATAAGATGTAATCATGACAGAATGCTTGATCTTGTGTCCGGAGAGTAATTACCGGTCGCAGCTCCATGAGGTGTGTATGGGTATGTGTCTTAAGGTATACATCAAGTGGGTTTGATCTCCTATATGTGCTAGGAGTTCATTGCTTCAGTTAATTTCTTTCTTAATCATTCATATGGTTAATACTTTGACACATAGTGTCATATAAGCCTACACATGTCTCATTTTTTCCACAGAATTTTAACAATAATTAATAGAAAAATATATATGCTGAAATTCCCATACTAATTAATATACTCCTAGCTAGAAGGTAATACTTAAAACTAAGCCTTCTGTGCATCATAGTTGAAAGAGATCTCATGCACACACAATTAACTATATCATATTCAAGTATACATATATATGTGTGTGTACTTCCAACAGCTAGAAATCCCCACTTTACATACAGAAAAATGTATAGAAAAACCATGCCATATATATCCAACATATGTCAATGGAAAAATCTACATAAATCTAAGAAAGAGAAAAAATAGTTTCTTTTGACGTTATGTATGTCTCTTCAATAACACTTCTTTCCTAATAGAAATCTATGAATTTGCTCCCTTTATGAAAGTAAAAATTAATGTCCTCATGGAATACATTTTCTATAAGTATACGAAGTTCACACCAGCATCTACATAACTGATATGCAAACATCCAACAAAAAATTAACAAACACCGAAGACTACATTGGTATCCATGTTTGGCAGAAACTCCTTTGGTATCTTGCTCCATATATACAAGCACAACGTTGTTAGCAATTATCTGAGTAATTCCTTTGTTGACCACTACACCATTAGCCAAAGCAAACAAACCAAAGTTACCATGCCTCCGTTTTAAATCTGGAGTTTAGAAAATTTTGTCCATCAGACCAAACTATTACTTATTTTTAACCATGGGATGAAGCACCAGTCTCTCCTGGCCTCTTTCATCTCCATAACTTCTTGCTTATGTCCTCTATTTGCTATCCAGGAAAAAATATCCAGAAAAGTTAAGTTTGATTCTACAACCATCAGATCTCTTGGCTGCTCATTTGATTGTTGTGTGTTGTGCCAAGCAATAGAAGCCTCCTCTACATCATGTTGCAGTTGGCAAGTTCAAAGTGTTGCTTTGATTCAGGAAAATCAAGATCGAGAAGCACATGGTGACCACCATAAACATAGCCGTCACAAGCCGCCTCCATCCATTCTACAACATTGGATGGTGAAATGGCACCACAGGACACAACCATGCAGGATTACTATTTTTTCTGGACCATTCTATTGAGGTTTTCATTTGATGTAAAAACAGATGCATTACTTCTCCCTACCATGTGTCCATCAGGCATGTATGCAAAGCACATCTAGGCGTGCCATCATACTATAGCCCATGCGTGTTTGATATAATATAATTTTGTTGTGCATGCTAGGTTTACAACTTATTTCTAACATCAAGATTTGGAGATTGGAACAATAAAAAAAAATTACAGAACATATATCATGTTTGGTATTTACTATTTTATGCCTACAAAATGTACAAGTATATTTATTACAAAATAGGGATAAAACATAGATAAATATCTAGCCCGTGCAGGTGCACGGGTTGACGACTAGTGTAATCTAATCATGGTATGAATATTAAGATACGAGTGATTCAGGGTAATAGTCTATCAATTTGATATTGAAACAATAATACGAAACATGCGTGTATTTCATCATTGCCTTTCATAATAATGGAGCTAAAGGAAACAGCCTCTATACACTTAGTTGTGGTAAGCATGACACGCTCGTTCTTCCCTGCATAGATATATCAAATCAAGAGTACCCCGGTGCCAAACCAAGCAATTGTATCATACTTTTTCACACGCTTCAGCATTTTCAACTTCACTCAATACACGAGCGCGAGCCATGGACTTAGCACTTTTGGTTGAATAGAGAATGATGGTAGGGGTTCAAGAGAAGACAAAAATAGAGAAAGTCTAGCATCAACTCGGTGGATCATTAGGCCATGGAGATGCCTTTCAATCGATATCGATGTGAGGAGTAGGGATTGCCATGCAACAAATGCACTAGAGCTATAAGTGTATGAAAGCCCACTACTGACACTAAGTGGGTGTGCATCCAACTTGCTTGCTCATGAAGACCTCGGGCATTTGAGGAAGCCCATCATCGGAATAAACAAGCCAAGTTCTATAATGTGAAAATTCCCACTAGTATATGAAAGTGACAAATCATGGAGACTCCCTATATGAAGAACATGGTGCTACTCTGAAGCACAAGTGTGGTAAAATGATAGTAGTGTGCCCCCTCTCTCTTTTTCTCTCATTTTTTTTGTTTTCTCCTTTTTTTTCTTTTTTTCTCTTTTTTTGGTGGGCATTTTTTGGCCTTTTTTTCTTTTCTTTTTATATCCTCACAGGTAGGGGCAACACTCTAGAAGGCATCACACTTTTATTTACTTACAACTCGATAAACTGAAAGAATATGACTCTATATGAATGCCTCAGGCAGTGTACCAGGATGTGCAATGATCTAGCGTATCGAAGATATCAAAAACCGGACAAGCCATGAAAATATCATGCTAGCTATCTTACGATCATGCAAAGCAATATGACAATGAATTCTCAAGTCATGTATATGATGATGGTGGAAGTTGCATGTCAATATATCTCAGAATGGCCATGGAAATGCCATGATAGGTAGGTATGGTGGCTGTTTTGAGGAAGGATATAATGAGGCTTATGTGTGATAGAGCATATCATATCACGGGATTTAGATGCACCGGCGAAGTTTGCACCAATTCTCGAGGTGAGAACAGGCAATGCACGGTACTGAAGAGGCTAGCAAAATATGGATAGGTGGGAGTGCTTAAGTCCACAAACTCACATTAGTCATAAAGAACTCATATACTTATTGTGAAAATTGAAAAGACCTGAAGCGAAGTATTACTCACATGCCCCAAGGGAGGAGGTTGGGAGGAGTTAACCATCATGCGCCCCTGATGTAGACAACACAAAGGATCAATCAATGATAAAATATGCTCTGACCTCACCGCTAATGTCAGCGGCCACCACTTTACATGCGTGAGGATTTACTTGCGTAAAGACTTACTTCCCTTAACAACATTATTAATACTCAACTTTAATTCTTTTACTAGCATGCGACAATATTACCACCTCAATATCGCAAAACTATTGCAAGGAATCAGACATATCATATTCAGTGATCTACATGTTTTATGTAGGATTTTATGACTAACCATGTGAATGACCAATTCCTGTTAATTCTCTAAGCAGATATAAGTGAAGCATGAGAGTTTAATTCTTTCTAAAAAAGACCATAACAAAGCTTTAACAAATATAAGTGAAGCAAAAGTGCATTCTACAAATAATGGTTTTCCAAATGTAAAGAGACAAGTATCCAAACTTCAAATGATATAAGTGAAGCACCTGAAGCATTCTATAAAGCCATACTCAAGAGATATAAGCGAAGTGCAAGGAGCATTCTATAGATCAACCAAGGACTATCTCATACCAGCATGGTGCATAAAATAAAATAAAAAATAAACACAAAAGATGCTCCAAGAATTTACGCATATCATGTGAACAAAACAAAAACCGAGACATAGAGATAATTGTCGAGGAAGAAAGATGGGATGCCTTCCGGGGCATCCCCAAGCTTAGACGCTTGAGTCTCCTTGAATATTTAATTGGGGTGCCTTGGGCATCCCCAAGATTGAACTCTTCACTACTAGAAAAAAGGCTGTTAGTGGCTCACCAGTTTTTGCTATTAATGGTGCACTATAGGTGCGCCACAAGTAACAAATAGTAATGGCGCACATTTGGTGCGCCATTAGTATCCCAGATAATAGTGGCGCACCACATAGTGCGCCATTACTATGCCTAGAAATGCGCCATTACTATCTGACTTAGTAATGGCGCACCACATAGAAGTGCGCCATTACTATCTGACTTAGTAATGGCGCACCACATAGAAGTGCGCCATTACTAACAATTTTTTTTCAAAAAAAATTTCAGAATTTTTTTTTTCAAATTTTTTTCAGAATTTTTTTTTTCGTTTTTTTCTTAATCTCGGGTCACTATGGCTTAATCTCGGGTCAATATGCTTAATCTCAAGTCAAATCGCACTCCATGGTCAAACTTCCCGGAAGGTCATCCATCCTCACACTACTCCAGCCTAAGCACGCTTAACTTCTCAGTTCTATCCAACCCCAGCACCAGCTCACTTAACAGGCACTTGTTGATATATCTATCATATCAATCCTATTAAACCTTGTTGATGTCTAGGACTTTGTTCATGTTATGAGTGTGATGAAATTTTGAAAAAATATTTCAAACTTCCAGGTCATATTACGTATCATATTTTGAACATTTTTTTCAAAAAAAAAATTCGAAACCAATTTTTTTTTTCTGTTACTAGTGGCGCAACTAGCAAATGGTGCGCCATTAGTAAGTTTGAATTTTTTTTCCATTTTCCCCCCTCTAGATCTTAAAAGCCCCGTATCTTTTATTCTGTTAGGTTTTTGGGGATTCTAAAAATCTTCAACGGGGTAATCCCCGTTGAATTTGGATATAACTTTTCGAGTAGATGATTTTTCATATAAAAAACTTTTTCATCGGAGTTCGTATGCAAAAGTTATGCCCATTTTACAAATTCTCGAGAGATTTTGCAAAAAGTCGAAAATTCAAGTTTTTAAATTTTGCTAACAACTAGACCACATATCACATGGGAATCTTATTTTCTTTTATTTTTTTGACATTTCTATCATTTTCTTTTAATTTTTTTGAAACTGAAAAGGCGTTCCACCGGGGGGGGTGCATTTGGTGAATTTTTTGGCCACCTCAGAAAGTTAGTAGTGGCGCACCGTGGGTGTGGTGCGCTATTACTAGTTAGAACTAGTAATGGCGCACTTTCCCCTGTTGCGCCATTACTAGTTTTGAAAAAAAAAATGTTAGTAGTGCCGCACCATGGGTGTGGTGCGCCATTACTAGTTAAAACTAGTAATGGCGCACTTTCCCCTGGTGTGCCATTACTAGTTTTGAAAAAAAAATGAAAAAAATATTTGTTAGTAGTGGCGCACAGAGGGTGTGGTGCGCCATTACTAGTTAAAACTAGTAATGGCGCACTTTCCCCTGGTGCGCCATTACTAGTTTTGAAAAAAAAAATTGTTAGTAGTGGCGCACCGTTGGTGTGGTGCGCCATTAGTAATATGGCCATTAATGGCGTACCTATATCTGGTGCGCCACTGCTATATAGCAGTGGCGCACCACATACATGGTGCGCCATTAATGTCCATATTAGCTATAGCCGTTTTTCTAGTAGTGCTTGCCTCTCCTTATTCTTCTTATATCGATACCTCCTCGATCTTTGAACACTTCATCCACACAAAACTTAACCGAACTTTTTATTAGAGGGGTTAGTACATATAACACCAAATCGCATCATGTCTGGCTGTAACATTATTGTATAATTATAATCAAACATTACCCATTGTATGCTATCACAATTCTATGGCTCCGAAATCAATGGGGCTCAACAAGATTTCAAACATAAGCAGATAAAGAAATTATAACAGCAATCTGTGAAAACAGAACAGTCTGTAAAGATGCAGATGGGAAATATAATTATGTAAATCCAGAAATTCTGAAACATTAGGATGTAATAAACAATTTTCTTAGCAGTACTGTGTAATTTTTTTAGAATTTTTGCATGTTCCAGTAAAATATCATAATTCAAACACTACAACAAAAGTTTCTGTTTTTACACAACACACACCAAACAAGCAATTTAAACACCCTAAAGGTAAAATCTTGGCACATTATTTGTATAATACAATGGATTTGTACAAGGGGATAATTAGTGTTGTTGAAAAGTTTCTGTAATTCAAGATTCACAAAGTTTCCATGGGCATGAACAAAATTCAGGGCACGCCCCCACTTCCACGTTGCTCATCTGTCTCACTTTCACTTTTCTTTTTGAAAAAGTTTTAGGTTCCCCTCTATATTTTTTGTTTTTAAACTTTTTAAAAGCACACAACAGAATAAAATGACTCTCTAAAACTTCCGGGTTGTCTCCCAGGCAGCGCTTTCTTTAAAGCCATTAAGCTAGGCATAAAGTGCTCAAGTAATTGATCCACCCGGATCCCAAGGTATATCAAAGACAATTTTAATTAGCAATGATTTATTATTCAGTAGTGAGGACAAAGCAACATATATCACATAACAATGGAGTCTAAATGTCATCCTATGCATCGGCATGTCATAAAAGAATAATTCATGCACACATAATAAAGGCTGATACATAGCATAAGCAGTTTCTTGCAATTTTATTGTATTGGAAACATAGAGAGGTGGAGATGTAGTTCCTCTCTCATAATAATTGCAAGTAGGAGCAGCAAGCACATGCATATCATATCCATCAAAATCATCATGTGTAATGGAAAAATGCAACCCATCAATATAATCCTTAATAAGTGCAAACTTCTCTAGTTGAGAGAATTCAAAAAGATAATAGTACTATCATGTGTGGGTGCAGTAGCAACAATTTCATGTTTAACATAAGGAATTATAGCAACTTCATCTCCGTAAGCATCATTCATATTGGCATCTTGGCCACAAGCATAGCAAGCATCAATTTCATCAAAAAGGGATATTTCAAATGAATCCAAGGGATCATAGCAATCATCCTTCAGTAAGCACGAAGGGGAATTAAACAAGGTATGAGTTGAAGAGTTACTCTCATTAGAAGGTGGCATGGGTAGCTAATCCGCTCTTCCTCCTTTTGTTCTTCGCTCTCCTCCTCATCTTTTACATCTAATGAGCTCACAGTTTCATCAATTTCTTCTTCCATAGGAGCCTGCAAAACCTTAGTCTCTTCCAGGGCAGCAAACATTCTCTCAATAAATTCATTAACATAAGCATTAGAAGCATAGTTTTCATAGCAAAATTTAAGTATGGCAAAATTTTCAGATTTGTAAAGAGTAATATCATACTTTTCAATCAAAGAAGCAATTTCATATGCACCCTTAAAAGCGACAAATTCTTCAATTTATTCAATATCATAATAACTA
The DNA here is from genome assembly GCA_011799875.1 of Thinopyrum elongatum. Classification (NCBI taxonomy): domain Eukaryota; kingdom Viridiplantae; phylum Streptophyta; class Magnoliopsida; order Poales; family Poaceae; genus Thinopyrum; species Thinopyrum elongatum. The sequence goes on from CM022298.1 coordinate 27,924,553, forward strand.
TAAACACCCTTGGCATAAGAAGATAGGACTTCATTATCATTAAACTCACATAGAAAGGGAAGGTGTTTTTTAGGGTCCTTTCTAGAGCAGCAAGTAAAATAATAATATTCGCATAAGTTCCAAGCATAGCATTTCAAACAATTTATTTGATCCCATAAGAATTTCCCTTTTTGATACAAGCGGTGATGCACAAAATAAGCATGCTCATCTAATGATTTTCTCTCAACTAAGCTAGTTGGGTTTTCAACACGAGCACAGATGGATCGAAGATGATCCAAGTAAAAAGCTTCAGCAGAACGGTAAAATTTGGGTGGTTCTTCAACCACTGGGTTAGCAATTACAACTATTTTTTTTTGGTGTTTTCCATTTCCTACCCATAACTAAAGATAGAAAACAACTTAGAACAGCAAATAAAAACTACTTAGTGATAAATCCAACAAGCGCACACGAGAATATTCACCCCACGCTATTGCTCCCCAGCAACGGTGCCAGAAAAAGGTCTTGATAATCCACAAGTATAGGGGATCGTTTGTAGCCTTTTTCGATAAGTAAGAGTGTCGAACCCAATGAGGTGCTAAAGGTAGAATTTATATTCTCTTCAAGTTCTATCGACCACCGATATAACTCTATGCACACCAACATTTGCTTTACCTAGAAACAAGTAATAAACTACTTTGTAGGTGTAATATGATAAGTTTTCAAGATAATAAACAATGTGTAAATAAAAGTTAGGGGCTGTTTAGATAAAGAAACAATTAAGTTAGTTTGTTTTAGTAGAGAGCTTTTTGTAACACAAGAGAAGGATTTGTCCATAGGCAATTGATAGCAAGATCGGTAATCATTATTGCAATTTTATATGAGGGAGAGGCATGAGCTAACATACTTTCCATACTTGGATCATATGCACTTATGATTGGAACTCTAGCAAGCATCCGCAACTACTAAATATCATTAAGGTAAAACCCAACCATAGCATTATGTAACAAGTCCTCTTTGCTCCCATACGCAACAACCCCCTTACTCGGGTTTAAGTTTCTGTCACACTCGCAACCCACTATAAGCGAATCATGAACGTATTGCAAAACCCTACAGCGGTAATCCCCCATGTGTGCATGGCCCGGAGGGCACAATAGGATAGCACCAAAATAAAACATACAACTCAAACCAATCACAATGATCAATAAACCCATAGGACAAAAAGAATCTACTCAAACATCATAGGATGGCAACACATCATTGGATAATAATATGTGGCATAAAGCACCATGTTCAAGTAGAGATTACAGCGGGAAAAGGAGGGTTACACCGCTGCATAGAGGGGGAGAAACTTGGTGGTGACGGCGGCGAAGTTGTTGGTGAAGATTGCCATCACGATGGTTCCCCCGGCGGCACTCCGGCGCCACCGGGAGAGAGGGGGAGAGGGCCCCTCTCCTTCTTCTTCTTTCTTGGCCTCCCCCCTAGATGGGAGGAGGGTTTCCCCTCTGGTTCTTCGCCACCATGGCTCCCGGAGGGCAGGAGGCCTCCGAGATTGGACCTCTCTCTCCGTTTCTCTTCTGTTTCTTCCCCCTGTTTTCTGGCCCTTCACCGTTTCTTAAATTCCCGGAGATCAGTAACTCCGATTGGGCTGAAATTTTAGCATGATTTTTATCTAGATATTAGCTTCCTTGCGGCTGAAGGATACTCCCAACCGACCTTCGAGGGAGTCACAAGTGCTGGGGGCACGCCTACCCCCTAGGGCGTGCCCTATGAGCTCGTCGCTCTGGTGGGCCACCCCTTCTGTTGATTCTTGCGCAAAAAAATCACATATATTCCAAAAAATTCTTCGTAAAATTTTATTGCATTTGCACTTAGTTTGATATGGATTTTCTATGAAACAAAAAACATGCAAAAAATAGGAACTGGCACTGGGCACCAGATCAATATGTTAGTCCAAGAAAATCATATAAATTGTTGTCAAAAGTATGCGAAAGTTGTAAAATATTGGCATGAAACAATCAAAAATAATAGATACGATGGAGACGTATCATTGATGCGAGCCTTTTCTCCTTTTTGACTTCTCATATATATCTCTACCACCGCATTCTATTCCACCCGTAGTGCTAATGTCCATGTCTCACGCTCATGTATTTAGTGGAGCTGAAAATGTTGAAGTGCGTTAAAATGTATGATCCAATTGCCTGGTTTGACACCGTGGTGTTTATGATTTATATTTATGCGGTGAAGGTGGAGTCATGCCATGCTTACATAATTCAATGAGTTGGGATAACATTCGTTGAGCATCCTATATTTTGAAAAAGTAATGATTATATTCTTGTATTCATGGATATTATTATGATGATATCAATTACTTCATCGTTTCTCAATATTTATACCAAAAAAGATATAACATGATAAACATGCTACGTAGCATTCAACATAAAAAATTCTATGTTTCTCATTTACGTACTTGAGGACGAGCAGGAATTAAGTAACGGGATGCTGATACGTCTCCAACGTATCTATAATTTTTGATTGTTTCATGCTATTATATTATCAATCTTAGATACTTTTCATGCAATTTTATATCATTTTTGGGAACTAACCTATTAACTCAGTGCCTAGTGCCAGTTCCTATTTTCTGCATGTTTTTTTTCCAGAAAATCAATACCAAACGAAGTCCAAACACGATGAAACTTTACGGTGATTTTTTCTTGACCAGAAGAGACCCTCGAAGGTTCGGGAGGAGGCCAGAAGCCTTACGGGAGAGCCACGAGCTCACAGGGTGTGCCCCTTGAGTTCGTGACTCCCACGCAACTCTGTTTGACCTAATTCCACCTCTATAAATTCCCAAATATTCCCAAACCAACAGAGAGCCACCCGAAACAACTTTTCCGCCACTGCAAGCCGTTGTTCTTTCGCGATCCCATCTGCAGGCCTTCTCCGGTAATCTGCGGGAGGGGGAATCGATCATGGAGGGCCTCTACATCAACCTTGCTGCCCTTCTGATGATGTGTGAGTAGTCTACCATAGACCTACGAGTCCATAGTTATTAGCTAGATGGCTTCTTCTTTCTCTCCGATCTTCAATACAATGTTCTCCTTGATCTCCATGGAGAACTATCCGATGTAATCTTATTTTGCGGTGTGTTTGTTGGGATCCGATGAATTGTGGGTTTATTATCAGATTATTCATTGAAAGTAATTGAGTCTTTTCTAAACTTTATTATGCATGACTGTTATAGCTTTGTATTTCTCTCTGATGTATTTGTTTGGTTTGGCCAACTAGATTGATTTATCTTCAGCGAGAGAGGTGCTTTGTAGTGGGTTCAATCTTGCGGTGTCCTCACCTCGTGATAGAAGGGGTAGCAAGGCACGTATTTGCATTGTTGCCACTAAGCGTAAAATGACGGGGTTCAATCATATTGCTTGGTTTTATTCTGTCTACATTATGTCATCATACCTCATGCATTATTCTGTTTGTCATGAACTTAATACGTAGAGAGGCAAGCATAGAAGCGCTCTCGAACTGGAGTAATAGTAGTAGATGCAGAATTGTTTTGGTCTACTTGTCATGGATGTAATGCCTATATACATCATCATTGCCATGAATAACATCATAACTATGCGCTATTCTATCAATTGCCCAACAGTAATTTGTCTACCCACCGTATGCTATTCTTACGAGAGTGAAGCCTCTAGTGAACACTATGGCCCCCGGTTCTACTTTTATCATATTGCTAATACCTTATTTACCTTGCTACAATTTTACTTCTTTTATTTTAGTTTGCAATTTACCTATCTACCATTATCAGATTTAATCCTTGAAGTAACGAGTTCAAGGGGATTGACAATCCTCTCACTACAAGAAATATGTCAACTTGTGACCATCAATATTGGTCACTGAATGTTCATTGTTTTCCATTTGTGACCTTTTTGTGACAAAAAAGATTTGGTCAAAAGCTGACCGTCTTTAATGAAACTTAACGATCTTTCTTCTGAAATGGTCGTAGACATTTACGACAAAAAAAAGGTCGTAGATTCTATGACCAATTGTTTTGGTCACTGGCAACCTGCCCAGGCCACGTCGGATCCAACATGGCAATCTGACGTGGAAAATTTATGACCAAACAAAATGGTTGTAGATCAAAATCAGCCCGGTCCAGTTTTGCGTTTATATGGGCCGAGCCCATCAATTCAGCCCATTTATTATTTTTTCCCTATCAATTTTTGTCAGCTACATGGGTGAAGCCCAATAATTTGGCCTTTTTATTTTCTGGGCCTCAGCCTTTTTAGAGTCCACTTCATTTTTGGGCCTCACTCTTTTTACAATTCATTTCTTTTTTGGGCCTTAGCCTTTTTACAGTCCACTTCATTTTTGGGCCTCAGCCTTTTTGCAGTCTATTTATGTTTTGGGCCTTGGCCTCTATCAATAAGTTGGTCCAACTCATCAGCTTTCTATTTCACATTTTCACAGTACACAAATGACAAATATTTCAAATGAAACAAAACAATATACTTGAAATGATAGCCAAAATTAGCCTATTACAGTCTTTACATAGTGTTCATACAACCAGATGTGCTGACTACTACAGAATACAATATAACTAGCTACGAAGTACAACCAGAACACGAGGCAGATTGATAGATAACCACCACACTTCATCGTCTTCTCTTCCAAACTTCAAGATACAAGTCACCTAGCATTGGGAGGATCACGCATCAGAAGCATATAAAACATCAAACAAAGAAATGAATGGCATGCAGTATGAAAATAAAGATAGCAGTAGTATATTTTAACTTATCTTACAACCATCAATATAGTTTGCTTATAAGAAAACATATGACATGATGCTTATGTGCGCCTAGATTACTAAAGACAAATTGCACACTATGCACTCAATTTGACACTTGCAACAGTTTCATTGTAAACCAATAGTTAAAACTAAAAAGATGCAATGTTGAAATCTAACTCATGACTGTAGCAAGAGTTCTCCCAACAGAACATCACAATTCTGCATTTCTAACCTCTACTTGCAACATTTAATGCTGGCAAGAACATATGGAGGCAGATATAGTTCCTAATGATATTTATATGATCGATGTATTTCTTACTAATAAGGTGCATACAGATGTAGTCTAGGCTGGGGACACACAGGAGTTGAAACATTTCAAACTTAAGAAATGAGAACAAAAAACAAAGCATCAGGTTTGCAAGTTAAAGCAGGCCACAAGGTAACTTCCATGAGGCACTTTGTTGGAATTACAACATGTTACAGTAAAGGTCCATGAAGCTACCAAAATTCTAGAATACCAGGAGATATTAGTTTAGCTGCTGAAAAAACAAACAATTTACTGAGAATGGGTAGTGGTAGAAATACAAATCAAAGTTACTCAGTCATAAGGCATGTGAGCAGGACATGATGAATATGGCATGAAACTCCAGCAATGTAATACTGCAACCAAATAATCATAGTTCAATATCTTTGACATGATGTAATCAAAAGAAGTACTCGAGGGCCTCGAGCACCAAATATTTAAGAAAAGTACAAATTAACAAGTGAACACGGTAGTACCAGACTGAGCTCGAACGATAATGAAATTCTTCAATGTGTAGGTCACACACTTCTGCACCCGAACAAGCAAGTAAAGCTACATTGATTAGTACATGCAGCTAAATTCCACTGAATATTGAATGATATGATCTCAAATCACCTAGATACTAACAGGGGATACTCATGGGAAGATGCATCAGTATGAAGAAACAATGGCTGAGCACAAGGGAGCAAGTTCAGATAACTTGTTTATTAGCATATTAACACAAGGGAGCAAGTTCAAATAACAAAGAGACTGAACAGAAGCTCACCGTGGGAGTCATCCACCCCATGTAGATGCCGAGTGCGGAGAGCCCCAAGAGTAGCAGTAGAGAGAGTAGACTGCAAACCACGAGCAAGTGCGTCAGTCGGCTGAGGGGGCTAGCAATCTTGCTGAAGATTTGAGAGCTCAGGGATCGGGGCCACCATTGCAGCGGTAGTGGAGGCGGGAGGAGACTGGGAGGACGGAGCCTGCGACGAGCTTGCCGGGGAGGAGGGTGCCCGCGCCGGCGAGGTACGCGAGGTAGGAGGCTAGCACCACGGCCGCGCTCCAGGAGGGCACCAGCGCGGCGAGCACGTCGGCGGCGGCGGGGGCGTCCATCCCCATCATCGCAGCGAGAGGGGATCTCAACTAGTCGCTGAGAATGAAGCGAACTGCAGTGGGAGGGGCCGAGCGCGATGAATCTGGAGGCGGCAGAGATGCGAGAGGCCGATGTGATGTGGGGTCGACGGCGGTGGGTGCGGGGGGCAGACCGAGGCAGTGGAGGGTGTGATGCAGAGGTGAGGGAGAGAGAGGCGGAGAGATGCAGGCGCTGCCTTTCTCGGCGACGCGCTGGCAGGCGCTCGAGCTCCGGTGGTCGGAGGCGGTGAAGAGGAATGGGTGGGGCTGCGGTTGTTGTGGATCCCGACGAGGATAGAGGGGAGAGAGCCCGGGGTTGGAGGAGAGGAGGCCGGCGGCGGCGGGTTGGGGGAGAGGAGGCACGCTGCAGGCAGCCCCGTCTCCTCCCACACACACGGCCACACCATCGGAGGTGGGGATGGAACTCCAGGTCGAAGCCTTGGGCTACCATGGCGGATCTGGACCTGCTCGCTCGATCCCCCTCCGTGTTCTCTTGTGATGAAGGGAGGGGACGGGTGAGGGTGGTGGTGAGAGAGGAGGCGGAGGCCATGGCCGGCTACGAGGTCGGTCTGAAGGAGGTAGACTCGGTGGTGCGTGGCGGCGCCGGTGTGGAGAATCGGCGGTGGTGTGCGAGAGAGCCATATCAGTGGGGGATTGGGGTTCATTCGTTGGTTGGTTCATGGGTGGGAGGCAAGGCGGTGGGGGTTGCCTCGATCGGACCTAGAGGAAGAGGGGGTGGGTGGGTGGGTTAGGGTTTTGGTTTCTCGGGAGAAGCTCCACCGTTGGATGGGTGCACGATGGATCGCTCAGATTGCGTCCAATTTGGTTATCCGCGTGAAGGCGGTTCCTCGCGTCTCATTGGCCGACTGTCTCGCGCTTGAATCTCAAAAATTTGCACCCAAATCTCTGATTTTTTTAAACATCACAATGGCATCGTTTGTCAAAATGACCTCGTATTTTGCATAAGTGTGCATCTTGAAATGGCAAACAATGTTGCCAAATAGAGCTTTCATTTTCTTTGGACAAAAATTTCATTTTTCATTTTCCGAGTGCATAAATGGTTTTTTTGTGAAGAACCTACCAAATATTTGTTCCAAAATAGCACCACTCCATTTTCAAAAATATTAGACCACATTTTATGTAAAATTAACCAAATAGTTGTGTCGGTAGAAACGACACCTATGGGACCACGGATGCGTGGATCCCTTTTGCTACGGTTGGCGGGCGCAAAGCTGTGCAAAGAGCGGGTCGAGAAGATGAACGCGGGGGGATATCCAGGTTCGGGCCGCAAAGATGCGTAATACCCTACTCCTGCTTTGGTGTATATTTGAGTGTTCTTGAGTTCTTGAACTAGCTACGGGGGGTAACTTGTCCAAAAGATCCGACCCCTTCTCCTGGACGCCTCGGGCCTCCTTTTATAGGAAAGGGGTCGCCACAGTGGCACACAGGAGGTGGAAAGGTGTACAGTGGATGAGTCTATCCTTAGGCGCTGCGGGACAAAACGCATTAAATGCGCTGCCGACGTGCCCCTCTTGCTTTATCGTTGACGGCGAGGAAGCTCGTCCCAGCTGTCGCCGCTTCGCCTGGCATCGACGCGCGTCCAGGCCAACGAGGCGTGTGGCGCCATGTAGGTAGGCAGGCAGCTGAGCTGGCGCGGTGGCGGGGCCTTTACGAAGGCCTGCATGCCTCCACGCAGGTGCTTGCTGGGTCGGTGTAGAGGGCGCTCGTCGCCACGCAGGTGCCTGCCCAGCTGGTTGAGCTGGCAGCTGCATGGGGACAATGGTGGAGTCTTGGCAGGCGCGGGCCTGGCTGTGTCCCCGCCGATGCCCCCGGCAAGGGTCTTGCTGGGGCCCGACAAGGGTCTTGCCGTGGCGCCGCGGTCGTCCCCGGCAAGGTGCTTGCCGTGGGTCTTGTGGATCTCCTCAGCTAGGATTCCGCCGAGGGTCATCGTCTTCGGGCCCTCATCTGATCTTGTGTATCTATGATCTTCACAAAGATCTGCATGCCACCATGGAGGTGCCTCCCGAGCCCTTGCCCAACGCGGTTGATTACGTTGGAAGCCGTGGGCTCAAGGGTGGTGCGCTCCACTGGTGTTGGGCGAGCTGCCCCGGCAAGGGCCTTGCCGGGGGAACCTGCTTCGTCCCTCTGCTCTTTGTGGTCTTGGCCTCCCCGGCAAGGTGGAATGCTTCTTGCCGGGAAGGTGGCTTGAGTCTTGCTTGTCGACGTAGCGCTTGTCGGTGAAGATGGATCCTCCTTAGTGTAATTTCATACAGCCGTGGCCCATGCCTGGTGGTTAGTGTAGCCCTGGTTTTCACTACACCGACAGTAGCCCCCGGGCCTGGCTTCAGCAGAGAACTCTATGAATTTGACGCTGGAGATAGGACCAAGCATGGCATGGGTCACGGTTGTTACATCTTCCCTTCCGAAAAATATTATTTCCGAAAGGATTGTTCCCAAGAAGGTTGCACTCAAAGGAGCAGCCAGCCTCCGAGCCTACCTCCATGGAAATTTTCTGGCAGAGAACTCTACAGATCTCGATGCTAGCGTGTTGTTTTGTTTCCTTTCTTGCTCCTGGCAAGGCTATTGCTGGGAGGTATTATGTTTTCAGCGGAGACTTTTGACGTTCTCGACGCCGGCTTCTGGCAAGCTTGTCACCAGGAAGGCTTTTATCTTCAGCAGAGAACTTTGACGTTCTCGATGCCTGATTTCAGTGGAGAACCCTGGAGTTCTCGACACTGCCGGGAAGGCTCATGGTGAAGAACTTCGTCGTCCTTGACGCTGGCTCCCGGCAAGATCGTCACCGGGAAGGCTTATGGCGAAGAACTTCGTCGTCCTTGACACCGGCTCTCGGCAAGATTGTTGCTGGGAAGGCTCATGGTGAAGAACTTCGTCGTCCTTGACGCCGGCTCCCGGCAAGATTGTCGCCGGGAAGGCTTATGGCGAAGAACTTCGTCGTCCTTGACACCGAGAAGATTAGTCCTAAGGGCGTTGCCAGCCCCCGGGCCATAACTGCGTTTAAATATGACAAGTAAATTAGTATCCGAATTGCACTTAACTCACTTGTAAATTTGACTTCTGCCAAAAATTCCCTATGCCTGCTGGAATGCTTTCCGGTGCGCATGATCCAGTCAGCAGCGCTTTGAGGAATGGGTCCTTAGCAACTTGCCGGGAATGCCGCCTCCCGAAAAGGTTTACCTTCCCAGCCTCAGTGCAGCTGCTCACATCGCCGAGCGGACTCGAGGCAATTAGGAGCGCACTAACAATGAGAAGGCTCCTTAGCATACGGGTTAATGCAAATATCTCAAATAATAGTGCATGCTATCTTCCTGTTTGATCTTCCTTTGTATGTTCACCCTATGTTAACCGGGTAGGCTTGTCGGCGCGTAAACCCAGGGCGGCACCTTGAGGACGGATCGCCAATGGCCTGCCGGGTGTGCTTGCTGCCAGGCGAACCACCTTACCGCTCTCAACGCGGCCGCTCGAACTGTCGAGCTTGACTCGAGTCAGAATCGAGAGCGTTGCCAATTGCGGAAGGCTACCCTGCCGCTCTCGACGCGGCCGCTTGAGCTGTTGAGCGGACTTGAAACAGAATAAGGGCGTTGCCAATTGCGGAAGGGCCCCTTTGCGTGCAGGTTTTCCATACATAGGGCAGGACCTTCGAGGATAATAACCTTATATATATAAAGAGAAATTGCTCAAAGTTTCACATGACTTAACTTTTCTGTCGTTGCGAGGTTGCCCACCGCATCTGCAGATGGTGCCGTCAGGCTTGGTCGTCTTGGATTCAGTTGGCGCCGCTACCCTGGGTTCGATCGCCGGAGCATCGTGGACGATCGCGGGTGGCGTCTCTGGTGCCATCCATGGCCGTCTCGTCGCCTGCCCGTGCTGGTGCAGACGGGCCGGCTCCGGGCGACTCGACGGCTGTGATGCCCTTCTTCTTGGGGGCCATGGTGATGACGAAACTAATGCGCTAACTTCCAAACCGGATTTTCACAGCTTGCGCCCCCTACCTGGCGCGCCAAAGATGTCGGTAGAAACGACACCTATTGGACCACGGAAGCGTGGATCCCTTTTGCTACGGTTGGCGGGCGCGAAGCCATGCAACGAGCGGGTCGAGAAGATGAACGCGGGGGGATATCCAGGTTCGGGCCGCAAAGATGCGTAATACCCTACTCCTGCTTTGGTGTATATTTGAGTGTTCTTGAGTTCTTGAACTAGCTACGGGGGGTAACTTGTCCAAAAGATCCGACCCCTTCTCCTGGACGCCTCGGGCCTCCTTTTATAGGAAAGGGGTCGCCACAGTGGCACACAGGAGGTGGAAAGGTGTACAGTGGATGAGTCTATCCTTGGGCGCTGCGGGACAAAACGCATTAAATGCGCTGCCGACGTGCCCCTCTTGCTTTATCGGGGACGGCGAGGAAGCTCGTCCCAGCTGTCGCCGCTTTGCCTGGCCTCGACGCGCGTCCAGGCCAACGAGGCGTGTGGTGCCATGTAGGTAGGCAGGCAGCTGAGCTGGCGCGGTGGCGGGGCCTTTACGAAGGCCTGCATGCCACCACGCAGGTGCTTGCTGGGTCCGTGTAGAGGCCGCTTGTCGCCACGCAGGTCCCTGCCCAGCTGGTTGAGTTGGTAGCTGCATGGGGACGGTGGTGGAGTCTTGGCAGGCGCGGGCCTGGCTGTGGCCCCGCCGATGCCCCCGGCAAGGGTCTTGCCGGGGCCTGGCAAGGTTCTTGCCGTGGCGCCGCGGTCGCCCCCGGCAAGGTGCTTGCCGGGGGTCTTGTGGATCTCCTCGGCTAGGATTCCGCTGAGGGTCGTCGTCTTTGGGCCCTCATCTGATCTTGTGTATCTATGATTTTCACAAAGATCTGCATGCCACCATGGAGGTGCCTCCCGAGCCCCTGCCCAACGCGGTTGATTACGTTGGAAGCCGTGGGCTCAAGGGTGGTGCGCTCCACTGGTGTTGGGCGAGCTGCCCCGGCAAGGGTCTTGCCGGGGCCGCTGAGGCTGCCCCGGCAAGGGCCTTGCCGGGGCCGCACTTGAGCAGCACCGAGCCAGCCTTCGCTTCGGTTCATGGGCATCGGCGGGGCTCCAACTTCCTGGCTACACTGGTGAGGGCGATGCAAGCAGCAGCGATGCCGACCGTTGAACTGCACGAGGCTCACCCCACTTCCGCTAGTAGACGATGCGAAGTTGGGGAGGAGGAGGCGACGGTGACCGGTGGCGGGACAGAGCGATGCAGTTTGGGTTGATTTGGGGATCGGGTGGCTGGCTAACCCTAGCCGTCCCTCTCCCTTCCCTTATAACCGCCACTCCCTATGGGCTGGCCAAAGCGGCCAGGGCCCAAGCCCGCATCGCCCACCCTGCTCTGTTCCCCCGAGTGGACTGAAAGGCCAAATGAGCTACGGCCCTGGTTATTTCGGCCCATAGGCCAATTACAGATTAATAATAATAAAGGGTTGCTATACTCACGGCATTTTTACGAAAAGAACCCCAGGGTTTCCTTATATTATGTAGCAGTCTATTTTATTTATACAGTGTGCTGTAAATTAAATATTTAGAACATGTATTGCTCTATAATTATGTATTAGTCCAGTACTGTGTTGTAATATATATATATAATATATATATATTATATATATATATAGATATATATCTAATAAATTATATATATATATTACAGACCTTATATTTGACTATGTACTCAATACATATTGTCACATATATTACATATGTTTGCCTCTAGCAAATCCCTGCGATATGTAATTTTAGTACAACAACTATGTCATAAATCTTGACATTACTTATAAGAAAATTATAAGTGTCATACTTAATGTGACTAGCCTAAATTATATTTGCGAATCACAAGGAAGTGGTGGCATCTACTGGACATACTTTCAGATTATCCATCACTACTGCGAGGTCTACGTCTTGTTATATTAATAAGACGACTACCTTCAATGTTCTCTTGCAACTATTAATACTGATGTGGCTACTTCGAATTCTATTTGTGAATCACAAGGTGATGGTGGCATCTACTGCACATACTGTAGATTATCCACCACTACTATAAGGTCTACGTTTTAGTCATCTTAACCAGACAACTACCTTCACCATGGTCTTCCAAATATTATTGATATAGTTAACACAAGGTAATAGAAACCATCATCATCTACTGACAAAACTCAGATTATGCATCCTATTATTGCGAGATCCACACCGCATTTGGTGAATATCTTCAAAGTGTTATACTATTAGTTCTTGGTACATGCACATGAATGTATTAGCATCAGTTATACCTAAAAAAATTGCTTCTAAGAAGCATTTGTTGTTGTTTACTAAAACAATTTACTCTCATAGTAAAACTAATTAATACATGATCACAACATGCAGGAAAATGGATGGCATCATGCATCATGAATTTTATGAACTTGAACTCGATGGTAGCAACTATTTACCATGGGCTATGGATGCAAAGGTAGCCCTTGAAAGCCGTAAACTCAGTTGCACCATCATCACACCCGATGAAGGCACCGCAGAAATCCCTGCGGTAGCCAAATATACAGCTTTAAGTTTCTTAAGGCACCACCTCCATCTAGATTTAAAGTTGGAATAATTGATGGAAGAAGATCCACTAGCTTTGTGGAACTCTCTCAAGGAAAGATATGACCAACAAAGAGCAGTCGTGCTGCCCGAAGCACAGAGGGAATGGTCCATCATGAAGTTTCAAGACATCAAGCTATAGCAGCATACAATTCTACTGTTCACAAGGTCAACTCAAAACTAAGGTTTTGCAATCAGCCAATTTCTGGTGCTGATCTCATTGAGAAGACCTTGTGCACTTTCCACCCAACAATGAGGGTCCTGCAATAGCAGTACCATCAACAGAAATGCAAGAAGTACTCTGAGCTCATAAACACTCTACTTCAGGCCGAGAAGCATGATGAGCTTCTCATGAAAAATCATCAGGCTCGCCCAACGGGCTCCATGCCACTACCTGAAGCACATGCTAACACTCAGTTTCCTAAAAAGTGTGGTGGTCGCAACAAGGCCCCTAGAAAATTCAAGATAAAATGAAAAAGAATAACAAGCAGAAGTTCAGTGGTCATTCTAAGGGTCAAGTTTTGTTCAAGAAAGATGACGAAAACAACAACCTTGAGACTTGTCAAAGGTGTGGATGTGCAAATCATCGTACTAGAAAATGTGGTACACCCAGGCATTTGGTTGACTTATACCTTCAATCAACTGAGAAAGGTAAACAAGTTCATGGAAAAGCTGAAGCTCACTTCAACTCCCAACAGGAGGAAAAGAATCTTGAAGCAGGTACTTCTCAAAGTGTCCCTAAGGAAACAAGGCAAGAGGACGAATCTCGCCTTGATGTCAACGACATGCTAGTGGAATACACCACTCAAGATGCATTCGGAGATCTCAATTAATCTCCACATCACTCATAGATGTCAACAGCCATTTATTGTAATACTAGAAGTTATAATTTGTATAACTCTATGTAAAATAAACTCCTATGGACTAAATCATATTGTGTACCTCAGACATAATGGTGTAGTTATATTTGTTATTGTAATACAAATACATTGTATACATTTTATACGATTAATATGAATAAAATTTGTCCTAAAATATTCTCTTACTCTATATAGACATTTACGGGAAAATAATCCAATGGAAGAAGAACTTTGTTTAGTGGATAGTTGTGCCACCAACACAATACTAAGGGAAACAATGTATTTCCAAACTCTACCTAAGAGAAAATGAAATCTAATGACCATCACTGGTCGTGATGCATCAATTGTTGGTTCTAGACGAGCCACAGTTGTTTTACCCTCGGGTACTACCATTATAGTAGAAGATGCACTCTTGTATCCTGAATCTACACGTATCCTTCTAAGTTTCAAAGATATCCGCTCAAATAATTTCCAACTTCTGAGAACAATATTGAGTTTTTGCATTTAACAAAGAGCAATGGATCTAAGAAACAAGTTCTTGAAAAATTCCCATCACTAACTTCTGGATTGTACTACACATATATAAAACCCGTAGCACACATTGCGTACAAAATAGTTTTTCAAAACCTTGATAAATTCAAGACTTGGCATGATCACCTTGGTCATCCAGGAATAGGGATGACGAAAAAAATTATTGACAATTCTATTGGTCACAGCCTCCCAACTACAAAATTTCCCAAATCATCACATTTTGTTTGCACCGCATGTGCAACAAAGAAATTAATCATAAAGCCATCTTATCTCAAAATACAAAATGAGTCCCACAATTTTCTTGAACGCATTCAATGAGATATATGTGGTCCAATTCAACCACCATCCGGACCATTTAGATATGTCATGGTGCTTATAGATGGTACAAAAGATCTTGGCTTATTCTATCAGAAAAACCAAGACATGACTATGATAGGTTATACTAACGATGGCTATTTGTCTGATCCCCACAATGCCAGGTCACAACAGGTTTGGTATTCTTAGATGGTGGAGCTGCCTTTTCATGGAAGTAAAATAGACTTTAGTAGTAACTTCCACTAATCATTCTGAAATAATCGCATTATATGAAGCATCATGAGAATGGATTTGACTTCGCATAATGATTAACCACATTCAAACTTCATGTGGAGTTGGTTCATTAGGATCACCAACTATTATCTATGAGGATAATGCCGCTTGTATTGCTCAAATGCATATGGGCTATATAAAAAGTAATATCACAAAGCATATTTCTCCTAAGTTGCTATTTCCTCATGAATTACAAAAGAATGGAGAAATTTATACTTTGCAAACCAAATCATGAGACAATCTAGTAGATTTGTTCACAAAGTCTTTACCAACATCGATATTCCAGAAATGTATTCATGGAATTGGTATGAGACGAATTCAAAATTTGCAAAGTTCAGGGAGAGAAATATCCTAGAACTGTAACCCTCTAATTATCATCAGATAATAAATATTGTACTCTTTTCCTTTATGAGTTTTTCCAACGGGTTTCTCATAAAAGGTTTTTAATGAGGCAATTAAAATACAAGCGTTGATGCATGCCATATCATATTTCTCCTTATATTTTTCCTCTTAGGTTTGAAAGGAGTTTTTCATGGCACATGTCATTACAGTCTTTTCATTATGAGTTTTCTTTGAAAGTTTTTCTCATGATGTTTTTAGTGAGGCAATATCTTCATAAGATCATATACCATACATTCTATTTTTCCCTATCGGGGGGTTTTTCTTAGAAGAAAGTATCCAAAGCATATTTATTGTTCTCTAAACTCACTAATTAATGTTTTTTCTCCTTCTTCAATGATTTTTCTCATGTGAGTTATCAAGAGACAATAATCATTGTATGTTGCATCATTTTCCCCTTATTATTTTTCCCGCTGGGTTTAAAGGAGTTTTAGCAACATATCTGTACCATTCTCCTCATATTTCTCCCACAGGGTTTTTGAAGGAGACTCTCAAGATTATACTTCTTAAGACGAATGATGAATATACAAGAAGCCTTCAATGATGGATTATTCAAAGAATCAATGTAGTACAAGGGGGAGTGTTACGAACCAACATTCCCAGTGAACCGTCATTAGGATACATCATTAGGCAGTTATTAGTGTCCAAACGTCGTACGGACGCAACCGTCCATACAGGCGTCTCCTTGTAACCGTACAGGCACCTTTTGTAACAGACGTCTATCGAAGGCATCCCAAACTCCTGTATAAATAGATGATTCACAATCAATGGAAAGGCTCGATCGTTCATTTCAATCATTTACATTCTTACAATTATAAACGGAACTTGTTAGATGTTGCCAACACATGCCATGCATATATGCAATGCAGCTCCAGTACTAACTAATGCATGGAAATGTGTGCACAGGGACATCCATCATCTGGGAGTAGTGGCATCCATGGCGATGGTGGCAGCTGCGAGCTACAACAGAAAGCCAACATGAAGGTCGACGTAGTGGAGCCGCAGGGAAGCGGGAGCATCCCGGTGATGGTGAGCATCACAGTGCCGTCGGGGCAGCACCGTGCGATAGTGGACCTCATCGTCGTGCTCCATGTCCGCAAGGGCTACAAGCTACCAGAGAACGGGTAGGAGCTGCTCATGGATGCCGTGAAGGTGGTCGCCGAGAAGCTTGATGACCAGCCGATCGCCTCACCATCGTCACCGACCAGTCAACCTTGTTGCCGATGGCCGCTGGAAGCAGCAGGGTCGAGGTGGCCACAGATGAGGTATATAAGGCCATCAAGAGTGACACTTGGAGGGTGCGAGCTCTGGGATCGTCCGAAAAGGTAATGTATTTTGTAGTACATCAAGCATCGTTTGATCTATCAAATCTCACTGCTACGTTTTGAACTACAACTGTCCATTATATAAATATATTGTATGCATGTGTATGATCTATGAGCATCTAGGTGTATGACAGGAAGAAAGATGATATCTTCATCGATTGATCCTCGTGATCAATTGTTGGATCTATTGTCTTATCTAATCTTTGATTTGAGTATGGGTTATCGTCAAATCAAAATCAGAACCAACAATTTTCCTAATGTTGTTTTACTCATGGATGTTTCCTCGAGCATACACCATTATATCTTTTGGTCTGGCCAATACTATCACCTTGTTCACATAGTTGTGAAATCCTATCTTCATGGAAATCTTGATGGATTGTTGTTGAGCCCATTGACACATTTTTTCTACTCCATGATCCATGATGAACATTAAAGCTAGTGTTGGAAACTTTTGTAAGCATTATCTTCGTGTCCCATCGATGAAGTATATGTTTTGGATGAAAGGAGTGACTTTCTCCAAGTTCACGTGCATTTGATGCAAGTTGCTGCCGTGAATTTGAGAAAAGTTTGTTTTTGTTTCCTCTGGAATCATCCCAAGTAAGTCACGCATGTGTGAAGTATTCTATGGTTTGATAGGTTCGCTACCCCCATCCCATATGTATTCCCTAGCACACCAAGCCACTGACTGATTTGTTCAAGGAGAAGAAGTTCCTTCTTAAGAATCATGACTTATACCAAGACATTGTTGTCCTCGATGATGGTTCCCAACCAAAACTCGGCAGTATTTTGTTGTAAGACTTCTATGTGGTCATGCTTACCTTGGACAGTGTGATCACGTGTATCTTGCAATCCAACTCATGTTTTGGAGTTCCTGCCGTAGCTCATTTCCCGAGAATCTTGCAACGTCATCTCATCGATTTGTGTTGCAAACTTTCCCCTTCAGACATGTTGGGTCTGAAGTATCCCGTCACCAATCAAATCTGAATCTTAGGCAGATATGATGGCTGGAACTTCTCCCAAGAATTATAATATTGGTCTTTCTAAACTAGTAAGTGGATGTCGTGGTTAACACACTTATCCGGGAGACATATTATTGTAGTATCTTGATTCAGCAATTTGGCCACTCCCCATGAGGATTTGGTATGACTTATTCTACAAGTTGTTCCTTATGGATTCCTTGTGCTCCTGAAGTCCGACCCTTACTTGATGACCATGTTGATGCTTTTAAGCATGACTGTGGTAGCTAGAACATCAAGGAGAACATTAGAAGCGGAGTGCTAAATGTCCCTCGGTCGATCATCCAACTTTTGTTCCCTTGGCTTTGCTAAGGTGAAATCTGAGAAAGTGTTTGTCTTCCTTTGCGTCTACATCCTCCAACATTATTCATCATGGTGGTATGAGGTGTTACCTGGATCTTTGGCACAGATATTGGTAAAACCCTGATGAATATGGAGTTGCTTAAGTTCTTGAAAGAACGCTCGGACACTAGGTTATATCCTTTGCATCAACTGGAATGTGTCTTCCATTTGCGGAGTTGTTCTATAACCATAGTTTCTTTTCCAAACTGAGTATCCCATTCTTTCAAATTCCTTCAAACGATCATTTGTGAGTATGCCTCAGCCTGGTATAAAGAGTTTCAATGATCTCTGTATCAAAAGTAATTCTTTTTGCCCGACTTAGGAGATAATTCAATGAGTCACCTCCTCTAAGGTGCCCCTTTTGGTATGAAGGGCAATTAACTCCTCGCTACTTTGAAACCCATGCACCATCTTACTTAAGTGTGGAATTGATGCCGACCAAATTGAAACTTCGTCATCTGTTACTTTCCATCCCTCTCGATGTATGTTTTGTGTCTCAGCTCAAGAGATGTTTCAACGTCTCATTCCATGAGTTGATCGTGAGTTGCTCGATCTTCGAGAAGATCGATTCTTCCAGAGTTTCCATTTCTTCTCGTTGTCGTGTTGGATAAAGTTCTCAGAGCAAGGCGTCGAGACCAAGATGATGAAATGAATCAACGTTCTTAAGAAGTGCAATCTGGATCGTGAAGATTGTGTTAGTTTAATGTCCCCTCTTTCCTCTTACCTCATGTCTTGAATCTCGAGATGAGATTCTTATTTAGTGGGGGTGAGTTGTCACAGCCCTAGAATAATTGCATGTGATTGGTTACATTAGTGAGCATCATGCATCATATTTAAATTTCTGAAACTTGAATTGAGGAAATCTGAAGCCTCAGAAATTTTAACAAAATGGGCAAAGAACCTAAAATTTCATTCAATGAACCCAAAATGCCCTTCATTAATGTTTGATAATTTTGGCAAGGATTTTGATCCAAACCAAAAATAGTGAACATTTTTAAGGAATATTTTGGGCACTGAGTTTAAATCATTATTGTATTTGAGTTTGGATTTATATTCATAATATATAGAATATATTTTTAAATACCTCTGAAATATTTTATGTGCATTTGGAAAAGTCCATTTAGCAACATAAAAATATTCAAAGGGTTTTGGCACTGTTTTGATTCTATTTTGAAATTGAAACAGTGGCAAATGAATAAAAACAGAAACAAAAGAAGAATAAAAAGAAAAGAGAAAGCTTACCTGTACCGGCCCATTAGGAGAGAAGCCAGGTCCAGCCCACCTCCTCCTCCTGTCGTCTTCCTCCTCTGGACAGAAGGACAGGGGCGCGTGGTCGTCGCGCGCGTGCATGCTCTCCGTCACCTCCTGCTTCCCGCTCCACGTCGATGACGTGGATAGACTTGCGAGAGTCATCCAGGTCAAGCCAGCCTCCTCTCACTTCCCCCCTCGCTCTCCCTCACCTTCCTCGGCCATGGCCGTAGCACCCGCAGCCACAACGCCATGAACCGCGCGGCCACAGCCTCCCCTACACCCCCTTGACGTGTCCCCGAGTTCCGCTTCGACGCCATCCTTCTCCACGCCAAAGATCGCGGCCTCGGGAGCCCTACATTGCCGTCCCCGTCGCTGTTCCCATCGCTGGCCACCAAAGCTCTCCGACGTCGATTCGCTGCAAGCAGGCCTTCCCCGAGCCAACCAACCAGCTACTCCGCCTCCCTGTGAGCTCTGCTCCATTTTCCCCCTTACCTCCTCGTCGCGCGCGTTCCCTAGCAAGCTCCTCCACCATGCCGAGCTCCGGCCAATGCCATGGGCCATGAGCTCCATGCTCACGAGCTGCTCCGCTCGAACCAGCTGCACCGGAGTGCTCCTGGCGACTCCAGGATGCCTCCGAGCTCCCTAAATGGCCTTCCCGTGCTCCGTAGCGAGCACCCACGTCAAGCAGTAGCTCCGGTCGCCGCCCCGCTTGCCACCATTGCCCTTTCTGGCCACCCCAGCCCATAACGTTTGTGCTATTGGATGCGCACGAGCGCGGGCAACGCACTGGTGGTTTCCGCTGTCCGTTTGGTCGTCGGAGCAAGAACCCGCAGCCCTCCGCCGCGTCTGCTCGTCGCAGGTGGTTAAACGCCGGCCTAACCACTAGTTAGCACTAACCTAATTGACCTCTGGGTCAATGACGTATGGGCCCAGCCCCTGTTAACTTTTAGATTAGTTTAGTTTTAACTTAATCACTAATTAACTGACTGAGTCACTGACCAGTGGGTCCCACTGGTCAGGTTTGACTTTGTTAACTGCTGATGTAGTGCTGACATCATAATGCTTTTCTGGTTTTAAATAAATCAGAAATGGTTTAATAAATTCTAGAAAATGTTGCAAACTTTAAAAATTCATAGAAATTCAACCGTAACTCCAAATGAAATAATTTATATATGAAAAATAATCAGAAAAATCCAATCTATCCAGTCTATACCATTTTCATGCATGTTGGAAGAAATTAAAGTTGCTGTATAAGACAATTTGAATAAAGGGATTTGAAATGTCTTATGTTGAGTTTGAATTTGAACCTTTGGTTCAAACCAATTTCATTTAAATTGTTGCTAATTGCATTAGCTGAAACCAGCATGTTGCCATGTCATGATCATACACCATATTTGTTGCATTGCATTGAATGTGTTTCCTTTCATGTTTGCCGGTGTTTGTTCCTTCTCGGTAGAAGACGATTCCGACGTTGTGATCGGTGACACAGATGAAGAGCAGTACTATCTTTAGAAGTGCCAGGCAAGCGAAACCCCATTGAGCATTCCGATACAATCGCACTCTCTTGCTTCTGCTCTCTGTTATTGCATTAGGACAATAACGATTCAACTGTTACATGTTTCAGTAGTTGAACTCATTCCTTTGCATGACCTGTTTTTGTCACAGTAAATAGTTCAAACCTCTTAGCATGAGTAGGAACTACTTGAGCCATGTTGTGACTACTCATCCATAACACCAACAGTCGGTGCCGCTCCGGCAGCTTGCTGCTGATGGAGAGGTGGCCGAGGGTGAAGACCGCCGTGGAGTCGGCCAGCAGATACGCCAGCCACAGGAGCACCTTGGCTACGGTGGAGGCGCTATCCCGACGGATCCAAGCGAACAGGCGAAGGAAAACTTGTAGCGAGAAGCTGAAAAGGACCAGGCTTTGCACCGCCCATTCATCTCGAAGGTCTACCAGCTTTGGGATACCAAGACCCATTTGCTTCCTCCTTTAGTTGAGCCTCCAATCCAAGTTGTTCATGCTCATAACATAAAACATGATGATGCCATTACAATTCAGAACTCAAATTTGTATGTTTATTGGATCAACATTCGCATATACAAGGACTACTACTTCTAGTTGTGATTATTGGATCAACATCAACTAATTAAAAAGCGAGAAACATACCGCGTGCAGTGCATGCAGCAACAAATCAGCAACCTCTGGGCGATAGCGAATTGACCGACGGACCCCGTCTTGTCTGTGAAAACATGCATATGCCAGCCAGGTTTCGATCAATCCATCCTATGGCCGGTTAGGATAGTGAATCTCGCTTGCTAGCTTCACACAAGTCGGTTCTTGCTTGCTTGCAAAGAAACGAACAGGTGCCAAACCACAAGCTAATACGAAAAGGATTATTCGTGGCTTGTCAAAATTAGCAGCCTGTGGCGGGTTTTCCACTCGCAGTGGTTAATGGGCACGGATTGACCCCTTTTTCCGAAAGTGTTGACAGCCTAAGAGTTCGCTGGGATTGCGAAAACGTAGTAGTAATAATAGTAATAGGAGCTAGCCCAAAATGTTGCACGCAACAGAACTAACACAATTTCCTAGTTCCTACACATCCATCTCATGCACACATATACATCATACAACCACCAAGTATAGTACAATAATCTCATGCCTTTTTTAAATGGAAGAGAGATAACACATTTAGCTGACGAATCACAATTAAAAATGAACTAAGCAAACAAAATTACTACAATAGACTAAGCGAAGAAAAGAAACCGGCCCTCGCTTTGTTGAGTAGATAGCATAAAACCACCACAATTGAGATTAGGGTTCAGGAAAACCACCACATTCCGAATTTGTCACCAATACCACCGACATTGTGCTAAAAATTCGCAAAAAACACTAGTGACGCAGTTAGCTCATTTTAACCGTGTTTCTGACTGGTTGGATCTGCCTATAAACGCTATCGTGGCACAAAAGGTCAATACCGTTTGTGTTGACTGTTAAGTTAGACAGAGGGCCCACCCATCAACGTCTTCATCCCATCTCTCTCAATTTGGCATTACATCGAACACCTCATGTGCACCGGCGATCGCTCGTCCACCACTCTCAGTCAGCACCACTCTCTGGCGCGGATCGAGCTTGCGGAATGCGGCATCACCGGCGGGCGACGCCAGAGGCGGCGGTGTGTGCGGAGCTCGCGCGGGCACCCGGGAGCCTGGCAGTGGTCGCCGCTATAGTGTTCGCGCAGCAGCGCTGGCGGCGTGAGGCCGTACCGAGCGTGGACAGTCGACGCAACACAACTGGCACGGCTGGCGGCGTGAGGCCACATCGCTTGTGGCCAAGCCCGTCGGCGCGAGACGAGGGGAGCCCGCGCATCCCCGAGCCATCATCCCCGAGGTGCTCTACTCCGGCTGCCGCCGCCGCTAGCCACGGTCAAAGACGAGCTCCTCCTTCCCCATCGCGCCAGTCGCCACGCTCTACTTCTCCCCCAAGTGTCGCGACCTCTCGCGCTCCATGTACAGAGAACCGGAGCGAACCTCAGAGCACGTCGCCGCCGGCGTCGAGCCTCTTCGGTGTGGCCAATGAATTTTTCGAGCTTCTCCGGAATGTCCTAGAGCTTTGCCGCCACCTGTTTGCCATCTCTGCCATAGGAATTGCTCCGAGGCGCTGGGAATCGACAGCATGGTCGTCTTCTTCTTCAACTCCGGCAGGAGGATGCTGCCGCCAAGATCTCCTTCTTCGTCGGACCCCGGCGCCTTCCCTCTGGTTCCTCAGCTCCGGGACAACATCCTGAGGCCACCTCCACCATCCCCTTTGAGCCACACATGCAGCGGCATGACAGCCCGCAGCACGCTGGAGGCGGTGGTGGGTGAGACGGGTCTCGGCCAGCCATGCGTGGCGTCACACGGTGCGGCGCTGGAGCCATCCGGGTGTACGTGTCAGCGACCTCCCGCCAATGGGCTGCTGTTGGGTCATGGGCCTGCCAGGAAACTACCACACGCAGCCACTACAAGTAGGCAGAAGATGGACACGGGAGAGGCGGCTTCGGCCGAGGGCTCAGACTAGGCTAGTTCATATTCTTCCTCTCCCCTGTAATTCTTCTTCTTCCTTCAGATTCCTCCTGTAAATTCGAGAATTGTATTCGAATTCATGGCGATTGAGTGGATTGGTAGCTAGATCCTCACATTTGGCATCAGAGCCGTTCGATTCTCCACCAAATTTTCACCCAAAATTTCCCCAATCAATTCCATGGACATGGAGGATTCCCAGCAAACCAGTTTCGCGTCACGACGGCGCGCAAAGCTCCTGGCGACCCTCTCGCCGGAGGGTCGGGCAACGTATGAGGTTCTCCGGGCCCAGCTAGCTCGCGATCTGGACCGGCGGTTCGCCGAGTCTAAGGCGAGGCTAGAGAAGGCTGTCGAGACACCGTTCGGCGACTTCCACACCAAGCTGGACAGGACTATCGGCGACCTCCGCCAGAAGGTGCGCAGCGCTGACGGCCCCAGGTGCGCCCCAGCAGCAGCGGCGTCTGTCTCATCGGCGATGACACTACTAGGAAAAGGCCTGCTAGTGGCGCACCAGTTTTGCCTACTAATGGCGCACTACTGGTGCGCCACTAGCACCACGCCATTAGAATTAAATACTAATGGCGCACCCCTGGTGCGCCATTAGTATCTGGTACTAATGGCGCACCACGCAGTGCGTCATTAGTATAGCCCACCGTGCGCCATTAGTATGCCTCCCGGGGGCCATATGTACCTTGTGCTCTGGGTTACTAATGGCGCACTTCTATGTGGTGCGCCATTACTAATTCAGATAGTAATGGCGCACCACATAGAAGTGCGCCATCACTAACAAATTTTTTTCAATTTTTTTTTTCAAATTTTTTTTTTCGTTTTTTTCTTAATCTCGGGTCACTATGGCTTAATCTCGGGTCAATATGCTTAATCTCAAGTCAAATCGCACTAAGGGGTCAAACTTCCCGAAAGGTCACCCATCCTCACACTACTCCAGCCCGAACACGCTTAACTTCGCAGCTCTATCCAACCCCAGCACCACCTCACTTAACAAGCACTTGTTGATATATCTATGATACCAATCCTATTAAACCTTGTTGATGTCTAGGACTTTGTTCATGTTCATTAGTGTGATGAAATTTTGAAAAAATATTTCAAACTTCCCGGTCATATTACGTATCATATTTTGAAAAAAAAGTCCAAAAAAAAAATTCGAAACCAATTTTTTTTTTCTGTTACTAGTGGCGCACCTAGCAAATGGTGCGCTACTAGTAAGTTTGAATTTTTTTTCCATTTTTTCCCCTCTAGATGTTAAAAGCTCCGTATCTTTCGTTCTGTTAGGTTTTTTGGGATTCTGAAAATGTTTAACGGGGTTCCCCCCGTTAAATTCGGATGTAACTTTTCGAGTAGATGATTTTTCATATAAAAACTTTTTCATCGGAGTTCGTATGCAAAAGTTATGCCCATTTTACAAATTCTCGAGAGATTTTGCAAAAAAGTCGAAAATTCATGTTTGTAAATTTTGCTAACAACTAGACCACATATCACATGGGAATCTTATTTTCTTTTATTTTTTTGATATTTCTGTCATTTTCTTTTATTTTTTTTGAAAC
The DNA here is from genome assembly GCA_011799875.1 of Thinopyrum elongatum. NCBI lineage: Eukaryota > Viridiplantae > Streptophyta > Magnoliopsida > Poales > Poaceae > Thinopyrum > Thinopyrum elongatum. Next base: position 27,949,271 of record CM022298.1, read on the forward strand.
TGAAAAGGCGGTCCATTGGGGGGGTGTTCATTTGGTGAATAAATTATAAGACTCAGAAAGTTAGTAATGGCGCACCACGTAACAGGTGCGCCATTAGTAACCCTGGTTACTAATGGCGCACCTGTTACGTGGTGCGCCATTACTAGTTTTGCAAAAAAAAAAAAAAAAAAATATTTAGTAGTGGCGCACCAGTGGATAGTGCGCCATTACTAGTTCACTGTACCCAGGTGCGCCATTACTAGTTTTGAAAAAAAAAGTAAAAAAAAAATTGTTAATAGTGGCGCACGGAGTGTGTGGTGCGCCATTACTAGTTAAAACTAGTAATGGCGCACTGTGCCCTGGTGCGCCATTAATAGTCTTGGAAAATAAAAATAAATAAAATTTGCTAGTAATGGTGCACCGTGTGTCTGGTGCGCCATTAGTAATGAGGACACTAATGGCGCACCTGTATCTGGTGCGCCACTACTATATAGCAGTGGCGCACCACATACATGGTGCGCCATTAATGTCCATATCAGCTATAGCCCTTTTTCTAGTAGTGTGAGCTCTACAGTGTCTCTGCATCGCACCGCCTCCACCACCAATTGGGATGCAGCCTCTGTGCTCGCGGCGACACCCACGCGTGCCCCTGCAGCAGTGGCGTCGGCTTCATCAATGACGAGGTCGGCCGCGTTTCCGCCTGTCCCGCACGGCACCGTCTCCACCATCCGTTCGACCACAACATCCGTGGCTACCGCGACACCTCCCGCCAATGGGCTGCTGTTGGGCCATGGGCCATCCAGGAAACTACCACACGCAGCCACTACAAGTAGGCAGAAGATGGACACGGGAGAGGCGGCTTCGGCCGAGGGCTCAGACTAGGCTAGTTCATCTTCTTCCTCTCCCCTGTAATCAGTGGCGGCTCCAGGAAATGAAGGCTGGGTATTCATCCAATTTTTTTTTTGCTCTAAATGTAGTATATGAACCAAACAACACAACACTAGCAATATATGAACAAAACAACACTAGCATAACGGCAATAGCAATATTTCAATGTATCAGACCATAACAACATGAATACATAAGTACCTTTTCATCTTGTACAATTGGGGTCGGGGAGCCTCTCTCCCTCTCCGGTTGCGGAGCTTCATCATGTGTTTGCACTAGTGCTAGCTGTAGATTGCTTTCAACCTCAACGGAAAGAGAACTTGGTGTGGATGTAGAAGATAATTTTCTTGCCTTTGAAGATTTGTCCCAAAATTCAAATAAGCTAGCATCCTTCTTTCTCATTTACATCACAATCACATAAACAAAGTAAAATCAGTGGCAATGTGGCATGGACTGATGAACATTGGACAAACAAGCAATTCAATTTCAGTTTACAAGCAATCACTGAAAAATCTTCAGATTTGTGTAGAAAACAGAGGGAAATAATACCTTCAGTAGACCGGCGGCGGAGGTGAGCCGAAGGGAGCTGGCCCGCTGCCACGCTGGGCGCCTACTTGGGCCGGGGTCCAGGGAGCAGGGGAGGCCGGAGGCGGACTGGCGCCTGGTGGAGCCACGCCGCTGCGGAAGCCGGAGGAGAGGGGACCGAGGGGTGAGGCGAGGGCAGGGGAGGGAGAGCCGGAGAGGGCTGGCCGGAGCGCGGAGGGGAGGGGACCGAGGGGCGAGCCGGCGAGGCGAGGAAGGCAGGAGAGGGCCGGGCGGCCGGCCTGGCCGCCGGAGCCGGATCTAGGGGAGGGATAGTACTGGGGAGGGAGCTAGCAGTAGGTTAGGAAAGGGGATCGAGGGAGGGAGACGAGCTGGAGGCCTGGAGCTGCTCGCGCGCGTAACCAGACGCAGAGTCGCTCGTGTCTGGTCGTGCGTAGCTGCCGTGGCCTATTTCCAGATTCTACCGTATATGTAGTATATGTAGTAAATTTTTTTGAAGCAAAATTCTTGGGTATTCCAGGGAAATCCCAGGAAGACCCCCGGCGCCGCCACTGCCTGTAATCCTTCTTCTTCTTTCAGATTCCTCCTGTAAATTCGAGAATTGTTTTTGAATTCATGGCGATTGAGTGGATTTGTAGCTAGATCCTCATAGTACGTACCGAAGCTGGCTGCCTTCTCGCCGAGTGCTTTCCGGCTAGCAAGGATGACACGCAGGTACACGGCTGGAGCACGCACGAAGCTGACTCCTGGATCGATTCCTTTGTACACGCAAGTATACAAGAGCTAGCAGGACTTGATCGATTTTCCTTGGCCGTTGGCTCACACGCGTAGCAAATCAATCAGCCGGTCCGCCGCCGGCCACCTCCCCCGCGCGGCTCGCGCAGGAGCAGACGCCGGCTGCCGCAGCGGCGCGCGCCGGCCTGACGGTGGTCGCCGTTACTTAAGGTGGCGGCGGGCAGGCGAGGAGCTGGGCGGGGTGGCGGTGGGCAGGGAGAAGGTGGTGGCGACCGTGCGCACCGACCTCGCCATCGCCGGTGGCAACGACGCACCCCACGAGGACCACTTGAGCGAGTTCGAGCAAATGCCACAGAGAGAAAGTGTTGGTGAGAGAGGAGTGAAGATGCTCACGGGCGGGCCCTCTGTCTAGTCAACACAAACGGTGTTGACTTTTAATGTCACGTCAACGCTTACATGCGGATCCCACCGGTCAGAAACATCATTAAAATGAGCTAACTGTGTCACTAGTGTTTTTTGCGAATTTTTAGCACAATGTCGGTGGTATTGGTGACGAAGTTGGAATGTGATGATTTTTCGGAACCCCAACCCCAATTGTGATGGTTTTATGCTATCTACTCTCGCTTTGTTGGTTAGTTGTTGACTCCGTGAGTAGAAATTCAAATATTAATGTTTCATACAACTAAATCTCATTGGATTATATTGCAATCAGTTCACACAGCAAGGCGCCGGGTATCATTGTCTAAAGAAATATGCAGGCAAGTATGTAGGATTCGGAAGGAGTGGCATTCTTGCCCTTCCTACTAATCAAGGAATCTAGATATGTATATATACTTTTCACAAAGGAGTAAAGTAAAAGCAGGATGGAGCAATTTTCATAACAAAAGATACAATAGGCTTAGCTAGCTATATAAAGAGTGTCTTTTTAGATTAACTAAAGAGAGTGTCTTCCGGCAAAGAGAGTAAATAATATATCTGCAAAAAAAAAGAAGGAAAAGAGAGCTATTAAAGCAACGCTTTGGCCAGTGCTAGGCGCCGGTCGACCGGCGCCAGCCCTGGCCGGTTGCATCCTAGCCGTTCCATCCCGATTCAAATCAGCCGCTGCGGTTGCTCGTTTCTCTTTGCATCTTTGTACGTGTGCATCGAAAAAAAAGACTAGCTCGTTCTGTTTGCATCCTTGCATCTTTGTACGTGTGCATCGAAAAAAAAGACTCGCTCTGGATACTCGTTCTCTTTGCATCTTTGTACGTGTGCATCGAAAAAAAAGACTCGTTTCCAGTTCACATCTTGTACCTGTGCATCGAAAAACAAGACCTGTTGAGTATCGTGATTATTAGGAAAGCTAGGACAGCGTAGGCCCACGAAGCTCAAGCAATACAACAACTATTCCACCAAATCCCTCTCTTCCTTCTAACATGGTATCAGCCTAACGCGCCTCTGCTTGTTCGACCTTGATGGACTACATCGGACATCTTCGACTATGCAGCCGCTGAGCCTCCGCCAACTCACGCCGATATCTCCATGCTCGCTCGTGCGGTCCTGCGGTGGCTTGTCGTTCCTCACCGGCGCGGTGTGACTCCGCGTGGCATGGGTTGCTCACGTCTGATGCATCTGGCTGCATACGTTGCATGCATCCGTGTGTACGATCTGCCAGCCTACACAACGAGACCTGCCACGGCCGGCCGCACGACGCACGTCGCTGTATCTCGTCTGTCTGCGTCTTCTCGATCTTGCCTGCTGTGCGTTCGGTCTGATAAGACGTCTGCACGTAGCTCCGCATGAGTGAAGAACATCATCTAGTGTGCGCATCTCTCCGCCGATCGAGCAACGGACTACAGCTGCGTCGTCCCTCGAACAGCAGCGTAGCCGCCCCATGGTTTTCCCGGCGACTGCACCGATCCGCATGCTACCGCTGCGTCGCCCCTTTGGGTCATAGTGTGGCGGCCCGCGGTCCATCGCCATCCCGAGGCCGTCCGTTCCAGGTCGTCACCGTGGATGCATCGACCCTCGCGCCGCCGCTTCGTCGCCCCGTCGGGCCGTAGCGAGCGTGGCACGCGGCCCCTGCCGCCGTCCCATGGTTCTTTCGCGGCTACACCGACCCGCGCGCTGCCGTTGCATCGCCCTTCGGGCCGTAGCGCCGCGGCCCGCGGTCGACCGCTACCTCGGGGCCGTCCGCTCCAGGACGTCCCCGTGGCTGCACCGACCCTCGCGGTGCCACTGCGTCGCCCCATCGGGGTCGTAGCGAGCGTGGCATGCGGTCCCTGCCGCCGCCCTGAGGTCTTCCCTGCCGTTGCCCCGACCTGCGCGCTGCCGCTGCGTCGCCCCTTCGGGCCGTAGCGTCGCGGCGCTCGGTCCACTCCGCCGTCCCCGCGCGTCGACTTCTACGTGGTATGCGTCGCGCCATCTCCATAGGCGCAGGAACGCCACCGTCCGTGCCGGTTCTCGTCACGCTGTCGGATTCTTCCTCGCCTACTTCGAGCACCGTCATTGTGCTTCTGACCTAGCCGCCGCCGCCGCTCTTCTTCCCGGTCCACGGTGACTACCTCGACACCGGCCACCCCGACTCGACATCGACCACGGCGTCCCTCGAACGGCTACCTCAACAACGGCTACACCATCCTACGCTCTCGGCTACATCGCCATCTGCACAAAGGGCTACCGCCTGCTTGAGCAACCTCAGCGGTTTCCACTCTAGCCACGACTTCCACAATGCATCGACCATTCGACTGTGGGGGAGGGGGGGTGTCCGTCGGCTTACCTTCGGATTCTTCTCCAGTCTCACCGTCTGCGCCGCTACCGTTGTGACTGCGGGGGGATGTTGAGTATCGTGATTATTAGGAAAGCTAGGATAGCGTAGGATATTATTCTACCTTGCCTTGTACTCCAAGATGATCATGTACTCCTATATACATGCTCACGAGGCTCAAGCAATACAACAACTATTCCACCAAATCCCTCTCTTCCTTCTAACCAAGACCAACGTAGGGGGCTGCCTAGCGCCGGCGTCGTGCACCCCGACTCCCCGCTAACGCAGCTTGCAGCCATCGCCGGTGGGCTTGGCACCATTGGCTTGTCCGCCCCCATTGCATCAGTTTGTCGCCGGAGGCTTCGCAACATCGTTGAGCGTGGTCGTAACAAACCCGCACGCTTGTTGCAGCAGGGTCCGGTCACCGCCGGAGTCTTTGCAGTGTCATGGTGCGCCGTAGTAGCTCCCCGACCACTGGTCGCAGCATTCCGCCCGTGCTCGCACACCCGTCCACCGCGGACTCATCGTAGCTCCCGACGCACCATTGCATTGCGCCCCTGTCCGCCGTGGACTCGTCGTAGCTCCCGACACACCGTTGCAGCGTGCCCCCGCCGTGGTTGAAACATCCCGGTCGGCTGGTCCCAGTTGCACTCCTCGCCGGTCGCAGCATCTCCACACACCAGTTCCAGCATCGTCGTGCCTCGGTTCCAGCAAAGCCGAGATGCGGTGGGGCGCACAGCCGGTTGCATCAAACTCCGCCGCCGGTTCCAGTAAAATCTATCGCCGGTCACAACAAAATCCATCGCTGGTCGCAGCAAAAAGGACCACCATTGCGGGTCCCCAGCAAAAGCAGTCGCCGGTTCTAGCAAAAATCGCTGCCGGTCCCAGCAAAACATCTCAACGGTTGTAGCATCGGTACCAGCCTGCGTGCATCTCCGTCCGTCGCCGGTGGCATCATCTACGTCGCCCCCGTGGACCGTTCCAGCACCGGCTGTTGCTGGTCGTAGCAACTGAGCTCGCCGGTCGCAGCACCAGGCTCGTCCCTCGTGGACCGTCGCAACACCCCTCAACTCACCTTCCAGCACTTGACGCACCCGATCGCAGCACCGACGACTGATGTTTCCAGCATCGACGGCCGCTGGTTCCAACATCCGCCACAGCTCCCGTGAACCGTTCTAGCACCGGCCGTTGCTCGTCACAGCTCAGCCTGGACGTACCGAGGGGGCTTTTTGGCCCGCTCGTGGACCGACCAGGACCGGACCGATCGGTCCAGGCCCGCTAGGAAAACTGGCCGGTCCGAGCTGGCAATCTCGGCCCGAAAATCGACTGGTCCGGTCCGGTCTTAGCTCGGTCCGGCTCGGAGGACCGATGGCCCAGCCCAATTAGAGCTAATCAGGAGAGCCCATCACGCATCACATATAGATCGTGCGTGTGTGCGTGACCTAAAAGCATCCCGCATCCCGTTCGGCTCCTTCCAGCTTCCACCAGGACGCACCGCGCCGCCGCCGCTCCTTCCACCAGCGGACTGGACTAGCCACCAGACGCGCCGCCGGCCGCCGTACCTCTACCTCGCGCCGCCGCTCCCTTGCGCGGCTGTTCCTCCCCTCTCCCCCGCGCGGCCGTGCCTCTCTGTCTCTCTCCCTCGCGCCGCCGTGCCGCCGCGCATCAGGTCCGTCTTCTCCGTCTCCGGCCACCGTGCTGCTGCGCCGACTACCGCTCCGACAGCCTGGGCCTACATGGCAGTGACTGTATGTCGTCAGGACCGATGGTCCGCACCGAGCTTTGCGTCTGCCGGTCCGGTCCCTGAAATCGGGACCGCTGCACTGCTCGGTCCGGTCCGGACCGGACCGCCGGCGGCCGGTCCAAACGACGGCTCGGACCGGCCCGGACCGTGTCCACCCCTGACTCACAGCAACCGGGCTTGCCGGTTGCAGCTTCTCCACCCGCCGGTTCCAGCACGGCCGCCCACTCGTCACAGCAAGACCCAATTTGGCGGTCCCAGCACGACCGCGCGTAGTCGCAAAAGTTTCGGCCTGGTGGCGAAGCTTCGAGCGCTGGGGTGATATGCACGTAGAGGACGCTGCTACGACGGGGAGCACGAGAAATTGCAACGGAGCATCTTTCGTCGACGGTGACAACGGCTCCGGTCGCAACCGGATTGCGGGGGGTCACAGCACGGCCTGCTAGCTCGCCCGTCGGCGACCGCGAGGCTGGCTCGATGCGCTCGATGGCCGGAGCTCGCAGGTAGCAGCGAGTGATGGCGCGGTTGTCGGCGGCCTCACCGGCATCAGGATGGCCGGGAGTCACATCAGTGGGTGGAGCGACTTGCATGGGGGCAGCGACTTGCATCGGCGTCGGGCAGGTGCTTGCGCTCAGAGAAACGAGAGAGAGACGAGCGGTGGATGCGATGCATCTGGACAGTTCTACCAGCGAGAAAAGGGGATAAGGGAGAGAGCAGCATGCGTGGGCCCAGGGGTACGCGCGCTCAAAGCGACCGGCGCAGCGTTCGGCCGACCGCCCGATTTAAACTGTTTCCCAAGATGGAAACCCGTCCGCTGCAGGTTTGATAGGTCTGCAGCACAAATCAGTGGCCACACATTAATTCGACCGGACGAGATGCATCAGGTAATTGTTGTTACGAACCAACATTTCCGAAGGGTCATTAGCGAACCATCATTAGGCAGTTATTAGTGTCCAAACGTCGTACGGTGGCCACACATTAATTCGACCGGACGAGATGCATCAGGTAATTGTTGTTACGAACCAACATTTCCGAAGGGTCATTAGCGAATCATCATTAGGCAGTTATTAGTATCCAAACGTCGTACGGACGCAATCGTTTGAACATGCATCTCCTTGTAGCCGTACATGCACCTTTGTAACAGATGCCTATCGAAAGCATCCCAAACTCTTGTATAAATAGATGATTAATAATCAATGGAAAGGCTCGATCATTCATTTCAATCATTTACATTCTTACACGTTATCGGCACTTTGCTCTACGAAGAGAGCATCACGGGAGAAGATAGGTAGAAAGGTAAGGAAAATGGCAGGGATGAACCTGCATGCCATAGCATCTGCACTTGTTTGCTTCATCAGATGGGAAATCCATCGATCCGTCAGAAGCAACCGTGCTGGAGTTCGTCGCCGTTGGGGTCCAAGCAACGACCGCCGTGGTCGCCATGGTCGCCGTGGTCACCCTCACCCTGCCATAGCAGAGGACCAGGCAGGACCAAGCAACCCAGCAGCGGCCGTCCACCACGTTGCACAAACACCTCCACCTCCACCACCGGCCTTCACCGTTCCGCCGATGCGCAGTGATGGAAATATGTCCTAGAGACAATAATAAATGTATTATTATATTTCCATGTTTATGATTAATTAACGTTTATATTTCTGTGCTATAATTGCAATGGTTCCCGGATATGCATATAAACGAGATTCGGAGGAAAACTCATGTGCATGTGTGGAAATATAAACACAAAGAAGTTCCTAGTCTCGCCTCTAAGACTAGCCCATGTGTTGCATGATGATCCTCTTTTCCTGATCATAGGGCATTGTGTATGCCGATAACAAATGGGAGCACATTGTTGTCAGAACAAGGGTGCCGAGCAGACCCAACTGAATGGTATACTTTGAGATCAAATCATCACGGAGTTATAAGTATTGTCATCATTATGTTAACATATGTTCAAGTCCTTAGACCAAGAGAATGTTAAGTATCTTCATATCGGACGGTATACTTTGGGGTTGTCAAACGTTACCCGTAATAGGGTGATCATAATGGTAAATTTCAGGTGCATCAGAAAAGTATGTCTAGGTACTTGATAGTTCGAGATGGAAATTTGCTCCTCCAATGTTGGAGAGATACACTTCGGGTCCTCTCGGTATTACGGTATCCAATATCGTCTGGCCAGACACTTTGTGATTTGAACACAGGGATACCGGAATACGGATACGAGAAAAGAGAGCAAAACCGGTAACGAGGATAACTTGGTATTGTGATCAAGAGTCGCTTCACATGGATGCCGATAAGTCTCACCTCAGGTTTTGTAAAGTATCACGAAGCAATGGGATTGGCACGTAAACAAAAGGTTCACTCAAAAAGTATTCGTGTAAGTGTAGGAGTCAATATGGGCATCCAGGTCCCGCTATTGATTATTGACCGGAAAGTGTTTCGGGTCATGTTTGCATTTTACCGAAACTGCGGGGTCGCACGCTTAAGGATCGTTAATCCGTTGAGTACTAGAGAGATATGAGATTATGTGAATTGCACCGGAAAGGTTCCAGAGAGAATGAAATTTTTTTGGAGAGAGAACCAAAAGTGTTTCAGAGAGAATCGGAAGGTTTAGGAGAAAACCAGGAAAAACCGATAAAACCGAAAAAGTTCTGGAGCACCCCGAAAACCCACTGGAAGGTCCAGGATGGTTCTGGAACCCTCCAGAAGTTTCTGGAGGAACCCTCGGGGCTACTCACTTGGCTGGCCCAAGTGGGGCAGCCCTCATGGGTCGAATGGGCCATAGGGGTGCCCCCTTGTGCCTTGGGAGGCAAGGCATGGGGTGGCGGCTAGGGTGGGGGGGGGGGGAGGCAGCACCCTTGGGGTGTGCGCTGGCCCTAGGGAAGGGAGCCCCCACCCCAAGGCAGCCCCCTTCCTCCACCTATAAATAGATGGGGAGGGGGCAGAAACAAACACTACTTTGTGTGCTGAAGGTTGCGCCCCTCCCCTACCTCTCTCTTCCGAAAAACACTCCACCCCGAAGGGCTGCTGCTCTCCCTCCTCTAGTTCTCCGACCTTCCTTCATTCTGGATGGTGAAGCTCTGTCGGATTGATGTCTCCGTATGCGTGGAAACCGGCAGAGGGATCATCCCTTTGATCCTTTATTCGTGGGACAAATCCACACGGTTGGGAGATTGAAATCCTAGCTGCGGGGGTCAACATCAACTTCTTCACCAACCTCTTCTTCGCTGCGTTTGTTGCTGAGCGAGGATCCGATCTAATCCCTCCACCTTCATAGATGATCTGCGGTTTTGGTTTCGCAGGATGATTTTTTTTGTTTTCTAGTACGTTTCCCAACAGTGGCATCATGAGCGATCTATGAGTAGGTACATGTTCGATCTAGAGCACATAGTGATGTTCTAAAGGCGGCTCTTGCAGCTGCAACACCTGTTGATGCAACCCAAGATGACAAGAATGTCTATGCATCCAAAGTTGATGACCACACCACAGTTCAATGCTTGATGCTTACTTGTATGGATACAGAGCTGCAAAAGCGTTTTGAAAACTTCTCCGTCTTTGAGATGGTCACGACATTGAATGCCCAGTCTATGAAACAAGCAAGGGCTGAATGTTATGAGATAACTAAGCAGCTGTGGGAATGCAAGATGACAGAAGGTAGCCCAGTGAGTGAGCACGTAATTAAAATGGTTGGTTGTGCACAGAGGTTGGCAGCTTGGCCTTTGCCATCCCTACGGCGCTCAGCATCGACCTTCTCCTTGCGTCTCTCCCACCGTCTTACAATGGGTTTCTCATGAATTATAACATGAACGGAATGGACAAGAGCACAGACGAATTGTTAGCTATGCTGAAAACTGCGAAGGCTGGTATGGAGAAAGACACCAACCATGTGATGGTGGTGACTAAGACCAGTAGTTTCAAAAAGAAGGGCAAAGGCAAGAAAGCCAAGGGCGCTAGTAAGACCGATGCACCGGTAAGGCTGACGCTCAAGGAAAACTGAAAGGTAGCCCGACTAAAGAGACAGTGTGTTTCTTCTGTAAGTAAAAGGGGCATTGGAAGAGAAATTGCAAGAAGTACTTGGTAGAGTTAAAGAAGACTAGAATTTCTAGCAAAGGTATAATTGTTATACATGTTATAGACGTTTTTCTTGCTGGTCCTCACTCTAAGTCACGGGTATTTGATACCGAATCAGTTGCTCATATTTACAATACGATGCAGGGACTTCAGACGATGTGAAGACTAGCAAAAAAAATGAAGTGCATATGCGCGTCGGGAACGGTATTCAAGTTGCCGCTCAAGCCGTCGGTGTCATGCCCTTACGTCTACCTTCAGGATTCACTTTAGGACTGAATAATTGTTATTTTGTTCCAGCATTATGTAAGAACATTATATCATGATCTTGTTTATTACATGATGGATATTCCTTTAAATTAGAGAACAATAGTTGTTCCATATATTTGAAGAATATGTTTTATGGATTTGCTCCCATTGTGAATGGGTTATTCGTTATGGATCTTGAATATAGTAATGTTGTCTTTAACATTGAGGCTAAACGTCTTAAGAAGACTAATGAAAATAACACATTTTTGTGGCACTGCTGTCTTCGCCACATCAGAAAGGAAAGCATGCAGAAGCTCCGTAATGATGGAATTTTGCAGTCTTTTGACTTCGAATCATGTGACACATACGAAGCTTGTTTGATGGGTAAAATGACCAAGATGCCGTTCACTGGACATGTTGAACGGGCGAGTGACTTGTTAGAAATAATACATACTGATGTATGCGGTCCAATGAGTGTACTGGAGCGCAGTGGATATCTTTACTTCGTAACTTTTACTGATGACTTATGTAGATATGGTTATGTTTACTTAATGAAGCAAAAGTCTAAAACCTTTGAAAAGTTCAAGGAGTTTCAGAACGAAGTGAAAAATCATCGTGAAAGGAAGATCAAATTTCTACGATCAGATCGTGGAGCAGAATACCCAAGTCACAAGTTTAGCAAACATCTTAGTGGGTGTTGAATCATTTCACAACTTATGCCGCCCAAAACTCCACTGAGAAATGGAGTGTCCGAGAGACGTAACCAAACCCTATTAGACATGGTAAGGTCTATGATGTCTTTAACATAATTGCCTTTATCTTTTTATGGTTACGATTTAGAAACCACTGCTTTCACGTTAAATAGAGCACCGTCAAAGTCAGTTGAAACAACGCCATATGAGATATGGCATGGGTAGAAATCCAATCTATCATTTCTTAAAATTTTGGGATGCAATGCATATGTAAAACATTTGCAACCAAACAAACTCGATCCCAAATCAGAAAAATGCTACTTTGTTTGTTATCCCAAAAACACTATTGGGTATTCCTTCAACCACCGCACCAAAGGCAAAGTGTTTGTCACTAAGAATGGAGTATTTCTCGAGAAAGAATTTGTTGCAAAAGAGATGAGTGGGAGGACGGTAGAGCTTGACGAGACTATTGAATCTTTGGCAACAGGACCAAGGGTTGATTCATCGAAACTAGTTCTGGAGGTCAATCTTTCAACTGAGTCGGGAGCTCCTGCAAGTGATGCAGCAACTTCGAGCAAGTCTGTAGCTGAACTACGCAGGACGGGAAGAACTCATTCAGAACCAGAGTGGTTCCATAGCGAGGTATTCATCATGGAAGATGATGAACCTGCGAATTACAAGGAAGCAACTGTGGGCCCTAGCTCCACTGAATGGCTTAAGACCATGAAATCCGAAATGGAATCCATGTACGAAAATCAAGTTTGGAACTTGGTAGTCCCTTCAGAAGGTGTGAAATCTATAGAATGTAAATGGATTTTCCGAAGGAAAACAGATGCGGATGTTAATGTGACTTTCCATAAAGCTCGACTTGTCGCGAAAGGTTTTTGACAAGTTCAAGGGGTTGACTATGATGAGAATCTCTTGCCGGTAGCGATGCTTAAGTCTGTGAGAATTTTGCTGGCAATTGCTGCATAATTTGTTTACGAAATATGGCAGATGGATGTCCAAACGGCTTTCCTAAATTGAAATTTAATCGAGGATGTGTGCATGGTACAACCTGAGGGTTTTGTCAATTCTAAGGATGTTGGAAAGGTATACAAGCTTCGGAGAGCCATTTATGGTCTGAAGCAGACATTTTGGAGGTGGAATTCTTGCTTTGATAAAGTGGTCAAAGAGTTTGGCTTCATCCAAAATGGCGAAGAAGTTTGTGTTTACAAGAAGGAAAGTGGGAGCACGAAAGAATTTCTAATCCTATATGTGGATGACATATTGTTGATTGGGAATGACGTGAATTTTCTTAGTAAAATAAAAGAGTCATTGAAAAAGAGTTTTTCAGTGAAAGACTTAGGCGAAGCGGCGTATATATTAGGTATTAAATCTATAGAGATAGATCAAGACGCCTGATAGCGCTAAGCCAGAGTATGTACATTGACAACCTTTGAAAGAGGTTTAAAATGGAGAATGCTAAGAAGGGCTGACTCCCAATGTCACATGGCACTTTACTTAGCAAGAATCAGTACCCACAGACTACTGATGAGCGAGTACATGTGACTAAGGTTCCATTTGCTTCTGCAATTGGGTCAATTATGTACGCCATGATTTGTAAATGACCTTGGACCATGACTGATCTAGGGCAGGGTCATTGGACATCAATTAATAATATCTTAAAGTACCTTAACAGGACTAAGGAAATGTTCCTAGTGTATGGAGGTGATGAAGAGCACATTGTAAGAGGTTACACTGATGCAAGCTTCATGACTGATCCAGACGACTACAAATCTCAACCGTGCTATATTTTCACTTTCAATGGTGGTGTTGTCATAGCCATATAATAATTGCATGTTATTGGTTGCATTAGTGAGCATCATGCATCATATTTAAATTTCTGAAACTTGAATTGAGGAAATCTGAAGCCTCAGAAATTTTAACAAAAAGGGCAAAGAACCCTAAAATTACATTCAATGAACCCAAAATGCCCTTCATTAATGTTTGATAATTTTGGAAAGGATTTTCATCTAAACCAAAAATAGTGAACATTTTTAAGGAATATTTTGGGCACTGAATTTAAATCATTGTTGTATTTGAGTTTGGATTTATATTCATAATATATATAATATATTTTCAACTAACTCTGAAATATTTTATGTGCATTTGGAAAAGTCCATTTAGCAGCATAAAAATATTCAAAGGGTTTTGGCACTGTTTTGATTCTGTTTTGAAATTGAAACAATGGCAAATGAATAAAAACAAAAACAAAAGAAGAATAAAAAGAAAAGAGAAAGCTTACCTGTACCGGCCCATTAGGAGAGAAGTCAGGCCCAGCCCACCACCTCCTCCTCCTCCTGTCGTCTTCCTCCTCTAGACAGAAGGACAGGGGCGCATGGTCACCGCACGCACACGCTTTCCGCCACCACCTACTTCCCGCTCCATGTCGACGACGTGGATAGACTCGCAAGAGTCGTCCAGATCGAGCCGGCCTCCTCTCACTGCCCCCCTCACTCTCCCTCGCCTTTCTCCGCCATGGCCGTAGCGCTCGCAGCCGCGCTGCCGTGAACCCCATAGCCACAGCCTCCCCTACGCCCCCTCGTAGTGTCCCCGAGCTCCGCTTCAATGCCATCCTTCACGCCGAAGATCGCAGCCCCGGGAGCCCTACATTGCCGTCACCGTCGCTGTTTCCATTGCTGGCCACCGAAGCTCTCCGACGTCGATTCGTTGCAAGCAGGCCTTCCCCGAGCCAACCAACCAGCTACTCCGTCTCCCTGTGAGCTCCACTCCGTTTTCCCCCTTACCTCCTCGGCACGCATGTTCCCTAGCTAGCTCGTCCATCGTGCCGCACCGGAGTGCTTGATACGTCTCCAACGTATCTATAATTTTTTATTGTTTCATGCTATTATATTATCAATCTTAGATACTTTTTATGCAATTTTATATCATTTTTGGGAACTAACCTATTAACTCAGTGCCCAGTGCCAGTTCTTGTTTTCTGCATGTTTTTTTCTTCAGAAAATCAATACCAAGCGAAGTCCAAACACGATGAAACTTTACGGTCATTTTTTCTAGACCAGAAGGGACCCTAGAAGGCTTGGGTGGAGGCCAGAAGCCTAACGGGAGAGCCACGAGCAAACAGGGCGCGCCCCTTGAGCTCGTGACTCCCACGCAACTCCGTTTGACATAATTCCACCTCTATAAATTCCCAAATATTCCCAAACCAACAGAGAGCCACCCGAAACAACTTTTCCGCCGCCGCAAGCTTCTGTTCTTTCGTGATCCCATCTGGAGTCCTTTTCCGGTAATCTACCGGAGGGGGAATCGATCACGGAGGGCTTCTACATCAACCTTGCTGCCCTTCCGATGATGTGTGAGTAGTCTACCACAGACCTACGGGTCCATACTTATTAGCTAGATGGCTTCTTCTTTCTCTCCGATCTTCAATACAATGTTCTCCTTGATCTCCTCGGAGAACTATCCGATGTAATCTTGTTTTGCGGTGCATTTGTTGGGATCCGATGAATTGTGGGTTTATGATTAGATTATTCATTGAAAGTAATTGAGTCTTTTTTGAACTTTATTATGCATGATTGTTATAGCTTTGTATTTCTCTCCGATGTATCCATTTGGTTTGGCCAACTGGATTGATTAATCTTCAGCGGGAGAGGTGCTTTGTAGTTGGTTCAATCTTGTTGTGTCCTCACCTCGTGATAGAAGGGGTAGAGAGGCACGTATTTGTATTGTTGCCACTAAGGGTAAAATGACGAGGTTCAATCATATTGCTTGGTTTTATTTTGTCTACATTATGTCATCATACCTCATGCATTACTCTGTTTGTCATGAACTTAATACGTAGAGAGCCAAGCATAGAAGCGCTCTTGAAGTGGAGTAATAGTAGTAGATGCAGAATTGTTTCGGTCTACTTGTCACGGACGTAATGCCTATATACAAGATCATTGCCATGAATAATATCATAACTATGCGCTATTCTATCAATTGCCCAACAGTAATTTTCTACCCACCGAATGCTATTCTTACGAGAGAGAAGTCTCTAGTGAAATCTATAGCCCCCGGTTCTAATTTTATAATATTGTTAAAACCTTATTTACCTTGCTGCAATTTTACGTCTTTTATTTTACTTTGCAATTTACCTATCTACCATTATCAGATTAAATCCTTGCAAGTAACGAGTTCAAGGGGATTGACAACCCTCTTGTCCGCGTTGGGTCAAGTATTTGCTCTTGTGTGTGTTGGTGCTGTTGACGAGGCGTTTGTGTGATTCTCCTATTGGTTCGATAACCTTGGTTAATGCCTCCGAGCTCCCTAGATGGCCTTCCTGTGCTCCGTAGCGAGCGCCTACGTCAAGCAGTAGCTCTGGCTGCTGCCCCGCTCGCCGCCGTTGCCCTCTCCGGCCACCCCAGCCCATGTCGTTTGTGCTGTTGGATGCGCATGAGCGCGGGCAACGCACTGGTGGTCTCCGCCGTCCATTTGGTCGTCGGAGCAGGAAACCCGCAGCCCTTCACCGCGTCTGCTCGTCGCCGGCGGTTAAACACTGGCCTAACCACTAGTTAGCACTAACCTAATTGACCCCTAGGTCAATGACGTATGGGCCCAGGCCCTATTAACTTTTAGATTAGTTTAGTTTTAATCAATAATTAACTAACTGAGTCACTGACCAGTGGATCCCACTGGTTAGGTTTGACTTTGTTGACTACTGATGCAGTGCTGACATAAAGCTGATGTCATAATGCTTTTTTGGTTTTAAATAAATCAGAAATGGTTTAATAAATTCCAGAAAATGTTGCAAAATGAAAAATGATCAGAAAAATCCAATCCATCCATTTGTACCATTTTCATGCATGTTTGAAGAAATTAAAGTTGCTGTATAAGACAATTTGAATAAAGGGCATTTGAAATGTCTTATGTGGAGTTTGAATTTGAACCTTTGGTTCAAACCAACTTCATTTAAATTGTTGCTAATTGCATAGCTGAAACCAGCATGTTGCCATGTCATGATCATACATCATGTTTGTTGCATTCATTGAATGTGTTTCCTTTCCTGTTTGCCGGTGTTTGTTCCTTCTCGGTAGAAGACGATTCAGACGTTGTGATCGTTGACACCGATGAAGAGCAGTACTGTCTTCAGAAGTGCCAGGCAAGCAAAAAAACCATTGAGCATTCCGATACAATCCCACTCTCTCGCTCCTGCTTTCTTTTATTGCATTAGGACAACAATGATTCAACTGTTACATGTTTTGATAGTTTAACCCATTCCTTTGCATGACCTGTCTTTGTCGCAGTAAATAGTTAAAACCTCTTAGCAGGAGTAGGAATTGCTCGAGCCATGTTGTGACTACTCATCCATGATTGCTTGCTATGCTTGCTATGCTTACAGTCGTGTCGGGTCTGATCCATCTGGGCGATGAATTGGAATGGTTATGTTCATGTCCTACTGGGTGAGAGCTAAGTGTGTGAACCCGATTTGGTAAAGGTAGCGATGAGAGGCCATGTAGGAGTACATGGTGGATTGTCTCATTGGGACAGTCCTTAACAACTGAGTTCTGTGTATGTTATCCAAGAACAGTTACTACCACACATTGGGCTCCGGTAACTCTACCTCTCTCAACTTATTAATCGCCTCGATCTCTATCCAGGAGTTGCAACTAGTTTCTGGTGTTTGTAGGATGTGCCGGCGGCCGTGTTTAGCGCTGCTCGATGGGGTGGGATTCAGTGCGGTAGATACACCGTGGCACGATGTACCAAGTGGCACCCGATTGGTGGGCTTGGGAACCCTGCTCACATCGTTTGGGGCCGTAATAGAAACTTCGGCCGGACTTCCCTTACGGATACAACCTCAAATAGGCGATAAACCTGCACTAGAGTCTTGCGTGGTTAACGGTTGTGGCCGACACCCTCGCCAGGCTTCCGCTTGAAGGTTACCGAGATACATGATGTGTATATGGTGGTAAGTGGTGAGAGAATTTGTGAAGAAGTACACCCCTGCAGGGTTAACTGAACTATTCGAATAGCCGCGTCCTCGGATATGGACTACTTGGAGACTTATATTGTTCATAGACAAGGTGAAGTGGAAATGCGCAAGATAAGTGTGAGTGCTATGGATGGCTCTCTCGTAGGGAGACGAGACAGGATCCATAGTGGTGTATTGATGTTGTGACTATGTGGACTCGTGTGCGCTTTCTTACCCCAAAGAAAGTATTTGTAGTCGTAGTACAGGTTAGCCAAGAGTCAAAGCTGGCATTCTGCAATAAACCCCACAATCCCCTTTGCTGATACTGATGCATATGTAGATATTTCTGATGTAAGTCTGGCTGAGCACCTTTGTACTCACGGTTGCTAAATTTATGTTTTGCAGAGGAGGCTTCAGTCTCACTAGTAGTTCCATGTGGACTTCGACTTTGACTGAGTAGCTTGGGAATACCAGACAGAGGCCTGGCTCCTATGGAGGGTCTTGTGGATAGAAAAGCTTTCTAGCCTTCTTTCTTTTCGGCTGTCTGTACTCAGACAGGTTTATGCTTCCGTTGCTTCTATGACTTGTATGATGGGTCATGCAACCCCTGTTTGTAATATCATACTATGTTGGCTCTTTCGAGCCTTATCTATACTCAAGTTGTAGAGTTACCTTGTGATGCCATGTTGTACCAACACATACTTGCATGTTATGTGTACGTGTGATATGTATTGCTATGTGTGGGGTTCGACACCTAGTTATGTGCCTTTGGTAGCCTTCCCTATAGGGAAATGCCTCTTTGTGCTTCCACTGAGCCTTGGTAGTTCGCTACTGCTTCGGACACATTGATTGACCGACATGTATCCTTCTTTGCTCCTTTGTCTATCCCTACAAGGAAATGTCACGCAGTGTTTACTAGAGTCCTTGTAGCATGCTACGACTCAGTTACACACGCTGATGATCGACACGTGCATTGCTGGGTTACCTATGTCAGTTACACACGCTGATGACCGACACGTGCATTGCTGGGTTACCTATGTCTGTCCCTGTACGTTTGTGCCACCTTGGTCTATAACTAATCATGTTGACCCGGGTTCTTTGTCATATGGTTCTAGTGACATAATCATATATGTGAGCCAAAAGGCGCAAACGGTCCCGGCCAAGGTAAGGTGATATGATGTGTTACAAGCTAGATCTGTGTGACCTAGGATCGGGGTCCCGACAGGTGTAGTGAGCTGGAAGAGTTGCAAGCAAAGCACTATAGCGGATTCTACAACGAAGGCGGAATATCTCATAGCTTCGGAAGCTTTGAAGGAGGGATTTTGGATTAAGAAGTTCATCACTGAGCTTGGTGTGGTTCCAAGTGCACTTGACCCAGTGGAGGTCTATTGTGATAATAGTGGTGCCGTGGCTTAGACAAAGGAGCCAAGGTCTCACCAGAAATCCAAACACATTGAACGCTGATTTCACATTATCTGAGACTTTGTGAAGAACCGATTTGTGAAAGTATGCAAGATTCACACGGATCTGAATGTGTCAGATCCAATGACAAAGCCTCCACCACGAGCAAAGCATGAGCAACACTGGAATGCCATTGGTGTTAAAGAACTTATGTAACTAGATTATTGACTTTAGTGCAAGTGGGAGACTATGGGAAATATGCCCTAGAGCCAATAATAAATGTATTATTATATTTCCATGTTCATGATTAACGTTTATATTTATGTGCTATAATTGCAATGGTTCCCGGATCTGCATATAAACGAGATTCGAAGGAAAACTCATATGCATGTGTGGAAACATAAACACAAAGAAGGTCCTAGTCTCACCTCTAAGACTAGCCCATGTGTTGCATGATGATCCTGTTTTCCTGATCATAGGGAATTGTGTAAGCCGGTAACAAATAGGAGCACATTTTTCTCAAAATAAGGGTGCCGAACAGACCCAACTGAATGATATACCTTGAGATCAAATCATCACGGAGTTATAAGTATTGTCATCATTATGTTAACATATGTTCAAGTCCTTAGACCATGGGAATGTTAAGTATCTTCATACCGAACGGTGTACTTTGGGGTTGTTAAACATTACCCGTAATAGGGTGATCATAACGGTAAATTTCAGGTGCATCCGAAAAGTATGTCTAGGTACTTGATAGTTTGAGATGGGAATTTATTCCTCCGATGATGGAAAGATACACTCCGGGCCCTCTCGGTATTATGGTATCCAATATCGTCTGGCCAGACACTTTGTGATTTGATCACAGGGATACCAGAATAAGAAAATGAGAAAAGAGAGCAAAACCGGTAACGAGGATAAGTTGGTATTGTGATCAAGAGTTGCTTCACATGGATGCCGCTAAATCTCAGCTCGGGTTTTGTAAAGTATCATGAATGATGGGATTGTCACGTAAACAAAAGGTTCACTCAAAAAGTATTCGTGTAAGTGTAGGAGTCAATATGGGCGTCCAGGTCCCGCTATTGATTATTGACCGGAAAGCGTTCCGGGTCATGTCTGCATTTTACTGAACCTGCAGGGTCGCACGCTTAAGGATCGTTAATCTGTTGAGTACTAGAGAGATAGGAGATTATGTGAATTGCATCAGAAAGGTTCCCGAGAGAATGAAAATGTTTTGGAGAGAGAACCGAAAGTGTTTCGGAGAGAATCAGATGGTTTTGGAGAAAACCAGGAAAAACCGATAAGACCGAAAAAGTTTTGGAGCACCCCGAAAACCCACTGGAAGGTCCTGGATGGCTCTGGAACCCTCCAAAAGTTTTTGGAGGAACCCTCGGGGCTACCCACTTGGCTGGCCCAAGTGGGGCAGCCCGTTCCTTGGGAGGCAAGCAAGGGGTGGCGGCTAGGGTTGGGGGGGGGGGGCAGCACCCTTGGTGTGTGTGCTTGCCCTAGGGATGGAAGCCCCCACCCCAAGGAAGCCCCCTTCCTCCACCTATAAATAGATGGGGAGGGGGCTGAAACAAACACTACTTTGTGTGCTGAAGGCTGCGCCCCTCCCCTGCCTCTCTCTTCTGAAAAACACTCCACCCCGAAGGGCTGCTCCTCTCCCTCCTCTAGTTCTCCGACTTTGCTTCATTCTGGACAGTGAAGCTCTGTCGGATTGATGTCTTGGTACGCGTGGATACCGGCAGAGGGATCATCCCTTTGGTCCTTTATTCGTGGGACAAATCCACACGGTTGGGAGGTTAAAATCCTAGCTGCGGGGATGAACTTAAACTTCTTCACCAACCTCTTCTTCGCTGCGTTTGTTGATGAGTGATGATCCGATCTAAACCCTCCACCTTCATAGATGATCTGGGGTTTTGGTTTCATAGGATGATTTTTTTGTTTTCTAGTACGTTTCCCAATAGTGGCATCATGAGCGATCTATGAGTAGGTGCATGTTCGATCTAGAGCACATAGTGATGTTCTAAAGGCGGCTCTTCCAACTGCTCGACCTACTGATGCAGCCCTGGATGACAAGAATGTCTATGCATCCAAAGCTGATGACCACACCGCAGTTCAATGCTTGATGCTTACTTGTATGGATATAGAGCTGCAAAAGCATTTTGAAAGCTCCTCCGTCTTTGAGATGGTCACGGCATTGAACGTTGTGTCTATGAAACAAGCAAGGGCTGAATGTTATGAGATAACAAAGCGGTTGTGGGAATGCAATATGGCAGAAGGTAGCTCAGTGAGCGAGCACGTGATCAAAATGGTTGGTTATGCACAGAGGTTGGCAGCTTTGGGCTTTGCCATCCCTACGGCGCTCAACATCGACCTTCTCCTTGCGTCTCTCCCACCGTCTTACAACGGTTTTTTCATGAATTATAACATGAACGGGATGGACAAGAGCACAGACGAATTGTTAGCTATGCTGAAAACTGCGAAGGCTGGTATGCCGAACGACACCAACCATGTGATGGTGGTGACTAAGACCAGTAGTTTCAGAAAGAAGGGCAAAGGCAAGAAAGCCAAGGGCGCCAGTAAGACCGATACACCGGTAAGGCTGACGCTCAAGGAAAACTGAAAGGTGGCCCGACTAAAGAGACAGTGTGTTTCTTCTGTAAGCAAAAGGGGCATTGGAAGAGAAATTGCAAGAAGTACTTGGTAGAGTTAAAGAAGACTAGATAGTCTAGCAAAGGTATAATTGTTATACAGGTTATAAATGTTTTTCTTGCTGGTCCTGACTCTAAGTCATGGGTATTTGATACCGAATCAGTTGCTCATATTTGCAATACGATACAGGGACTTCAGAGGACGTGAAGACTAGCAAAAAAATGAAGTACATATGCGCGTCGGGAATGGTATTCCAATTGCCGCTCAAGCCGTCGGTGTCATGCCCCTACGTCTACCTTCAGGATTCACTTTAGGACTGAATAATTGTTATTTTGTTCCAGCATTATGTAAGAACATTATATCATGATCTTGTTTATTACGTGATGGATATTCCTTTAAATCAGAGAACAATGGTTGTTCCATATATTTGAAGAATATGTTTTATGGATTTGCACCCATTGTGAATGGGTTATTCGTTATGGATCTTGAATATAGTAATGTTGTCTTTAACATTGAGGCTAAACATCTTAAGAAGACTAATGAAAATACCACATTTTTGTGGCACTGCTGTCTTCGCCACATCGGAAAGAAAAGCATGCAGAAGCTCCATAATGATGGAGTTTTGTAGTCTTTTGACTTCGAATCATGTGACACATATGAAGCTTGTTTGATGGGTAAAATGTCCAAGATGCCGTTCACTGGACATGTTGAACGGGCGAGTGACTTGTTAGAAATAATACATACTGATGTATGCAATCCAATGAGTGTACCGACACGCAGTGGATATCTTTACTTCGTAACTTTTACTGATGACTTATGTAGATATGGTTATGTTTACTTAATGAAGCAAAAGTCGAAAACTTTTGAAAAGTTCAAGGAGTTTCAGAACGAAGTGAAAAATCATCGTGAAAGGAAGATCAAATTTCTACGATCAGATCGTGGAGCAGAATACCCAAGTCACAAGTTTAGCAAACATCTTAGTGGGTGTTGAATCATTTCACAACTTATGCCGCCCAAAACTCCACTGAGAAATGGAGTGTCCGAGAGACGTAACCAAACCCTATTAGACATGGTAAGGTCTATGATGTCTTTAACATAATTCCCTTTATCTTTTTATGGTTACGCTTGAGAAACCATTGCTTTCACGTTAAATAGAGCACCATCCAAGTCAGTTGAAACGACGCCATATGAGATATGGCTTGGGAAGAAACCCAATCTATCATTTCTTAAAATTTGGGATGCAATGCATATGTAAAACATTTGCAACCAAACAAACTCGATCCCAAATCAGACAAATGCTACTTTGTTTGTTATCCCAAAAACACTATTGGGTATTCCTTCAACCACCGCACCAAAGGCAAAGTGTTTGTCACTAAGAATGGAGTATTTCTCAAGAAAGAGTTTCTTGCAAAAGAAGTGAGTGGGAGGACGACAGAGCTTGACGAGATTATTGAATCTTTGGCAATGGGACCAAGGGTTGATTCGTCGAAACTAGTTCTGGTGGTCATCCCTTCAACTGAATCGAGAGCTCCTGCAAGTGATGCAGGAACTTCGAGCAAGTCTGTAGCTGAACTACGCAGGACAGGAAGAACTCAATCAGAACCAGAGTGGTTCCATAGAGAGGTATTCATCATGGAAGATGATGAACCTGCGAATTACAAGGAAGCAACGATGGGCCCTAGCTCCACTGAATGGCTTAAGACCATGAAATCCGAAATGGAATTCATGTACCAAAATCAAGTTTGGAACTTGGTAGTCCCTTCAGAGGGTGTGAAACCTATAGAATGTAAATGGATTTTCAAAAGGAAAACTGATGCGGATGGTAATGTGACTTTCCATAAAGCTCGACTTGTCGTGAAAGTTTTTTGACAAGTTTAAGGAGTTGATTATGATGAGACTTTCTTGCCGGTAGCGATGCTTAAGTCTGGGAGAATTTTACTGGCAATTGCTGCATATTTTGATTACGAAATATGGCAGATGGATGTCAAAATGGCTTTCGTAAATTGAAATTTAACCGAGGATGTGTGCATGGTACAACCTGAGCGTTTTGTCAATTCTAAGGATGCTGGAAAGGTATGCAAGCTTTGGAGAGCCATTTATGGTCTGAAGCAGACATTTAGGAGCTGGAATCTTTGCTTTGATGAAGTGGTCAAAGAGTTTGGCTTCATCCAAAATGGCGAAGAAGTTTGTGTTTACAAGAAGGAAAGTGGGAGCGCGAAAGAATTTCTGATCCTATATGTGGATGACATATTGTAGATTGGGAGTGACGTGATTTTTCTTAGTAAAATAAAAGAGTCATTGAAAAAGAGTTTTTCAGTGAAAGACTTAGGCGAAGCGGCGTATATACTAGGTATTAAAATCTATAGAGATAGATCATGACGCCTGATAGCGGTAAGCCAGAGTATGTACATTGACAACGTTTTAAAGAGGTTTTAAATGGAGAATGCCAAGAAGGGCTGACTCCCAATGTCACATGGCACTGTACATAGCAAGAGTTAGTACCATTTGCTTCTGCAATCAGGTTAATTATGTACGCCATGATTTGTAAAAGACCTTAGACCATGACTGATCCAGCGCAGGGTCATTGGATAACAATTAATAATATCTTAAAGTACCTTAACGGGACTAAGGAAATGTTCCTAGTGTATGGAGGTGATGAAGAGCACATTGTAAGAGGTTACACTGATGCAAGCTTCTTGACTGATCCAGACGACTACAAATCTCAACCGGGCCATATTTTCACACTCAATGGTGGTGTTGTCACAGCCCTAGAATAATTGCATGTGATTGGTTGCATTAGTGGGCATCATGCATCATATTTAAAAAATCTGAAACTTGAATTGAGGAAATCTTAAGCCTCAGAAATTTTAACAAAATGGGAAAGAACCCTAAAATTTCATTCAATGAACCCAAAATGCCCTTCATTAATGTTTGATAATTTTGGAAAGGATTTTGATCTAAACCAAAAATAGTGAACATTTTTAAGGAATATTTTGGGCACTTAATTTAAATCATTACTGTATTTGAGTTTGGATTTATATTCATAATATACAGAATATATTTTCAAATAACTCTGAAATATTTTATGTGCATTTGGAAAAGTCCATTTAGCAACATAAAAATATTCAAAGGGTTTTGGCACAGTTTTGATTATGTTTTGAAATTGAAACAGTGGCAAATGAATAAAAATAGAAACAAAAGAACAATAAAAAGAAAAGAGAAAGCTCACCTGTACCGGCCGATCAGGAGAGAAGCCAGGCCCAGACCACCTCCTCCTCCTGTCATCTTCCTCCTCTGGACGGAAAGACAGGGGAGCGTGGTCACCGCGCGCGCACGCTCTCCGCCACCTCCTGCTTCCCGCTCCGCGTCGACGACGTGGATAGACTCGCGAGAGTCGTCCAAATCGAGCCGGCCTCCTCTCACTTCCCCCCTCACTCTCCCTCGCCTTCCTTTGCCATGGCCGTAGCGCCCGTAGCCGCGCTGACATGAATCGTGTGGCCATAGCCTCCCCTATGCCCCCTCGACGTGTCCTCGAGCTCCGCTTCAACGCCATCCTTCTCCACGCCGAAGATTGCGGCCCTGGGAGCCCTACATCACCGTCACCGTCGTTGTTTCCATCGCTGGCCACCGAAGCTCTCCGACGTTGATTCACTGCTAGCAGGCCTTCCCCGAGCCAACCAACCAGCTACTCCGCCTCCCTGTGAGCTCCGCTTAGTTTTTCCCCTTACCTCCTCGTCACGCGCATTCTCTAGCTAGCTCGTCCACCGTGCCGAGCTCCGGCCAGCTCCATGGGCCATGATCTCCATGCTCACGAGCTGCTCCGCTCGAACCAGCCGCACCGGAGTGCTTGATACGTCTCCAATGTATCTATAATTTTTGATTGTTTCATGCTATTATATTATCAATCTTAGATACTATTTATGCAATTTTATATAATTTTTGGGAACTAACCTATTAACACAGTGCCCAGTGCCAGTTCCTGTTTTCTGCATGTTTTTTGTTTTTCAGAGAATCAATACCAAACGAAGTCCAAACATGATGAAACTTTACGGTGATTTTTTCTGGACTAGAAGGGACCCTAGAAGGTTTGGGAGGAGGCCAGAAGCCTTACGGGAGAGCCACGAGCTCATAGGGCGCGCCCCAGGGGGGTAGGCGCGCCCCTTGAGCTCGTGACTCCCATGCAACTCCGTTTGACCTAATTCCACCTCTATAAATTCGCAAATATTCCAAAACCAATAGAGAGCCACCCGAAACAATTTCTCTTCCACCGCAAGCCTCTGTTCTTCTGCGATCCCATCCGGAGGCCTTTTCCGGTAATCTGCCGGAGGGTGAAGATCACGGATGACCTCTACATCAACCTTGTTGCCCTTCCGATGATGTGTGAGTAGTCTACCATAGACCTACGGGTCCATAGTTATTAGCTAGATGGCTTTTTCTTTCTCTCCGATCTTCAATAAAATGTTCTCCTTGATCTCCTCGGAGAGCTATCTGATGTAATCTTCTTTTAAGGTGTGTTTGTTGGGATCCGATGAATTGTGGGTTTATGATCAGATTATTCATTGAAAGTAATTGAGTCTTTTCTGAACTTTATTATGCATGATTGTTATAGCTTTGTATTTCTCTCCGATCTATCCGTTTGGTTTGGCCAACTAGATTGATTTATCTTTAGCAGGAGAGGTGCTTTGTAGTGGGTTCAATCTTGCGGTGTCCTCACCTCGTGATAGAAGGGGTAGCCATGCACGTATTTGTATTGTTGCCACTAAGGGTAAAATGACGGGGTTCAATCATATTGCTTGGTTTTATTCTTCCTACATTATGTCATCATACCTCATGCATTACTCAGTTTGTCATGAACTTAATACGTAGAGAGGCAAGCATAGAAGCGCTCTTGAAGTGGAGTAATAGTACTAGATGCAAAATCATTTCGGTCTACTTGTCAAGGACGTAATGCCTATATACATGATCATTGCCATGAATAACATCATAATTATGTGATATTCTATCAATTGCACAACTGTAATTTGTCTACCCACCGTATGCTATTCTTACGAGAGAGAAGCCTCTAGTGAAAACTATGGCCCTCGGGTCTACTTTTATCATATTGCTAAAACCTTATTTACCTTGCTGCAATTTTACTCCTTTTATTTTACTTTGCAGTTTACCTATCTACCATTATCAGATTTAATCCTTGCAAGTAAGTAGTTCAAGGGGATTGACAACCCTCTTGGCCTTGTTGGGTGCAAGTATTTGCTCTTGTGTGTGTAGGTGTTGTTGACAAGGCATTTGTGTGATTCTCCTATTGGTTCTATAACCTTGGTTCTCACTGAGGGAAATACTTATCGCTACTATATTGCTCCACCCTTCCTCTTAGGGGAAAATCCCAACGCAGCTCACAAGTAGCAGAAAGAATTTCTGGAGCCATTGCTGGGGCACATCATGAAGTACCTACAAGGTTCCTTGACACAAATTATCATTTACTTGCTCTACTTTATTTGCCTTTAATTAGTTTTATTAGTCTCGTTATAAAAAAAATCAAAAAACACAAAAATACTTTATTTTGCTAGTTTGCTTTCTTGCTTGCTTTGCCACTATGTCTCAAGAAAACACTAAGTTGTGTGACTTCTCAAATACTAATAACAATAATTTTATTAGTACTCCAATTGCTCCTCCCGCCTCTAGTGCTGAGTCATATGATATTAATGCTACATTTCTAAATCTTATTATGAAAGAACAATTTGCCAAAAACCCTAATGAAGATGCTGCATCCCATCTTAATACCTTCATTGAATTATGTGATATGCAAAAGAAAAAAGATGTGGATAATGATATTGTTAAGTTGAAATTATTTCCTTCCTCGCTAAGAGACTGTGCTAAAACTTGGTTTTCATCCTTACCTCGCAATAGTATTGATTCATGGGATAGGTGTAAGGATGCTTTTATTGCCATGTATTTTCCTCCCGCTAAGATTATTTCTCTTAGAAATCAAATTATGATCTTTAAGAAACTTGAGCAATAACACGTTGCACAAGCTTGGGAGAGAATGAAATTAATGATTAAAAACTGTCCCACTCAAGGATTAAGCTTATGGATGATAATACCAAACTTTTATGCAGGACTTAACTTTGTCTCGAGAAATCTTCTAGACTCTGCTGCAGGTGGTACCTTCATGGGAATTACATTAGGAGAGGCCATGAAGCTTCTTGATAATATGATGACAAATTATTCTCAATGGCACACCGAACGAGCTCCAACTGGTAAGAAGGTAAACTCTGTCGAAGAAGTTGCTACTTTGAGTGATAAAATGGATGCTCTTATGAATATGCTTGCTAGTAAAAATGCTCATGTTGATCCTAATGATGTGCCACTATCTACTTTTATTGAGCAAAATAATGATGCTATTGATGTGAACTTTATCGCTAGAAATAAGTTCAATAACAATGCTTATAGGGGGAATTTTAATCCTAGACCGTATCTCGGTAATCCCTATAGTAATTATGGTAATTCCTATGGTAATTCATATAATAATAATAGGATACCTACTGAACTTGAGAACAACATTAAATAATTTATTATTTCTCAAAAAGCTTTTAATGCCATGGTAGAAGAAAAACTACATAAAGTTGATGATATGCCTAGAAATATGGATAGTATTCCTCATGATGTGGAAACTCTTAAAGTTAAATTTTTGCCACATAAAAATGTTGTTACTAAATCTCTAAAGTCTATTCAAGTCTCCATGAATTCCTAGAGAATCACTAGGATAAGAGCTAAGCGAGAATTCCTAGAAAAAGCGATTCCACTCGGTTTTTATCATAACCATGATGAAGATATTAAAATGATTGGTGTTTCACCTATTGAATCTTTGTTTAGTAATATAAAACTTGATGAAAAAGGGACTGGAGATGAGTTAACTTTAGCTAGAAGGTGTCCCAATTGTTCGGAGGGTGATGATCTTAATGATAAAAAAAGAAAAGTGGGTTTGAAGAGGTCAAAACTTTAAATAGGATATGCCCACTACTTTGGATTACAAGGACTTTAATTATGATAATTGCTCTATGATTGAATGTATCTCCTTGTTGCAATCCATGATGAACTCACCTAATGCTTACGAACAAAATAAAGCTTTTACTCAACATATTGTCGAAGCTATGATCAAACCTCATGAAGAAAAGCTAGAATTAGAAGTATCAATACCTAGAAAATTACAAGATGAATGGGAACCTACTATTAAATTAAAGATTAAATATTATGAATGCAATGCTTTGTGTGATCTAGGTGCTAGCGTCTCTACTATACCAAAATCTTTATGTGACGTGCTAGGTCTCAACGATATGAATGAATGTTCCCTCAACTTGCATTTAGCGGATTCAACTATTCAGAAACCATTGGTTAGAATTAATGATGTACTTATAATAGCAAATAGAAATTATGTTCCCATGGATTTCATTGTGCTAGATATTGAATGCAATCCGTCTTGTGCTATAATACTTGGTAGGCCTTTCCTAGGAACCATAGGTGCTATTATTCACATGAAAGAAGGAAATATAAGGTTCCAATTTCCGTTAAATAAAGGGATGGAACACTTCCCAAGGAAGAGAATTAAACCACCATATGAATCGATTATGAGGGCCACCTATGGAATTAATTTTAAGGATGACAATACTTGAAACAATGCATTATGCCTAGCTAGGGGCATAAAACAATAACGCTTGTTGGGAGGCAAACCAATAGTTATATTAAATTTTTTCTTTTACTTTATGTTTTGTGTGATGACATAATTATTTCTACCACAATGATTGTGTTTTTATATTTTAATTAGTGTTTGTGCCAAGTAAAGTCTTTGGGATGTTTTGGATGATAGTTGATTTGATTCTGTGCAAAAACAGAAACTTTTGCGCCCAGTACAGAAAATACTATAATTTACTGGAACATGCTTTCGATCTGAAATTTTACACGTGATTGATATACAAATTTTCTACATTGTCCTAATTTTTCAGAATTTTTTGAATTACAGAAATACGATTCTTATTCAGATCATTACAGACTATTCTGTTTTAGACAGATTCTGTTTTATATTGCATAGTGTGCTTATTTTAATGATGCTATGGATTATATCGGGGGGTATAAGTCATGGAAGTGTTAGAATATAGTAGGTATTATGCAAGAATAATTATGAATGAGTTTGCAACAGTACCTAAATTTTATGATTTGTCTATTATACTAATGGATCTCACGAGGTTTCTGTTGAGTTTTGTGTGCTGAAGTTTTCAGGTTTTGGGTGAGATCACGATGGATGAAGGAATAAGGAGTGGCAAGACCCTAATCTTGGGGATGCCCAAGGCACCCCAAGGTAATATTCAAGGAAGACCCAATCGTCTAAGTTTGGGGATGCCCCGGATGGCATCCCCTCTTTCGACCACAATTCATCGGTATGTTACTTGGAGCTATATTTTTATTCATCACATGATATGAGTTTTACTTGGAGAGTCTTGTTCCATAGTTTTATTTTGTTTGCTTGTTAGTTTGCCACAATCATTATTTGCTGGACACACCTTTTTGAGAGAGACACACATTCATCATAATTTGGTAGAATACTCTATGTGCTTCAATTATATCTTTTGAGCTAGGCAGTTGCTCTTGTGCTTCACTTATATTTGTCAGAGCACGGCAGTGGTTATATTTTATAGAAATGATTGCATTCTCATGCTTCACTTAAATCTTTTTGAGAGTCTTGAATAGGAAGTGGTAATGAGCACGGGTTATAAGACTAGTCGGAAAAGGATAGGTATTTAAGAGTGATATAATAAAAACATTCATGTAGATCACTAAATATGAAACGTGTGATTTAATTATATTGATGTAATAATATGAAAGGGTATTGGTACATGATCATTGGTTAGTAGAAATATCGATATTTAAAGCTTGTTATTAACTACTCACTTAAGTGAGTAGTACATGGCATGACGGGGATGCGTGAGCATTTTTATGTCTGATTGAAATCCTATGTGCTGTTTGAATCGGAGGCGCGCGGTGGTTAACTCCTACCAACCTCCTCCCTAGGGGCATGCGAGTAGTACTTTGCTTTGAGGGCTAATAAAACTTTCACAATAAGTATATGAGTTCTTTATGACTAATGTGAGTTGATGGACAAGTACGCACTCCCACCTTTTCGCATATTGCTAGCCTCTTCGGTACCGTGCATTGCCCTTTCTCACCTCGAGAGTTGGTGCAAACTTCACTGGTGCATCCAAACCCCGTGAAATGATACACTCTATCACACATAAGCCTCCTTACATCTTCCTCAAAACTGCCACCATACCTACCTATCATGGCATTTCCATAGGCATTCCGAGATATATTGCCATGCAACTTCCACCGTTCCATTCTATGACATGTGTGTTCATCATCATATTGCTTTGCATGATCATATAGAGCTAAGATGATATTCGTGGCAAAACCACCGTTCATCATTGTAATACATGTCATGCTAGATCATTGCACATCCTGGTACACTGCCAGAGGCATTCATATAGAGTCATATTGTTCTAGTTATTGAGTTGTAATATCGAGTAGTAAGTAAATAAAAGTGTGATGATCATCATTATTAGAGCATTGTCCCAGTGAGGAAAAGAATGATGAACACTAATGAGTCCTTGCAAAAGCAGGGATGAGGTTCATGATATTGTTCTAAAAAAAGAAAGAAAGAAAAAAGGGAAAGAAGGAAAAGAAAGAAAGAAAAATGAGAGAAAAAGAGAGAAGGGGCAATGATACTATCCTTTTACCACACTTGTGCTTCAAAGAAGCACCATGTTCTTCATATAGAGAGTCTCTTGAGTTATCACTTTCATATAATAGTGGGAAATTTTCATTATAGAACTTAGCTTGTATATTAAAATGATGGGCTTCCTCAAATGCCCGAGGTCTTCGTGAGCAAGCAAGTTGGATACACACCCACTTAGTTTCATTTGAGCTTTCATACACTTATAGCTCTAGAGCATCCGTTGCATGGCAATCCCTACTCCTCACATTGATATCGATTGATGGGCCTCTCCATTGCCTATTGATCCACTGAGTTGATTGATAACCCACAAGTATAGGGGATCGTTTGTAGCCTTTTTTGATAAGTAAGAGTGTCAAACCCAATGAGGAGCTAAAGGTAGAATTTATATTCTCTTCAAGTTCTATTGACCACCGATACAACTCTACGCACACCAACGTTTGCTTTACCAAGAAACAAGTAATAAACTACTTTGTAGGTGTAATAGGATAAGTTTGCAAGATAATAAAGAATGTGTAAATAAAAGTTAGGGGCTGTTTAGATAAAGAAACAATTAAGTTAGTTTGTTTTAGTAGAGAGCTTTTTGTAACACAAGAGAAGGATTTGTCCATAGGCAATTGATAACAAGATCGATAATCATTATTGCAATTTTATATGAGGGAGAGGCATGAGCTAACATACTTTCCGTACTTGGATCATATGCACTTATGATTCAAACTCTAGCAAGCATCCACAACTACTAAAGATCATTAAGGTAAAACCCAACCATAACATTAAGTAACAAGTCCTCTTTGCTCCCATACGCAACAACCCCCTCACTCGGGTTTAAGTTTCCGTCACTCTCGCAACCCACTATAAGAGAATCATGAACGTATTGCAAAACCCTACAACGGTAATCCCCCATGTGTGCATGGCCCGGAGGGTACGATGGGACAGCACCAAAATAAAACATACAACTCAAACCAATCACAATCATAAATCAACCCATAGTACAAAATGAATCTACTCAAACATCATAGGATGGCAACACATCATTGGATAATAATATGTGGCATAAAGCACCATGTTCAAGTAGATATTCAAGCAGGAAAAGGAGGGTTACACCGCTGCATAGATGGGGAGAAACTTGGTGGTGACGGCGGCGAAGTTGTTGGTGAAGATTGTCGTCACGATGGTTCCCCCGGAGGCACTCCGGTGCCACCGGGAGAGAGGGGGAGAGGGCCCCTCTCCTTCTTATTATTCCTTGGCCTCCCCCGAGATGGGAGGAGGGTTTTCCCTCTAGTTCTTGGCCACCATGGCTCCCGGAGGGCAGGAGCCCTCCGAGATTGGATCTCTCTCTGTTTCTCTTCCGTTTCTGCCTCCTGTTTTCTGGCCCTTCACCGTTTCTTAAATTCTCAGAGATTCGTAACTCCGATTGGGCTGCAATTTTAGCACGATTTTTATCTGGATATTAGCTTCCTTGCAGCCGAAAGATACCCCCAACCGACCTTAGAGGGAGTCACAAGTGCAGGGGGTGCGCCTACCCCCCTGGGGCGCGCCCGGTGAGCTCGTCGCTCCTGTGGGCCACCCCTTCTATTGATTCTGGCGCCCAAAAATCACATATATTCCAAAAAAATCTTCATAAAATTTTATCATATTTGGACTTCATTTGATATGGCTTTTCTGTGAAATAAAAAAATGCAAAAAACTAGAACTGGCACTGGGCACTGGATCAATATGTTCGTCCAAGAAAATCATATAAATTGTTGCCAAAAGTATGGGAAAGTTGTAAAATATTGGCATGAAACAATAAAAAATTATAGATATGACAAAGATGTATCAACATCCCCAAGCTTAATTCCTGCTCGTCCTTGAGTAGGTAAATGATAAAAAGATATTTTTTGATGTGGAATGCTACCTAGCATAATCCATATCATCTATACCTATACTAATTATAGACTCCCAAGAAATTACCACGTTAATTGGAAATTAGGAGCCGTTTATCTGGTGGGACCAAATTATTATGGTGTAGATCTTCCGATAACTCTATAAACATTACCGCGTTATTAAACATAAAATCCTAGGAATTGTTAGAGTCCGTTAGATGAATTAGAAATTGTAAAAAAAAGGATTTGTAGATCGGAGCATCTCTCCCTACCTCTCATGACTCTCTCTTTCCCAATATAAAAACTTATCTCATAATTCTGCTAAATATCCCGATCTTGCAAGTCCTCCCCGGCGGCCACCCCCCTCCCCCCTTCCCTATTTTCTTCTCTCGATGGGGAGGAGAGGTGCCTATATTCTGCTCCTTGAACCCAACACATGTACGTGCAAAGCTAGATGGTAAGCACACAGGCAAGCAGCTCGATTGATTTTCTGCCTAGCTCATGCACTTACGTCTAACTACAGAGACGTATGTACCTACGCGTAGCTAGATCGCCTCCATGATCAGATCGACTCCCTCAGCGGAAACTCTCGGGAAGAGATAGATGAATCATTCTTCAGATATTCGCCATCACCATGGGTAAGGACCAATCCCTCCACCCCTTCTGATTCCTTCTCATGATTAATCTCACGCAATTTGATATGCACATGATAGGTGTGTAGGTTCTTAGAGCTAGATCGTAAGCACACAAGCAAGCAGCTTGATTGATTTTCTGCCTAGCTCATGTACGTACGTCTAACCACAAAGACGTACCTATGTTCATCCTGATCCGCTTCTGCTGCACCAAGATCGAACCGGCCCCCTCGGCAGAACCTCTCGGCAAGAACAAGACACACACACAACTCGAATCGATGGACTGAAAGCAGCCGGGGCATGAGGCTCCTATTTCTCTTTATTGCTTTTTCTGATGATAGATTACAAGGGGGGTTACATGTATATATATATTACTAACCTAGACCTACTCCAAACTGACTAGGTATAGTTATCCTACATGGATACACATGGGTGGACAGGGATTAAGTCTAACATCGTGTGTGCTGTGCAATGACATGGGTAAGCGGATTTTTTTCCTATTGCATTAAGACCTATTTGCATTTGTTTATCGACTTGATTCTACTGGTTTGTAATTTCAAGATCTTCGTCAATACCAACAAGACATCATGTGCGGATGGTTGTCGTGCAGACTGATGCTGCTGCTGCTTTTGATTTCCAGGGCCGGCTACAAAACGATAGGCATGCAGAGTGCCTCTCCAAATTTTTGAGAGCAAATTGTGCAGAATCTATCGATGTTAGCTTGGTTCAGTTTTGGGTAATGAAATTATCATAATGGATAGTACGAAAGAAAGCAGTGGAGGACGAGGGAGGAGGATAACACGAGTAGTTGACTAGCCATGCTATTGCTAATTAAATATTTCAGGAAGTCCAGCTGCCGGCGCGGATGGTGTGGCCGTTGGCAGCTTCGCCTGGTGTTGAGTAGCAGCAATCAGGTACTTGATAATCCATGGAAATATTGTCTCCTACGGGAAGGCGAGCCCGTCTTCTATTTAAAAACTCCGAATCTACTTGATGGCCGCTTATTTCAGATAAACTGATGACAATGGAGAGTACAAATTAAAGCAGTAGTGGCATCAACCAAGTACTGATAGTCATGTATTCTTTGAATATTCAGTTATGAGACTAAAGTAATTCTGCTTCTCTGCATTATTGCATGCTGCGTTCAGTTTATAAAAGGTTTCCTCCTTATTACTATCTTCCACATTTTTATCTTGGTGTCATTGCATGAATTCAGTTTAGCTATTATTCACTGTGCCCCATATCTGCACTTATTTAGCTGAGCTGTCGTCTACTTCTGTATGGAATTGGTCATGGTATTGAGTGCACTATATATGAAGTCAGAAGGATATTGTGTGATCCACGTCTTCAACAACACAATGGGATTCATATTCCAAGATGTATTAATGTATTTTATTATTTAGCAGCCCGCCACTCACGTCCATTGGGTCTTGGCCATAACCACAAGGTAGCCTATAGATGTTGTTGACACATGACCCTCGGTGAGCTCACATGTTGATGAGCAAGATGTTGACTCACGGGGTGAACTACTGAGCATAAGATGTAATCATGACAGAATGCTTGATCTTGTGTCCGGAGAGTAATTACCGGTCGCAGCTCCATGAGGTGTGTATGGGTATGTGTCTTAAGGTATACATCAAGTGGGTTTGATCTCCTATATGTGCTAGGAGTTCATTGCTTCAGTTAATTTCTTTCTTAATCATTCATATGGTTAATACTTTGACACATAGTGTCATATAAGCCTACACATGTCTCATTTTTTCCACAGAATTTTAACAATAATTAATAGAAAAATATATATGCTGAAATTCCCATACTAATTAATATACTCCTAGCTAGACGGTAATACTTAAAACTAAGCCTTCTGTGCATCATAGTTGAAAGAGATCTCATGCACACACAATTAACTATATCATATTCAGGTATACATATATATGTGTGTGTACTTCCAACAGCTAGAAATCCCCACTTTACATACAGAAAAATGTATAGAAAAACCATGCCATATATATCCAACATATGTCAATGGAAAAATCTACATAAATCTAAGAAAGAGAAAAAATAGTTTCTTTTGACGTTATGTATGTCTCTTCAATAACACTTCTTTCCTGATAGAAATCTATGAATTTGCTCCCTTTATGAAAGTAAAAATTAATGTCCTCATGGAATACATTTTCTATAAGTATACGAAGTTCACACCTGCATCTACATAACTGATATGCAAACATCCAACAAGAAATTAACAAACACCGAAGACTACATTGGTATCCATGTTTGGCAGAAACTCCTTTGGTATCTTGCTCCATATATACAAGCACAACGTTGTTAGCAATTATCTGAGTAATTCCTTTGTTGACCACTACACCATTAGCCAAAGCAAACAAACCAAAGTTACCATGCCTCCGTTTTAAATCTGGAGTTTAAAAAATTTTGTCCATCAGACCAACCTATGACTTATTTTTAACCATGGGATGAAGCACCAGTCTCTCCTGGCCTCTTTCATCTCCATAACTTCTTGCTTATGTCCTCTATTTGCTATCCAGGAAAAAATATCCAGAAAAGTTATGTTTGATTCTACAACCATCAGATCTCTTGGCTGCTCATTTGATTGTTGTGTGTTGTGCCAAGCAATAGAAGCCTCCTCTACATCATGTTGCAGTTGGCAAGTTCAAAGTGTTGCTTTGATTCAGGAAAATCAAGATCGAGAAGCACATGGTGACCACCATAAACGTAGCCGTCACAAGCCGCCTCCATCCATTCTACAACATTGGATGGTGAAATGGCACCACAGGACACAGCCATGCAGGATTACTATTTTTTCTGGACCATTCTATTGAGGTTTTCATTTGATGTAAAAACAGATGCATTACTTCTCCCTACCATGTGTCCATCAGGCATGTATGCAAAGCACATCTAGGCGTGCCATCATACTATAGCCTATGCGTGTTTGATATAATATAATTTTGTTGTGCATGCTAGGTTTACAACTTATTTCTAACATCAAGATTTGGAGATTGGAACAACAAAAAAAAATTACAGAACATATATCATGTTTGGTATTTACTATTTTATGCCTACAAAATGTACAAGTATATTTATTACAAAATAGGGATAAAACATAGATAAATATCTAGCCCGTGCAGGTGCATGGGTTGACGACTAGTGTAATCTAATCATGGTATGAATATTAAGATACGAGTGATTCAGGGTAACAGTCTATCAATTTGATATTGAAACAATAATACGAAACATGCGTGTATTTCATCATTGCCTTTCATAATAATGGAGCTAAAGGAAACAGCCTCTATACACTTAGTTGTGGTAAGCATGACACGCTCGTTCTTCCCTGCATAGATATATCAAATCAAGAGTACCCCGGTGCCAAACCAAGCAATTGTATCATACTTTTTCACACGCTTCAGCATTTTCAACTTCCCTCAATACATGAGCGCGAGCCATGGACTTAGCACTTTTGGTTGAATAGAGAATGATGGTAGGGGTTCAAGAGAAGACAAAAATAGAGAAAGTCTAGCATCAACTCGGTGGATCATTAGGCCATGGAGATGCCTTTCAATCGATATCGATGTGAGGAGTAGGGATTGCCATGCAACAAATGCACTAGAGCTATAAGTGTATGAAAGCCCACTACTGAAACTAAGTGGGTGTGCATCCAACTTGCTTGCTCATGAAGACCTCGGGCATTTGTGGAAGCCCATCATCGGAATAAACAAGCCAAGTTCTATAATGTAAAAATTCCCACTAGTATATGAAAGTGACAAATCATGGAGACTCCCTATATGAAGAACATGGTGCTACTCTGAAGCACAAGTGTGGTAAAATGATAGTAGTGTGCCCCCTCTCTCTTTTTCTCTAATTTTTTTTGTTTTCTCCTTTTTTTTCTTTTTTTCTCTTTTTTTGGTGGGCATTTTTTGGCCTTTTTTTCTTTTCTTTTTATATCCTCACAGGTAGGGGCAACACTCTAGAAGGCATCACACTTTTATTTACTTACAACTCGATAAACTGAAAGAATATGACTCTATATGAATGCCTCAGGCAGTGTACCAGGATGTGCAATGATCTAGCGTAGCGAAGATATAAAAAAACGGACAAGCCATGAAAATATCATGCTAGCTATCTTACGATCATGCAAAGCAATATGACAATGAATTCTCAAGTCATGTATATGATGATGGTGGAAGTTGCATGGCAATATATCTCAGAATGGCCATGGAAATGCCATGATAGGTAGGTATGGTGGCTGTTTTGAGGAAGGATATAATGAGGCTTATGTGTGATAGAGCATATCATATCACGGGATTTAGATGCACCGGCGAAGTTTGCACCAATTCTCGAGGTGAGAACAGGCAATGCACGGTACTGAAGAGCCTAGCAAAATATGGATAGGTGGGAGTGCTTAAGTCCACAAACTCACATTAGTCATAAAGAACTCATATACTTATTGTGAAAATTGAAAAGACCTGAAGCGAAGTATTACTCACATGCCCCAAGGGAGGAGGTTGGGAGGAGTTAACCATCGTGCGCCCCTGATGTAGACAACACAAAGGATCAATCAATGATAAAATATGCTCTAACCTCACCGCTAATGTCAGCGGCCACCACTTTACATGCGTGAGGATTTACTTGCGTAAAGACTTACTTCCCTTAACAACATTATTAATACTCAACTTTAATTCTTTTACTAGCATGCGACAATATTACCACCTCAATATCGCAAAACTATTGCAAGGAATCAGACATATCATATTCAGTGATCTACATGTTTTATGTAGGATTTTATGACTAACCATGTGAATGACCAATTCCTGTTAATTCTCTAAGCAGATATAAGTGAAGCATGAGAGTTTAATTCTTTCTACAAAAGACCATAACAAAGCTTTAACAAATATAAGTGAAGCAAAAGTGCATTCTACAAATAATGGTTTTCCAAATGTAAAGAGACAAGCATCCAAACTTCAAATGATATAAGTGAAGCACCTGAAGCATTCTATAAAGCCATACTCAAGAGATATAAGCGAAGTGCAAGGAGCATTCTATAAATCAACGAAGGACTATCTCATACCAGCATGGTGCATAAAATAAAATAAAAAATAAACACAAAAGATGCTCCAAGAATTTACGCATATCATGTGAACAAAACAAAAACCGAGACATAGAGATAATTGTCGAGGAAGAAAGATGGGATGCCTTCCGGGGCATCCCCAAGCTTAGACGCTTGAGTCTCCTTGAATATTTAATTGGGGTGCCTTGGGCATCCCCAAGATTGAACTCTTCACTACTAGAAAAAAGGCTGTTAGTGGCGCACCAGTTTTTGCTATTAATGGCGCACTATAGGTGCGCCACTATTAACACGCCACTAGTAACAAATAGTAATGGCGCACATTTGGTGCGCCATTAGTATCCCAGATAATAGTCGCGCACCACATAGTGCGCCATTACTATGCCTAGAAGTGCGCCATTACTATCTGACTTAGTAATGGCGCACCATATAGAAGTGCGCCATTACTATCTGACTTAGTAATGGCGCACCACATAGAAGTGCGCCATTACTAACAATTTTTTTTCAAAAAAAATTTCAGAATTTTTTTTTTCAAATTTTTTCCAGATTTTTTTTTTCGTTTTTTTCTTAATCTCGGGTCACTATGGCTTAATCTCGGGTCAATATGCTTAATCTCAAGTCAAATCGCACTTCATGGTCAAACTTCCCGGAAGGTCATCCATCCTCACACTACTCCAGCCTAAGCACGCTTAACTTCTCAGTTCTATCCAACCCCAGCACCAGCTCACTTAACAGGCACTTGTTGATATATCTATCATATCAATCCTATTAAAACTTGTTGATGTCTAGGACTTTGTTCATGTTATGAGTGTGATGAAATTTTGAAAAAATATTTCAAACTTCCAGGTCATATTACGTATCATATTTTGAACATTTTTTCCAAAAAAAAAATTCGAAACCAATTTTTTTTTCTGTTACTAGTGGCGCACCTAGCAAATGGTGCGCCATTAGTAAGTTTGAATTTTTTTCCATTTTCCCCCCTCTAGATCTTAAAAGCCCCGTATCTTTTATTCTGTTAGGTTTTTGGGGATTCTAAAAAACTTCAAAGGGGTAACCCCCGTTGAATTTGGATATAACTTTTCGAGTAGATGATTTTTCATATAAAAAACTTTTTCATCGGAGTTCGTATGCAAAAGTTATGCCCATTTTACAAATTCTCGAGAGATTTTGCAAAAAAGTCGAAAATTCAAGTTTGTAAATTTTGCTAACAACGAGACCACTTATCACATGGGAATCTTATTTTCTTTTATTTTTTTGACATTTCTATCATTTTCTTTTAATTTTTTTGAAACTGAAAAGGCGTTCCACCGGGGGGCGGGGGGTGCATTTGGTGAATTTTTTGGCCACCTCAGAAAGTTAGTAGTGGCGCACCGTGGGTGTGGTGCGCCATTACTAGTTAAAACTAGTAATGGCGCACTTTCCCCTGTTGCGCCATTACTAGTTTTGAAAAAAAAAATTGTTAGTAG
Organism: Thinopyrum elongatum; assembly: GCA_011799875.1. Taxonomy (NCBI): domain Eukaryota; kingdom Viridiplantae; phylum Streptophyta; class Magnoliopsida; order Poales; family Poaceae; genus Thinopyrum; species Thinopyrum elongatum. The sequence continues at coordinate 27,989,736 of CM022298.1, forward strand.
TGGCGCACCATGGGTGTGGTGCGCCATTACTAGTTAAAACTAGTAATGGCGCACTTTCCCCTGGTGCACCATTACTAGTTCTGAAAAAAAAATTGTTAGTAGTGGCGCACAGAGGGTGTGGTGCGCCATTACTAGTTAAAACTAGTAATGGCGCACTTTCCCCTGGTGCGCCATTACTAGTTTTGAAAAAAAAAAATGGTTAGTAGTGGCGCACCGTGGGTGTGGTGCGCCATTAGTAATATGGCCATTAATGGCGTACCTATATCTGGTGCGCCACTGCTATAGTGCGCCATTAATGTCCATATTAGCTATAGCAATTTTTCTAGTAGTGCTTGCCTCTCCTTATTCTTCTCATATCGATACCTCCTCGATCTTTGAACACTTCACCCACACAAAACTTAACCGAACTTTTTATTAGAGGGGTTAGTACATATAACACCAAATTGCATCATGTCTGGCTGTAACATTATTGTATAATTATAATCAAACATTACCCATTGTATGCTATCACAATTCTATGGCTCCAAAATCAATGGGGCTCAACAAGATTTCAAACATAAGCAGATAAAGAAATTATAACAGCAATCTGTGAAAACAGAACAGTCTGTAAAGATGCAGATGGGAAATATACTTATGTAAATCCAGAAATTCTGAAACATTAGGATGTAATAAACAATTTTCTTAGCAGTACTGTGTAATTTTTTTAGAATTTTTGCATGTTCCAGTAAAATATCATAATTCAAACACTACAACAAAAGTTTCTGTTTTTACACAACACACACCAAACAAGCAATTTAAACACCCTAAAGGTAAAATCTTGGCACATTATTTGTATAATACAATGGATTTGTACAAGGGGATAATTAGTTTTGTTGAAAAGTTTCTGTAATTCAAGATTCACAAAGTTTCCATGGGCATGAACAAAATTCAGGGCATGCCCCCAATTCCACGTTGCTCATCTGTCTCACTTTCACTTTTCTTTTTGAAAAAGTTTTAGGTTCCCCTCTATATTTTTTGTTTTTAAACTTTTTAAAAGCACACAACAGAATAAAATGACTCTCTAAAACTTCCGGGTTGTCTCCCAGGCAGCGCTTTCTTTAAAGCCATTAAGCTAGGCATAAAGTGCTCAAGTAATTGATCCACCTGGATCCCAAGGTATATCAAAGACAATTTTAATTAGCAATGATTTATTATTCAGTAGTGAGCACAAAGCAACATATATCACATAACAATGGAGTCTAAATGTCATCCTATGCATCGGCATGTCATAAAAGAATAATTCATGCACACATAATAAAGGCCGATACATAGCATAAGCAGTTTCTTGCAATTTTATCGTATTGGAAACATAGAGAGGTGGAGATGTAGTTCCTCTCTCATAATAATTGCAAGTAGGAGCAGCAAGCACATGCATATCATATCCATCAAAATCATCATGTGTAATGGAAAAATGTAACCCATCAATATAATCCTTAATAAGTGCAAACTTCTCTAGTTGAGAGAATTCAAAAAGATAATAGTACTATCATGTGTGGGTGCAATAGCAACAATTTCATGTTTAACATAAGGAATTATAGCAAGTTCATCTCCGTAAGCATCATTCATATTGGCATCTTGGCCACAAGCATAGCAAGCATCAATTTCATCAAAAAGGGATATTTCAAATGAATCCAAGGGATCATAGCAATCATCCTTCAGTAAGCACGAAGGGGAATTAAACAAGGTATGAGTTGAAGAGTTACTCTCATTAGAAGGTGGCATGGGTAGCTAATCCGCTCTTCCTCCTTTTGTTCTTCGCTCTCCTCCTCATCTTTTACATCTAATGAGCTCACAGTTTCATCAATTTCTTCTTCCATAGGAGCCTGCAAAACCTTAGTCTCTTCCAGGGCAGCAGACATTCTCTCAATAAATTCATTAACATAAGCATTAGAAGCATAGTTTTCATAGCAATATTTAAGTATGGCAAAATTTTCAGATTTGTAAAGAGTAATATCATACTTTTCAATCAAAGAAGCAATTTCATATGCACCCTTAAAAGCGACAAATTCTTCAATTTATTCAATATCATAATAACTATAAACACCCTTGGCATAAGAAGACAGGACTTCATTATCATTAAACTCACATAGAAAGGGAAGGTGTTTTTTAGGGTCCTTTCTAGAGCAGCAAGTAAAATAATAATATTCGCATAAGTTCCAAGCATAGCATTTCAAACAATTTATTTGATCCCATAAGAATTTCCCTTTTTGATACAAGCGGTGATGCACAAAATAAGCATGCTCATCTAATGATTTTCCCTCAACTAAGCTAGTTGGGTTTTCAACACGAGCACAGATGGATCGAAGATGATCCAAGTAAAAAGCTTCAGCAGAACGGTAAAATTTGGGTGGTTCTTCAACCACTGGGTTAGCAATTACAACTAATTTTTTTGGTGTTTTGCATTTCCTACCCATAACTAAAGATAGAAAACAACTTAGAACAGCAAATAAAAACTACTTATTGATAAATCCAACAAGCGCACACGAGAATATTGACCCCACGCTATTGCTCCCCAGCAACGGCGCCAGAAAAAGGTCTTGATAATCCACAAGTATAGGGGATCGTTTGTAGCCTTTTTCGATAAGTAAGAGTGTCGAACCCAATGAGGTGCTAAAGGAAGAATTTATATTCTCTTCAAGTTCTATCGACCACCGATATAACTCTATGCACACCAACATTTGCTTTACCTAGAAACAAGTAATAAACTACTTTGTAGGTGTAATATGATAAGTTTTCAAGATAATAAAGAATGTGTAAATAAAAGTTAGGGGCTGTTTAGATAAAGAAACAATTAAGTTAGTTTGTTTTAGTAGAGAGCTTTTTGTAACACAAGAGAAGGATTTGTCCATAGGCAATTGATAACAAGATCGGTAATCATTATTGCAATTTTATATGAGGGAGAGGCATGAGATAACATACTTTCCATACTTGGATCATATGCACTTATGATTGGAACTCTAGCAAGCATCCGCAACTACTAAATATCATTAAGGTAAAACCCAACCATAGCAATATGTAACAAGTCCTCTTTGCTCCCATACGCAACAACCCCCTTACTCGGGTTTAAGTTTCTGTCACACTCGCAACCCACTATAAGCGAATCATGAACGTATTGCAAAACCCTACAGCGGTAATCCCCCATGTGTGCATGGACCGGAGGGCACAATAGGATAGCACCAAAAAAAACATACAACTCAAACCAATCACAATGATCAATAAACCCATAGGACAAAAAGAATCTACTCAAACATCATAGGATGGCAACACATCATTGGATAATAATATGTGGCATAAAGCACCATGTTCAAGTAGAGATTACAGCGGGAAAAGGAGGGTTACACCGCTGCATAGACGGGGAGAAACTTGGTGGTGACGGCGGCGAAGTTGTTGGTGAAGATTGTCGTCACGATGGTTCCCCCGGCGGCACTCCGGCGCCACCGGGAGAGAGGGGGAGAGGGCCCCTCTCCTTCTTCTTCTTCCTTGGTCTCCCCCCTAGATGGGAGGAGGGTTTCCCCTCTGGTTCTTGGCCACCATGGCTCCCGGAGGGCAGGAGGCCTCCGAGATTGGACCTCTCTCTCCGTTTCTCTTCTGTTTCTTCCCCCTGTTTTCTGGCCCTTCACCGTTTCTTAAATTCCCGGAGATCAGTAACTCCGATTGGGCTGAAATTTTAGCATGATTTTTATCTAGATATTAGCTTCCTTGCGGCTGAAGGATACTCCCAACCGACCTTCGAGGGAGTCACAAGTGCTGGGGGCACGCCTACCCCCTAGGGCGTGCCCTATGAGCTCGTCGCTCTGGTGGGCCACCCCTTCTGTTGATTCTTGCGCAAAAAAATCACATATATTCCAAAAAATTCTTCGTAAAATTTTATTGCATTTGCACTTCGTTTGATATGGATTTTCTATGAAACAAAAAACATGCAAAAAATAGGAACTGGCACTGGGCACTAGATCAATATGTTAGTCCAAGAAAATCATATAAATTGTTGTCAAAAGTATGCGAAAGTTGTAAAATATTGGCATGAAACAATCAAAAATAATAGATACGATGAAGACGTATCATTGATGCGAGCCTTTCTTCCTTTTTGACTTCTCATATATATCTCTACCACCGCATTCTATTCCACCCGTAGTGCTAATGTCCATGTCTCACGCTCATGTATTTAGTGGAGCTGAAAATGTTGAAGTGCGTTAAAATGTATGATCCAATTGCCTGGTTTGACACCGTGGTGTTTATGATTTATATTTATGCGGTGAAGGTGGAGTCATGCCATGCTTACATAATTTAATGAGTTGGGATAACATTCGTTGAGCAACCTATATTTTGAAAAAGTAATGATTATATTCTGGTATTCATGGATATTATTATGATGATATCAATTACTTCATCGTTTCTCAATATTTATACCAAAAAAGATATAACATGATAAACATGCTACGTAGCATTCAACATAAAAAATTCTATGTTTCTCATTTACGTACTTGAGGACGAGGAGGAATTAAGCAACGGGATGCTGATACGTCTCCAACGTATCTATAATTTTTGATTGTTTCATGCTATTATATTATCAATCTTAGATACTTTTTATGCAATTTTATATCATTTTTGGGAACTAACCTATTAACTCAGTGCCTAGTGCCAGTTCCTATTTTCTGCATGTTTTTTTTTCAGAAAATCAATACCAAACGAAGTCCAAACACGATGAAACTTTACGGTGATTTTTTCTGGACCAGAAGGGACCCTTGAAGGTTCGGGAGGAGGCCAGAAGCCTTACGGGAGAGCCACGAGCTCACAGGGTGCGCCCCTTGAGCTCGTGACTCCCACGCAACTCTGTTTGACCTAATTCCACCTCTATAAATTCCCAAATATTCCCAAACCAACAGAGAGCCACCCGAAACAACTTTTCCGCAACTGCAAGCCTTTGTTCTTTCGCAATCCCATCTGGAGGCCTTCTCCGGTAATCTGCGGGAGGGGGAATCGATCATGGAGGGCCTCTACATCAACCTTGCTGCCCTTCTGATGATGTGTGAGTAGTCTACCATAGACCTACGAGTCCATAGTTATTAGCTAGATGGCTTCTTCTTTCTCTCTGATCTTCAATACAATGTTCTCCTTGATCTCCATGGAGAACTATCCGATGTAATCTTATTTTGCGGTGTGTTTGTTGGGATCCGATGAATTGTGGGTTTATTATCATATTATTCATTGAAAGTAATTGAGTCTTTTCTAAACTTTATTATGCATGACTGTTATAGCTTTGTATTTCTCTCTGATGTATTTGTTTGGTTTGGCCAACTAGATTGATTTATCTTCAGCGAGAGAGGTGCTTTGTAGTGGGTTCAATCTTGCGGTTTCCTCACCTCGTGATAGAAGGGGTAGCAAGGCACGTATTTGCATTGTTGCCACTAAGCGTAAAATGACGGGGTTCAATCATATTGCTTGGTTTTATTCTGTCTACATTATGTCATCATACCTCATGCATTATTCTGTTTGTCATGAACTTAATACGTAGAGAGGCACGCATAGAAGCGCTCTCGAACTAGAGTAATAGTAGTAGATGCAGAATTGTTTTGGTCTACTTGTCATGGATGTAATGCCTATATACATCATCATTGCCATGAATAACATCATAACTATGCGCTATTCTATCAATTGCCCAACAGTAATTTGTCTACCCACCGTATGCTATTCTTACGAGAGAGAGAAGCCTCTAGTGAACACTATGGCCCCCGGTTCTACTTTTATCATATTGCTAATACCTTATTTACCTTGCTACAATTTTACTTCTTTTATTTTAGTTTGCAATTTACCTATCTACCATTATCAGATTTAATCCTTGAAGTAACGAGTTCAAGGGGATTGACAATCCTCTCACTACAAGAAATATGTCAACTTGTTACCATCAAAATTGCTCACTGAATGGTCATTGTTTTCCATTTGTGACCTTTTTGTGACAAAAAAGATTTGGTCAAAAGCTGACCGTCTTTAATGAAACTTAACGATCTTTCTTCTGAAATGGTCGTAGACATTTACAACCAAAAAAAAGGTCGTAGATTCTATGACCAATTGTTTTGGTCACTAGCAACCTGCCCAGGCCACGTCGGATCCAACATGGCAATCTGACGTGGAAAATTTACGACCAAACAAAATGGTCGTAGATCAAAATCAGCCCGGTCCAGTTTTGCATTTATATGGGCCGAGCCCATCACTTCAGCCCATTTATTATTTTTTCCCTATCAATTTTTGTCAGCTACATGGGAGAAGCCCAATAATTTGGCCTTTTTATTTTCTGGGCCTTAGCCTTTTGAGAGTCAACTTCATTTTTGGGCCTCACTCTTTTTACAATTCATTTCTTTTTTGGGCCTCAGCCTTTTTACAGTCCACTTCATTTTTGGGCCTCAGCCTTTTTGCAGTCTATTTATGTTTTGGGCCTTGGCCTCTATCAATAAGTTGGTCCAACTCATCAGCTTTCTATTTCACATTTTCACAGTACACAAATGACAAATATTCCAAATGAAACAAAACTATATACTTGAAATGATAGCCGAAATTAGCCTATTACAGTCTTTACATAGTGTTCATACAACCAGATGTGCTGACTACTACAGAATACAATATAACTAGCTACGAAGTACAACCAGAACACGAGGCAGATTGATAGATAACCACCACACTTCATCGTCTTCTCTTCCAAACTTCAAGATACAAATCACCTAGCATTGGGAGGATCACGCATCAGAAGCATATAAAACATCAAACAAAGAAATGAATGGCATGCAGTATGAAAATAAAGATAGCAGTAGTATATTTTAACTTATCTTACAACCATCAATATAGTTTGCTTATAAGAAAACATATGACATGATGCTTATGTGCGCCTAGATTACTAAAGACAAATTGCACACTATGCACTCAATTTGACACTTCAACTGTTTCATTGTAAACCAATAGTTAAAACTAAAAAGATGCAATGCTGAAATCTAACTCATGACTGTAGCAAGAGTTCTCCCAACAGAACATCACAATTCTGCATTTCTAACCTCTACTTGCAACATTTAATGCTGGCAAGAACATATGGAGGCAGATATAGTTCCTAATGATATTTATATGATCGATGTATTTCTTACTAATAAGGTGCATACAGATGTAGTCTTGGCTGGGGACACACAGGAGTTTGAAACATTTCAAACTTAAGAAATGAGAACAGAAAACAAAGCATCAGGTTTGCAAGTTAAAGTAGGCCACAAGGTAACTTCCATGAGGCACTTTGTTGGAATTACAACATGTTACAGTAAAGGTCCATGAAGCTACCAAAATTCTAGAATACCAGGAGATAGTAGTTAAGCTGCTGAAAAAACAAACAATTTACTGAGAATGGGTAGTGGTAGAAATACAAATCAAAGTTACTCAGTCATAAGGTATGTGAGCAGGACATGATGAATATGGCATGAAACTCCAGCAATGTAATACTGCAACCAAATAATCATAGTTCAATATCTTTGACATGATGTAATCAAAAGAAGTACTCGAGGGCCTGGAGCACAAAATATTTAAGAAAAGTACAAATTAACAAGTGAACACGGTAGTACCAGACTGAGCTCGAACGATAATGAAATTCTTCAATGTGTAGGTCACACACTTCTGCACCCGAACAAGCAAGTAAAGCTACATTGATTAGTACATGCAGCTAAATTCCACTAAATATTGAATGATATGAACTCAAATCACCCAGATACTAACAGGGGATACTCATGGGAAGATGCATCAGTATGAAGATACAATGGCTGAGCACAAGGGAGCAAGTTCAGATAACTTGTTTATTAGCATATTAACACAAGGGAGCAAGTTCAAATAACAAAGAGACTGAACAGAAGCTCACCGTGGGAGTCATCCACCCCATGTAGATGCCGAGTGCGGAGAGCCCCAAGAGTAGCAGTAGAGAGAGCAGACTGCAAACCACGAGCAAGTGCGTCAGTCGGCTGAGGGGGCTAGCAATCTTGCTGAAGATTTGAGAGCTCAGGGATCGGGGCCACCATTGCAGCGGTAGTGGAGGCGGGAGGAGACTGGGAGGACGGAGCCTGCGACGAGCTTGCCGGGGAGGAGGGTGCCCGCGGCGGCGAGGTACGCGAGGTAGGAGGCTAGCACCACGGCCGCGCTCCAGGAGGGCACCAGCGCGGCGAGCACGTCGGCGGCGGCGGGGGCGTCCATCCCCATCATCGCAGCGAGAGGGGATCTCAACTAGTCGCTGAGAATGAAGCGAACTGCAGTGGGAGGGGCCGAGCACGATGAATCTGGAGGCGGCAGAGATGCGAGAGGCCGATGTGATGTGGGGTCGACGGCGGTGGGTGCGGGGGGCAGACCGAGGCAGTGGAGGGTGTGATGCAGAGGTGAGGGAGAGAGAGGCGGAGAGATGCAGGCGCTGCCTTTCTCGGCGATGCGCTGGTAGGCGCTCGAGCTCCGGTGGTCGGAGGCGGTGAAGAGGAGTGGGTGGGGCTGCGGTTGTTGTGGATCCCGACGAGGATAGAGGGGAGAGAGCCCGGGGTTGGAGGAGAGGAGGCCGGCGGCGGCGGGGTTGGGGGAGAGGAGGCACGCTGCAGGCAGCCCCGTCTCCTCCCACACACACGGCCACACCATCGCAGGTGGGGATGGAACTCCAGGTCGAAGCCTTGGGCTACCATGGCGGATCTGGACCTGCTCGCTCGATCCCCCTCCGTGTTCTCTTGTGATGAAGGGAGGGGACGGGTGAGGGTGGTGGTGAGAGAGGAGGCGGAGGCCATGGCCGGCTACGAGGTCGGTCTGAAGGAGGTAGACTCGGTGGTGGGTGGCGGCGCCGGTGTGGGGAATCGGCGGTGGTGTGCGAGAGAGCCATATCAGCGGGGGATTGGGGTTCGTTTGTTGGTTGGTTCATGGGTGGGAGGCAGGGCGGTGGGGGTTGCCTCGATCGGATCTAGAGGAAGAGGGGGTGGGTGGGTGGGTTAGGGTTTTGGTTTCTCGGGAGAAGCTCCACCGTTGGATGGGTGCACGATGGATGGCTCAGATTGCGTCCAATTTGGTGATCCGCGTGAAGGCGGTTCCTCGCGTCTCATTGGCCGACTGTCTCGCGCTTGAATCTCAAAAATTTGCACCCAAATCTCCGATTTTTTTAAACATCACAATGGCATCGTTTGTCAAAATGATCTCGTATTTTGCATAAGTGTGCATCTTGAAATGGCAAACAATGTTGCCAAATAGAGCTTTCATTTTCTTTGCACAAAAATTTCATTTTTCATTTTCCGAGTGCATAAATGGTTTTTTTGTGAAGAACCTACCAAATATTTGTTCCAAAATAGCACCACTCCATTTTCAAAAATATTAGACCACATTTTATGTAATATTAACCAAATAGTTGTGTCGGTAGAAACGACACCTATGGGACCACGGAAGCGTGGATCCCTTTTGCTACGGTTGGCGGGCGTGAAGCCGTGCAAAGAGCGGGTCGAGAAGATGAACGCGGGGGGATATCCAGGTTCGGGCCGCAAAGATGCGTAATACCCTACTCCTCCTTTGGTGTATATTTGAGTGTTCTTGAGTTCTTGAACTAGCTACGGGGGGTAACTTGTCCAAAAGATCCGACCCCTTCTCCTGGACGCCTCGGGCCTCCTTTTATAGGAAAGGGGTCGCCACAGTGGCACACAGGAGGTGGAAAGGTGTACAGTGGGTGAGTCTATCCTTGGGCGCTGCGGGACAAAACGCATTAAATGCGCTGCCGACGTGCCCCTCTTGCTTTATCCGGGATGGCGTGGAAGCTCGTCCCAGCTGTCGCCGCTTCGCCTGGCCTCGACGCGCGTCCAGGCCAACGAGGCGTGTGCCGCCATGTAGGTAGGCAGGCAGCTGAGCTGGCACGGTGGCGGGGCCTTTACAAAGGCCTGCATGCCACCACGCAGGTGCTTGCTGGGTCGGTGTTGAGGCCGCTCGTCGCCACGCAGGTGCCTGCCCAGCTGGTTGAGCTGGCAGCTGCATGGGGACGATGGTGGAGTCTTGGCAGGCGCGGGCCTGGCTGTGGCCCCGCCGATGCCCCCGGCAAGGGTCTTGCTGGGGCCCGGCAAGGGTCTTGCCGTGGCGCCGCGGTCGTCCCCGGCAAGGTGCTTGCCGGGGGTCTTGTGGATCTCCTCACCTAGGATTCCGCCGAGGGTCGTCGTCTTCGGGCCCTCATCTGATCTTGTGTATCTATGATCTTCATAAAGATCTGCATGCCACCATGGAGGTGCCTCCCGAGCCCCTGCCCAACGCGGTTGATTACGTTGGAGGCCGTGGGCTCAAGGGTGGTGCGCTCCACTGGTGTTGGACGAGCTGCCCCGGCAAGGGTCTTGCCGGGGCCGCTGAGGCTGCCCCGGCAAGGGCCTTCCCGGTGGAACCTGCTTCGTCCCTCTGCTCTTTGTGGTCTTGGCCTCCCCGGCAAGGTGGAATGCTTCTTGCCGGGAAGGTGGCTTGAGTCTTGCTTGTCGACGTAGCGCTTGTCGGTGAAGATGGATCCTCCTTAGTGTAATTTCATACAGCCGTGGCCCATGCCCGGTGGTTAGTGTAGCCCTGGTTTTCACTACACCGACAGTAGCCCCCGGGCCTGGCTTCAGCAGAGAACTCCATGAATTTGATGCTGGAGACAGGACCAAGCATGGCATGGGTCACGGTTGTTACATCTTCCCTTCCGAAAAATATTATTTCCAAAAGGATTGTTCCCAAGAAGGTTGCACTCAAAGGAGCAGCCAGCCTCCGAGCCTACCTCCATGGAAATTTTCTGGCAGAGAACTCTACAGATCTCGATGCTAGCGTGTGGTTTTGTTTCGTTTCTTGCTCCTGGCAAGGCTATTGCTGGGAGGTATTATGTTTTCAGCAGAGACTTTTGACGTTCTCGACGCCGGCTTCTGGCAAGCTTGTCACCAGGAAGGCTTTTATCTTCAGCAGAGAACTTTGACGTTCTCGATGCCTGATTTCAGTGGAGAACTCTGGATTTCTCGACACTGCCGGGAAGGCTCATGGTGAAGAACTTCGTCGTCCTTGACGCCGGCTCCCGGCAAGATCATCACCGGGAAGGCTTATGGTGAAGAACTTCGTCGTCCTTGACACCGGCTCTCGGCAAGATTGTTGCTGGGAAGGCTCATGGTGAAGAACTTCGTCCTCCTTGACGCCGGCTCCCGGCAAGATTGTCGCCGGGAAGGCTTATGGCGAAGAACTTCGTCGTCCTTGACACCGAGAAGATTGGTCCTAAGGGCGTTGCCAGCCCCCGGGCCATAACTGCGTTTAAATATGACAAGTAAATTAGTATCCGAATTGCACTTAACTCACTTGTAAATTTGACTTCTGCCAAAAATTCCCTATGCCTGCTGGAATGCTTTCTGGTGCACATGATCCAGTCAGCAGCGCTTTGAGGAATGGGTCCTTAGCAACTTGCCGGGAACGCCGCCTCCCGAAAAGGTTTACCTTCCCAGCCTCAGTGCAGCTGCTCACATCGCCGAGCGGACTCGAGGCAATTAGGAGTGCACTAACAATGAGAAGGCTCCTTAGCATACGGGTTAATGCAAATATCTCAAATAAATAGTGCATGCTATCTTCCTGTTTGATCTTCCTTTGTATGTTCACCCTATGTTAACCGGGTAGGCTTGTCGGCGCGTAAACCTAGGGCGGCACCTTGAGGACGGATCCCCAATGGCCTGCCGGGTGTGCTTGCTGCCAGGCGAACCACCTTACCGCTCTCAACGCGGCCGCTCGAACTGTCGAGCTTGACTCAAGTCAGAATCGAGAGCGTTGCCAATTGCGGAAGGCTACCCTGCCGCTCTCGACGCAGCCGCTTGAGCTGTTGAGCGGACTTGAAACAGAATAAGGGCGTTGCCAATTGCGGAAGGGCCTCTTTGCGTGCAGGTTTTCCATACATAGGGCAGGACCTTCGAGGATAATAACCTTATATATATATAAAGAGAAATTGCTCAAAGTTTCACATGACTTAACTTTTCTGTCGTTGCGAGGGTGCCCACCGCATCTGCAGATGGTGCCGTCAGGCTTGGTCGTCTTGGATTCAGTTGGCGCCGCTGCCCTGGGTCCGATCGCCGGAGCATCGTGGACGATCGCGGGTGGCGTCTCTGGTGCCATCCGTGGCCGTCTCGTCGCCTGCCCGTGCTGGTGCAGACGGGCCGGCTCCGGGCGACCCGACAGCTGTGATGCCCTTCTTCTTGGGGGCCATGGTGATGACGAAACTAATGCGCTAACTTCCAAACCGGATTTTCACAGCTTGCGCCCCCTACCTGGCGTGGCAAAGATGTCGGTAGAAACGACACCTATTGGACCACGGAAGCGTGGATCCCTTTTGCTACGGTTGGCGGGCGTGAAGCCATGCAACGAGCGGGTCGAGAAGATGAACGCGGGGGGATATCCAAGTTCGGGCCGCAAAGAAGCGTAATACCCTACTCCTGCTTTGGTGTATATTTGAGTGTTCTTGAGTTCTTGAACTAGCTACGGGGGGTAACTTGTCCAAAAGATCCGACCCCTTCTCCTGGATGCCTCGGGCCTCCTTTTATAGGAAAGGGGTCGCCACAGTGGCACACAGGAGGTGGAAAGGTGTACAGTGGATGAGTCTATCCTTGGGCGCTGCGGGACAAAACGCATTAAATGCGCTGCCGACGTGCCCCTCTTGCTTTATCGGGGACGGCGAGGAAGCTCGTCCCAGCTGTCGCCGGTTCGCCTGGCCTCGACGCGCGTCCAGGCCAACGAGGCGTGTGGCGCCATGTAGGTAGGCAGGCAGCTGAGCTGGCGCGGTGACGGGGCCTTTACGAAGGCCTGCATGCCACCACTCAGGTGCTTGCTGGGTCGGTGTAGAGGCCGCTTGTCGCCACGCAGGTGCCTGCCCAGCTGGTTGAGCTGCCAGCTGCATGGGGACGGTGGTGGAGTCTTGGCAGGCGCGGGCCTGGCTGTGGCCCCGCCGATGCCCCCGGCAAGGGTCTTGCCGGGGCCTGGCAAGGTTCTTGCCGTGGCGCCGCGGTCGCCCCCGGCAAGGTGCTTGCCGGGGGTCTTGTGGATCTCCTCGGCTAGGATTCCGCCGAGGGTCGTCGTCTTTGGGCCCTCATCTGATCTTGTGTATCTATGATTTTCACAAAGATCTGCATGCCACCATGGAGGTGCCTCCCGAGCCCCTGCCCAACGCGGTTGATTACGTTGGAAGCCGTGGGCTCAAGGGTGGTGCGCTCCACTGGTGTTGGGCGAGCTGCCCCGGCAAGGGCCTTGCCGGGGGAACCTGCTTCATCCCTCTGCTCTTTGTGGTCTTGGCCTCCCCGGCAAGGTGGAATGCTTCTTGCCGGGAAGGTGGCTTGAGTCTTGCTTGTCGACGTAGCGTTTGTCGGTGAAGATGGATCCTCCTTAGTGTAATTGCATACAGCTGTGGCCCATGCCCGGTGGTTAGTGTAGCCCTGGTTTTCACTACACCGACAAGTTGCATGTCAAAAGCTTTTGATCCAGCTCTCGTGAAAAAAACAAATTTCTGCCGATTCAGTAAGAAGCGGATCAAATTTGAACTACAGCTGCCTCATAATTTGCACTTTATTTTTTCCAAAAATTATTTCTAGGTACAAAAGTATCTATTTAATCAGAGATACTCCAAAAGTTTTCTAAGATTCAATTCCTAGCTACGAAAGGTCATGCCCGCCGTTTTGACCGCATTTTGAAAAAGGCATAAGAAATTCAAAAAACAATAAAAAAATTGAAAACATTCGCATTGTGTCATTATATGTGACCTAGTTTTAAGAAAAAATAACAAGCTTGGACTACGGCAAAAGGGTGCAGCTTGGAATGGCAAACAATGTTGCCAAAGGGAGTTTTCATTTTCTTTGCACGAAAAAATCATTTTCCATTTTTCGAGTGCCCAAAATGAGTTTTTTTGTGAAGAACCTACAAAATATTTGTTGCAAAATTGGACCAAATAAATTTTCTAAAATATTAGGCCATATTTAATATGCAATTGACCAAATGGTTGGGTGCCAAAATATTTAGATCCACCTCTCGTGAAAAATACAAATTTCTGCCGATTCAGTTGGAAGGGGGTCAAATTTGAACTGCAGCTGCCGCATAGTTTGCCCTTTATTTTTCTCAAAAATCATTTTTAGGTAGATAAGTATCTATTTAATCAGAGAAACACCAAAAGTTTTCCAAGATTCAGCCACTAGCTAGGAACGGTCATGCCCGCCGTTTTAACCGCATTTTGAAATGGGCATAAGAAATTCAAAAAAATCAAAAAATTGGGAAACCTTCGAATTGTGTCATTATATGTGACCAAGTTACAAGGAAAAATATTAAACTTGTAATACGTCAATTATTTTAAAAAAGTGTTCTCAGAAACGAGCTATCATGTGTGAAGATTCATGGCTTTCAAGCCAAATGATCAATCTTATGGCCACATTTATGGCATAGTTTGTTCAAATGATCTCATATTATGCACAAGGGTGCATCTTGGAATGGCAAACAATGTTGCCTAAGGAAGTTTTCATTTTCTTTCGATGAAAAATTCATTTTCCATTTTTCGAGTGCCCAAAATGAGATTTTTTGTGAAGAACCTACAAAATATTTGCTGCAAAATTGGACCAAATCAATTTTATAAAATATTAGGCAATATTTAATGTGCAATTGACCAAATGGATGGGTGCCAAAAGCTTTAGATCCACCTCTCGTGAAAAAGACAAATTTCCGCCGATTCAGTTGGAAGGGGGTCAAATTTGAACTGCAGCTACCTCATAGTTTGCTCTTCATTTTTTCCAAAAATCATTTTTAGGTACATAAGTATCTATTTAATCAGAGAAACACCAAAAGTTTTCCAAGATTCAGCCACTAGCTAGGAATGGTCATGCCCGCCGTTTTGACCGCATTTTGAAATGGGCATAAGAAATTAAAAAATAATAAAAAAATTGGGAAACCTTCGCATTGTGTCATTATATATGACCAAGTTACCAGGAAAAATAATAAACTTGTAATACATCAATTATTTTAAAAAAGTGGTCTCAGAAACGAGCTATCATGTGTTAAGAAATTAAAAAATAATAAAAAAATTGGGAAACCTTCGCATTGTGTCATTATATATGACCAAGTTACCAGGAAAAATAATAAACTTGTAATACATCAATTATTTTAAAAAAGTGGTCTCAGAAACGAGCTATCATGTGTTAAGATTCATGGCTTTCAAGCTAAATGATGAATCTTATGGCCACATTTATGGCATAGTTTGTTCAAATGATCTCATATTGTGCAAAAGTGTGCATCTTGGAATGGCAAACAATGTTGCCTAAGGAAGTTTTCATTTTCTTTCGATGAAAAATTCATTTTCCATTTTTCGAGTGCCCAAAATGGGGTTTTTGTGAAGAACCTACAAAATATTTGTTGCAAAATTGGACCAAATCAATTTTCTAAAATATCAGGCCATATTTAATGTGCAATTGACCAAATGGCTGGGTGCCAAAAGCTTTAGATCCACCTCTCGTGAAAAAGACAAATTTCCACCGATTCAGTTGGAAGGGGGTCAAATTTGAACTGCAGCTGCCTCATAGTTTGCTCTTTATTTTTTTCAAAAATCATTTTTAGGTACATAAGTATCTATTTAATCAGAGAAACACCAAAAAATTTCCAAGATTCAGCCACTAGCTAGGAACGGTCATGCCCGCCGTTTCGACCGCATTTTGAAATGGGCATAAGAAATTAAAAAATAAAAAAAAATTGGGAAACCTTCGCATTGTGTCATTATATATGACCAAGTTACCAGGAAAAATAATAAACTTGTAATACATCAATTATTTGAAAAAAGTGGTCTCAGGAACGAGCTATCATGTGTGAAGATTCATGGCTTTCAAGCTAAATGATCAATCTTATGGCCACATTTATGGCATAGTTTGTTCAAATGATCTCATATTGTGCAAAAGTGTGCATCTTGGAATTGCAAACAATGTTGCCTAAGGAAGTTTTCTTTTTCTTTCGACGAAAAATTCATTTTCCATTTTTTGAGTGCCCAAAATGATATTTTTTGTGAAGAACCTACAAAATATTTGTTGCAAAATTGGACCAAATCAATTTTCTAAAATATTAGGCCATATTTAATGTGCAATTGACCAAATGGCTGGGTGCCAAAAGCTTTAGATCCACCTCTCGTGAAAAAGACATATTTCAGCCGATTCAGTTGGAAGGGGGTCAAATTTGAACTGCAGCTGCCTCATAGTTTGCTCTTTATTTTTTCCAAACATAATATTTAGGTACATAAGTATCTATTTAATCAGAGATACATGGTGTGGTGGCGAGACGTCGAGGTTTGGACAGTGGTCGAGGGCCCCAACTCCAGAGCGCGTAAACTGGCATGCCAACCGCGTGGTCACCGCGTGACCGTGGTGTTGCCACGCGTTCTGGACAGCCTAGGCATGTCTGGTGGGTTGGACACTCCCTCGATAGGTGTTAGGAAGAAGAATACAATAGAAGAATCTCATGAGGAGACTGAACTAAGCTCAAACATGAATTAGCAGCCAAGTGTTTGATTAGCGGTGGGGGAAATGCACATGGCCAATGGGCCTGAGTTTTGGCTGAGGATGATCATCTACTAAGGAGACTGTCTTGGCAAATTTTTTGCTCAAATGGAGGAGCCTAGGTGGTACTTGCGTTGCAAAGTACCACACTGGGCAGAAATATGGATGTTGAAGCTGGGCTCAAATTAATGAATGGATTGGGCTGAAATTTGGTGGAGGATGGTCATTTGGGCATAGGCAAGCACTGTAAAAATTTGATACTATTTGGACATGCTAAAGTGGTACTTCCTTCACAATGCTCTTCTCTAGACAGAAACTTGGAAAATTTAATGAGAGAAATTGGCTAAATGAAATTATCTCAAATTTGGTTGAGCTAAGATATATAGGTAGGAACATGCCCTGGTAAATTTTCAGAAATAATCAAGCAATATAAAATATAGTTGCTTCACAAACTGAAAATATGACCAGAATAAAAGATTGGATGATGAGCTCACATGGATTGCTGGATAGAGCTCAAATTTTGTGGAGAGTGATAAGTTGAGCATATGGAAGATTTGGAAAAATGTCAGATCATTTGGATAATCCGACCTAGTACTTCCTTCACAAAGCTTCTCTCTAGATACAAACTTTGCAAATTTACTGTGGAAGATTTACTAGGCAAATGGAGCTGAATATTGACATGTGGCAATGATTTGGATATAGAAGATTTCCCAAAAAGTTTGAGGGCAATAGGAGGGGTATAGATAGCACTTCCTTTGCAATGTGCCAATCTGGACAGAAAATAGAAATTTAAGGTGGGCTCACATAGATTATTGGATTGAGTTGCAATTTGGAGGAGGATGATAATTGGGGCATATGAAGGCACTGTAAAAAATTCATACCATTTGGATAAATAAAAACGGTGCTTCCTTCACAATGCTCTCCACTGAACAGAAAATTAGGAAAAATATTGAGGGAAATTGGCTAAATTAAATGAGCTAAAATTTGGTGGAGGGAGGTTCTATGGGCAGGGTCATGTCTTGGTAAATTTTCTGCAATTATAAAACAATATAAAATATAGTTGCTTCACAAACTAAAAATATTACCAGGAACAAAGATTGGATGGTGAGCTCACATGGATTGTTAGATGGGGCTCAAATTTTGTGGTGAGCTATGATTTGGGCATATAGAAGATGTGCAAAAATTCAACTCATTAGGATATGCCTAGCTAGTACTTCCTTCACAAAGCTTCTAGCTGGACAGAAATTTGGAAATTTGCTGAGGAATATTTACTAGGCAAATGGAGCTGAATTTTTTCATGAGGCAATGATATGATCCAAAGAATTTATGAGAATTTTTTGGGAATTTTGGGAGTTATAGAAATGTAGGCCGCTTCACAACCCAGGGTAAAAATTGACACATGGACATGACACATAGGCAAAACTGATGAGCTGGCGCCTAGTCATATCAATGCACCACAATTTACAAGGCTATGACCATCTATATTGGTCGTGATCAGCTAGAAATAAGGCAGTGGACCAGTGCTGTCTGCTTTACGACCCTTTCGTGTAAGGAAATTACGACCTTTCTAACCAAAATAGTCGTTATGGTTTAGGGTTTGGAGCCCACCGAACAGCTTATGACCAATTGGTCTCAAATGGTCATAGATTTATGACCATTTCTTCTAGGGTCACTGACAGAAGGTCACATGTTGACATACTTCTTCTAGTGTCTTGCCCGCGTTGGGTGCAAGTATTTGCTCTTATGTGTGTAGGTGCTATTTACGAGGCGTTTGTGTGATTCTCCTATTGGTTCGATAACCTTGGTTCTCACTGAGGGAAATACTTATCGCTACTATATTGCTCCACCCTTTCTCTTCGGGGAAAATCCCAACGCAGCTCACAAGAAGCAGTGCTCCTGGCGACTCTAGGATGCCTCCGAGCTCCCTAGATGGCCTTCCCGTGCTCCGTAGCGAGCGCCTACGTCAAGCAGTAGCTTCGGCCGCCGCCCCGCTTACCGCCGTTGCCCTTTCCAGCCACCCCAGCCCATGCCGTTTGTGTTGTTGGATGCGCATGAGCGCGAGCAACGCACTGGTGGTCTCCGATGTCCGTTTTGTCGTCGGAGCAAGAAACCCGCATCCCTCCGCCACGTCTGTTCGTCGCCGGTGGTTAAATGCCAGCCTAACCACTAGTTAGCACTAACCTAATTGACCCCTGGGTTAATGACGTATGGGCCCAGGCCCTATTAACTTTTAGATTAGTTTAGTTTTAATCATTAATTAACTGACTGACTCAGTGACCAGTGGGTCCCACTGGTTAGGTTTGACTTTGTTGACTGCTGATGCAGTGCTAACGTAAAGCTGATGTGATAATCCTTTTTTGGTTTTAAATAAATCAGAAATGGTTTAATAAATTCCAGAAAATGTTGCAAACTTCAAAAAATCATAGAAATTCAACCGTAACTCCAAATGAAATAATTTATATATGAAAAATAATCAGAAAAATCCAATCCATCCATCTGTACCATTTTCATGCATGTTTCAAGAAATTAAAGTTGCTGTATAAGACAATTTGAATAAAGGGCATTTGAAATTTCTTATGTGGAGTTTGAATTTAAACCTTTGGTTCAAACCAACTTCATTTAAATTGTTGCTAATTGCATTAGCTGAAACCAGCATGTTGCCATGTCATGATCATACATCATGTTTGTTGCATTCATTGAATGTGTTTCCTTTCCTATTTGCCTGTGTTTGTTCCTTCTCGGTAGAAGACGATTCCGACGTTGTGATCATTGACACAGATGATGAGCAGTACTATCTTCAGAAGTGCCAGGCAAGCAAAAACCCCATTGAGCATTCCGATACAATCCCATTCTCTTGCTCCTAGTTTCTTTTATTGCATTAGGACAACAACGATTCAACTGTTACATGTTTTGATAGTTGAACCCATTCCTTTGCATGACCTGTCTTTGTCGCAGTAAATAGTTAAAACCTCTTAGCAAGAGTAGGAATTGCTTGAGCCATGTTGTGACTACTCATCCGTGATTGCTTGCTATGCTTAGAGTCGTGTCGGGTTTGATCCATCTAGGCGATGAATTGGAATGGTTGTGTTCATGTCCTACTGTGTGAGAGCTAAGTGTGTGAACCCGATTTGGTAAAGGTAGCGATGAGAGGCCATGTAGGAGTACATGGTGGATTGTCTCATTGGGACCATCCTTAACAACTGAGTTCTATGTATGTTATCCAAGAACAGTTACTACCACACATTGGGCTCCTGTAACTGTACCTCTCTCAACTTATTAATCGCCTTGATCTCTGTCCAGGAGTTGCAACTAGTTTCTGGTGTTTGTAGGTTGTGCTGGGGGCTGTGTTTAGTGCTGCCCGACGGGGTGGGCTTTAGTGCGGTAGATGCACCGTGGCACGGTGTACCAAGTGGCACTCGATTGGTGGGCTTGGGAACCCTGCTCACATCGTTTGGGGTCGTAATAGAAACTTCGGCCGGACTTCCCTTGCGGATACAACCTCAAATAGGCGATAAACCTGAACTAGAGTCTTGCGTGGTTAACGGTAGTGGCCGACACCCTCGCTAGGCTTCCGCTTGAAGGTTGCCGAGATACATGACGTGTATATGGTGGTAAGTGGTGAGAGCATTTGTGAAGAAGTACACCCCTGCAGGGTTAACTGGACTATTTGAATAGTCGCGTCCTCGGATATGGACTACTTGGAGACTTATATTGTTCATAGACAAGGTGAAATGGATACTCTAAAATGCGCAAGATAAGTGTGAGTGCTATGGATGGCTTTCTCATAGGGAGACGAGACAGGATCCATAGTGGTGTATTGATGTGGTGACTATGTGGACTCGTGTGCGCTTTCTTACCCCAATGAAAGTACTTGTAGTCATAGTACAAGTTAGCCAAGAGTCAAAGTTGGCATTCTGCAATAAACCCCACAATCCCCTTTGCTGATACTGATGCATATGTAGATAGTTCTGATGTAAGTCTTGCTGAGCACCTTTGTACTCACGGTTGCTTAATTTATGTTTTGCAGAGGAGACTTCAGTCTCACTAGTAGTTCCACGTGGAGTTCGACGTTGACCGAGTACCTTGGGAATCCCAGACAGAGGTCTGGCTCCAATGGAGGGTCTTGTGGATAGACAAGCTTTCTAGCCTTCTTTCTTTTCAGTTGTCTGTACTCAGACAGGTATATGCTTCTGTTGCTTGTATGACTTGTATGATGGGTCATGCGACCCCTGTTTGTAATATCATACTATGTTGGCTCTTTCGAGCCTTATCTATACTCAAGTTGTAGAGTTATGTTGTGATGCCATGTTGTACCAACACATACTTGCATGTTATTCATACATGTGATATGTATTGCTATGTGTGGGGTTCGACACCTAAATATGTGCCTTTGGTAGCCTTTCCCACAGGGAAATGCCTCTTTGTGCTTCCACTGAGCATTGGTAGTTCGCTACTGCTCTTGACACATTGATTGACCGACTTGTGTCCTTCTTTGCTCCTGTGTCTGTTCCTACGAGGAAATGGCACGCAGTGTTTACTAGAGTCCTTGTAGCATGCTATGACTCAGTTACACACGCTGATGACCGACACGTGCATTGCTGGGTTACCTATGTCTGTCCCTGTACGTTTGTGCCACCTTGGTCTATAACTAATCATGTTGACCCGGGTTCTTTGTCATATGGTTCTAGCGACATAATCATATATGTGAGCCAAAAGGCGCAAACGGTCCCGGCCAAGGTATGGTGGCAGCCGTGGGATACAATGCATGAGGCCACAAAGTGATATGATGTGTTACATGCTAGATCTGTGTGACCTAGGATCGCGGTCCCGACAGGTGTAGTGAGCTGGAAGAGTTGCAAGCAAAGCACTATAGCAGATTCTACAGCGAAGGCAGAATATCTCATAGCTTCGGAAGCTTTGAAGGAGGGATTTTGGATTAAGAAGTTCATCACTGAGCTTGGTGTGGTTCCAAGTGCACTTGACCCAGTGGAGCTCTATTGTGATAATAGTGGTGTCGTGGCTTAGACAAAGGAGCCAAGGTCTCACCAGAAATCCAAACACATTGATAGCTGATTTCACATTATCTGAGACTGTGAAGAACCGATTTGTGAAAGTATGCAAGATTCACACGGACCTGAATGTGTCAGATCCAGTGACAAAGCCTCTACCACGAGCAAAGCATGAGCAATACCAGAATGCCATTGGTGTTAAAGAACTTATGTAACTAGATTAATGACTTTAGTGCAAGTGGGAGACTATTGCAAATATGCCCTAGAGACAATAATAAATGTATTATTATATTTCCATGTTCATGATTAACGTTTATATTTCTGTGCTATAATTGCAATGGTTCCCGGATCTGCATATAAACGAGATTCGAAGGAAAACTCATATGCATGTGTGGAAACATAAACACAAAGAAGTTCCTAGTCTCACCTCTAAGACTAGCCCATGTGTTGCATGATGATCCTGTTTTCCTGATCATAGGGCATTGTGTAAGCTGGTAACAAATAGGAGCACATTTTTCTCAGAATAAGGGTGTCGAACAGACCCAACTGAATGATACACCTTGAGATCAAATCATCACGGAGTTATAAGTATTGTCATCATTATGTTAACATATGTTCAAGTCCTTAGACCATGGGAATGCTAAGTATCTTCATACTGGATGGTGTACTTTGGGGTTGTCAAATGTTACCCGTAATAGGGTGATCATAACAGTAACTTTCAGGTGCATCAGAAAAGTATGTCTAGGTACTTGAAAGTTTGAGATTGGAATTTGCTCCTCCGATGATGGAGAGATACACTCCGTGCCCTCTCGGTATTATGGTATCCAATATCGTCTGGCCAGACACTTTGTGATTTGATCATGGGGATACCAGAAAACGAAAACGAGAAAAGGGAGCAAAATTGGTAACAAGGATAACTTGGTATTGTGATCAAGAGTTGCTTCACATGGATACCGATAAGTCTCACCTTGGGTTTTGTAAAGTATCATGAAGCAATGGTATTGACACGTAAACAAAAGGTTCACTCGAAAAGTATTGGTGTAAGTGTAGGAGTCAATATGGGTCTCCAGGTCCCGCTATTGATTATTGACTGCAAAGCGTTTTGGGTCATCTCTGCATTTTACCGAACCTGAGGGGTCACACGCTTAAGGATGGTTAGTCCGTTGAGTACTAGAGAGATAGGAGATTATGTGAATTGCACCGGAAAGGTTCCAGAGAGAATGAAAATGTTTCGGAGGGATAACCGAAAGTGTTTCGAAGGGAATCAGAAGGTTTTGGAGAAAACAGATAAAACCAAAAAAGTTTTGGAGCACCCCGAAAACCCACCGGAAGGTTTAGGATGGTTCCGGAACCCTCCAGAAGTGCTTGGAAGAACCCGCGGGGCTGCCCACTTCAATGGTCCAAGTGGGGTAGCCCACATTTGCCGGATGGGACATAGGGGTGTCCTTCCTAGTTCATTGGGAGGCAAGGCAAGGGGTGGCGGCCAGGATAGGGGGGGCAGCACCCTTGGGTTGTGCGCCGGCCCTAGGGGAGGGAACCCCCACCCCAAGGCAGCCCCACTCCTCCGCCTTTAAATAGATTGGAAGGGGGCAGCCCCAAACACAACTTTGTGTGCTGAAGGCTATGCCCCTCCCCTGCCTCTCTCTCCCGCAAAACACTCCACCCGGAAGGGCTACTCCTCTCCCTACTCTCGTTCGCTGGCCTTGCTTCATTTTGAATGGCAAAGCTCTGTAGGATTGACGTCTCCATATGCGTGGATACCAGCAGAGGGATCATCCCTTTGATCCTTTGTTCGTGGGACAAATCCTCGCGATTGAGAGGTTGAAATCCTAGCTACGGGGATCGGCATAAACTTCTTCACCAACCTCTTCTCCACTGCGTTTGTTGGTGAGTGATGATCCAATCTAATCCCTCCACCTTCATAGATGATCATTTGTTTTGGTTTCGTAGGACGATTTTTTTGTTTTCTACTATGTTTCCCAACACGCAGGCACCTCCTCCTCCTCCACCTGGCTAAGCCATCATAGTACTACGGCCTGTGCTAGACCACTCCATCGCAGCCTCTGCAACTGGAGACGCAACCCCATCAGATGAGGACCCGGTGCACCTCCTCCCTCCTGGCTATGGCCTAGTGTCCATCTTGCTGGAGCTAGAATGGAGGTAATGCTGACCGACGAGGAGCAGTAGTGGCTCAGCACCGCTATAAAGAAGGAGCCCTTGACTCCGACGACGGCGGATGAGACCGCCTACGCCCCCATCCCCGACCTCAACACAACCGCAGGAGTGCAGATCAAGGACGAGGCATCATCATCCATGCCCCTACCACCCCCGGCTCCAGCGTCTCCGCCAGCTCCACCCCTGGCAAGCCCACTGACGCTGCTACCGGAGGTGCGCTGCATCTTGCGCCGCTTCATGGCCGCACTTGAGCAACACCGAGCCAGCCTTCGCTCCGGTTCATGGGCATCGGCGGGGCTCCAACTTCCTGGCTACACTGGTGAGGGCGATGCAAGCAGCAGCGATGCCGACCGTTGAACTGCACGAGGCTCACCCCACTTCCGCTAGTAGACGATGCGAAGTTGGGGAGGAGGAGGTGACGGTGACCGGTGGCGGGACGGAGCGATGCAGTTTGGGTTGATTTGGGGATCGGGTGGCTAGCTAACCCTAGCCGTCCCTCTCCCTTCCCTTATAACCGCCACTCCCTATGGGCTGGCCAACGGCCGCCAGGGCCCAAGCCCACATCGCCCACCCTGCTCTGTTCCCCCGAGTGGACTGAAAGGCCAAACGAGCTACGGCCCTGGTTATTTCGGCCCATAGGCCAATTACATATTAATAATAATAAAGGGTTGCTATACTCACGGCATTTTTACGAAAAGAACCCCAGGGTTTCCTTATATTATGTAGCAGTCTATTTTATTTATACAGTGTGCTGTAAATTAAATATTTAGAACATGTATTGCTCTATAATTATGTATTAGTCCAGTACTGTGTTGTAATATATATATATATATATATATATATATATATATATATATATATGTATATATATTACAGACCTTATATTTGACTATGTACTCAATACATATTGTCACATATATTACATATGTTTGCCTCTAGCAAATCCCTGCGATATGTAATTTTAGTACAACAACTATGTCATAAATCTTGACATTACTTATAAGAAAATTATAAGTGTCATACTAAATATGACTAGCCTAAATTATATTTGCAAATCACAAGGAAGTGGTGGCATCTACTGGACATACTTTTAGATTATCCATCACTACTGCGAGGTCTATGTCTTGTTATATTAATAAGACGACTACCTTCAATGTTCTCTTGCAACTATTAATACTGATGTGGCTACTTCGAATTCTATTTGTGAATCACAAGGTGATGGTGGCATCTACTGCACATACTGTAGATTATCCACCACTACTATAAGGTCTACGTTTTAGTCATCTTGACCAGACAACTACCTTCACCATGGTCTTCCAAATATTATTGATATAGTTAACACAAGGTAATAGAAACCATCATTATCTACTGACAAAACTCAGATTATGCATCCTATTATTGCAAGATCCACACCGCATTTGGTGAATATCTTCAAAGTGTTATACTATTAGTTCTTGGTACATGCACATGAATGTATTAGCATCAGTTATACCTAAAAAAATTGCTCCTAAGAAGCATTTGTTGTTGTTTACTAAAACAATTTACTCTCATAGTAAAACTAATTAATACATGATCACAACATGCAGGAAAATGGATGGCGTCATGCATCATGAATTTTATGAACTTGAACTAGATGGTAGCAACTATTTACCATGGGCTATGGATGCAAAGGTAGCCCTTGAAAGCCATAAACTCAGTTGCACCATCATCACACCCGATGAAGGCACCGCAGAAATCCCTGCGGTAGCCAAATATACAGCTTAAAGTTTCTTAAGGCACCACCTCCATCTAGATTTAAAGTTGGAATAATTGATGGAAGAAGATCCACTAGCTTTGTGGAACTCTCTCAAGGAAAGATATGACCAACAAAGAGCAGTCGTGCTGCCCGAAGCACAGAGGGAATGGTCCCTCATGAAGTTTCAAGACATCAAGCTATAGCAGCATACAATTCTACTGTTCACAAGGTCAACTCAAAACTAAGGTTTTGCAAGCAGCCAATTTCTGGTGCTAATCTCATTGAGAAGACCTTGTGCACTTTCCACCCAACAATGAGGGTCCTGCAATAGCATTACCATCAACAGAAATGCAAGAAGTACTCTGAGCTCATAAACACTCTACTTCAGGCCGAGAAGCATGACGAGCTTCTCATGAAAAATCATCAGGCTCGCCCAACGGGCTCCATGCCACTACCTGAAGCACATGCTAACACTCAGTTTACTAAAAAGTATGGTGGTCGCAACAAGGCCCCTAGAAAATTCAAGATAAAATGAAAAAGAATAACAAGCAGAAGTTCAGTGGTCATTCTAAGGGTCATGTTTTGTTCAAGAAAGATGACGAAAACAACAACCTTGAGACTTGTCAAAGGTGTGGATGTGCAAATCATCGTACTAGAAAATGTGGTACACCCAGGCATTTGGTTGACTTATACCTTCAATCAACTGAGAAAGGTAAACAAGTTCATGGAAAAGCTGAAGCTCACTTCAACTCCCAACAGAAGGAAAAGAATCTTGAAGCAGGTACTTCTCAAAGTGTCCCTAAGGAAACAAGGCAAGAGGACGAATCTCGCCTTGATGTCAACGACATGCTAGTGGAATACACCACTCAAGATGCATTCGGAGATCTCAATTAATCTCCACATCACTCATAGATGTCAACAGCCATTTATTGTAATACTAGAAGTTATAATTTGTATAACTCTATGTAAAATAAACTCCTATGGACTAAATCATATTGTGTACCTCAGACATAATGGTGTAGTTATATTTGTTATTGTAATACAAATACATTGTATACATTTTATACGATTAATATGAATAAAATTTGTCCTAAAATATTCTCTTACTCTATATAGACATTTACGGGAAAATAATCCAATGGAAGAAGAACTTTGTTTAGTGGATAGTTGTGCCACCAACACAATACTAAGGGAAACAAAGTATTTCCAAACTCTACCAAAGAGAAAATGAAATCTAATGACCATCACTGGTCGTGATGCATCAATTGTTGGTTCTGGACGAGCCACAGTTGTTTTACCCTCGGGTACTACCATTATAGTAGAAGATGCACTCTTGTATCCTGAATCTACACGTATCCTTCTAAGTTTCAAAGATATCCGCTCAAATAATTTCCAACTTCTGAGAACAATATTGAGTTTTTGCATTTAACAAAGAGCAATGGATCTAAGAAACAAGTTCTTGAAAAATTCCCATCACTAACTTCTGGATTGTACTACACATATATAAAACCCGTAGCACACATTGCGTACAAAATAGTTTTTCAAAACCTTGATAAATTCAAGACTTGGCATGATCACCTTGGTCATCCAGGAATAGGGATGACGAAAAAAATTATTGACAATTCTATTGGTCACAGCCTCCCAACTACAAAATTTCCCAAATCATCACATTTTGTTCGCACCGCATGTGCAACAAAGAAATTAATCATAAAGCCATCTTATCTCAAAATACAAAATGAGTCCCACAATTTTCTTGAACGCATTCAATGAGATATATGTGGTCCAATTCAACCACCATCCGGACCATTTAGATATGTCATGGTGCTTATAGATGGTACAAAAGATCTTGGCTTATTCTATCAGAAAAACCAAGACATGACTATGATAGGTTATACAAACGATGGCTATTTGTCTGATCCCCACAATGCCAGGTCACAACAGGTTTTGTATTCTTAGATGGTGGAGCTGCCTTTTCATGGAAGTAAAATAGACTTTAGTAGTAACTTCCACTAATCATTCTGAAATAATCGCATTATATGAAGCATCATGAGAATGGATTTGACTTCGCATAATGATTAACCACATTCAAACTTCATGTGGAGTTGGTTCATTAGGATCACCAACTATTATCTATGAGGATAATGCCGCTTGTATTGCTCAAATGCATATGGGCTATATAAAAAGTAATATCACAAAGCATATTGCTCCTAAGTTGCTATTTCCTCATGAATTACAAAAGAATGGAGAAATTTATACTTTGCAAACCAAATCATGAGACAATCTAGTAGATTTGTTCACAAAGTCTTTACCAACATCGATATTCCAGAAATGTATTCATGGAATTGGTATGAGACGAATTCAAAATTTGCAAAGTTCAGGGAGAGAAATATCCTAGAACTGTAACCCTCTAATTATCATCAGATAATAAATATTGTACTCTTTTCCTTTATGAGTTTTTCCAACGGGTTTCTCATAAAAGGTTTTTAATGAGGCAATTAAAATACAAGCGTTGATGCATGCCATATCATATTTCTCCTTATATTTTTCCTGTTAGGTTTTAAAGGAGTTTTTCATGGCACATGTCATTACACTCTTTTCATTATGAGTTTTCTTTGAAAGTTTTTCTCATGATGTTTTTAGTGAGGCAATATCTTCATAAGATCATATACCATACATTCTATTTTTCCCTATCGGGGGGTTTTTCTTAGAAGAAAGTATCCAAAGCATATTTATTGTTCTCTAAACTCACTAATTAATGTTTTTTCTCCTTCTTCAATGATTTTTCTCATGTGAGTTATCAAGAGACAATAATCATTGTATGTTGCATCATTTTCCCCTTATTATTTTTCCCGCTGGGTTTAAAGGAGTTTTAGCAACATATCTGTACCATTCTCCTCATATTTCTCCCACAGGGTTTTTGAAGGAGACTCTCAAGATTATACTTCTTAAGACGAATGATGAATATACAAGAAGCCTTCAATGATGGATTATTCAAAGAATCAATGTAGTACAAGGGGGAGTGTTACGAACCAACATTCCCAGTGAACCGTCATTAGGATACATCATTAGGCAGTTATTAGTGTCCAAACGTCGTACGGACGTAACCGTCCATACAGGCGTCTCCTTGTAACCGTACAGGCACCTTTTGTAACAGACGTCTATCGAAGGCATCCCAAACTCCTGTATAAATAGATGATTCACAATCAATGGAAAGGCTCGATCGTTCATTTCAATCATTTACATTCTTACAATTATAAACGGAACTTGTTAGATGTTGCCAACACATGCCATGCATATATGCAATGCAGCTCCAGTACTAACTAATGCATGGAAATGTGTGCACAGGGACATCCATCATCTGGGAGTAGTGGCATCCATGGTGATGGTGGCAGCTGCGAGCTACAACAGAAAGCCAACACGAAGGTCGACGTAGTGGAGCCGCAGGGAAGCGGAAGCATCCCGGTGATGGTGAGCATCACAGTGCCGTCGGGGCAGCAGCGTGCGATAGTGGACCTCATCGTCGTGCTCCATGTCCGCAAGGGCTACAAGCTACCAGAGAAGTGGTAGGAGCTGCTCATGGATGCCGTGAAGGTGGTCGCCGAGAAGCTTGATGACCAGCCGATCGCCTCACCATCATCACCGACCAGTCAACCTTGTTGCCGATGGCCGCTGGAAGCAGCAGGGTCGAGGTGGCCACAGATGAGGTATATAAGGCCATCAAGAGTGACACCTTGAGGGTGCGAGCTCTGGGATCGTCCGAAAAGGTAATGTATTTTGTAGTACATCAAGCATCGTTTGATCTATCAAATCTCACTGCTACGTTTTGAACTACAGCTGTCCATTATATAAATATATTGTATGCATGTGTATGATCTATGAGCATCTAGGTGTATGACAGGAAGAAAGATGATATCTTCATCGATTGATCCTCGTGATCAATTGTTGGATCTATTGTCTTATCTAATCTTTGATTTGAGTATGGGTTATCGTCAAATCAAAATCAGAACCAACGATTTTCCTAATGTTGTTTTACTCATGGATGTTTCCTCGAGCATACACCATTATATCTTTTGGTCTGGCCAATACTATCACCTTGTTCACATAGTTGTGAAATCCTATCTTCATGGAAATCTTGATGGATTGTTGTTGAGCCCATTGACACATTTTTTCTACTCCATGATCCATGATGAACATTAAAGCTAGTGTTGGAAACTTTTGTAAGCATTATCTTCGTGTCCCATCGATGAAGTATATGTTTTGGATGAAAGGAGTGACTTTCTCCAAGTTCACGTGCATTTGATGCAAGTTGCTGCCGTGAATTTGAGAAAAGTTTGTTTTTGTTTCCTCTGGAATCATCCCAAGTTAGTCACGCATGTGTGAAGTATTCTATGGTTTTATAGGTTCGCTACCCCCATCCCATATGTATTCCCTAGCACACCAAGCCACTGACTGATTTGTTCAAGGAGAAGAAGTTCCTTCTTAAGAATCATGACTTATGCCAAGACATTGTTATCCGCGATGATGGTTCCCAACCAAAACTCGGCAGTATTTTGTTGTAAGACTTCTATGTGGTCATGCTTACCTTGGACAGTGTGATCACGTGTATCTTGCAATCCAACTCATGTTTTGGAGTTCCTGCCGTAGCTCATTTCCCGAGAATCTTGCAACGTCATCTCATCGATTTGTGTTGCAAACTTTCCCCTTCAGACATGTTGGGTCTGAAGTATCCCATCACCAATCAAATCTGAATCTTAGGCAGATATGATGGTTGGAACTTCTCCCAAGAATTATAATATTGGTCTTTCTAAACTAGTAAGTGGATGTCGTGGTTAACACACTTATCCGGGAGACATATTATTGTAGTATCTTGATTCAGCAATTTGGCCACTCCCCATGAGGATTTGGTATGACTTATTCTACAAGTTGTTCCTTATGGATTCCTTGTGCTCCTGAAGTCCGACCCTTACTTGATGACCATGTTGATGCTTTTAAGCATGACTGTGGTAGCTAGAACATCAAGGAGAACATTAGAAGCGGAGTGCTAAATGTCCCTCGGTCGATCATCCAACTTTTGTTCCCTTGGCTTTGCTAAGGTGAAATCTGAGAAAGTGTTTGTCTTCATTTGCGTCTGCATCCTCCAACATTATTCATCATGGTGGTATGAGGTGCTACCAGGATCTTTGGCACAGATATTGGTAAAACCCTGATGAATATGGAGTTGCTTAAGTTCTTGAAAGAACGCTCGGACACTAGGTTATATCCTTTGCATCAACTGGAATGTGTCTTCCATTTGCGGAGTTGTTCTATAACCATAGTTTCTTTTCCAAACTGAGTATCGCATTCTTTCAAATTCCTTCAAACGATCATTTGTGAGTATGCCTCAGCCTGGTATAAAGAGTTTCAATGATCTCTGTATCAAAAGTAATTCTTTTTGCCCGACTTAGGAGATAATTCAATGAGTCACCTCCTCTAAGGTGCCCCTTTTGGTATGAAGGGCAATTAACTCCTCGCTACTTTGAAACCCTTGCACCATCTTACTTAAGTGTGGAATTGATGCCGACCAAATTGAAACTTCGTCATCTGTTACTTTCCATCCCTCTCGATGTATGTTTTGTGTCTCAGCTCAAGAGATGTTTCAACGTCTCATTCCGTGAGTTGATCGTGAGTTGCTCGATCTTCGAGAAGATCGATTCTTCCAGAGTTTCCATTTCTTCTCGTTGTCATGTTGGATAAAGTTCTCAGAGCAAGGCGTCGAGACCAAGATGATGAAATGAATCAACGTTCTTAAGAAGTGCAATCTGGATCGTGAAGATTGTGTTAGTTTAATGTCCCCTCTTTCCTCTTACCTCACGTCATGAATCTCGAGACGAGATTCTTATTTAGTGGGGGTGAGTTGTCACAACCCTAGAATAATTGCATGTGATTCGTTACATTAGTGAGCATCATGCATCATATTTAAATTTCTGAAACTTGAATTGAGGAAATCTGAAGCCTCAGAAATTTTAACAAAATGGGCAAAGAACCTAAAATTTCATTCAATGAACCCAAAATGCCCTTCATTAATGTTTGATAATTTTGGCAAGGATTTTGATCCAAACCAAAAATAGTGAACATTTTTAAGGAATATTTTGGGCACTGAGTTTAAATCATTATTGTATTTGAGTTTGGATTTATATTCATAATATATAGAATATATTTTTAAATAACTCTGAAATATTTTATGTGCATTTGGAAAAGTCCATTTAGCAACATAAAAATATTCAAAGGGTTTTGGCACTGTTTTGATTCTGTTTTGAAATTGAAACAGTGGCAAATGAATAAAAACAGAAACAAAAGAAGAATAAAAAGAAAAGAGAAAGCTTACCTGTACCGGCCCATTAGGAGAGAAGCCAGGTCCAGCCCACCTCCTCCTCCTATCGTCTTCCTCCTCTGGACAGAAGGACAGGGGCGCGTGGTCGTCGCGCGCGCGCATGCTCTCCATCACCTCCTGCTTCCCGCTCCACGTCGACGACGTGGATAGACTTGCGAGAGTCGTCCAGATCAAGCCAGCCTCCTCTCACTTCCCCCCTCGCTCTCCCTCACCTTCCTCGCCATGGCCGTAGCACCCGCAGCCACAACGCCATGAACCGCGCGGCCACAGCCTCCCCTACACCCCCTTGACGTGTCCCCGAGTTCCGCTTCGACGCCATCCTTCTCCACGCCAAAGATCGCGGCCTCGGGAGCCCTACATTGCCGTCCCCGTCGCTGTTCCCATCGCTGGCCACCAAAGCTCTCCGATGTCGATTCGCTGCAAGCAGGCCTTCCCCGAGCCAACCAACCAGCTACTCCGCCTCCCTGTGAGCTCTGCTCCATTTTCCCCCTTACCTCCTCGTTGCGCGCGTTCCCTAGCAAGCTCCTCCACGGTGCCGAGCTCCGGCAAATGCCATGGGCCATGAGCTCCATGCTCACGAGCTGCTCCGCTCGAACCAGCTGCACCGGAGTGCTCCTAGCGACTCCAGGATGCCTCCGAGCTCCCTAAATGGCCTTCCCGTGCTCCGTAGCGAGCACCCACGTCAAGCAGTAGCTCCGGTCGCCGCCCCGCTTGCCACCATTGCCCTTTCCGGCCACCCCAGCCCATAACGTTTGTGCTATTAGATGCGCATGAGCGCGGGCAACGCACTGGTGGTTTCCGCTGTCCGTTTGGTCGTCGGAGCAAGAACCCGCAGCCCTCCGCCGCGTCTGCTCGTCGCAGGTGGTTAAACGCCGGCCTAACCACTAGTTAGCACTAACCTAATTGACCTCTGGGTCAATGACGTATGGGCCCAGCCCCTGTTAACTTTTAGATTAGTTTAGTTTTAACTTAATCACTAATTAACTGACTGAGTCACTGACCAGTGGGTCCCACTGGTCAGGTTTGACTTTGTTAACTGCTGATGCAGTGCTGACATCATAATGCTTTTCTGGTTTTAAATAAATCAGAAATGGTTTAATAAATTCTAGAAAATGTTGCAAACTTTAAAAATTCATAGAAATTCAACCGTAACTCCAAATGAAATAATTTATATATGAAAAATAATCAGAAAAATCCAATCTATCCAGTCTATACCATTTTCATGCATGTTGGAAGAAATTAAAGTTGCTGTATAAGACAATTTGAATAAAGGGATTTGAAATGTCTTATGTGGAGTTTGAATTTGAACCTTTGGTTCAAACCAATTTCATTTAAATTGTTGCTAATTGCATTAGCTGAAACCAGCATGTTGCCATGTCATGATCATACATCATATTTGTTGCATTGCATTGAATGTGTTTCCTTTCATGTTTGCCGGTGTTTGTTCCTTCTCGGTAGAAGACGATTCCGACGTTGTGATCGGTGACACGGATGAAGAGCGGTACTATCTTTAGAAGTGCCAGGCAAGCGAAACCCCGTTGAGCATTCCGATACAATCACAGTCTCTTGCTTCTGCTCTCTGTTATTGCATTAGGACAATAACGATTCAACTGTTACATGTTTCAGTAGTTGAACTCATTCCTTTGCATGACCTGTTTTTGTCACAGTAAATAGTTCAAACCTCTTAGCATGAGTAGGAACTCCTTGAGCCATGTTGTGACTACTCATCCATAACACCAACAGTCGGTGCCGCTCCGGCAGCTTGCTGCTGATGGAGAGGTGGCCGAGGGTGAAGACCGCCGTGGAGTCGGCCAGCAGATACGCCAGCCACAGGAGCACCTTGGCTACGGTGGAGGCGCTATCCCGACGGATCCAAGCGAACAGGCGAAGGAAAACTTGTAGCGAGAAGCTGAAAAGGACCAGGCTTTGCACCGCCCATTCATCTCGAAGGTCTACCAGCTTTGGGATACCAAGACCCATTTGCTTCCTCCTTTAGTTGAGCCTCCAATCCAAGTTGTTCATGCTCACAACATAAAACATGATGATGCCATTACAATTCAGAACTCAAATTTGTATGTTTATTGGATCAACATTCGCATATACAAGGACTACTACTTCTAGTTGTGATTATTGGATCAACATCAACTAATTAAAAAGCGAGAAACATACCGCGTGCAGTGCATGCAGCAACAAATCAGCAACCTCTGGGCGATAGCGAATTGACCGACGGACCCCGTCTTGTCTGTGAAAACATGCATATGCCAGCCAGGTTTCGATCAATCCATCCTATGGCCGGTTAGGATAGTGAATCTCGCTTGCTAGCTTCACACAAGTCGGTTCTTGCTTGCTTGCAAAGAAACGAACAGGTGCCAAACCACAAGCTAATACGAAAAGGATTATTCGTGGCGTGTCAAAATTAGCAGCCTGTGGCGGGTTTTCCACTCGCAGTGGTTAATGGGCACGGATTGACCCCTTTTTCCGAAAGTGTTGACAGCCTAAGAGTTCGCTGGGATTGTGAAAACGTAGTAGTAATAATAGTAATAGGAGCTAGCCCAAAATGTTGCACGCAACAGAACTAACACAATTTCCTAGTTCCTACACATCCATCTCATGCACACATATACATCATACAACCACCAAGTATAGTACAATAATCTCATGCCTTTTTTAAATGGAAGAGAGATAACACATTTAGCTGACGAATCACAATTAAAAATGAACTAAGCAAAGAAAATTACTACAATAGACTAAGCGAAGAAAAGAAACCGGCCCTCGCTCTGTTGAGTAGATAGCATAAAACCACCACAATTGAGATTAGGGTTCAGGAAAACCACCACATTCCGAATTTGTCACCAATACCACCGACATTGTGCTAAAAATTCGCAAAAAACACTAGTGACGCAGTTATCTCATTTTAACCGTGTTTCTGACTGGTTGGATCTGCCTGTAAACGCTATCCTGGCACAAAAGGTCAATATCGTTTGTGTTGACTGTTAAGTTAGACAGAGGGCCCACCCATCAACGTCTTCATCCCATCTCTCTCAATTTGGCATTACATCGAACACCTCATGTGCACCGGCGATCGCTCGTCCACCACTCTCAGTCAGCACCACTCTCTGGCGCGGATCGAGCTTGCGGAATGCGGCATCACCGGCGGGCGACGCCAGAGGCGGCGGTGTGTGCGGAGCTCGCGCGGGCACCCGGGAGCCTGGCAGTGGTCGCCGCTATAGCGTTCGCGCAGTAGCGCTGGCGGCGTGAGGCCGTACCGAGCGTGGACAGTCGACGCAACACAACTGGCACGGCTGGCGGCGTGAGGCCACATCGCTTGTGGCCAAGCCCGTCGGCGCGAGACGAGGGGAGCCCGCGCATCCCCGAGCCATCATCCCCGAGGTGCTCTGCTCCGGCTGCCGCCGCCGCTGGCCACGGTCAAAGACGAGCTCCTCCTTCCCCCTCGCGCCAGTCGCCACGCTCTACTTCTCATCCAAGTGTCGCGACCTCTCGCGCTCCGTGTACAGAGAACCAGAGCGAACCTCAGAGCACGTCGCCGCCGGCGTCGAGCCTCTTCGGTGTGGCCAATGAATTTTTCGAGCTTCTCCAGAATGTCCTAGAGCTTTGCCGCCACCTGTTTGCCATCTCTGCCATAGGAATTGCTCCGAAGCGCTGGGAATCGACAGCATGGTCGTCTTCTTCTTCAACTCCGGCAGGAGGATGCTGCCGCCAAGATCTCCTTCTTCGTCGGACCCCGGCGCCTTCCCTCTGGTTCCTCAGCTCCGGGACAACATCCTGAGGCCACCTCCACCATCCCCTTTGAGCCGCACATGCAGCGGCATGACAGCCCGCAGCATGCTGGAGGCGGTGGAGGGTGAGACGGGTCTCGGCCAGCCATGCGTGGCGTCACACGGTGCGGCGCTGGAGCCATCCGGGTGTACGTGTCAGCGACCTCCCGCCAATGGGCTGCTGTTGGGTCATGGGCCTGCCAAGAAACTACCACACGCAGCCACTACAAGTAGGCAGAAGATGGACACGGGAGAGGCGGCTTCGGCCGAGGGCTCAGACTAGGCTAGTTCATATTCTTCCTCTCCCCTGTAATCCTTCTTCTTCCTTCAGATTCCTCCTGTAAATTCGAGAATTGTATTTGAGTTCATGGCGATTGAGTGGATTGGTAGCTAGATCCTCACATTTGGCATCAGAGCCGTTCGATTCTCCACCAAATTTTCACCCAAAATTTCCCCAATCAATTCCATGGACATGGAGGATTCCCAGCAAACCAGTTTCGTGTCACGACGGCGCGCAAAGCTCCTGGCGACCCTCTCGCCGGAGGGTCGGGCAACGTATGAGGTTCTCCGGGCCCAGCTAGCTCGCGATCTGGACCGGCGGTTCGCCGAGTCTAAGACGAGGCTAGAGAAGGCTGTCGAGACACCGTTCGGCGACTTCCACACCAAGCTGGACAGGACTATCGGCGACCTCCGCCAGAAGGTGCGCAGCGCTGACGGCCCCAGGTGCGCCCTAGCAGCAGCGGCGTCTGTCTCATCGGCGATGACACTACTAGGAAAAGGCCTGCTAGTGGCGCACCAGTTTTGCCTACTAATGGCGCACTACTGGTGCGCCACTAGCACCATGCCATTAGAATTAAATACTAATGGCGCACCCCTGGTGCGCCATTAGTATCTGGTATACTAATGGCGCACCACGCAGTGCGTCATTAGTATAGCCCAACGTGCGCCATTAGTATGCCTCCTGGGGGCCATATGTACCTTGTGCTCTGGGTTACTAATGGCGCACTTCTATGTGGTGCCATCACTAACAAATTTTTTACAATTTTTTTTCAAATTTTTTTTCGTTTTTTTCTTAATCTCAGGTCACTATGGCTTAATCTCGGGTCAATATGCTTAATCTCAAGTCAAATCGCACTAAGTGGTCAAACTTCCCGGAAGGTCACCCATCCTCACACTACTCCAGCCCGAGCACGCTTAACTTCGCAGTTCTATCCAACCCCAGCACCACCTCACTTAACAAGCACTTGTTGATATATCTATGATACCAATCCTATTAAACCTTGTTGATGTCTAGGACTTTGTTCATGTTCATTAGTGTGATGAAATTTTGAAAAAAATATTTCAAACTTCCCGGTCATATTACGTATCATATTTTGAAAAAAAATTCCAAAAAAAAAATTCGAAACCAATTTTTTTTTTCTGTTACTAGTGGCGCACCTAGCAAATGGTGCGCTACTAGTAAGTTTGAATTTTTTTTCCATTTTTTCCCCTCTAGATCTTAAAAGCTCCGTATCTTTCGTTCTGTTAGGTTTTTTGGGATTCTGAAAATGTTTAACGGGGTTCCCCCCGTTAAATTCGGATGTAATTTTTCGAGTAGATGATTTTTCATATAAAAACTTTTTCATCGGAGTTCGTATGCAAAAGTTATGCCCATTTTACAAATTCTCGAGAGATTTTGCAAAAAAGTCGAAAATTCATGTTTGTAAATTTTTCTAACAACTAGACCACATATCACATGGGAATCTTATTTTCTTTTATTTTTTTGACATTTCTATCATTTTCTTTTAATTTTTTTGAAACTGAAAAGGCGGTCCACCAGGGGGGGGTGTTCATTTGGTGAATAAATTGTAAGACTCGGAAAGTTAGTAATGGCGCACCACGTAACAGGTGCGCCATTAATAACCCTGGTTACTAATGGCGCACCTGTTACGTGGTGCGCCATTACTAGTTTTGCAAAAAAAATAAAAATAAAATGTTTAGTAGTGGCGCATCAGTGGATAGTGCGCCATTAATAGTTTGAACTAGTAATGGCGCACTGTACCCAGGTGCGCCATTACTAGTTTTGAAAAAAAAAAGTAAAAAAAAAATTGTTAGTAGTGGCGCACGGAGTGTGTGGTGCGGCATTACTAGTTAAAACTAGTAATGGCGCACTGTGCCCTGGTGCGCCATTAATAGTTTTGGAAAAATAAAAATAATTTTTTTTTCTAGTAATGGTGCACCGTGTGTCT
Organism: Thinopyrum elongatum; assembly: GCA_011799875.1. NCBI lineage: Eukaryota > Viridiplantae > Streptophyta > Magnoliopsida > Poales > Poaceae > Thinopyrum > Thinopyrum elongatum. The sequence continues at coordinate 28,027,585 of CM022298.1, forward strand.
GGTGCGCCATTAGTAATGAGGACAATAATGGCGCACCTGTATCTGGTGCGCCACTACTATATAGCAGTGGCGCACCACATACATGGTGCGCCATTAATGTCCATATCAGCTATAGCCCTTTTCCTAGTAGTGTGAGCTCTACAACGTCTCTGCATCGCACCGCCTCCACCACCAATTGGGATGCAGCCTCTGTGCTCGCGGCGACACCCACGCGTGCCCCTGCAGCAGCGGCGTCGGCTTCATCAACGACGAGGTCGGCCGCGTTTCCGCCTGTCCCGCACGGCACCGTCTCCACCATCCGTTCGACCACAACATCCGTGGCTACCGCGACACCTCCCGCCAATGGGCTGCTGTTGGGCCATGGGCCTTCCAGGAAACTACCACACGCAGCCACTACAAGTAGGCAGAAGATGGACACGGGAGAGGCGGCTTCGGCCGAGGGCTCAGACTAGGCTAGTTCATCTTCTTCCTCTCCCCTGTAATCAGTGGCGGCTCCAGGAAATGAAGGCTGGGTATTCATCCAATTTTTCTTTTTGCTCTAAATGTAGTATATGAACCAAACAACACAACACTAGCAATATATGAACAAAACAACACTAGCATAACGGCAATAGCAATATTTCAATGTATCAGACCATAACAACATGAATACATAAGTACCTTTTCATCTTGTACAATTGGGGTCGGGGAGCCTCTCTCCCTCTCGGGTTGCGGAGCTTCATCATGTGTTTGCACTAGTGCTAGCTGCAGATTGCTTTCAACCTCAACGGAAAGAGAACTTGGTGTGGATGTAGAAGATAATTTTCTTGCCTTTGTAGATTTGTCCCAAAATTCAAATAAGCTAGCATCCTTCTTTCTCATCTACATCACAATCACATAAACAAAGTAAAATCAGTGGCAATGTGGCATGGACTGATGAACATTGGACAAACAAGCAATTCAATTTCAGTTTACAAGCAATCACTGAAATTTTTTCAGATTTGTGTAGAAAACAGAGGGAAATAATACCTTCAGTAGACCGGCGGCGAAGGTGAGCCGAAGGGAGCTGGCCCGCTGCCACGCTGGGCGCCTACTTGGGCCGGGGTCCAGGGAGCAGGGGAGGCCGGAGGCGGACTGGTGCCTGGCGGAGCCACGCCGCCGCGGAAGCCGCAGGAGAGGGGACCAAGGGGTGAGGCGAGGGCAGGGGAGGGAGAGCCGGAGAGGGCTGGCCGGAGCGCGGAGGGGAGGCGACCGAGGGGCGAGCCGGCGAGGCGAGGAAGGCAGGAGAGGGCCGGGCGGCCGGCCTGGCCGCCGGAGCCGGATCTAGGGGAGGGATAGTACTGGGGAGGGAGCTAGCAGTAGGTTAGGAAAGGGGATCGAGGGAGGGAGACGAGCTGGAGGCCTGGAGCTGCTCGCGCGCGTAACCAGACGCAGAGTCGCTCGTGTCTGGTCGTGCGTAGCTGCCGTGGCCTATTTCCAGATTCTACCGTATATGTAGTATATGTAGTAAATTTTTTTGAAGCAAAATTCTTGGGTATTCCAGGGAAGTCCCAGGAAGACCCCAGCGCCGCCACTGCCTGTAATCCTTCTTCTTCCTTCAGATTCCTCCTGTAAATTCGAGAATTGTTTTTGAATTCATGGCGATTGAGTGGATTGGTAGCTAGATCCTTACAGTACGTACCGAAGCTGGCTGCCTTCTCGCCGAGTGCTTTCCGGCTAGCAAGGATGACACGCAGGTACACGGCTGGAGCACGCACGAAGCTGACTCCTGGATCGATTCCTTTGTACACGCAAGTATACAAGAGCTAGCAGAAGGACTTGATCGATTTTCCTTGGACGTTGGCTCACACGCGTAGCAAATCAATCAGCCGGTCCGCCGCCGGCCACCTCCCCCGCGCGGCTCGCGCAGGAGCAGACGCCGGCTGCCGCAGCGGCGCGCGCCGGCCTGACGGTGGTCGCCGTTACTTAAGGTGGCGGCGGGCAGGCGAGGAGCTGGGCGGGGTGGCGGTGGGCAGGGAGAAGGTGGTGGCGACCGTGCGCACCGACCTCGCCATCGCCGGTGGCGACGACGCACCCCACGAGGACCACTTGCGCGAGTTCGAGCAAATGCCACAGAGAGAAAGTGTTGGTGAGAGAGGAGTGAAGATGCTCACGGGCGGGCCCTCTGTCTAGTCAACACAAACGGTGTTGACTTTTAATGTCATGTCAACGCTTACATGTGGATCCCACCGGTCAGAAACATCATTAAAATGAGCTAACTGTGTCACTAGTGTTTTTTGCGAATTTTTAGCACAATGTCGGTGGTATTGGTGACGAAGTTGGAATGTGATGATTTTTCGGAACCCCAACCCCAATTGTGATGGTTTTATGCTATCTACTCTCGCTTTGTTGGTTAGTTGTTGACTCCGTGAGTAGAAATTCAAATATTAATGTTTCATACAACTAAATCTCATTGGATTATATTGCAATCAGTTCACACAGCAAGGCGCCGGGTATCATTGTCTAAAGAAATATGCAGGCAAGTATGTAGGACTCGGAAGGAGTGGCATTCTTCCCCTTCCTACTAATCAAGGAATCTAGATATGTATATATACTTTTCACAAAGGAGTAAAGTAAAAGCAGGATGGAGCAATTTTCATAACAAAAGATACAATAGGCTTAGCAAGCTATATAAAGAGTGTCTTTTTAGATTAACTAAAGAGAGTGTCTTCTGGCAAAGAGAGTAAATAATATATCTGCAAAAAAAAAGAAGGAAAAGAGAGCTATTAAAGCAACGCTTTGGCCAGTGCTAGGCGCCGGTCGACCGGCGCCAGCCCTGGCCGGTTGCATCCTAGCCGTTCCATCCCGATTCAAATCAGCCGCTGCGGTTGCTCGTTTCTCTTTGCATCTTTGTACGTGTGCATCGAAAAAAAAGACTAGCTCGTTCTGTTTGCATCCTTGCATCTTTGTACGTGTGCATCGAAAAAACAGACTCGCTCTGGATACTCGTTCTCTTTGCATCTTTGTACGTGTGCATCGAAAAAAAAGACTCGTTTCCGGTTCACATCTTGTACCTGTGCATCGAAAAACAAGATCTGTTGAGTATCGTGATTATTAGGAAAGCTAGGATAGCGGAGGCCCACGAAGCTCGAGCAATACAACAACTATTCCACCAAATCCCTCTCTTCCTTCTAACATGGTATCAGCCTAACGTGCCTCTGCTTGTTCGACCTTGATGGACTACATCGGACATCTTCGACTATGCAGCCGCTGAGCCTCCGCCAACTCCCGCCGATATCTCCATGCTCGCTCGTGCGGTCCTGCGGTGGCTTGTCGTTCCTCACCGGCGCGGTGTGACTCCGCGTGGCATGGGTTGCTCACGTCTGATGCATCTGGCTGCATACGTTGCATGCATCCGTGTGTACGATCTGCCAGCCTACACAACGAGACCTACCACGGCCGGCCGCGCGACGCACGTCGCGGTATCTCGTCTGTCTGCGTCTCCCCGATCTTGCCTGCTGTGCGTTCGGTCTGATAAGACGTCTGCACGTAGCTCCGCATGAGTGAAGAACATCATCAAGTGTGCGCATCTCTCCGCCGATCGAGCAACGGACTGCAGCTGCGTCGTCCCTCGAACAGCAGCGTAGCCGCCCCATGGTTTTCCCGGCGACTGCACCGATCCGCGTGCTACCGCTGCGTCGCCCCTTTGGGCCATAGGCCGTCCGTTCCAGGTCGTCACCGTGGATGCATCGACCCTCGCGCCGCCGCTTCGTCGCCCCGTCGGGCCGTAGCGAGCGTGGCACGCGGCCCCTGCCGCCGTCCCGTGGTTCTTTCGCGGCTACACCGATCCGCGCGCTGCCGTTGAATCGCCCTTCGGGCCGTAGCGCCGCGGCCCGCGGTCGACCGCTACCTCGGGGCCGTCCGCTCCAGGACGTCCCCGTGGCTGCACCGACCCTCGCGGTGCCGCTGCGTCGCCCCATCGGGGTCGTAGCGAGCGTGGCATGCCGTCCCTGCCGCCGCCCTGAGGTCTTCCCTGCCGTTGCCCCGACCTGCGCACTGCTGCTGCGTCGCCCCTTCGGGCCGTAGCGTCGCGGCGCGCGGTCCACTCCGCCGTCCCCGCGCGTCGACTTCTACGTGGTATGCGTCGCGCCGTCTCCATAGGCGCAGGAACGCCACCGTCCGTGCCGGTTCACGTCACGCTGTCGGATTCTTCCTCGCCTACTTCGAGCACCGTCACTGTGCTTCTGACCTAGCCGCCGCCGCCTCCTCAGGCCGCCGCCGCCGCTCTTCTTCCCGGTCCACGGTGACTACCTCGACACCGGCCACCCCGACTCGACATCGACCACGGCGTCCCTCGAACGGCTACCTCAACAACGGCTACACCATCCTACGCTCTCGGCTACATCGACATCTGCACAAAGGGCTACCGCCTGCTTGAGCAACCTCGGCGGTTTCCACTCTAGCCACGACTTCCACAATGCATCGACCATTCGACTGTGGGGGAGGGGGGGTGTCCGTCGGCTTACCTTCGGATTCTTCTCCAGTCTCACCGTCTGCGCCGCTACCGTTGTGACTGCGGCGGGATGTTGAGTATCGTGATTATTAGGAAAGCTAGGATAGCGTAGGATATTATTCTACCTTCCCTTGTACTCCAAGATGATCATGTACTCCTATATACATGCCCACGAGGCTCAAGCAATACAACAACTATTCCACCAAATCCCTCTCTTCCTTCTAACCAAGACCAACGCAGGGGGCTGCCTAGCGCTGGCGTCGTGCACCCCGACTCCCCGCTAACGCAGCTTGCAGCCATCGCCGGTGGGCTTGGCACCATTGGCTTGTCCGCCCCCATTGCATCAGTTTGTCGCCGGAGGCTTCGCAACATCGTTGAGCGTGGTCGTAACAAACCCGCACGCTTGTTGCAGCAGGGTCCGGTCGCCGCCGGAGTCTTTGCAGTGTCATGGTGCGCCTTAGTAGCTCCCCGACCACTGGTCGCAGCATTCCGCCCGTGCTCGCGCACCCGTCCACCGCGGACTCATCGTTGCTCCCGACGCACCATTGCATTGCGCCCCTGTCCGTCGTGGACTCATCGTAGCTCCCGACACACCATTGCAGCGTGCCCCCACCGTGGTTGAAACATCCCGGTCGGCTGGTCCCAGTTGCACTCCCCGCCGGTCGCAGCATCTCCACACACCAGTTCCAGCATCGTCGTGCCTCGGTTCCAGCAAAGCCGAGATGCGGTGGGGCGCACAGCCGGTTGCATCAAACTCCGCCGCCGGTTCCAGTAAAATCTATCGCCGGTCACAACAAAATCCATCGCTGGTCGCAGCAAAAAGGACCACCATTGCGGGTCCCCAGCAAAAGCAGTCGCCGGTTCTAGCAAAAATCGCTGCCGGTCCCAGCAAAACATCTCAATGGTTGTAGCATCGGTACCAGCCTGCGTGCATCTCCGTCCGTCGCCGGTGGCATCATCTACGTCGCCCCCGTGGACCGTTCCAGCACCGGCTGTTGCTGGTCGTAGCAACTGAGCTCGCCGGTCGCAGCACCAGGCTCGTCCCTCGTGGACCGTCGCAACACCCCTCAACTCACGTTCCAGCACTTGACGCACCCGATCGCAGCACCGACGACTGATGTTTCCAGCATCGACGGCCGCTGGTTCCAACATCCGCCACAGCTCCCGTGAACCGTTCTAGCACCGGCCGTTGCTCGTCACAGCTCAGCCTGGACGTACCGAGCGGGCTTTTTGGCCCGCTCGTGGACCGACCAGGACCGGACCGATCGGTCCAGGCCCGCTAGGAAAACTGGCCGGTCCGAGATGGCAATTTCGGCCCGAAAATCGACTGGTCCGGTCCGATCTTAGCTCGGTCCGGCTCGGAGGACCGATGGCCCAGCCCAATTAGAGCTAATCAGGAGAGCCCATCACGCATCACATATAGATCGTGCGTGTGTGCGTGACCTAAAAGCATCCCGCATCCCGTTCGGCTCCTTCCAGCTTCCACCAGGACGCACCGCGCCGCCGCCGCTCCTTCCACCAGCGGACTGGACTAGCCACCAGACGCGCCGCCGGCCGCCGTACCTCTGCCTCTCTCCCTCGCGCCGCCGTGCCGCCGCGCATCAGGTCCGTCTTCTCCGTCTCCGGCCACCGTGCTGCTGCGCCGACTACCGCTCCGACAGCCTGGGCCTACATGGCAGTGACTGTATGTCATCAGGACCGATGGTCCGCACCGAGCTTTGCGTCTGCCGGTCCGGTCCCTGAAATCGGGACCGCTGCACTGCTCGGTCCGGTCCGGACCGGACTGCCGGCGGCCGGTCCAAACGACGGCTCGGACCGGCCCGGACCGTGTCCACCCCAGACTCACAGCAACCGGGCTTGCCGGTTGCAGCTTCTCCACCCGCCGGTTCCAGCACGGCCGCCCACTCGTCACAGCAAGACCCAATTTGGCGGTCCCAGCACGACCGCGCGTAGTCGCAAAAGTTTCGGCCTGGTGGCGAAGCTTCGAGCGCTGGGGTGATATGCACGTAGAGGACGCTGCTACGACGGGGAGCACGAGAAATTGCAACGGAGCATCTTTCGTCGACGGTGACAACGGCTCCGGTCGCAACCGGATTGCGGGGGGTCACAGCACGGCCTGCTAGCTCGCCCGTCGGCGACCGCGAGGCTGGCTCGATGCGCTCGATGGCCGGAGCTCGCAGGTAGCAGCGAGTGATGGCGCGGTTGTCGGCGGCCTCACCGGCATCAGGATGGCCGGGAGTCACATCAGTGGGTGGAGCGACTTGCATGGGGGCAGCGACTTGCATCGGCGTCGGGCAGGTGCTTGCGCTCAGAGAAACGAGAGAGAGACGAGCGGTGGATGCGATGCATCTGGACAGTTCTACCAGCGAGAAAAGGGGATAAGGGAGAGATCAGCATGCGTGGGCCCAGGGGTACGCGCGCTCAAAGCGACCGGCGCAGCGTTCGGCCGACCGCCCGATTTAAACTGTTTCCCAAGATGGAAACCCGTCCGCTGCAGGTTTGATAGGTCTGCAGCACAAATCAGTGGCCACACATTAATTCGACCGGACGAGATGCATCAGGTAATTGTTGTTACGAACCAACATTTCCGAAGGGTCATTAGCGAACCATCATTAGGCAGTTATTACTGTCCAAACGTCGTACGGTGGCCACACATTAATTCGACCGGACGAGATGCATCAGGTAATTGTTGTTACGAACCAACATTTCCGAAGGGTCATTAGCGAATCATCATTAGGCAGTTATTAGTATCCAAACGTCGTACGGACGCAATCGTTTGAACATGCATCTCCTTGTAGCCGTACATGCACCTTTGTAACAGATGCCTATCGAAAGCATCCCAAACTCTTGTATAAATAGATGATTAATAATCAATGGAAAGGCTAGATCATTCATTTCAATCATTTACATTCTTACACGTTATCGGCACTTTGCTCTACGAAGAGAGCATCACGGGAGAAGATAGGTAGAAAGGTAAGGAAAATGGCAGGGATGAACCTGCATGCCATAGCATCTGCACTTGTTTGCTTCATCAGATGGGAAATCCATCGATCCGTCAGAAGCAACCGTGCTGGAGTTCGTCGCCGTTGGGGTCCAAGCAACGACCGCCGTGGTCGCCATGGTCGCCGTGGTCACCCTCACCCTGCCATAGCAGAGGACCAGGCAGGACCAAGCAACCCAGCAGCGGCCGTCCACCACGTTGCACAAACACCTCCACCTCCACCACCGGCCTTCACCGTTCCGCCGATGCGCAGTGATGGAAATATGTCCTAGAGGCAATAATAAATGTATTATTATATTTCCATGTTTATGGTTAATTAACGTTTATATTTCTGTGCTATAATTGCAATGGTTCCCGGATATGCATATAAACGAGATTCGGAGGAAACCTCATGTGCATGTGTGGAAATATAAACACAAAGAAGTTCCTAGTCTCGCCTCTAAGACTAGCCCATGTGTTGCATGATGATCCTGTTTTCCTGATCATAGGGCATTGTGTGTGCCGGTAACAAATGGGAGCACATTGTTGTCAGAACAAGGGTGCCGAGCAGACCCAACTGAATGATATACTTTGAGATCAAATCATCACGGAGTTATAAGTATTGTCATCATTATGTTAACATATGTTCTAGTCCTTAGACCAAGAGAATGTTAAGTATCTTCATATCGGACGGTATACTTTGGGGTTGTCAAACATTACCCGTAATAGGGTGATCATAACGGTAAATTTCAGGTGCATCAGAAAAGTATGTCTAGGTACTTGATAGTTCGAGATGGGAATTTGCTCCTCCAATGATGGAGAGATACACTTCGGGTCCTCTCGGTATTACGGTATCCAATATCGTCTGGCCAGACACTTTGTGATTTGATCACAGGGATACCAGAATACGGAAAAGAGAAAAGAGAGCAAAACCGATAACGAGGATAACTTGGTATTGTGATCAAGAGTTGCTTCACATGGATGCCGATAAGTCTCACCTCGGGTTTTGTCAAGTATCGCGAAGCAATGGGATTGGCACGTAAACAAAAGGTTCACTCAAAAAGTATTCGTGTAAGTGTAGGAGTCAATATGGGCATCCAGGTCCCGCTATTGATTATTGACCGGAAAGTGTTCCGGGTCATGTCTGCATTTTACCGAAACTGCGGGGTCGCACGCTTAAGGATCGTTAATCCGTTGAGTACTAGAGAGATATGAGATTATGTGAATTGCACCGGAAAGGTTCCAGAGAGAATGAAATTTTTTTGGAGAGAAAACCGAAAGTGTTTCAGAGAGAATCGGAAGGTTTTGGAGAAAACCAAGAAAAACCGATAAAACCGAAAAAGTTCTGGAGCACCCCGAAAACCCACTGGAAGGTCCAGGATGGTTCTGGAACCCTCCAGAAGTTTCTGGAGGAACCCTCGGGGCTACCCACTTGGCTGGCCCAAGTGGGGCAGCCCACATGGGTCGAATGGGCCATAGGGGTGCCCCCCCTTGTGCCTTGGGAGGCAAGGCATGGGGTGGCGGCTAGGGTGGGGGGGGGGGGGGGCAGCACCCTTGGGGTGTGCGCTGGCCCTAGGGAAGGGAGCCCCCACCCCAAGGCAGCCCCCTTCCTCCACCTATAAATAGATGGGGAGGGGGCAGAAACAAACACTACTTTGTGTGCTGAAGGTTGCGCCCCTCCCCTGCCTCTCTCTTCCGAAAAACACTCCACCCCGAAGGGCTGCTGCTCTCCCGCCTCTAGTTCTCCGACCTTCCTTCATTCTGGATGGTGAAGCTCTGTCGGATTGATGTCTCCGTATGCGTGGATACCGGCAGAGGGATCATCCCTTTGATCCTTTATTCGTGGGACAAATCCACACGGTTGGGAGGTTGAAATCCTAGCTGCGGGGGTCAACATCAACTTCTTCACCAACCTCTTCTTCGCTGTGTTTGTTGCTGAGCGAGGATCCGATCTAATCCCTCCACCTTCATAGATGATCTGCGGTTTTGGTTTCGCAGGATGATTTTTTTTGTTTTCTAGTACGTTTCCCAACAGTGGCATCATGAGCGATCTATGAGTAGGTGCATGTTCGATCTAGAGCACATAGTGATGTTCTAAAGGCGGCTCTTCCAGCTGCAACACCTGTTGATGCAACCCAAGATGACAAGAATGTCTATGCATCCAAAGTTGATGACCACACCACAGTTCAATGCTTGATGCTTACTTGTATGGATACAGAGCTGCAAAAGCGTTTTGAAAACTTCTCCGTCTTTGAGATGGTCACGACATTGAATGCCCAGTCTATGAAACAAGCAAGGGCTGAATGTTATGAGATAACTAAGCAGCGTTCGGCCGGCCGCCCGATTTAAACTGTTTCCCAAGATGGAAACCCGTCCGCTGCAGGTTTGATAGGTCTGCAGCACAAATCAGTGGCCACACATTAATTCGACCGGACGAGATGCATCAGGTAATTGTTGTTACGAACCAACATTTCCGAAGGGTCATTAGCGAACCGTCATTAGGCAGTTATTAGTATCCAAACGTAGTACGGACGCAATCGTCCGTACAGGCATCTCCTTGTAGCCGTACATGCACCTTTGTAACAGACGCCTATCGAAAGCATCCCAAACTCTTGTATAAATAGATGATTAATAATCAATGGAAAGGCTCGATCATTCATTTCAATCATTTACATTCTTACACGTTATCGGCACTTTGCTCTACCGAGAGAGCATCACGGGAGAAGATAGGTAGAAAGGTAAGGAAAATGGCAGGGATGAACCTGCATACCATAGCATCTGCACTTGTTTGCTTCATCGGATGGGAAATCCATCGATCCGTCAGAAGCCACCGTGCTGGAGTTCATCACCGTTGGGGTCCAAGCAACGACCGCCCTGGTCGCCATGGTCGCCGTGGTCACCCTCACCCTGCCATAGCAGAGGACCAGGCAGGACCAAGCAACCCAGCAACGGCCGTCCACCACGTTGCACAAACACCTCCACCTCCACCACCGGCCTTCACCGTTCCGCCGATGCGCAGTGATGGAAATATGCCCTAGAGGCAATAATAAATGTATTATTATATTTCCATGTTTATGATTAACGTTTATATTTCTGTGCTATAATTGCAATGGTTCCCGGATATGCGTATAAACGAGATTCGGAGGAAAACTCATGTGCATGTGTGGAAACATAAACACAAAGAAGTTCCTAGTCTCGCCTCTAAGACTAGCCCATGTGTTGCATGATGATCCTGTTTTCCTGATCATAGGGCATTGTGTGTGCCGGTAACAAATGGGAGCACATTGTTGTCAGAACAAGGGTGCCGAGCAGACCCAACTGAATGATATACTTTGAGATCAAATCATCACGGAGTTATAAGTATTGTCATCATTATGTTAACATATGTTCTAGTCCTTAGACCAAGAGAATGTTAAGTATCTTCATATCGGACGGTATACTTTGGGGTTGTCAAACATTACCCGTAATAGGGTGATCATAACGGTAAATTTCAGGTGCATCAGAAAAGTATGTCTAGGTACTTGATAGTTCGAGATGGGAATTTGCTCCTCCAATGATGGAGAGATACACTTCGGGTCCTCTCGGTATTACGGTATCCAATATCGTCTGGCCAGACACTTTGTGATTTGATCACAGGGATACCAGAATACGGAAAAGAGAAAAGAGAGCAAAACCGATAACGAGGATAACTTGGTATTGTGATCAAGAGTTGCTTCACATGGATGCCGATAAGTCTCACCTCGGGTTTTGTCAAGTATCGCGAAGCAATGGGATTGGCACGTAAACAAAAGGTTCACTCAAAAAGTATTCGTGTAAGTGTAGGAGTCAATATGGGCGTCCAGGTCCCGCTATTGATTATTGACTGGAAAGCGTTCCGAGTCATGTCTGCATTTTACCGAAACTGCGGGGTCGCACGCTTAAGGATCGTTAATCTGTTGAGTACTAGGGAGATAGGACATTATGTGAATTGCATCGGAAAGGTTCCAGAGAGAATGAAAATGTTTCGGAGAGAGAACCGAAAGTGTTTCGGAGAGAATCGGAAGGTTTTGGAGAAAACCAGGAAAAATCGATAAAATCGAAAAAGTTCTAGAGCACCCTGAAAACCCACTGGAAGGTCCTGGATGGTTCTGGAACCCTCCGAAGGTTTCTGGAGGAAACCTCGGGGCTACCCACTTGGTTGGCCCAACTGGGGCAGCCCACATGGGCCGAATGGGCCATAGGGGTGCCCCCCTTGTGCCTTGGGAGGCAAGGCAAGGGGTGGCGACTAGGGTTGGGGGGGAGGGGGGCAGCCCTCTTGGTGTGTGCGCTGGCCCTAGGGAAGGGAGCCCCCACCCCAAGGCAGCCCCCTTCCTCCACCTATAAATAGATGGGGTGTGGGCTGAAACAAACACTACTTTGTGTGCTGAAGGCTGCGCCCCTCCCCTGCCTCTCTCTTCCGAAAAACACTCCACCCGAAGGGCTGCTCCTGTCCCTCCTCTAGTTCTCCGACCTTCCTTCATTCTGGACGGTGAAGCTCTATCGGATTGACGTCTCCGTACACGTGGATACCGGCAGAGGGATCATCCCTTTGATCCTTTATTCGTGGGACAAATCCTCACGGTTGGGAGGTTGAAATCCTAGCTGCGGGGATCAACATCAACTTCTTCACCAACCCTCTTCTTCGCTGCGTTTGTTGCTGAGTGATGATCCGATCTAATCCCTCCACCTTCATAGATGATCTGGGGTTTTAGTTTCGTCAGACATTTTTTTTTGTTTTCTAGTACGTTTCCCAACAGTGGCATAATTAGCGATCTATGAGTAGGTGCATGTTCGATCTAGAGCACATAGTGATGTTCTAAAGGCGGCTCTTCCAGCTGCTTCACCTGCTGATGCAACCTAGGATGACAAGAATGTCTATGCATCCAAAGTTGATGACCACACCGCAGTTCAATGCTTGATGCTTACTTGTATGGATACAGAGCTGCAAAAGCATTTTGAAAGCTCCTCCGTCTTTGAGATGGTCACGGCATTGAATGCTCTGTCTATGAAACAAGCAAGGGCTGAATGTTATGAGATAACTAAGCAGATGTGGGAATGCAAGATGGCAGAAGGTAGCTCAGTGAGCGAGCATGTGATCAAAATGGTTGGTTATGCATAGAGGTTGGCAGACTTGGGCTTTGCCATCCCTACGGCGCTCAGCATCGATCTTCTCCTTGCGTCTCTCCCACCGTCTTACAACGGTTTTATCATGAATTATAACATGAACGGGATGGACAAGAGCACAAATGAATTGTTAGCTATGCTGAAAACTGCGAAGGCTGGTATGCCGAACGACACCAACCATGTGATGGCGGTGACTTAGACCAGTAGTTTCAAAATGAAGGGCAAAGGCAAGAAAGCCAAGGGCGCCAGTAAGACCGATACACCGGTAAGGCTGACGCTCAAGGAAAACTGAAAGGTGGCCCGACTAAAGAGACAGTGTGTTTCTTCTGTAAGCAAAAGGGGCATTGGAAGAGAAATTGCAAGAAGTACTTGGTAGAGTTAAAGAAGACTAGATAGTCTAGCAAAGGTATAATTGTTAAACATGTTATAAACGTTTTTCTTGCTGGTCCTCACTCTAAGTCATGGGTATTTGACACCGAATCAGTTGCTCATATTTGCAATACGATGCAGGGACTTCAGAGCACGTGAAGACTAGCAAAAAAATGAAGTGCATATGCGCGTCGGGAATGGTATTCAAGTTGCCGCTCAAGCTGTCGGTGTCATGCCCCTACGTCTACCTTCAGGATTCACTTTAGGACTGAATAATTGTTATTTTGTTCCAGCATTATGTAAGAACATTATATCATGATCTTTTTTATTACGTGATGGATATTCCTTTAAATCAGAGAACAATGGTTGTTCCATATATTTTAAGAATATGTTTTATGGATTTGCACCCATTGTCAATGGGTTATTCGTTATGGATCTTGAATATAGTAATGTTGTCTTTAACATTGAGGCTAAACGTCTTAAGAAGACTAATCAAAATACCACATTTTTGTGGCACTGCTGTCTTCGCCACATCGGAAAGAAAAGCATGCAGAAGCTCCGTAATGATGGAGTTTTGCAGTCTTCTGACTTCGAGTCATGTGACACATACGAAACTTGTTTGATGGGTAAAATGACCAAGATGCCGTTCACTAGACATGTTGAACAGGCGAGTGACTTGTTAGAAATAATACATACTGATGTATGCGGTCCAATGAGTGTACTGAAGGGGAACACAATAGAAAACAAAAATTTCCGTACAGCGAGCACACCCAGGATCACTATGTAGATGCATACAAGTTTTGATCTGATCGTTACCGACTCGTAGCGCAACGAAAGTAGAGTCGATGTTGATCATCGGTGCAGATCCCCGCAGCTAGGATTTACAACCTCTCAACCGTGAGGATGTACTCCCTTGTCTGCTCTCCGGACGAATTTCCGGGCAGCCCTTCGGGAGGCCTCGGGACAGTCCCTCGGATAGTCCCACCGGACGGATCCTCGGACAGCCCTTCGGGAGGCCACCAGAATCTCGAATGGCCACTCGGACAGCCCTTCGGGAGGCACACTCGAACAGCCCCACGGGCAAAAAAGGACAAACCTACGACCTCTCTACAGGGTTGCACACATACGGTGCCATCTATCCGGCAGGGCTTCGCCGTCCAGAACTAGTTCCCACCAGAACCCAGACAGCCTTTCAGCTCTACGAAACTATTTCGCTGGGAGGGGGAGAGAAGCCAGACAAGTCTATGGCATGTGTATGAGAGCAAGGATTTAGTTTGGGCAGCCCCCTCACCTCCTATTTATAGGAAAACCAAGGGGTAGGGTGCCACACGAAACACCCAAAGTGCCCATGCTTTATGTCATACATAAGGGCAAAATGGGGAGGCAAGTGGAGCATCAAATGGTGGAAGGAAGCCCCATGGGGGGCCCCCCAAGGCCATGAACGAAAATGGCTGCCCCCTTGGGTGGCTCCACCACCTTCCCATCCACCAAGTCATCCCTTAGATCTTTTGAGAAAAGCCCAAAAAAGTGGCTTTCCAAAAAGTAACCCAAAAAGCACATTCACTATTCATGAAGACATTTTTCTGCGTCCGTTAATTCCGAAAAGTTTCTGTGAGTCTTAGAATAATTACAGTACCCACTAACATGATTCTGAACGCATTCCGAAACATTTTCAGCACAATGTTTTTCTTCAGCGAAAATCAACCAAAGCGGTTCCGGCAGCTCGGAACACTTCCGGTTTCTTTCTCCGAAAAAATCGCAGAAGTTCCTTGAACCATTCTGGCACCCTACAAGAATTTCCAGACGTGTGCCGAAACCATTTTGACTTAATGGTATACTCCGAAACAACTTTTCGGTTTTACCAAAACTATTCCGGTGTTCTCTCTCCGGAACTCTTCCGTTGTCTCCAAAACTTTTTCGACGAATTTCTCTCAGACTCCCTATCTAGAATTCAGCAGATAGATGACCCTTAAGCGTGTGACCCTATAGGTTCGGTGAAGTATAGACATGACACGGAACTCCTTCCGATCAATGATCAACATCGGAGCCGTGGACACCCATATTAACCCCTATACCCACACGAATGAATATTCGAGTGAACCTTCAGTTGCTGTGTGCTATTCCTTTTACTTCGCGATATGTTACAAAAACCCGAGGTGAGATTTGTCGACAACCCCGTGGATCAACACTTGTCCACTATGCTAGTTACCTCATTACCGGTTTTGTTCTCTTTTCTCGTTTTCGCATTCCGGCATCCCCGTGATCAAATCACATTGTGTCTGGCCAGACAATGATGGATACCGTAACATCGAGAGGGCCCAGTGATATCTCTCCATCGTCGGAGGAGTAAATCCCAATCTTGAGCTATCAAGTCTCTTGTCATACTTTCTCATGAACCCATAAGCCGTCGTAATTGCCACCCAGTTACGGATGACGTTTAACAAACCCCAAAGTTCATGAAGCAAGCATGAAGAAACTCGATACTCTCATGGTCTAAGGAATCATGCAAACGTTAACCATCTCTGTGTTATTAACCATTAACTTGTGATGAATGTATCTCATGGCATAACACCAAATCGGGTCGATTCAACACAAATGTTCTTCTAACATTGTGCCCTCAAAGTTGCTGGCATAGACATGCCCATGATCTGGAAAACGTGATCATCATGCAACACTTGAGCTAGTCTTAGAGGCATGACTAGGAATACTTTTCATCGTTTATTATTCCACACGTGCACATGGGTTTTCCTCAGAGCCTTTAAGGATATACGGGCTCAGGAACCACATCAGTTATAGCATGGAACATAAACATAATTATGAACATGGAGATAAACAATAACACTTATTACTGCCTCTAGGGCATTTCTCCTACATGCACCGGCACGCAGTGGATATCTTTACTTCGTAACTTTTACTGATGACTTATGTAGATATGGTTATGTTTACTTAATGAAGCAAAAGTCTAAAACCTTTGAAAAGTTCAAGGAGTTTCAGAACGAAGTGAAAAATCATCGTGAAAGGAAGATCAAATTTCTGTGATCAGATCATGGAGGAGAATACCCAAGTCACAAGTTTAGCAAACATCTTAGTGGGTGTGGAATCATTTCACAACTTATGCCGCCCGAAACTCCACTGAGAAATGGAGTGTCCGAGAGACGTAACCAAACCCTATTAGACATGGTAAGGTCTATGATGTCTTTAACATAATTGCCTTTATCTTTTTATGGTTACACTTTAGAAACCACTGCTTTCACGTTAAATGGAGCACCGTCAAAGTCAGTTGAAACGACGCCATATGAGATATGGCATGGGAAGAAACCCAATCTATCATTTCTTTAAATTTGGGGATGCAATGCATATGTAAAACATTTGCATCCAAACAAACTCGATCCCAAATCAGACAAATGCTACTTTGTTTGTTATCCCAAAAACACTATTGGGTATTCCTTCAACCACCGCACCAAAGGCAAAGTGTTTGTCACTAAGAATGGAGTATTTCTCGAGAAAGAGTTGCTTGCAAAAGAAATGAGTGGGAGGACGGTAGAGCTTGACGAGATTATTGAATCTTTGGCAACAGGACCAAGGGTTGATTCGTCGAAACTAGTTCTGGAGGTCATCCCTTCAACTGAACCGGGAGCTCCTGCAAGTGATGCAGGAACTTCGAGCAAGTTTGTAGCTGAACTACGCAGGACAGGAATAACTCATTCAGAACCAGAGTGGTTCCATAGCGAGGTATTCATCATGGAAGATGATGAACCTGCGAATTACAAGGAAGCAACGGTGGGCCCTAGCTCCACTGAATGGCTCAAGACCATGAAATCCGAAATGGAATCCATGTACCAAAATCAAGTTTGGAACTTGGTAGTCCCTTCAGAGGGTGTGAAACCTATAGAATGTAAATGGATTTTCAAAAGGAAAACAAACGCGGATGGTAATGTGACTTTCCATAAAGCTCGACTTCTCGCGAAAGGTTTTTGACAAGTTCAAGGAGTGGACTATGATGAGACTTTCTTACCGGTAGCGATGCTTAGGTCTATGAGAATTTTGCTGGCAATTGTTGCATATTTTGATTATGAAATATGGCAGATGGATGTCAAAATGGCTTTCCTAAATTGAAATTTAACCGAGGATGTGTGCATGGTACAACCTGAGGGTTTTGTCAATTCTAAGAATGCTGGAAAGGTATGCAAGCTTCGGAGAGCCATTTATGGCCTGAAGCAGGCATTTAGGAGCTGGAATCTTTGCTTTGATGAAGTGCTCAAAGAGTTTGGCTTCATCCAAAATGGCGAAGAAGTTTGTGTTTACAAGAAGGAAAGTGGGAGCGCGAAAGAATTTCTGATCCTATATCTGGATGACATATTGTTGATTGGGAATGACGTGAAGTTTCTTAGTAAAATAAAAGAGTCATTGAAAAAGAGTTTTTTAGTGAAAGACTTAGGCGAAGCGGCGTATATATTAGGTATTAAAATCTATAGAGATAGATCTGATAGCACTAAGCCAGAGTATGTACATTGACATCATTTTAAAGAGGTTTAAAATGGAGAATGCCAAGAAGGGCTGACTCCCAATGTCACATGGCACTGTACATAGCAAGAATCAGTACCCACAGACTACTGATGAGCGTGTACAGGTGACTAAGGTTCCATTTGCTTCTGCAATTGGGTCAATTATGTACGCCATGATTTTTAAAAGACCTTAGACCATGACTGATCCAGCGCAGGGTCATTGGACAGCAATTAATAATATCTTAAAGTACCTTAACAGGACTAAGGAAATGTTCCTAGTGTATGGAGGTGATGAAGAGCACATTGTAAGAGGTTACAATGATGCAAGCTTCTTGACTGATCCAGACGACTACAAATCTCAACTGGGCCATATTTTCACACTCAATGGTGGTGTTGTCACAGCCCTAGAATAATTGCATGTGATTGGTTGCATTAGTGAGCATCATGCATCATATTTAAATTTCTGAAACTTGAATTGAGGAAATCTTAAGCCTTAGAAATTTTAACAAAAATGGCAAAGAACCCTAAAATTTCATTCAATGAACCCAAAATGCCCTTCATTAATGTTTGATAATTTTGCAAAGGATTTTGATCTAAACCAAAAATAGTGAACATTTTTAAGGAATATTTTGGGCACTGAATATAAATCATTATTGTATTTGAGTTTGGATTTATATTCATA
The DNA here is from genome assembly GCA_011799875.1 of Thinopyrum elongatum. Taxonomy (NCBI): domain Eukaryota; kingdom Viridiplantae; phylum Streptophyta; class Magnoliopsida; order Poales; family Poaceae; genus Thinopyrum; species Thinopyrum elongatum. The sequence continues at coordinate 28,045,734 of CM022298.1, forward strand.
ATATATAGAATCTATTTTCAAATAACTCTGAAATATTTTATGTGCATTTGGAAAAGTCTATTTAGCAACATAAAAATATTCAAAGGGATTCGGCACTGTTTTGATTCTGTTTTGAAATTGAAACAGTGGCAAATGAATAAAAACATAAACAAAAGAAGAATAACAAGAAAAGAGAAAGCTTACCTGTACCGGCCCATCAGGAGAGAAGCCAGGCCCAGCCCACCTCCTCCTCCTGTCGTCTTCCTCCTCTGGACAGAAGAATAGGGGCGCGTGGTCGCCACGCGCGCATGCTCTCTGCCACCTCCTGCTTCCCGCTCCACGTCGACGATGTGGATAGACTCGCGAGAGTCATCCAGATCGAGCCGGCCTCCTCTTACTTCCCGCCTCACTCTCCCTCACCTTCCTCCGCCATGGCCGTAGCACCCGGAGCCACGCTGCCGTGAACCGCACGGGCACAGCCTCCCCTACGCCCCCTCGACGTGTCCCCGGGAGCCCTACATTGCCGTCACCGTCGCTGTTTCTATCACTGGCCACCGAAGCTCTCTGACGTTGATTCGCTGCAAGCAGGCCTTCCCCAAGCGAACCAACACTATTCGTTTCAGTCTACTTGTCACGGACATAATGCCTATATACATGATCATTGCCATGAATAACATCATAATTATGCGCTATTCAATCAATTGCCCAACAGTAATTTGTCTACCCACCGTATGCTATTCTTACGAGAGAGAAACCTCTAGTGAAAACTATGGCCCCCGGGTCTACTTTTATCATATTGCTAAAACCTTATTTACCTTGCTGCAATTTTACTTCTTTTATTTTACTTTGCAATTTACCTATGAACCATTATCAGATTTAATCCTTGCAAGTAATGAGTTCAAGGGGATTGACAACCCTCTTCCCCGCGTTAGGTGCAAGTATTTGCTCTTATGTGTGTAGGTGCTGTTAATGAGGCATTTGTGTGATTCTCCTATTGGTTCGATAACCTTGGTTCTCACTGAGGGAAATACTTATCGCTACTATATTGCTCCACCCTTCCTATTCGGGGAAAATCCCAACGCAGCTCACAAGTAGCAGAAAGAATTTCTAGAACCATTGCCGGGGACACATCATCAAATACCTACAAGGTTCCTTCACACAAATTATCATTTACTTGCTCTACTTTATTTGCCTTGATTTAGTTTTATTAGTCTCATTATAAAAAAATTAAAAAACACAAAAATACTTTATTTTGCTAGTTTGCTTTCTTGCTTGCTTTGCCATTATGTCTCAAGAAAACACTAAGCTATGTGACTTCTCAAATACTAATAACAATAATGTTATTAGTACTCCAATTGCTCCTCCCACCTCTAGTGCAGAGTCATATGATATTAATGCTACATTGCTAGATCTTATTATGAAAGAACAATTTGCCGGAAACCCTAATGAAGATGCTGCAACCCATATTAATACCTTCGTTGAATTATGTGATATGCAAAAGAAAAAAGATGTGGATAATGATATTGTTAAGTTGAAATTATTTCCTTCCTCGCTATGAGACCGTGCTAAAACTTGGTTTTCATCTTTACGTCGCAATAGTATTGATTCGTGGGATAGGTGTAAGGATGCTTTTATTGCCAAGTATTTTCCTCCCGCTAAGATTATTTCTCTTAGAAATCAAATTATGAACTAGAAGCAACTTGAGCAAGAACATGTTGCACAAGCTTGGGAGAGAATGAAATTAATGATTAAAAATTGTCCCACTCATGGATGATAATACATAACTTTTATGCGGGACTTAACTTTGTGTCGAGAAATCTTCTAGACTCTGCTGCAGGTGGTACCTTCATGGGAATTACATTAGGTGAGGCCACGAAGCTTCTCAATAATATGATGACAAATTATTCTCAATGGCACACCGAATGAGCTCCAACTGGTAAGAAGGTAAACTCTGTCGAAGAAGTTGCTACTTTGAGTGATAAAATGGATGCTCTTATGAATATGCTTGCTAGTAAAAATGCTCATGTTGATCCTAATGATGTGCCACTATCTACTTTGATTGAGAAAAATAATGATTCTATTGATGTGAACTTTATCGCTAGAAATAAGTTCAATAACAATGCTTATAGGGGGAATTTTAATCCTAGACCATATCTCGGTAATCCCTCTAGTAATTATGGAAATTCATATAATAATAATAGGATACCTACTGAACTTGAGAACAACATTAAAGAATTTATTATTTCTCAAAAAGTTTTTAATGCCATGCTAGAAGAAAAACTACATTAAGTTGATGTTATGGCTAGAAATATGGATAGTATTGCTCATGATGTGGAAACTCTTAAAATTAAAATTTTGCCACATAAAAATGATGTTACTAAATATCTAAAGTCTATTCAAGTCTCCATGAATGAATGTAGAGAAAGAATCACTAGGATAAGAGCTCAGCGAGATTTCCTAGAAAAAGCGATTCCACTCGGTTTTTATCATAACCATGATGAAGATATTAAAATGATTGGTGTTTCACCTATTGAATCTTTGTTTAGTAATATAAAAGTTGATGAAAAAGGGACTGGGGATGAGTCAACTTTAGCTATAAGGTGTCCCAATTGTTCGGAGGGTGATGATCTTAATGATAAAAACAAGAAAGGTGGGTTTGAAGTGGTCAAAACTTTAAATAGTGATATGCCCACTACTTTGGATTACAAGGACTTTAATTATGATAATTGCTCTATGATTGAATGTATCTCCATGTTGCAATCCATGATGAACTCACCTAATGCTTACGAACAAAATAAAGCTTTTACTCAACATATTGTCGAAGCTATGATCAAAGCTCATGAAGAAAATCTAGAATTAGAAGTATCAATACCTAGAAAATTACAAGATGAAAGGGAACCTACTAAAGATTAAAGATTATGAATGCAATGCTTTGTGTGATCTAGGTGCTAGCATCTCTACTATACCAAAATCTTTATGTGATGTGCTAGGTCTCACCGATATGAATGAATGTTCCCTCAACTTGCATTTAGCGGATTCAACTATTAAGAGACCATTGATTAGAATTAATGATGTACTTATAATAGCAAATAGAAATTATGTGCCCATGGATTTCATTGTGCTAGATATTGAATGCAATCCGTCTTGTACTATAATACTTGGTAGGCCTTTCCTACGAACCATAGGTGCTATTATTGATATGAAAGAATGAAATATAAGGTTCCAATTTCCGTTAAATAAAGGGATGGAACACTTCCCAAGGAAGAGAATTAAACCACGATATGAATCGATTATGAGGGCCACTTATGGAATTAATTTTAAGGATGACAATACTTGAAACAATGCATTATGCCTAGCTAGGGGCATAAAACAATAGCGCTTGTTGGGAGGCAGCCCAATAGTTATATTAATTTTTTTTGTTTTACTTTATGTTTTGTGAGATGACATAATTATTGCTACTGTAATGATTGTGTTTTTATATTTTAATTAGTGTTTGTGCCAAGTAAAGCCTTGGGATGATTTGGATGATAGTTGATTTGATTCTGTGCAAAAACGGAAACTTTTGCACCCAGTACAGAAAATACTATAATTTACTGGAACATGCTTTCGATCTGAAATTTTACACGTGATTGATATACCAATTTTCTATGTTGTCCTAATTTTTCAGAATTTTTTGAATTACGGAAGTATGATTCTTATTTAGATCATTACATACTGTTCTGTTTTAGACAGATTCTGTTTTATATTGCATAGTGTGCTTATTTTAATGATGCTATGGATTATATCGGGGGTATAAGTCATGGAAGAGTTAGAATACAGTAGGTATTATGCAAGAATAATTATGAATGAGTTTGCAACAGTACCTAAAGTTTATGATTTGTCTATTATACTAATGGATCTCACGAGGTTTCTGTTGAGTTTTGTGTGCTGAAGTTTTCAAGTTTTGGGTGAGATCACGATGGATGAAGGAATAAGGAGTGGCAAGACCCTAAGCTTGGGGATGCCCAAGGCACCCCAAGGTAATATTCAAGGAAGACCCAATCGTCTAAGTTTGGGGATGCCCCGGATGGCATCCCCTCTTTCATCCACAATTCATCGGTATGTTACTTGGAGCTATATTTTTATTCATCACATGATATGAGTTATACTTGGAGAGTCTTGTGCCATAGTTTTATTTTCTTTGCTTGTTAGTTTGCCACAATAATTATTTTCTTGACACACCTTTTTGAGAGAGACACACATTCATCATAATTTGGTAGAATACTCTATGTGCTTCACTTATATCTTTTGAGCTAGGCAGTTGCTCTTGTGCTTCACTTATATTTGTCAGAGCACGCCGGTGGTTATATTTTATAGAAATGATTGCACTCTCATGCTTCACTTAAATCTTTTTGAGAGTCTTGAATAGGAAGTGGTAATGAGCACGGGTTATAAGACTAGTCAGAAAAGGATAGGTATTTAAGAGTGATATAATAAAAACTTTCATGTAGATCACTAAATATGAAACGTGTGATTTAATTATATTGATGTAATAATATGAAAGGGTATTGGTCCATGATCATTGGTTAGTAGAAATATTGATATTTAAAGCTTGTTATTAACTACTCATTTAAGTGTCCAACATGGCATGACGGGATGCGTGAGCATTTCTATGTCTGATTGAAATCCAATGTGCTGTTTGAATTGGAGGCGTGCAATGGTTAACTCCTACCAACCTCCTCCCTACGGGCATGCGAGTAGTACTTTGCTTTGACGGCTAATAAAACTTTCACAATAAGTATATGAGTTCTTTATGACTAATGTGAGTACATGGACAAGTACGCACTCCCACCTTTCCGCATATTGCTAGCCTCTTCGGTACCGTGCATTACCCTTTCTCACGTCGAGAGTTGGTGCAAACTTCACCGGTGCATCCAAACCCCGTGATATGATACGCTCTATCACAAATAAGCCTCCTTATATCTTCCTCAAAACAGCCACCATACCTACCTATCATGGCATTTCCATAGGCATTCCGCGATATATTGCCATGCAACTTCCACCGTTCCGTCCTATGACATGTGTGTTCATCATCATATTGCTTTGCATGATCATATAGAGCTGAGATGATATTTGTGGCAAAACCACCGTTCATCATTGTAATACATGTTACGCAAGATCATTGCACATCTTGGTACACTGCCAGAGGCATTCATATAGAGTCATATTGTTCCAGTTATTGAGTTGTAATATCGAGTTGTAAGTAAATAAAAGTGTGATGATCATCATTATTAGAGCATTGTCCCAGTGAGGAAAAGAATGATGGAGACTAATGAGTCTTTACAAAAGCGGGGATGAGGTTCATGATATAGTTCTAAAAAAAAGAAAGAAAGAAAAAAGGGAAAAAACGAAAAAAAAAAGAAAAATGAGAGAAAAAGAGAGAAGGGGCAATGATACCATCCTTTTACCACACTTGTGCTTCAAAGTAGCACCATGTTCTTCATATAGAGAGTTTTCTGAGTTATCACTTTCATATAATAGTGGGAAATTTTCATTATAGAACTTGGCTTGTATATTCCAATGATTGGCTTCCTCAAATGCCCGAGGTCTTCATGAGCAAGCAAGTTGGATGCACACCCACTTAGTTTCATTTGAGCTTTCAAACACTTATAGCTCTAGAGCATTCGTTGCATGGCAATCCCTACTCCTCGCATTGATATCGATTGATGGGCCTCTCCATTGCCTATTGATCCACCGAGTTGATTGATAACCCACAAGTATAGGGGATCGTTTGTAGCCTTTTTTGATAAGTAAGAGTGTCAAACCCAATGAGGAGCTAAAGGTAGAATTTATATTCTCTTCAAGTTCTATCGACCACCGATACAACTCTACGCACACCAATGTTTGCTTTACCTAGAAACAAGTAATAAACTACTTTGTAGGTGTAATAGGATAAGTTTGCAAGATAATAAAGAATGTGTAAATAAAAGTTAGGGGCTGTTTAGATAAAGAAACAATTAAATTAGTTTGTTTTAGTAGAGAGCTTTTTGTAACACAAGAGAAGGATTTGTCCATAGGCAATTGATAACGAGATCGGTAATCATTATTGCAATTTTATATGAGGGAGAGGCATGAGCTAACATACTTTCCGTACTTGGATCATATGCACTTATGATTGGAACTCTAGCAAGCATCTGCAACTACTAAAGATCATTAAGGTAAAACCCAACCATAGCATTAAGTAACAAGTCCTTTTTGCTCCCATATGCAACAACCCCTTACTCGGGTTTAAGTTTCCGTCACTCTCGCAACCCACTATAAGCGAATCATGAACGTATTGCAAAACCCTACAGCGGTAATCCCCCACGTGTGTGTGGCATGGAGGGCACGATAGGACAGCACCAAAATAAAACATACAACTCAAACCAATCACAATGATCAATCAACCCATAGGACAAAACGAATCTACTCAAACAACATAGGATGGAAACACATCATTGGAAAATAATATGTGGCATAAAGCACCATGTTCAAGTAGAGATTACAGCGGGAAAAGGAGGGTTACACTGCTGCGTAGAGGGGGAGAAACTTGGTGGTGACGGCGGTGAAGTTGTTGGTGAAGATTGACGTCACGATGGTTCCTCCGGCGGCACTCCGGCGCCACCGGGAGAGAGGGGGAGAGGGCCCCTCTCCTTCTTCTTCTTCCTTGGCCTCCCCCCTAGATGGGAGGAGGGTTTCCCCCTCTGGTTCTTGGCCACCATGTCTCCCGGAGGGCAGGAGCCCTTCGAGATTGGATCTCTTTCTCTGTTTCTCTTCTATTTTTGATTCCTGTTTTCTGGCCCTTCACCATTTCTTAAATTCTCGGAGATATGTAACTCCGATTGGGCTGAAATTTTAACACAATTTTTATCCGGATATGAGCTTCCTTGCGGCTGAAGAATACCCCCAACCAACCTTTGAGGGAGTCACAAGTGCAGGGGCACGCCTACCCACCTGGGGCGCGCCCGGTGAGTTCGTCGCTCCTATGGGCCACCCCTTCTATTGATTCTTGCGCCCAAAAACAACATATATTCCAAATACAATCTTCATAAAATTTTATCGCATTTGGACTTCGTTTGATATGGATTTTCTGTGAAAAAAAAATGCAAAAAGATTGAACTGGCACTGGGCACTGAATCAATATGTTAGTCCAAGAAAATCATATAAATTGTTGCCAAAAGTATGTGAAAGTTGTAAAATATTGGCATGAAACAATAAAAAATTATAGATACAATGAAGACGTATCAGCATCCCCAAGCTTAATTCCTGCTCGTCCTTGAGTAGGTAAATGATAAAAAGATAATTTTTGATGTGGAATGCTACCTAGCATAATCTTGATCATGTAATCTAATCATGGCATGAATATTAAGATACGAGTGATTCAGGGCAATAGTCTATCAATTTGATATTGAAACAATAATATGAAACGTGCGTGTATTTCATCATTGCCTTTCATAATAATGGAGCTAAAGGAAACAACCTCTATACACTTAGTTGTGGTAAGCATGACACGCTCGTTCTTCCCTGCATAGATATATCAAATCAAGAGTACCCCGGTACCAAACCAAGCAATTGTATCATACTTTTTCACGCGCTTCAGCATTTGCGACTTCACTCAATACATGAGCGCGAGCCATGGACTTAGCACTTTTGGTGGAATAGAGAATGATGGTAGGGGTTCAAGAGAAGGCAAAAATAGAGAAAGTCTCGCCTCAACTCGGCGGATCGTTAGGCCATGGAGATGCCTTTCAATCGATATCGATGCGAGGAGTAGGGATTGCCATGCAATAGATGCACTAGAGCTATAAGTATATGAAAGCCCACTACTGAAACTAAGTGGGTGTGCATCCAACTTGCTTACTCATGAAGACCTCGGGCATTTGAGGAAGTCCGTCATCGGAATAAACAAGCCAAGTTCTATAATGTAAAAATTCCCACTAGTATATGAAAGTGACAAATCATGGAGACTCTCTATATGAAGAACATGGTGCTACTTTGAAGCACAAGTGTTGTAAAAGGATAGTAGTGTGCCCCCTCTCTCTTTTTTCTCTCATTTTTTTTGTTTTCAACTTTTTTCTTTTTTTTCTTTTTTTTGATGGGCATTTTTTGGCCTTTTTTTTCTTTTCTTTTTATATCCTCACAGGTAGGGGCAAAACTCTAGAAGGCATCACACTTTTATTTACTTACAACTCAATAAACTGAAAGAATATGACTCTATATGAATGCCTCGGGCAGTGTACCAGGATGTGCAGTGATCTAGCGTAGCGAAGATATCAAAAAATGGACAAGCCATGAAAATATAATGCTAGCTAACTTACGATCATGCAAAGCAATATGACAATGAATTCTCAAGTCATGTATATGATGATGGTGGAAGTTGCATGGCAATATATCTCAGAATGGCCATGGAAATGCCATGATAGGTTGGTATGGTGGCTGTTTTGAGGAAGGATATAATGAGCCTTATGTGTGATAGAGCGTATCATATAACAGGATTTAGATGCACCGGCGAAGTTTGCACCAATTCTCGAGGTGAGAACAGGCAATGCATGGTACCGAAGAGGCTAGCAAAATATGGATAGGTGGGAGTGCTTATGTCCACAAACTCACATTAGTCATAAAGAACTCATATACTTATTGTGAAAATTGAAAAGCCCTGAAGCAAGTATTACTCGCATGCCCCGAGGGAGGAGGTTGGGAGGAGTTAACCATCGCGCGCCCCCAATTTAGACAACACAAAGGATCAATCAATGATAAAATATGCTCTGACCTCACCGCTAATGTCAGTGGCCACCACTTTACATGCGTGAGGATTTACTTGCGTAAAGACTTACTTCCCTTAACAACATTATTAATACTCAACTTTAATTATTTTACTAGCATGTCACAATATTACCACCTCAATATCGCAAAACTATTGCAAGGAATCAAACATATCATATTCAGTGATCTATACGTTTTATGTAGGATTTTATGACTAACCATGTGAATGGCCAATTCCTGTTAATTCTCTAAACAGATATAAGTGAAGCATGAGAGTTTAATTCTTTCTACAAAAGACCATAACAAAGCTTTAACAAATATAAGTGAAGAAAAAGAGCATTCTACAAATAATGGTTTTCCAAATGTAAAGAGACAAGCATCCAAACTTCAAATGATATAAGTGAAGCACCTGAAGCATTCTATAAAGCCATACTCAAGAGATATAAGTGAAGTGCAAGGAGCATTCTATAAATCAACCAAGGACTATCTCATACCAGCATGGTGCATAAAATAAAAGAAAAAATAAACACAAAAGATGCTCCAAGAATTTCCGCATATCATGTGAACAAAACAAAAACCGAGAAATACCGATAATTGTCGAGGAAGAAAGATGGGAAGCCTTCCGGGGCATCCCCAAGCTTAGACGCTTGAGTCTCCTTGAATATTTACTTGGGGTGCCTTGGGCATCCCCAAGCTTGAACTCTTGCCTCTCCTTATTCTTCTCATATCGATACCTCCTCGATCTTCGAACACTTCATCCACACAAAACTTAACCAAACTTTTTACTAGAGGGGTTAGTACATATAACACCAAATCACATCATGTCTGGCTGTAACATTATTGTATAATTATAATCAAACATTACCCACTGTATGCTATCACAATTCTATGGCTTCCAAATCAATGGGGCTCAACAAGATTTCAAACATAAGCAGATAAAGAAATTATAACAGCAATCTGTGAAAACAGAACAGTCTGTAAAGATGTAGATGGGAAATATACTATTGTAAATCCAAAAATTATGAAACATTAGGATGTAATAAACAATTTTCATAGCAGTACTGTGTAAAAATTTCAGAATTTTTGCATGTTCCAGTAAAATATCATAATTCAAACATGACAGCAAAAGTTTCTGTTTTTACACAGCACCCACCAAACAAGCTATATAAACACCCTAAAGGTAAATCTTGGCACATTATTTGTATAATACAATGGATTTGTACAAGGGGATAATTATTTTTGTTGAAAAGTTTCTGTAATTCAAGATTCACAAAGTTTCCATGGGCATGAACAAAATTCAGGGCATGCCCCCACTTCCACGTTGCTCATCTGTCTCACTTTGACTTTTCTTTTTGAAAGAGTTTTAGGTTCCCCTTTATATTTTTTTGTTTTTAAACTTTTTAAAAGAACACAACAGAATAAAATGACTCCATAAAACTTTCGGGTTGTCTCCCAGGCAGCGCATTCTTTAAAGGCATTAAGCTAGGCATAAAGTGCTCAAGTAATTAATCCACCCGGATCCCAAGGTATATCAAAGACAATTTTAATTAACAATGATTTATAATTCAATAGTGAGCACAAAGCAACATATATCACATAACAGCGGAGTCTAACTCTCATCCTATGCATCAACATGTCATGAAAGAACAATTCATGCACACATAATAAAGGCCGATACATAGCATAAGCAATTTCTTGCAATTTTATCGTATTGGAAACATAGAGAGGTGGAGATGTAGTTCCTCTCTCATAATAATTGCAAGTAGGAGCAGCAAGCACATGCATATCATATCCATCAAAATCATCATGTGTAATGGAAAAACGTAACCCATCAATATAATCCTTAATAAGTGCAAACTTCTCTGGTTGAGAGAATTCAAAAAGATAATAGGACTATCATGTGTGGGTGCAATAGCAACAATTTCATGTTTGACAAAAGGAATTATAGCAAGTTCATCTCCGTATGCATCATTCATATTGGCATCTTGGCCACAAGCATAGCAAGCATCAATTTAATCAAAAAGGATATTTCAAATGAATCCAAGGGATCATAGCAATCATCCTTCGGTAAGCACGAAGGGGAATTAAACAATGTATGAGTTGAAGGGTTACTCTCATTAGAAGGTGGCATGGGTAGCTAATCCGCTCTTCCTCCTTTTGTTCTTTGCTCTCCTCCTCATCTTTTACATCTAATGAGCTCATAGTTTCATCAATTTCTTCTTCCATAGGAGCCTACAAAACGTTAGTCTCTTCCAGGGCAGCAGACATTCTCTCAATAAATTCATTAACATAAGCATTAGAAGCATAGTTTTCATAGCAATATTTAAGTATGGCAAAATTGTCAGATTTGTAAAGAGTATCATACTTTTCAATCAAAGAAGCAATTTCATAGTCACCCTTAAAAGCGACAAATTCTTCAATTTGTTCAATATCATAATAACTATAAACACCCTTGGCGTAAGAAGATAGCACTTCATTATCATTAAACTCACCTAGAAAAGGAAGGTGTTTTTTAGGGTCCTTTCTAGAGCAGCAAGTAAAATAATAATATTCACATAAGTTCCAAGCATAGCATTTCAAACAATTTATTTGATCCCATAAGAATTTCCTTTTTTTGAGACAAGCCGTGACGCACAAAATAAGCATGCTCATTTAATGATTTTCCCTCAACTAAGCTAGTTGTTTTTTCAACACGAGCACGAATGGATCGAAGATGATCCAAGTAAAAAGCTTCAGCAGAACGGTAAATTTTGGGTGGTTCCTCAACCACTGGGTTAGCAATTACAACTATTTTTTTGGTGTTTTGCGTTTCCTACCTATAACTAAAGATAGAAAACAACTTAGAACAGCAAATAAAAACTACTTAGTGATAAATCCAACAAGCGCACACGAGAATATTCACCCCACGCTATTGCTCCCCGGCATCGGCGCCAGAAAAAGGTCTTGATAACCCACAAGTATAGGGGATCGTTTGTAGACTTTTTCGATAAGTAAGAGTGTCGAACCCAACAAGGAGCTAAAGGTAGAATTTATATTCTCTTCAAGTTCTATCGACCACCGATATAACTCTACGCACACCAACGTTTGCTTTACCTAGAAACAAGTAATAAAGTACTTTGTGGGTGTAATAGGATAAGTTTGCAAGATAATAAAGAATGTGCAAATAAAAGTTAGGGGCTGTTTTGAGAAAGAAACAATTAAGTTAGTTTGGTTTAGTAGAGAGCTTTTTGTAACACAAGAGAAGGATTTGTCCATAGGCAATTGATAACAAGATCGGTAATCATTATTGCAATTTTATATGAGGGAGAGGCATGAGCTAACATACTTTCCGTACTTGGATCATATGCACTTATGATTGGAACTCTAGCAAGCATCCGCAACTACTAAAGATCATTAAGGTAAAACACAACCATAGCATTAAGTAACAAGTCCTCTTTACTCCCATACGCAACACCCCCTTACTCGGGTTTAAGTTTTCGTCACTCTTGCAACCCACTATAAGCGAATCATGAATGTATTGCAAAAACCCTACAGTGGTAATCCCCCACGTGTGTGTGGCGTGGAGGGCATGATAGGACAGCACCAAAATAAATCAGACAACTCAAACCAATCACAATGATCAACCAACCCATAGGATAAAACAAATCTACTCAAACATCATCAGATGGCAACACATCATTGGATAATAATATGTGGCATAAAGCACCATGTTCAAGTAGAGATTACATAGGGAAAGGGAAGGTTTCACCACTTCGTAGAGGGGGAGAAACTTGGTGGTGACGACGGCGAAGTTGTTGGTGAAGATTGCCATCATGATGGTTCCCCCAGCAGCACTATTGCGCCACCAGGAGAGAGGGGGAGAGGGCCCCCCTCCTTCTTCTTCTTCCTTGGCCTCCCCCTAGATGAGAGTATGGTTTCCCCTCTAGTTCTTGGCCGCCATGGCTCCCAGAGGGTAGGAGCCCTCCGAGATTGGATCTCTCTCTCTCTCTGTTTCTCTTCTATTTCTGCCTCCTGTTTTCTGGCCCTTCACCGTTTCTTAAATTCCCAGAGATCAGTAACTCCGATTGGGCTGAAATTTTAGCACGATTTTTATCTGGATATTAGCTTCCTTGCGGCTGAAGGATACCCCCAATCGACCTTTGAGGGAGTCACAAGTGCAGGGGGCTCGCTTACCCCCCCTAGGGCGCACCCTGTGAGCTCATCGCTCCTGTGGGCCACCCCTTCTATTGATTCTTGCGCCAAAAAATCACATATAGTCCAAAAAAAGTCTTCGTTAAATTTTATTGCGTTTGCACTTCATTTCATATGGATTTTCTGTGAAACAAAAAACATGCAAAAAACAGGAACTGGCACCGGGCACTGGATCAATATGTTAGTCCAAGAAAATCATATAAATTGTTGTCAAAAGTATGTGAAAGTTGTAAAATATTGGCATGAAACAATAAAAAATTATAGATATGATAGAGACATAACATTTATGCGAGCCTTTCTTCGTTTTTGACTTCTCCTATATATCACTAACACCGCATTCTATTCCACCCGTAGTGCTAATGTCCATGTCTCACGCTCATGTATTGAGTGGAGTTGGAAATGCTGAAGTGCGTTAAAATGTATGATCCAATTGCCTGGTTTGACACCGTGGTGCTTATGATTTATATTTATGCGGTGAAGGTGGAGTCATGCCATGCTTACATAATTCAATGAGTTGGGATAACATTCATTGAGCATCATAAATTTTGAAAAAGTAATGATTATGTTCTTGTATTCATGGATATTATTATGATCATATCAATTACTTCATCGTTTCTCAATATTTATACCATAAAAGATATTACATGATAAACATGCTAGGTAGCATTCAACATCACAAATTCTATTTTTATCATTTACCTACTCGAGGACGAGCAGGAATTAAGCATGGGGATGCTGATACGTCTCCAACGTATCTATAATTTTTGATTGTTTCATGCTATTATATTATCAATCTTAGATACTTTTTATGCAATTTTATATCATTTTGGGAACTAACCTATTAACTCAGTGCCCAGTGCCAGTTCCTATTTTTTGCATGTTTTTTGTCTTCAGAAAATCAATACCAAACGAAGTCCAAACACGATGAAACTTTACGGTGATTTTTTCGGGACCAGAAGGGACCCTAGAATGTTCAGGAGGAGGCCAGAAGACTTATGGGAGAGCCACCACCTCACAGGGCGCGCCCCTTGAGCTCGTGACTCCCACGCAACTCCGTTTGACCTAATTCCACCTCTATAAATTTTCAAATATTCCCAAACCAATAGAGAGCCACCCGAAACAACTTTTCTGCTTCTGCAAGCCTTTGTTCTTTCGCGATCCCATCTGGAGGCCTTTTCCGGTAAACTGCCGGAGGGGGAATCAATCATGGAGGGCCTCTACATCAACCTTGCTGCCCTTCCATTGATGTGTGAGTAGTCTAACATAGACCAACGAGTCCATAGTTATTAGCTAGATGGCTTCTTCTTTCTCTCCGATCTTCAATACAATGTTCTCCTTGATCTCCTCGGAGAACTATCCGATGTAATCTTGTTTTGTGGTGTGTTTGTTGGCATCCGATGAATTGTGGGTTTATTATCAGATTATTCATTGAAAGTAATTGAGTCTTTTCTGAACTTTATTATGCATGATTGTTTTAGCTTTGTATTTCTCTCCGATGTATCTGTTTGGTTTGGCCAACTAGATTGATTTATCTTCAGCGGGAGATGTGCTTTGTAGTGGGTTCAATCTTGTGGTGTCCTCACCTCATGATTGAAGGGGTAGCGAGGCACATATTTGCATTGTTGCCGCTAAACGTAAAATGACGGGGTTCAATCATATTGCTTGGTTTTATTCTGTCTACATTATGTCATCATACCTCATGCATTATTCTGTTTGTCATGAACTTAATACATAGAGAGGCAAGCATAGAAGCGCTCTCAAAGTGGAGTAATAGTAGTAGATGCAGAATCGTTTTGGTCTACTTGTCATGGACGTAATGCCTATATACATGATCATTGCCATGAATAACATCATAAGTATGCGCTATTCTATCAATTGCCCAACAGTAATTTGTCTACCGACCGTATGCTATTCTTACGAGAGAGAAGCCTCTAGTGAAAACTATGGGCCCCGGTTCTACTTTTATCATATTGCTAATACCTTATTTACCTTGCTGCAATTTTACTTCTTTTATTTTACTTTGCAATTTACCTATCTACCATTATCAGATTTAATCCTTGAAGTAACAAGTTCAAGGGGATTGACAATCCTCTCACTACAAGAAATATGTCGACTTGTGACTATCAATATTGGTCACTGAATGGTCATTGTTTTTCATTTGTGACCTTTTTGTGACCAAAAAGAGTTTGTCAAAAGCTGACCTTCTTTAATGAAACTTAACGACCTTTCTTCTGAAATGGTCGTAGACATTTACGACAAAAAAAAGGTCGTAGATTCTATGACCAATTGTTTTGGTCACTGGCAACCTGCCCAGGCCACGTCGGATCCAACATGGCAAGCTGATGTGGAAAATTTACGACTAAATGAAATGGTCATAGATCCAAATCAGCCTGGTGCAGTTTTGCGTTTATATGGGCCAAGCCCAACAATTCAGCCCATTTATTATTTTTTCCCTATCAATTTTGGTCAGCTACATGGGTGAAGCCCAACAATTTAGCCTTTTTATATTCTGGGCCTTTGCCTTTTTGCAGTCCACTTCATTTTTGGGCCTCAGTCTTTTTAAAATTCATTTCTTTTTTGGGCCTCAGCCTTTTTACAGTCCACTTCATTTTTGGGCCTCAGCCTTTTTGAAATCTATTTACGTTTTGGGCCTTGGCCTCTATCAATAAGTTGGTCCAACTCATTAGCTTTCTATTTCACATTTTCACAGTACACAAATGACAAATATTCCAAATGAAACATAACTATATACTTGAAATGATAGCCAAAATTAGCCTATTACAGTCTTTACATAGTGTTCATACAACCACATGTGCTGACTACTACAGAATACAATATAACTAGCTACGAAGTACAACCAGAACACGAGGCAGATTGATAGATAACCACCACGCTTCATCATCTTCTCTTCCAAACATAAAGATACAAATCACCTAGCATTGGGAGGATCACGCATCAGAAGCATATAAAACATCAAACAAAGAAATGAATGGCATGCAGTATGAAAATAAAGATAGCAGTATTATATATTAACTTATCTTGCAACCATCAATATAGTTTGCTTATAAGAAAACATATGGCATGATGCTTATGTGCGCCTAGATTACTAAAGACAAATTGCACACTATGCACTCAATTTGACACTTGCAACAGTTTCATTGTAAACCAACAATTAAAACTGAAAAGATGCAATGCTGAAATCTAACTCATGACTGTAGCAAGAGTGCTCCCAGCAGAACATCACAATTCCGCATTTCTAACCTCTACTTGCAACATTTAATGCTGGCAAGAACATATGGAGGCAGATATAGTTCCCAATGATATTTATATGACCGATGTATTTCTTACTAATAAGGTGCATACAGATGTAGTCTAGGCTGGGGACACACAGGAGTTTGAAACATTTCAAACTTAAGAAATGAGAACAGACAACAAAGCATCAGGTTTGCAAGTTAAAGTAGGCCACAAAGTAACTTCCATGAGGCACTTTGTTGGAATTACAACTTGTTACAGTAAAGGTCCATGAAGCTACCAAAATTCTAGAATACCAGGAGATAGTAGTTTAGCTACTGAAAAAACAAACAATTTACTGAGAATGGGTAGTGGTAGAAATACAAATCAAAGTTACTCAATCATAAGGCATGTGAGCAGGACATGATGAATATGGTATGAAACACCAGCAATGTAATACTGCAACCAAGTCATCATAGTTCAATATCTTTGGCATGATGTAATCAAAAAAAGTACTTGAGGGCCTGGAGCACCAAATATTTAAGAAAAGTACAAATTAACAGGTGAACACAGTAGTACCAGACTGAGCTCGAACGACAATGAAATTCTTTAATGTGTAGGTCACACACTTCTGCACCCAAACAAGCAAGTAAAGCTACATTGATTAGTACATGCAGCTAAATTCCACTAAATATTGAATGATATGAACTCAAATCACCCAGATACTAACAGGGGATACACATGGGAAGATGCATCAGTATGAAGATACAATGGCTGAGCACAAGGGAGCAAGTTCAGATAACTTGTTTATTAGCATATGAACACAAGGGAGCAAGTTCAGATAACAAAGAGACTGAACAAAAGCTCATCGTGGGAGTCATCCACCCCATGTAGATGCCGAGCGCGGAGAGCCCCAAGAGCAGCAATAGCGAGAGTAGACCTGCAAACCATGAGCAAGTGCCTCAGTCAGCTGAGGGGGCCAGCAATCTTGCTGAAGATTTGAGAGCTCAGGGATTGGGGCCACCATTGCAGCGGTAGTGGAGGCAGGAGGAGACTGGGAGCATGGCGCCTGCAATGAGCTTGCTGGGGAGGAGGGCGCCCGCGGCGGTGAGGTACGCGAGGTAGGAGGCCAGCACCACGGCCCCGCTCCAGGAGGGCACCAGCGCGGCGAGCACGTCGGTGGCGGCGGGGGCGTCCATCCCTATCATCGCAGTGAGAGGGGATCTGAACCAATTGCTGCGAATTAAGCGAACTACAGCGGGAGGGGCCGAGCACGATGAATCTGGAGGCGACGGAGATGCGAGAGGCCGGTGTGATGTGGGGTCGACAGCGGCTGGCGCGGGGGGCGGACCGAGGCAGTGGAGGGCATGATGCAAAGGCGAGGGAGAGAGAGGCACAGAGATGCGGGCGCTGCCTTTCTCGGCGACGTGCTGGCCAGGCGCTCGAGCTCCGGTGGTCGGAGGCGGTGAAGAGGAGTGGGTGGGGCAGTGGTTGTTGTGGATCCCGACGAGGATAGAGAGGAGAGAGCCCAGGGTTGGAGGAGAGGAGGCCGGCGGTGGCGGGGTTGGGGGAGCGGAGGCACGCTGCAGGTAGCCCCGTCTCCTCCCACACACATGGCCACGCCGTCGGAGGTGGGGATGGAACTCCAAGTCCAAGCCTTGGGCTACCATGGCGGATCTGGACCTGCTCGCTCGTTCCCCCTCCGTCTTCTCTTGTGATAAGGGGAGGGGACGGGTGAGGGTGGGGGTGAGAGAGGGGGCGGAGGCCATGGCTGGTGGCGAGGTCGGTCTAAAGGAGGTAGATGGGGCGGTGGGTGGCGGTGCCGGTGTGGGGAATCGGCGGCGGCGTGCGAGAGAGCCGTATCAGCGGGGGATTGGGGTTCGTTCGTTGGTTGGTTCGCGGGTGGGAGGCATGGTGGTGGGGGTTGCCTCTATCGGATATGGAGGAAGAGGGGGTGGGTGGGTGGGTTAGGGTTTTGGTTTGTCGGGAGAAGCTCCACCGTTGGATGGGTGCGCGATGGATGGCTCAGATTGCGTCCAATTTGGTGATCTGCGTGAAAGCTGTTCCTCGCGTCTCATTGGCCGGCTGTCTCGCGCTTGAATCTCAAAAATTTGGACCCAAATCTCTGTTTTTAAAAAAATAACAATAGTATAGTTTGTCAAAATGATCTCGTATTTTGCATAAGTGTGCATCTTGAAATGGCAAACAATGGTGCCAAATAGAGCTTTCATTTTCTTTGCACAAAAATTTCATTTTTCATTTTCCGAGTGCATAAATGGTTTTTTTGTGAACAGCTACCAAATATTTGTTCCAAAATAGCACCACTCCATTTTTCAAAAATATTAGACCACATTTTATATATAATTAACAAAATAGTTGCATGTCAAAAGCTTTTGATCCAGCTCTCATGAAAAAAACAAATTTCCATCGATTCAGTAGGAAGCGGATCAAATTTGAACTATAGCTGCCTCATAGTTTGCTCTTTATTTTTTTCCAAAAATTATTTCTAGGTACAAAAGTATCTATTTAATCAGAGATACTCCAAAAGTTTTGTAAGATTCAATCCCTAGCTACGAACGGTCATGCCCGCCATTTTGACCGCATTTTCAAATAGGCATAAGAAATTCCAAAAAAATAAAAAAAATTGAAAACCTTCGCATTGTGTTATTATATGTGACCTAGTTTTCAGGAAAAATAACAAGCTTGGACTACGGCAAAAGGGTGCAGCTTGGAATGGCAAACAATGTTACCGAAGGGAGTTTTCATTTTCTTTGCACGAAAAAAATCATTTTCCATTTTTTGAGTGCCCAAAATGATTTTTTTTGTGAAGAACCTACAAAATATTTGTTGCAAAATTGGACCAAATCAATTTTCTGAAATATTAGGCCATATTTAATATGCAATTGACAAAATGGCTAGGTGATAAAAGCTTTAGATCCACCTCTCGTGAAAAAGACAAATTTCCGCCGATTTAGTTGGAAGGGGGTCAAATTTGAACTGCAGCTGCCTCATAGTTTGCTCCTTATTTTTTCCAAAAATCATTTTCAGGTACATAAGTATATATTTAATCCAAGAAAAACCAAAAGTTTTCCAAGATTTGGCCACTAGCTAGGAACGGTCATGCCCGCCGTTTTGACCGCATTTTGAAATGGGCATAAGAAATTAAAAAAAATCAAAAAATTGGGAAACCTTCACATTGTGTAATTATATGTGACCAAGTTACCAGGAAAAATAATAAACTTGTAATACGTCAATTAATTTAGAAAAGTGTTCTCAGAAACGAGCTATCATGTGTGAAAATTCATGGCTTTCAAGCCAAATGATCAATCTTATGGCCACATTTATGGCTTAGTTTGTTCAAATGATCTCATATTGTGCACGAGGGTGCATCTTGGAATGGCAAACAATGTTGCCAAAGGGAGTTTTCATTTTCTTTCGACGAAAATTTAATTTTCCATTTTTCGAGTGCCCAAAATGAGTTTTTGTGTGAAGAACCTACAAAATATTTGTTGCAAAATTGGACCAAATCAATTTTCTAAAATATTAGGCCATATTTAATGTGCAATTGACCAAATGGCTGGTTGCCAAAAGCTTTTGATCCACCTATCCTGAAAAACATAAATTTCTGCCGATTTAGTTGGAAGGGGGTCAAATTTGAACTGCAGCTGCCTCATAGTTTGCTCTTTATTTTTTCCAAAAATCATTTTTAGGTACACAAGTATCTATTTAATCAGAGAAACACCAAATTTTTTCCAAGATTCAGCCACTAGCTAGGAACGGTCATTCCCGCCGTTTTGACTGCATTTTGAAATGGGCATAAGAAATTCTAAAAAAATCAAAAAATTTGGAAACCTTCGCATTGTGTCATTATATGTGACCAAGTTACCAGGAAAAATAATAAACTATAATACATCAATTATTTAAAAAAAAGTGTTCTCAGAAACGAGCTATCATGTGTGAAGATTCATGGCTTTCAAGCCAAATGATCAGTCTTATGGCCACATTTATGGCATAGTTTGTTCAAATGATCTCATATTGTTCACAAGGGTGCATCTTGGAATGGCAAACAATGTTGCCTAAGGAAATATTCATTTTCTTTCGACGAAAAATTCATTTTCCATTTTTCAAGTGCCCAAAATGAGTTTTTTTGAAGAACCTACAAAATATTTGGTGCAAAATTGGACCAAATCAATTTTCTAAAATATTAGGCCATATTTAATGTGCAATTGACCAAATGGCTGGGTGCCAAAAGCTTTAGATCCACCTCTCGTGAAAAAGACAAATTTCCACCAATTTAGTTGGAAGGGGGTCAAATTTGAACTGCAGCTGCCTCATAGTTTGCTCTTTATTTTTTCCATAAATCATTTTTAGGTACATAAGTATCTATTTAATCAGAGAAACACCAAAAGTTTTCCAAGATTCAGCCACTAGCTAGGAACGGTCATGCCCGCCGTTTTGACCGCATTTTGAAATGGGCATAAGAAATTAAAAAAAATCAAAACATTGGGAAACCTTCGCATTGTGTCATTATATGTGACCAAGTTAGCAGGAAAAATATTAAACTTGTAATATGTCAATTATTTTAAAAAAGTGTTCTCAGAAACGAGCTATCATGTGTGAACATTTATGGCTTTCAAGCCAAATGATCAATCTTATGGCCACATTTATGGCCTAGTTTGTTCAAATGATCTCATATTGTGCACAAGGGTGCATCTTGGAATGGCAAACAATGTGGCCTAAGGAAGTTTTCATTTTCTTTTGACAAAAAATTCGTTTTCCATTTTTTGAGTGCCAAAAATGAGTTTTTTTGTGAAGAACCTACAAAATATTTGTTGGAAAATTGGACCAAATCAATTTTCTAAAATATTAGGCCATATTTAATGTGCAATTGACCAAATTGCTGGGTGCCAAAAGCTTTAGATCCACCTCTCATGAAAAAGACAAATTTTCGCCGATTCAGTTGGAAGGGGGTCAATTTTGAACTGCAGCTGCCTCATAATTTGCTCTTTATTTTTTCCAAAAATTATTTTTAGGTACATAAGTATCTATTTAATCAGAGATACATGGTGTGGTGGTGAGACATCAAGGTTTGGACAGTGGCCGAGGGCCCCAACTCCAGAGCGCGTAAACTGGCATGCCAGCCGCGTGGTCACCGTGTGACCGTGGCGTTGCCACGTGTTCTGGACAGCCTAGGCATGTCTGGTGGGTTGGACACTCCCCCAGTACGTGTTAAGAAGAAGAATACAACAAAAGAATTTCACGAGGAGACTGAACTAAGCTCAAACATGATTTAGCAGCCAAGTGTTTGATTAGCGGTGGGGGAAATGCACATGGCCAATGGGCCTGAGTTTTGGCTAAGGATGATCAACTACTAAGTATATTGTCTTGGCAAATTTTCAGCTCAAATGGAGGAGCCTAGGTGGCACTTGCTTTGCAAAGTACCACACTAGGCAGAAATATGGATGTTGAAGCTGGGCTCAAATGAATCAATGGATTGAGTAGAAATTTGGTGGAGGATGGTCATTTGGGCATAGGGAAGCACTGTAAAAATTTGATACCATTTGGACATGCCAAAGTGGAACTTCCTTCACAATCCTCTTCTCTAGACAGAAACTTGGGAAAATTATTGAGAGAAATTGGCTAAATGAAATGATCTCAAATTTGGTGGAGCTAAGTTATATAGCTAGGAACATGCCATGGTAAATTCTCAGCAATAATTAAGCAATATAAAATATAGTTGCTTCACAAACTGAAAATATGAACAGAATAAAAGATTGGATGATGAGCTCACATGGATTGCTGGATAGAGGTCAAATTTTGTGGAGAATGATAATTTGAGCATATGGAAGATTTGGAAAAATCTCAGATCATTTGGATAATCCTAGCTGGTACTTCCTTCACAAAGCTTCTCTCTGGATAGAAACTTTGGAAATTTTCTGAGGAAGATTTACTTTGGAAATTGACACATGGACATGACATGTAGGAAAAACTGATGAGGTGGCGCCTAGTCATAGCAATGCACCACAATTTACAAGGCTATGACCATCTATATTGGTCGTGATCAGCTAGAAATAAGGCAGCGGACCAGTGCTGTCTGCTTTACGACCATTTCATGTTAGGAAATTTTGACCTTTCTGACCAAAATGGTCGTTATGGTTTAGGGTTTGGAGCCTCCGAACAGCTTATGACCAATTGGTCTCAAATGGTCGTAGATTTACGACCATTTCTTCCAGGGTCACTGACAGAAGGTCACAAGTTGACATATTTCTTGTAGTGTCTTGCCCGCGTTGGGTGCAAGTATTTGCTCTTGTGTGTGTAGGTGCTATTTACGAGGTGTCTATGTGATTCTCCTATTGGTTCGATAACCTTGGTACTATATTGCTCCACCCTTTCTCTTCGGGGAAAATCCCAACGCAGCTCACAAGAAGCAGTGCTCCTGGCGACTCCAGGATGCCTCCAAGCTCCCTAGATGGCCTTCCCGTGCTCCGTAGCGAGCGCTTACGTCAAGCAGTAGCTCCGGCCGCCGCCCCGCTTGCCGCCGTTGCCTTTTCCGGCCACCCCAGCCCATGCCGTTTGTTCTATTGGATGCGCATGAGCACGGGCAACGCACTGGTGGTCTCCGACGTCCGTTTGGTCGTCGGAGCAAGAAACCCGCAGCCCTCCGCCGCGTCTGCTCGTCGCCGGTGGTTAAATGCTGGCCTAACCACTAGTTAGCACTAACCTAATTGACCACTGGGTTGATGATGTATGGGCCCAGGCCCTATTAACTTTTAGATTAGTTTAGTTTTAATCACTAATTAACTGACTGAGTCACTGACCAGTGGGTCCCACTGGTTAGGTTTGACTTTGTTGACTGCTGATGCAGTGCTGACGTAAAGCTGATGTGATAATCCTTTTTTGGTTTTAAATAAATCAGAAGTGGTTTAATAAATTCCAAAAAATGTTGCAAACTTCAAAAATTCATAGAAATTCAACCGTAACTCCAAATGAAATAATTTATATATAAAAAATGATCAGAAAAATCCAATCCATCCATCTGTACCATTTTCATGCATGTTTGAAGAAATTAAAGTTGTTGTATAAGAAAATTTGAATAAAGGGCATTTGAAATGTCTTATGTGGAGTTTGAATTTAAACCTTTGGTTCAAACCAACTTCATTTACATTGTTGCTAATTGCATTAGCTGAAACAAGCATGTTGCCATGTCATGATCATACATCATGTTTGTTGCATTCATTGAATGTGTTTCCTTTCCTGTTTGCTGGTGTTTGTTCCTTCTCGATGGAAGACGATTCCGACATTGTGATCATTGAGACCGATGAAGAGCAGTACTATCTTCAGAAGTGCCAGGAAAGGAAAAACCCCATTGAGTATTCCGATACAATCCCACTCTCTCACTCCTGATTTCTTTAATTGCATTAGGACAACAACGATTCAACTATTACATGTTTTGGTAGTTGAAACCATTCCTTTACATGACCTGTCTTTGTCGCAGTAAATAGTTAAAACCTCTTAGCATGAGTAGGAATTGCTTGAGCCATGTTGTGACTACTCATCCATGATTGCTTGCTATGCTTAGAGTCGTGTCGGGTCTGATCCATCTGGGCGATGAATTGGAATGGTTCTGTTCATGTCCTACTGTGTGAGAGCTAAGTGTGTGAACCTGATTTGGTAAAGGTAGTGATGAGAGGCCATGTAGGAGTACATGGTGGATTGTCTCATTGGGACCGTCCTTAACAACTGAGTTCTATGTATGTTATCCAAGAACAGTTACTACCACACATTGGGCTCCGGTAACTGTACCTCTCTCAACTTATTAATCGCCTTGATCTCTGTCTAGGAGTTGCAACTAGTTTTTGGTGTTTGTAGGATGTGCTGGGGGCTGTGTTTAGCGCTGCCCGATGGGGTGGGCTTCAGTGCGGTAGATGCACCGTGGCACGGTGTACCAAGTGGCACCCGATTGGTGGGCTTGGGAACCCTGCTCACATCGTTTGGGGCCATAATAGAAACTTCGGCCAGACTTCCCTTGCGGATACAACCTCAAATAGGTGATAAACCTGGACTAGAGTCTTGCGTTGTCAATGGTTGTGGCCGACACCCTCGCCAGGCTTCCGCTTGAAGGTTGCCGAGATACATGACGTGTATATGGTGGTAAGTGGTGAGAGCATTTGTGAAGAAGTACACCCCTGCAGGGTTAACTGTACTATTCAAATAGCCGCGTCCTCGGATATGGACTACTTGGAGGCTTATATTATTCATAGACAAGGTGAAATGGATACTCTAAAATGCGCAAGATAAGTGTGAGTGCTATGGATGGCTTTCTCGTAGGGAGACGAGACATGATCCATAGTGGTGTATTGATGTGGTGACTATGTGGACTCGTGTGCGCTTTCTTACCCCAAAGAAAGTACTTGTAGTCATAGTACAGGTTAGCTAAGAGTCAAAGCTGGCGTTCTGCAATAAACCCGACAATCCCCTTTGCTGATACTGATGCAAATGTAGATAGTTCTGATGTAAGTCTTGCTGAGCACCTTTGTACTCATGGTTGCTTAATTTATGTTTTGCAGAGGAGACTTCAGTCTCACTAGTAGTTCCACGTGGAGTTCGATGTTGACCGAGTAGCTTGGGAATCCCAGACAGAGGTCTAGCTCCTATGGAGGGTCTTGTGGATAGACAAGCTTTCTAGCCTTCTTTCTTTACAGCTGTCTGTACTTAGACAGGTTTATGTTTCCATTGCTTGTATGACTTGTATGATGGGTCATGCGACCCCTGTTTGTAATATCATACTATGTTGGCTCTTTCGAGCTTTATCTATACTCAAGTTTTAGAGTTATGTTGTGATGCCATGTTGTACCAACACATACTTGCATGTGATGAGTACGTGTGATATGTATTGCTATGTGTGGGGTTCGACACCTAGTTATGTGCCTTTGGTAGCCTTCCCTACAGGGGAATGCCTCTTTGTGCTTCCATTGAGCCTTGGCAGGTCGCTACTGCTCTTGACACATTAATTGACCGACATGTATCTGTCTTTGCTCCAGTGTCTGTTCCTACGAGGAAATGTCACGCATTGTTTACTAGAATCCTTGTAGCATGCTATGACTCAGTTACACACGCTGATGACCGACACGTGCATTACTAGGTTACCTATGTCTGTCCCTGTACATTTGTGCCACCTTGGTCTATAACTAATCATGTTGACCCGGGTTCTTTGTCATATGGTTCTAGTGACATAATCATATATGTGAGCCAAAAGGCGCAAACAGTCCCGGCCAAGGTAAGGTGGCAGCCGTGGGATACCATGCATGAGGCCACAAAGTGATATGATGTGTTACATGCTAGATCTGTGTGACCTAGGATCGGGGTCCCGACAAGTGTAGTGAGCTGGAAGAGTTTCAAGCAAAGCACTATAGCGGATTCTATAACAGAGGCGGAATATCTCATAGCTTCGGAAGTTTTGAAGGAGGGATTTTGGATTAAGAAGTTCATCACTGAGCTTGGTGTGGTTCCAAGTGCACTTGACCCAGTGGAGCTCTATTGTGATAATAGTGGTGCCGTGGCTTAGACAAAGGAGCCAAGGTCTCACCAGAAATCCAAACACATTGATCACTGATTTCACATTATCTGAGACTGTGAAGAACTGATTTTTGAAAGTATACAAGATTCACACGGACCTAAATGTGTCAGATCCAGTGACAAAGCCTCTACCACGAGCAAAGCATGAGCAACACCGGAATGCCATTGGTGTTAAAGAACTTATGTAACTAGATTATTGACTTTAGTACAAGTGGGAGACTATTGGAAATATGCCCTAGAGATAATAATAAATGTATTATTATATTTCCATGTTCATGATTAACGTTTATATTTCTGTGCTATAATTGTAATGGTTCCCAGATCTGCATATAAACGAGATTCGCAGGAAAACTCATATGCATGTGTGGAAACATAAACACAAAGAAGTTCCTAGTCTCACCTCTAAGACTAGCCCATGTGTTGCATGATGATCCTGTTTTCCTGGTCATAGGGCATTGTGTAAGCCGGTAACAAATAGGAGCACATTTTTCTCAGAATAAGGGTGCCGAACAGACCCAACTGAATGATAACCTTGAGATAAAATCATCACGGAGTTATAAGTATTGTCATCATTATGTTAACACATGTTCAAGTCCTTAGACCATGGGAATGTTAAGTATCTTCATACCGGATGGTGTACTTTGGGGTTGTCAAACGTTACCCGTAACAGGGTGAGCATAACAGTAACTTTCAGGTGCATCAGAAAAGTATGTCTAGGTACTTGAAAGTTTGAGATGGGAATTTGCTCCTCCGATGATGGAGAGATACACTCCGGGCCATCTCGGTATTATGGTATCCAATATCGTCTGGCCAGACACTTTGTGATTTATCACGGGGATACCAGAATACGAAAACGAGAAAAGAGAGCAAAATTGGTAACAAGGATAACTTGGTATTGTGATCAAGAGTTGCTTCACATGGATACCGATAAGTCTCACCTTGGGTTTTGTAAAGTATCACGAAGTAATAGGATTGACACGTAAACAAAAGGTTCACTCGAAAAGTATTTGTGTAAGTGTAGGAGTCAATATGGGTCTCCAGGTCCCGCTATTGATTATTGAATGCAAAGCGTTCCGGGTCATCTCTGCATTTTACCGAACCTGAGGGGTTACATGCTTAAGGATGGTTAGTCTGTTGAGTACTAGAGAGATAGGAGCTTATGTGAATTGCACTGAAAAGGTTCCAGAGAGAATGAAAATGTTTCGGAGGGAGAACCGAAAGTGTTTCAAAGAGAATCAGAAGGTTTTGGAGAAAACCAGGAAAAACCGATAAAACCGAAAAAGTTCTGGAGCACCCCGAAAACCCACAGGAAGGTTTAGGATGGTTCCGGAACCCTCCGATGCACCTCCTCCCTCCTGGCTATGGCCTGGTGTCCATCTTGTTGGAGCTGGAATGGAGGTAATGCTGACCGACGAGGAGCAGCAGTGGCTCCGCACTGCTATAAAGAAGGAGCCCTCTACTCCGACGACAGCGGACGAGACCGCCTATGCCCCCATCCCCGACCTCAACACAACCACAAGAGTGCAGATCAAGGACGAGGCATCATCATCCATGCCCCTGCCACCCCCGGCTCCAGCGTCTCTACCAGCTCCACCCCTGGCAAGCCCACTAACGCTGCCACCAGAGGTGCGCCGCATCTTGCGCTGCTTCACGGCCGCGCTTGAGCAGCACCGAGCCAGCCTTCACTCCGGTTCATGGGCATCGGCGGGGCTGGAACTTCCTGGCTACACCGGTGAGGGCAACGCAAGCAGCAGCGATGCCGATCGTTGAACTGCACGGGGCTCACCCTACTTCCTCTAGTAGATGGTGCGAAGTTGGGGAGGAGGAGGCAACGGCGACCGGTGGCGGGACGGAGCGATGCAGTTTGGGTTGATTTGGGGATCGGGTGGCTGGCTAACCCTAGCTGTCCCTCTCCCTTCCCTTATAATCGCCACTCCCTATGGGCTGGCCAACTGCCGCCAGGGCCCAAGCCCGCATCGCCCACCCTCCTTTGTTCCCCCGAGCAGACCGAAAGGCCAAACGGTCTACGGCCCTAGTTATTTCGGCCCATAGGCCAACACAGATTAATAATAATAAAGGGTTGCTATACTCACCGGCATTTTTACAAAAAGAACCCTAAGGTTTCCTTATATTATGTAGCAGTCTGTTTTATTTATACAGTGTGCTGTAAATTAAATATTTAGAACATGTATTGCTCTGTAATTATGTATCAGTCCAGTACTGTGTTGTAATATATATTACAGACCTTATATTTGACTATGTACACAATACATATTGTCACATATATTACATATGTTTGCCTCTAGCAAATCCCTGAGATATGAAATTTTAGTACAACAACTATGTCATAAATCTTGACATTACTTATAAGAAAATTATAAGTGTCATACTTAATATGACTAGCCTAAATTATATTTGTGAATCACAAGGAAGTGGTGGCATCTACTGGACATACTTGCAGATTATCCATCACTACTGTGAGGTCTACGTCTTGTTATATTAATGAGATGACTACCTTCAATGTTCTCTTGCAACTATTAATACTAATGTGGCTACTTTGAATTTTATTTGTGAATCACAAGGTGCTGATGGCATCTACTGCACATACTGTAGGTTATCCACCACTACTATAAGGTCTACATTTTAGTCATCTTGACAAGACAACTACCTTCACCATGGTCTTCCAAATATTATTGATATAGTTAACACAAGGTAATAGAAACCATCCTATTATTGACAAAACTCAGATTATACATCCTATTATTGCGAGATCCACACCGCATTCGGTGAATATCTTCAAAGTGTTATACTATATAGTTCTTGGTACATGCACATGAATGTATTAGCATCAGTTATACTTAAAAAAATTGCTCCTAAAAAGCATTTGTTGTTGTTTACTAAAACAATTTACTCTCATAGTAAAACTAATTAATACATGATCACAACATGCAGGAAAATGGATGGCGTCATGCATCGTGAATTTCATGAACTTGAACTAGATGGTAGTAACTATTTACCATGGGCTATGGATGCAAAGATAGCCCTTGAAAGCCATAAACTCGGTTCCACCATCATCACACCCGATGAAGGCACCGCAGAAATCCCTGCGGTAGCCAAATATATAGCTTTAAGTTTCTTAAGGCACCACCTCCATCTAGATTTAAAGTTGGAATACTTGATGGAAGAAGATCCACAAGCTTTGTGGAACTCTCTCAAGGAAAGATATGACCAACAAAGAGCAGTCATGCTGCCTGAAGCACAAAGGGAATGGTCCCTCATGAAGTTTCAAGACATCAAACTATAGCAGCATACAATTCTACTATTCACAAGGTCAACTCAAAACTAAGGTTTTGCAATCAGCCAATTTCTGATGCTGATCTCATTGAGAAGACCTTGTATACTTTCAACCCAACAATGAGGGTCCTGCAACAGCAGTACCATCAACAGAAATGCAAGAAGTACTCTGAGCTTATAAACACTCTACTTCAGGCCGAGAAGCACGACGAGCTTGTCATGAAAAATCATCAGGCTCGCCCAACGGGCTTGTAACACCCCCTGTATTAAGCTACAGAGATCACCCTTTTGATGAGGCCATGTCATCATGATTAATAGTGCATAATCATCATTAGCATCATATTGCATTTCAACTCCTAAGTCAAATTCAAATTTAAATGAAAGTGGAATATAAAAGTTGTCCAACATAGAAACTAAAATGTCAGATAAATAACAAATATTCCAGAGGCTATTCTAAAATTGAAACCAACATCATTGGAATAGGATAAGTGACTCGAACAACCTCAAACAGTGGATAAAGATAATATTTAATAACCATTTATTAAATCTGAAATAAATATGGAATTATGTTTTGTCCAAACTAGTTTTAGGTGTTAAGGAATAATGCACTGGTATTTATGAAATAGGTCACACTTTTTACAAAAACCATTTGGGGCCTAAACATTTAACAGTAGAGAAAAAAGAAACAGAAAAGGAAAAGAAAAAAAAAGAGCAACACCCCCCCCCCCCCGACTGGGCCTCGGCCCAGCAAGCCACCGGGCCGCCAGGCCGGCCCAGCCGGCGCCTATTTAGCCGGCCACCCCCCCCCCCGGCCAAACCCTAACCCTACCCACGATTCCCCCCCCCCGATCCAGATCGGGCGCAGGCCCGATCCCGGCTGCCCCGTCGCCGACGCCGCCGCCACACCGACGTCGCCCCGTCCTCTCCTCTTCCCCGACCAGCCGCCTGGCGCTCGGTCGCCCCCTCCCTCGGCTGGATCTGGATCGGGGCGATCCCCCGATCCCGACCGCGCCGCCTCGCCGTCGCCGTTGGACGCCGCCGCCCGGATCCCGCTCTCCCTCGCCGGTCTGCCTCGTCTACGTCGCCGCCTTGTCCCCGCCGGCCTGCCTCCCCGTCGCCGTCGTCCTCGTCGACCACCCCGACCCCCGCTGCCCCGTCCCTACGGATCCCGGTGAGGCCTCGGGCCTCTTCCCCCCTCTCTGCTCGCGCACGCGCCCGCGCGCACCGCAGCCTCGCCGCGCTCTGCCGCACGCGCGCGCGCGCCGCCCACTGCCCTCGCTCGCGCGCCCGCGTCGCTCCTCGCCGCCAACCGCCCGCTCCGGCCCCCCCCGCTTCGCCTCCGCGCGACCGCCGCCCGCTGCCGCTCCAGCCACCGCGCTGCCGCCCGCGGCCGCTCCAGCCACCGCGCCGCCGCCCCGCCTCTGGCCCTGCCGTGGCCTCGCCGGCGCCCGCGCCCGCCGACCGCCCGTGCGTCCCCTTTTGGGCACCGGACATGTCCGGTCCCGAAAGGGGCACGCCCCGGACGTGTCCGCCCCTGGGCCACTGCCCAGTGGGGCCCGAACCCCTGTGACGCTGACGAATGGGGCCCACGGCCCAGAAACAGTTTTAAGAAAATAGAAATAAAAATAAATAATTAAAATAATTAAAATAATTAATTAATTAGTTAATTAATCCTGATTAGGTTAATCTAATTAACTAATTAGTGTTAATTAAACTGTAATCAGTAATTAAATTAATTAAACCTAATTAACCTAGCAGCCTATGACAGGTGGGACCCACCCTGTCAGGTGGCTGCTGACGTCAGCATGATGTCATGCTGACGTCATCAATTACTGTTTCGGATAATGTTGAATTAAATAATTAATTAAAATTTCAGAAATTAATAAAAACTTTAGAAAATCATATCTTTTAAACCGTAACTCCGATGAAAATATTTTATACATGAAACTTGCTTAGAACGACGATACGAACCCGAATACATCCTCCGTATTCCCGTCAGATGCCCGCAGCTATGAGAACGTTGAACAATTAGACCGATTTCGATAAATGAATAGTGTCCAACTTTAAGTAAATAAATCCGAATAAATTCCTAAATTAACTAAATCGCTTAGTTAGGCTGTATATCACCCCGGCATATCATTTAGACATGTCATGCATCCCTGTTGCATTATTGCCGTGTGTTTACTGTTTCTTCCCCCTCTTCTCTTCGGTAGACTACGAGACCGACGCAGCTGCTGGTGCCCCGACCGACTACGTTGTTGACGACCCCTACTTGCCAGAGCAACCAGGCAAGCCCCCCCCCTTGATCACCAGATATCGCCTATTCTCCTCTATACTGCTTGCATTAGAGTAGTGTAGCCTGTTACTGCTTTCGGTTAATCCTATTCTGCTGCATAGCCTGTCATTGTTGCTACTGTTGTTGATACCTTACCTGCAATCCTAAATGCCTAGTGTAGGATGCTAGTTTATCATCATTGGCCCTGCATTCTTGTCAGTCTGCCTTGCTATACTATCGGGCCGTGATCGCTCGGGAGGTGATCACGGGTGTATACTATACATATATACATACTATACAGATGGTGACTAAAGTCGGGTCGGCTCGAAGAGTACCCGCGAGTGATTCACGGATTGGGGGCTGAAAGGACCTTTGTCCCAACGGCCCTTTGAGTGGATCTTTGTGGCGGAGCGACAGGGCAGGTTGAGACCACCTAGGAGACAGGTGGGCCAGGCCCTGGTCGGCGTTTGCGTTTACTTCATAATAACACGTTTAACGAGATTGGATATTTGATCTGAGTCTGGCCACTGGCCTATACGCACTAACCAACTACGCGGGAGTAGTTATGGGTATCCCGGCGTCGTGGTATCAGCTGAAGCCTTCTTGACGTCAGCGACTGAGCGGCGCGCGCCGTGTTGGACCGCGCTAACGTAACCGCCGTGATCGTGTGGGTTGCTAGGTCTGCTCGCGGCCGCGTACGCAACGTGCAGGAGCGCACTGGGCGATGGGCCCAGACCCCAGAGTGCCTAGGATTAGTCCGGCGTGCTGACCTCTCTGTTGAGCCTAGGTGGGGCTGCGACGTGTGGATCTTCCGAGGCCGGGCATGACCCAGGAAAGTGTGTCCGGCCAAAGGGGATCGAGCGTGTTGGGGAATATGTGGTGCACCCCTGCAGGGAAGTTTATCTATTCGAATAGCCGTGTCCCTCGGTAAAAGGACGACACGGAGTTGTATTCCGACCTCATGACAACTAGAAATGGATACTTAATAAAACACACCCTTACAAGTGACAGATATAACCCGGTGGTCGCTCTCTCGCATGGTGGCGACGAGAGGATCAACGGGTAGGATTATGCTATACGTTGTTGTTTGGTTAACTTCCAACTACTCTCTTCTATTGCTTCAAGATGGAGGCTGCCAGAAGCGTAGTCTTCGACAGGACTAGCTATCCCCCTCTTATTCTGGCATTCTGCAGTTCAGTCCACCGATATTGCCTCTTTACACATATACCATGCATATGTAGTATAGATCCTTGCTTGCGAGTACTTTGGATGAGTACTCACGGTTGCTTTCCCCCTCCTTTCCCCCTTTCCCTTCTTGCTGGTTGTCGCAACCAGATGTTGGAGCCCAGGAGCCAGACGCCACCTTCGACGACTACTACCACCAGGACGGAGCCTACTACTACGTCCAGGACACCGACGACCAGGAGTAGTTAGGAGGATCCCAGGCAGGAGGCCCTGCGCCTGTTCGATCTGTTGTATCCCTGTTTGTGCTAGCCATCTTATGGCACCTTGTTTAACCTATGTCTGTACTCAGATATTGTTGCTTCCGCTGTCTCGTCTATGATCGAGCATTTGTATTCGAGCCCTCGTGGCCCCTGGCTTGTATTATGATGCTTGTATGACTTATTTATGTTTTAGAGTTGTGTTGTGATATCTTCCCGTGAGTCCCTGATCTTGATCGTACACGTTTGCGTGCATGATTAGTGTACGATCGAGCCGGGGGCGCCACAAGTTGGTATCAGAGCCGACTGCCTGTAGGAATCCCCCTTTCCAATTCCTTGGCCGAAGTTGAGTCTAGACAAAGAAAACCGTTTTACTAACTTGGCTGTGTGGCTTACGGGCCCACATCGCCAACTGGGTGGTATTAGGATCTTTTATTCCTCGTCTATACTCTGGGACTCTGATCTCTCTTCTACTCGGGTTAAATGAAGTTTACTAATGCCGACACTTAGGATCTCGTAAATTCTGTCTACCCGGAGAGCTGGATATCTGTGCGATTTCCCTGTCGTTGATCTGATTAGTCTGATAATCATTTTCCTTTCCATTGTTTTGTTTAACCTTTCTCTCCGAGTTGTGTCAAACCTCTTATTGTCGTTTGACAAACCTGAATTTCCTCTATTTTCAGATGGACCGTTTGTTTCCACCGCGTCCTACGACACAGCTTGTGCTTCGCACTTGGGCTCGTAATACCCCTGGGTTTCCAGCTGTCCTGATCGCTCTCATGACCAGACTTGGCTACCGTTGGTACCCTGAGTACTTGGTTTATGAGGTTTACCGCGAGTTCAACCAGGAACAGTACTATGCTGAAGTTCGGATTTATGATCAGCAGAACAACTCAGACACCGAGCTACACCTTTTTCACGGATTAGGCGTGACGATTGAGATGGCAGTCCATGATGCCGCCTACTCCGCTGTCGTACGTCTACGAGGGGAGCACAATGCTATCTTGGATGACTCCGAGTTCCGATACATTCCGTATGCCCCTGCTGGAGATGCTACCGGATACTACACGGCTATCTGTGCCCCGTACGAGCCTCGTCGCTACGACCCGCGCGTTCTGATTCAGTGCACTCAGGCTCTGGATCGCACTGTTCGGGCTCTTGCCGTCGAGTTGGTTGCCACTCGAGCACGTCTCTACGATGCTATGACGCAGTTGCTGCCCGCTGTTCGTGCAGGGATACATCCGGAGCATATCCTTTATCCGCACAGGACTCAGATGTATGCTGGTATTGACTGGCCTATTGTTGGGGGTCACACACCGACACGTGGACCTCTTCTTACAGCTCGAGACCGGGTTCTGCATCAGAGTGCACATGGAGCACAGGATCTTTCCGCGACGAACATTCGTCGTCCGCACTCGCAGCTACCCCGATACAGTGGTTCTCTCCGACGTTGATGTAGCCTTTGCTATCTCTCGTTGTGTACTTCCTTACCGCGTGCCTGCGCGCCGCCTAGTATGTCTAGCTTTTGATTTGCGCCGTTATGCTGTCCGCTTGTACCCGACGTTGTGTATGGATCTGTATGTCTTAATCGACTACTTTTATGTATTTGATGCACTGCTTAAACTATGGTCGAGTTACATCATGCTTGTCGCTAAGCACTCGTGCTTGCTTTTGCTAAACTACCCCCCCTGTTGAAAATTAGCAGGATGGTTAGACCCGCTGGTCGTGGTCGTGGACGTGGTGCCAACGATCCACCACCGCCGAACTATATGGCTGGAATGATGCAGCAATTTGAACTGCAACGTCAGTTCATGCAAGGGATCATGGATCAGTTTCCTCGTCCCAATATGAACCAGTATCCGGGCCCAGGGACCTTGCAGGACTTTATGCGCCTCAACCCAACCGTCTACCGCGGCTCAACTCAGCCCCTGGATGCGGATGACTGGCTTCGTGACATCACCTATGAGTTGGAATCTGGTGGCGTTGCCCCTGCAAACTATGTCACCTTCGCCTCCTTCTTTCTCAAGGGCCCCGCTGCTCAATGGTGGGACAGCCACAGGCGCACTCAACCAGCTGGCACAGTCATCACTTGGCCGGATTTCCAAGCTGCCTTCCGTGCCCGTTTCATTCCCCAGGGAATCATGGATCGGAAGAAGCAAGAGTTCCGCAACCTCACCCAGGGCAACAAGACAGTGGAAGCTTATCAGCGGGAGTTTCTGGAATTATCCCGCTATGCTGAAGAAGACATTCCCACTGATGCTCGCCGTCAGGAAAGGTTTCGCGAAGGACTTCAAGCTGACATCAAGCTAGCGCTCCTTGTGCATGAATTTGATAATTTCTCCATCTTGGTGAACAAGGCTATCCAGGTCGAGACTGGTCTGCAGGCACACCAGGGATCTCTTAGGCGCAACCGTGACACTGGTTCATCTTCGAGCCAGCCTGCACAGAAGCGTCGGATCTGGATTCCAAACAGCGTGTACCGTCCAGCTGCACCTGCTCCAAGACGGTCCTATACTGCACCACGCCTGCCTCCACCACCTAGGCAGCCAGGACTTCCAGCTCCACCACCCCGAGCTCCTGCTCCTAATCCCAATGATAGTCTGTGCTACAAGTGTGGGCAGCCAGGTCATTTTTCCAGGAACTGCATTCAGAACCAGAACCAACTGGCACTTCCTGCAACTGGCCGTAGGAACAATCAGCCTCGCAACAACAATGCCAAGACTTATGGGCGTATTCAGGCCAACCACACTGATTTCAAAGAAGCTCAGGACCAGCCTGCCACCGTGATGGGTACTCTCCTTGTTAATTCAGTACCAGCTTCTGTTTTATTTGATTCGGGAGCATCGCATTCATTCATGTCCGAAGAATTTGCATACAAACACGACATTAAATGTGAGGTCATGAACACTGCAATAGTAATACACACCCCCGCGGGTCAATGTCAAACCTCCATGGGTAGCAACGACGTCACCGTTGAAATTGAAGGGCTGGAGTTTCACGCCTCCCCTTTCATACTAAAGTCTTGTAGTATCGACCTCATTCTCGGAATGGATTGGTTGAAAGCGCATACTGCTTCTATAGTTTGCGCCACGAAGATCGTCCATCTTCTACACCCTTCTGATGAAATAATAAGCTACCAGGCTCAAATCATCCAAAATGCCGAGGCGAGACTTTATGCCTTGAATGCGTTAAACGCATCACCACTTGAAGGCATCGAGAACATTCCAGTTGTTCGCGAATTCCAAGGTGTTTTCCCAGAAGAGCTCCCAGGGATACCCCCTGCTCGAGCTGTCGAATTTGTCATCGACTTGAAACCAGGCACCACTCCTATCGCCAAGCGACCCTACAAGATGCCGCCGCATGAACTCCTTGAACTTAAGGAGGAAATCGACGCTTCACTTCGTAAGGGTTTCATTCGCCCAAGTTCCTCTGCTTGGGGGGCACCTTCTCTCTTTGTCAGGAAGAAGGATGGATCAAACCGATTGGTCCAAGATTACCGTCCTATTAACCAAGCAACCATCCAGAACAAATATCCCCTTCCTCGGATAAACGATCTGTATGATCAACTGGCGGGTTCATCAGTGTTCTCTAAACTCGACTTAAGGTTGGGTTACCACCAGATCCGTGTTCGTGAAGAGGATATCCCAAAGACCGCCTTCGTTACTCGATATGGCTCATACGAGTACACTGTCATGTCATTCGGTTTAACCAATGCTCCCGCCACATTCTCCCGCCTGATGAATTATATATTCATGGAATACCTTGACAAGTTCGTCGTGGTTTACTTGGATGATATCCTAGTATACTCCAAGAACAAAGAGGAACATGCTGAACATCTTCGACTTGTTCTGGAGAAACTTCGAGAGCATCAACTATATGCTATGTTTTCCAAGTGTGAATTCTGGCTTCCCGAAGTAACATACCTTGGGCATGTCATCTCCAAGGATGGTATTGCCGTCAACCCCGAGCGAGTTCAGGCTATTCTTGATTGGGCTCCTCCAAAGAACGTCAAGCAAGTTCGAAGTTTTCTCGGACTCGCCAGCTATTGCCGTCGATTTGTCGAGAACTTCTCCAAGATCGCCAAGCCCCTGACTAACCTGCTTCATAAAGGCGTCAAGTTCGATTGGACGGAAAAGTGTCAGGAAAGTTTCCAGACGCTCAAAGACAAGCTGACTTCTGCCCCAGTGCTTGCCCCTCCTGATTCCCAGAAGGATTTTGTCATCTATTGTGATGCATCCCGTCAAGGATTAGGCGGTGTCCTAATGCAAGACCGCAGAGTAATTGCTTATGCTTCGCGTCAATTGCGTCCGCATGAAGAGAATTACCCAGTACATGACCTCGAGCTTGCTGCCGTCATCCATGCACTAAAACAGTGGCGACATTACCTTCTCGGTAATCGTTGCGAGATCTACACCGATCATCAAAGTCTGAAGTATCTGTTCACTCAGCCAGACCTGAACCTCCGTCAACAGAGATGGATGGAGACCGTAGCGGATTTTAACTTGGGTATTTCTTATACCCCTGGCAAGGCTAATGTAATGGCCGATGCCTTGAGCCGCAAGTCTTATTGCAGTCACCTCCAGTTTCACGAAGTTCAACCTTCGCTTATTGAAGAATTCAGAAAGCTGAATCTCCACATTGTTCCTCCTGGAGCACTCGCTCCCCCTCCTGAAGGTTCCTACAAAATGAACCTCCACGTTGTTTCCCAGGGTTCTCTTAATACCCTGGTTGCTAAACCAGATCTCGTGGACAGCATCAAGACGCTGCAGGGTTATGACTCTCAAGCCCACAAGATTAAGCGCTATGTCGCTGAAGGAAGGCCTTCGTTCTTCACTATTGATGATACTGGCACATTGTTCTTTAAAAGTCGTCTAGTGGTCCCCTCTAAAGGTAACCTGGGTATGACTCAGCAGGTCATGCAAGAAGCTCACGACACTCCGTTGTCTATTCATCCCGGCAGTACCAAGATGTACCAAGACATCCGTCAAAGATTCTGGTGGTCAAACATGAAGCAAGACATTGCTCGCTATGTTGCTGAATGTGATGTTTGCCGTCGCGTCAAAGCAGAACATCAAAGGCCCGCCGGAACTCTGCAACCAATTGCTGTTCCTGAATGGAAATGGGACCATGTCGAAATGGACTTTATCACTGGGTTTCCCAAATCACAGAAAGGTAATGATGCTATTCTTGTCGTCATTGACCGACTTTCCAAAGTTGCACATTTTCTAGCCGTCAAAGAGACGATCACTGCTAGTCAGCTCGCAACTCTCTACATGTCCAGAATTGTTTCACTTCACGGAATTCCACTGGTTATCAGTTCAGACTGTGGCAGCTTATTCACTTCAAGATTCTGGGCTAGTTTCCAAGAAGCTATGGGAACTCATCTGTCCTTCAGCACCGCTTTTCACCCTCAGTCTCAAGGACAAGTTGAACGAGTCAACCAAGTTCTCGAAGACATGCTTCGAGCTTGTGTCATATCCTTCGGAAGGAAATGGGAAGAATCTCTCCCATATGCCGAATTCTCTTACAATAACAGCTATCAAGCCAGTCTGAAGATGGCCCCCTTTGAAGTATTGTACGGACGAAAGTGCCGAACCCCTCTAAATTGGTCAGAAACGGGGGAACGTCCACTCTTCGGTCCGGATATTATCCAACTTGCCGAAGATCAAGTTCGCGTTGTCCGCGAGCATTTGAAGACTGCTCAGTCACGTCAAAAGAGTCAGTATGACCGCAAACACAAAGATATGGTCTATCAACCTGGCGAAAAGGCTTATCTTCGAGTCACACCGATGAAAGGTACACACCGATTCGGGATCAAGGGCAAGCTAGCTCCTCGCTATATTGGTCCTTTCACTGTTCTTGAAAGGCGTGGTAGAGTGGCATATCAGTTGGAACTTCCATCGAACCTTTCTCAGGTTCACGATGTGTTCCACGTATCGCAACTCCGCCGCTGCTTCAAAGACCCTATCCGCGGAGTAGATCACGAATTGCTTGAACTGCAACAAGACCTCTCTTATAAAGAGCATCCGGTCCGCATTCTCGATCAAGCCGAGCGTCGCACACGCCAGAAGGTTATCAAGTTCCTCAAGGTTCAGTGGTCAAACCATTCTGAGGATGAAGCCACTTGGGAACGCGAGGATCGTCTTCGCGATGAATACCCCGCTTTGTTTCTTTCTACCTCCTAAATCTCGGGACGAGATTTCTTGTAGTGGAGGAGATTTGTAACACCCCCTGTATTAAGCTACAGAGATCACCCTTTTGATGAGGCCATGTCATCATGATTAATAGTGCATAATCATCATTAGCATCATATTGCATTTCAACTCCTAAGTCAAATTCAAATTTAAATGAAAGTGGAGTATAAAAGTTGTCCAACATAGAAACTAAAATGTCAGGTAAGTAACAAATATTCCAGAGGCTATTCTAAAATTGAAACCAACATCATTGGAATTGGATAAGTGACTCGAACAACCTCAAACAGTGGATAAAGATGGTATTTAATAACCATTTATTAAATCTGAAATAAATATGGAATTATGTTTTGTCCAAACTAATTTTAGGTGTTGAGGAATAATGCAATGGTATTTATGAAATAGGTCACACTTTTTACAAAAACCATTTGGGGCCTAAACATTTAACAGTAAAGAAAAGGGAAAAGAAACAGAAAAACAAAAGAAAAGAAAAGGCCCCCCTGGCCAACTGGGCCAGGCGGCCCAGCTGGCCGACCCACCTGGCCCAACTGGCCGGCCCAGCCCCATCCCCTGCCTTATCCCCATGGGGGGGGAAACCCTAACCAGCCACCCCCCCCACTTCCCCCCTCTCCCCCGATTGGATCGGGATCGAGAGGTGGAGGTCGCCGCGACGCCCCGACCCTGCCGCCCGACGCCGCCCCGTTGCCATTGCCGTTGGACGCCGTCGCCGGAGCGCTCCCCCGCCGGCCTGCTTCTCCTCTCCGCCGTCGTCCCCGTCTTCCTCCTCGCGCTCCACTGCCCCGTCCCTACGCTCCCTCGGTGAGGCCCCCGGTCCTCCTCTCTCGCTCGCCTGCCGCGCTCCCGCCGCGCCCACCGTTGCTCCGCTCCGGCCGTGACCACGCCTCGCGCGCTCCGGCCCCGCGCTCACCGCGGTCGGGCCGTGCCCTGGCCATGCGCCGCGCCGTCCGGCCGTGCCCGTCGCCCAGCGGTCACCGCGCCCAGCGCCTCGCCCCGCTGAGGCCTCTCTGCCTCGCCGGCCCCTACTCACTACCCCGCGCGCTGCCTGCGCCTCACCCTCGCCTACCTCTGCCGCCAGTCCCACCTCGCCCCTCTACGCCGCCTCCGGCCACCGGTCCTCCCCCCCCCGCGGCTCCAGCCGCGCCGTGGCCGCCGGCCGCGCACCCTCGCGGCCATCTCCCGCGACCGGCGATGGCGCCCTGGCGCGCCCCATCGCCCGTGCCCGTTCGAGCGGGTTCGCCCGCCCGTTACCCGTACCCAGCGCCCGTTAAGTCCCCCTGGCCCATTGACATGTGGGGCCCAGCCCCAGAACGTTTTAATAAAAAGGAAATAAAAATAAAAATAAAAATAATAAAAATAATTAATTAATTAGTTAATTAATCCTGATTAGGTTAATTTAACTAACTAATTAGTGTTAATTAAACAGTAATATAATTAGTTAACCCTAATTAATTTAACAGTCTATGACAGGTGGGACCCACCCTGTCAGGGCGCCTGCTGACATCAGCATGATGTCATGCTGACATCATCGCAGCACTGTTTCGGATAATGTTGAATTAAATAATTAATTAAAATTTCAGAAATTAATAAAAACTTTAGAAAATCATATCTTTTAAACCGTAACTCCGATGAAAATATTTTATACATGAAACTTGCTCAGAACGACGATACGAACCCGGATACGCCCTCGGTATCTCCGTCAGACGCCCGCAGCTATGAGAACGTTGAACAATTAGACCGATTTCGATAAATGAATAGTGTCCAACTTTAATTAAATAAATCCGAATAAATTCCTAAATTAACTAAATCGCTTAGTTAGGCTGTATATCACCCCGGCATATCATTTAGACATGTCATGCATCCCTGTTGCATTATTGCCGTGTGTTTACTGTTTCTTCCCCCTCTTCTCTTCGGTAGACTACGAGACCGACGCAGCTGCTGGTGCCCCGACCGACTACGTTGTTGACGACCCCTACTTGCCAGAGCAACCAGGCAAGCCCCCCCCTTGATCACCAGATATCGCCTATTCTTCTCTATACTGCTTGCATTAGAGTAGTGTAGCCTGTTACTGCTTTCGGTAAATCCTATTCTGCTGCATAGCCTGTCATTGTTGCTACTGTTGTTGATACCTTACCTGCAATCCTAAATGCCTAGTGTAGGATGCTAGTTTGTCATCATTGGCCCTGCATTCTTGTCAGTCTGCCTTGCTATACTATCGGGCCGTGATCACTCGGGGGGTGATCACGGGTTATAGTATACATATATACATACTATACAAATGGTGACTAAAGTCGGGTCGGCTCGAAGAGTACCCGCGAGTGATTCACGGATTGGGGGCTGAAAGGACCCTTGTCCCAACGGCCCTTTGTGTGGATCTTTGTGGCGGAGCGACAGGGCAGGTTGAGACCACCTAGGAGACAGGTGGGCCAGGCCCTGGTCGGCGTTCGCGTTTACTTCATAATAACACGTTTAACGAGATTGGATATTTGATCTGAGTCTGGCCACTGGCCTATACGCACTAACCAACTACGCGGGAGTAGTTATGGGTATCCCGGCGTCGTGGTATCAGCTGAAGCCTTCTTGACGTCAGCGACTGAGCGGCGCGCGCCGTGTTGGACCGCGATAACGTAACCGCCGTGATCGTGTGGGTTGCTAGGTCTGCTCGCGGCCACGTACGCAACGTGCAGGAGCGCACTGGGCGATGGGCCCAGACCCCAGAGTGCCTAGGATTAGTCCGGCGTGCTGACCTCTCTGTTGAGCCTAGGTGGGGCTGCGACGTGTGGATCTTCCGAGGCCGGGCATGACCCAGGAAAGTGTGTCCGGCCAAAGGGGATCGAGCGTGTTGGGGAATATGTGGTGCACCCCTGCAGGGAAGTTTATCTATTCGAATAGCCGTGTCCCTCGGTAAAAGGACGACCCGGGGTTGTATTCCGACCTCATGACAACTAGAAATGGATACTTAATAAAACACACCCTTACAAGTGACAGATATAACCCGGTGGTCGCTCTCTCGCATGGTGGCGACGAGAGGATCGACGGGTAGGATTATGCTATACGTTGTTGCTTGGTTAACTTCCAACTACTCTCTTCTATTGCTTCAAGATGGAGGCTGCCAGAAGCGTAGTCTTCGACAGGACTAGCTATCCCCCTCTTATTCTGGCATTCTGCAGTTCAGTCCACCGATATTGCCTCTTTACACATATACCATGCATATGTAGTATAGATCCTTGCTTGCGAGTACTTTGGATGAGTACTCACGGTTGCTTTCCCCCTCCTTTTCCCCCTTTCCCTTCTTGCTGGTTGTCGCAACCAGATGTTGGAGCCCAGGAGCCAGACGCCACCTTCGACGACTACTACCACCAGGACGGAGCCTACTACTACGTCCAGGACGCCGACGACCAGGAGTAGTTAGGAGGATCCCAGGCAGGAGGCCCTGCGCCTGTTCGATCTGTTGTATCCCTGTTTGTGCTAGCCATCTTATGGCACCTTGTTTAACCTATGTCTGTACTCAGATATTGTTGCTTCCGCTGACTCGTCTATGATCGAGCATTTGTATTCGAGCCCTCGTGGCCCCTGGCTTGTATTATGATGCTTGTATGACTTATTTATGTTTTAGAGTTGTGTTGTGATATCTTCCCGTGAGTCCCTGATCTTGATCGTACACGTTTGCGTGCATGATTAGTGTACGATCGAGCCGGGGGCGCCACAAGGCTCGCCCAACGGGCTCCATGCCACTACCTGAAGCACATGCTAACACTCAGTTTACTAAAAAGTATGGTGGTCGCAACAAGGCCCCTAGAAAATTCAAGATAAAATGAAAAAGAACAACAAGCAGAAGTTCAGTGGTCATTCTAAGGGTAAAGTTCAGTTCAAGAAAGATGACCAAAACAACAACCTTGAGACTTGTCAAAGGTGTGGATGTGCAAATCATCGTACTAGAAAATGTGGTACACCCTGGCATTTGGTTGACTTATACCTTCAATAAACTGAGAAAGGCAAACAAGTTCATGGAAAAGCGGAAGCTCACTTCAACTCCCAACAGGAGGAAGAGAATCATGAAGCAGGTACTTCTCAAAGCGTCCCTCAAGAAACAAGCCAAGAGGACGAATCTCGCCTTGATGTAAACGACATGCTAGTGGAATACACCACTCAAGATGCATTCGGAGATCTCAATTAATCTCCACATCACTCATTGATGTCAACAGCCATTTATTGTAATACTAGAAGTTATAATTTGTATTACTCTATGTAAAATAAACTCCTATGGACTAAATCATATTGTGTACCTCAGACATAATGGTGTAGTTATATTTGTTATTGTAATACAAATACATTGTATACATTTTATATGATTAATATGAATAAAATTTCTCCTAAAATATTCTCTTACTCTATACAGACATTTACGGGAAAATAATCCAATGGAAGAAGAACTTTGTTTAGTGGATAGTTGTGCCACCAACACAATACTAAGGGAAACAAAGTATTTCCAAACTCTACCTAAGAGAAAATGAAATCTAGTGACCATCACTGGTCGTGATGCATCAATTGTTGGTTCTGGACGAGCCACAGTTGTTTTACCCATGGGTACTACCATTATAGTAGAAGATGCACTCTTGTATCCTGAATCTACACGTACCCTTCTAAGTTTCAAAGATATCTGCTCAAATAATTTCCAACTTCTGAGAACAATATTGAGTTTTTGCTTTTAACAAAGACCAATGGATCTGAGAAACAAGTTCTTGAAAAATTCCCATCACTAACTTCTGGATTGTACTACACATATATAAAACCCGTAGCACACGTTGCGTACAAAATAGTTTTTCAAAACCTTGATAAATTCAAGAATTGGCATGATCACCTTGGTCATCCAGGAATAGGGATGATGAGAAAAATTATTGACAATTCTATTGGTCACAGCCTCCCAACTACAAAATTTCCCAAATCATCACATTTTGTTTGCACCGCATGTGCAATAGTGAAATTAATCATAAAGCCATCTTATCTCAAAATTAAAAATGAGTGCCACAATTTTCTTGAACGCATTCAATGAGATATATGTGGTCCAATTCAGCCACCATCCGGACCATTTAGATATGTCATGGTGCTTATAGATGGTACAAAAGATCTTGGCTTATTCTATCAGAAAAACCAAGACATGACTATGATAGGTTATACAAACGATGGCTATTTGTCTGATCCCCACAATGCCAGGTCACAACAGGTTTTGTATTCTTAGATGGTGGAACTGCCATTTCATGTAAGTAAAATAGACTTTAGTAGTAACTTCCACTAATCATTCTGAAATAATCGCATTATATGAAACATCATGAGAATGCATTTGACTTCCCAGAATGATTAACCACATTCAAACTTCATGTGGTGTTGGTTCATTAGGATCACCAATTATTATCTATGAAGATAATGCCGCTTGTATTGCTCAAATGCATATGGGCTATATAAAAAGTAATATCACAAAGCAAATTGCTCCTAAGTTGCTATTTCCTCATGAATTACAAAAGAATGGAGAAATTTATATTTTGCAAACCAAATCGTGAGACAATCTAGTAGATTTTTTCACAAAGTCTTTACCAACATCGATATTCCAAAAATGTATTCATGGAATTGGTATGAGACGAATTCAAAATTTGCAAAGTTCAGGGAGAGAAATATCCTAGAACTGTAACCCTCTAATTATCATCAGATAATAAATATCGTACTCTTCTCCTTTATGAGTTTTTTCGACGGGTTTCTCATAAAAGGTTTTCTAATGAGGCAAACTAAATACAAG
Source organism: Thinopyrum elongatum (assembly GCA_011799875.1). NCBI lineage: Eukaryota > Viridiplantae > Streptophyta > Magnoliopsida > Poales > Poaceae > Thinopyrum > Thinopyrum elongatum. Next base: position 28,090,503 of record CM022298.1, read on the forward strand.
CGTTGATGCATGCCATATCATATTTCTCCTTATATTTTTCCTATTAGGTTTTAAAGGAGTTTTTCATGCCACGTCTCATTACACTCTTTTCATTATGAGTTTTCTTTGAAAGTTTTTCTCATGATGTTTTTAATGAGGCAATATCTTCATAAGGTCATATACCATACATTCTGTTTTTCCCTATCGGGGGGTTTTTCTTGGAAGAAAGTATCCAAAGCATATTTATTGTTCTCTAAACTCAGTAATTAATGTTTTTTCTCCTTCTTCAACGATTTTTCTCGTGCGAGTTATCAAGAGACAATAATCATTGTATGTTGCATCATTTTCCCCTTATTATTTTTCCCATTGGGTTTTAAGGAGTTTTAGCAACATATCTGTACCATTCTCCTCATATTTCTCCCACAGGGTTTTTGAAGGAGACTCTGAAGATTATACTTCTTAAGACGAATGATGAATATACAAGAGCCTTCAATGATGGATTATTCAAAGAATTAATGTAGTACAAGGGGGAGTGTTACGAACCAACATTCCCAGTGAACCATCATTAGGATACATCATTAGGCAGTTATTATTGTCCAAACGTCGTACGAACGCGACCGTCCGTATAGGCATCTCCTTGTAACTGTACAGGCACCTTTTGTAACAGACATCTATCGAAGGCATCCCAAACTCCTGTATAAATAGATGATTCACATTCAATGGAAAGGCTCGATCGTTCATTTCAATTATTTACATTCTTACAATTGTAAACGGAACTTGTTAGATGTTGCCAACACATGCCATGCATATATGCAATGCAACTCTAGTACTAACTAATGCATGGAAATGTGTGCACAGGGATGTCCATTGTCTGGGAGTAGTGGCATCCATGGTGATGGTGGCAGCTGCGAGCTACAACAGAAAGCCTACACGAAGGTCGACGTAGTGGAGCCGCAAGGAAGCAGGAGCATCCCGGTGATCGTGAGCATCACGGTGCCGTCAGGGCAGCAGCATGCAGTAGTGGACCTCATCGTCGTGCTCCATCTCCGCAAGGGCTACAAGCTACCGGCGAAGTGGTAGGAGCTGCTCGTGGATGCCGTGAAGGTGGTCGCCGAGAAGCTTGATGACCAGGCCGATCACCTCACCATCGTCACCGACCAGTCAACCTTGTTGCCGATGGCCGCTGGAAGCAGCAGGGTCGATGTGGCCATCGATGAGGTATATAAGGCCATCAAGAGTGACACCTTGAGGGTGCGAGCTCTTGGATCGTCCGAAAAGGTAATGTATTTTGTAGTACATCAAGCATCGTTTGATCTATCAAATCTCATTGCTACGTTTAGAACTATGGCCGTCAATTATATAAATATATTGTATGCATGTGTATGATCTATGAGCATCTAGGTCTACGACGGGAAGAAAGATGATATCTTCATCGATTGACCCTCGTGATCAATTGTTGGATCTATTGTCTTATCTAATCTTTGATTTGAGTATGGGTTATCATCAAATCAAAATCAGAACCAACGATTTTCCTAATGTTGTTTTACTCATGGATGTTTCCTAGAGCATACACCACTATATCTTTTGGTCTGACCAATGCTATCACCTTGTTCACATAGTTGTGAAATCCTATCTTCATGGAAATCTTGATGGATTGTTGTTGAGCCCATCGACACATTTTTTCTACTCCATGATTCATGATGAACATTAAAGCTAGTGTTGGAAACTTTTGTAAGCATTATCTTTGTGTCCCATCAATGAAGTATATGTTTTGGATGAAAGGAGTGACTTTCTTCAAGTTCACGTGCATTTGATGCAAGTTGCTGCCGTGAATTTGAGAAAAGTTTGTTGTTGTTTCCTCTGGAATCGTCCCAAGTAAGTCACGCATGTGTGAAGTATTCTATGGTTTGATAGGTTTGCTACCCCCATCCCATATGTATTCCCTAGCACACCAAGCCACTGACTGATTTGTTCAAGGAGAAGAAGTTCCTTCTTAAGAAACAAGACTTATGCCAGGACTTTGTTATCCTCGATGATGGTTCCCAACCAGAACTCGGTAGTATTTTGTTGTAAGACTTCTATGTGGTCATGCTTGCCTTGGACAGTGTGATCGCGTGTATCTTGCAATCCAACTCATGTTTTGGAGTTGCTGCCGTAGCTCATTTCCTAAGAATCTTGCAACGTCATCTCGTCGATTTGTGTTGCAAACTTTCCCCTTCAGACAAGTTGGGTCTGAAGTATCCCGTCACCAATCAAATCTGAATCTCAGGCAGATATGATGGTTGGAACTTTTCCCAAGAATTATAATATTGGTCTTGCTAAACTAGTAAGTGGATGTCGTGGTTAACACACTTATCCGGGAGACCTATTATTGTAGTATCTTGATTCAGCAATTTGGCCACTCCCCATGAGGATTTGGTATGACTTATTCTACAAGTTGTTCCTTATGGATTGCATGTGCTCCCAAAGTGCGACCCTTACTTGATGACCATATTGATGCTTTTAAGCATGACCGTGGTAGCTAGAACATCAAGGAGAACATTAGAAGCAGAGTGCTAAATGTCTCTCGGTCAATCATCCAGCTTTTGTTCCCTTGGCTTTGCTAAGGTGAAATCTGAGAAAGTGTTTGTCTTCCTTTGCGTCTGCATCCTCCAACATTATTCATCATGGTGGTATGAGGTGTTACCAGGATCTTTGGCACAAATATTGGTAAAACGCTAATGAATATGGAGTTGCTCAAGTTCTTGAAAGAACGCTCGGACACTAGGTTATATCCTTGGCATCAACTGGAATGTGTCTTCCATTTGCCGAGTTGTTCTATAACCATAGTTTCCTTTCCAAACAGAGTATCCCATTCTTTCAAATTCCTTCAAACGATCATTTGTGAATATGCCTCAGCCTGGTATAAAGAGTTTCAATGATCTCTGTATCAAAAGTAATTCTTTTTGCCCGACTTAGGAGATAATTCAAGGAGTCACCTCCTCTAAGGTGCCCCTTTTGGTATGAAGGGCAATTAACTCCTCGCTACTTTGAAACCCATGCACCATCTTACTTAAGTGTGGAATTGATGCCGACCAAATTGAAACTTCGTCATCTGTCACTTTCCATCCCTCTTAATATATGTTTTGTGTCTTAGCTCAAGAGATGTTTCAACGTCTCATTCCGTGAGTTGATCATGAGTTGCTCGATCTTCGAGATGATCGATTCCTCCAGAGTTTCCCTTTCTTCTTGTTGTCATGTTGGATAAAGTTCTGAGAGCAAGACGTCGAGACCAAGATGATGAAATGAATCAACGTTCTTAAGAAGTGCAATCTGGATCGTGAAGATTGTGTTATTTTAATGTCCCCTCTTTCCTCTTACCTCACGTCTTGAATCTCGGGATGAGATTCTTATTTAGTGGGGGTGAGTTGTCACAGCCCTAGAATAATTGCATGTGATTGGTTGCATTAGTGAGCATCATGCATCATATTTAAATTTCTGAAACTTGAATTGAGGAAATCCGAAGCCTTAGAAATTTTAACAAAAACGGCAAAGAACCTAAAATTTCATTCAATGAACCCAAAATGCCCTTCATTAATGTTAGATAATTTTGGCAAGGATTTTGCTCCAAACCAAAAATAGTGAACATTTTTACGGAATATTTCGGGCCCTGAATTTAAATCATTATTGTATTTGAGTTTGGATTTATATTCGTAATATATAGAATATATTTTTAAATAACTCTGAAATATTTTATGTGCATTTGGAAAAGTCCATTTAGCAACATAAAAATATTCAAAGGGTTTTGGCACTGTTTTGATTCTGTTTTGAAATTGAAACAGTGGCAAATGAATAAAAATAGAAACAAAAGAAGAATAAAAAGAAAAGAGAAAGCTTACCTGTACCGGCCCATTAGGAGAGAAGCCAGGCCCAGCCCACCACCTACTCCTGTCGTCTTCCTCCTCTGGACAGAAGCACAGGGGCGCGTGGTCGCCGCACGCGCGCGCATGCTCTCCCTCACCTCCTGCTTCCCGCTCCACGTCGACGACGTGGATAGACTTGCGAGAGTCGTCCAGATCAAGCCGGCCTCCTCTCACTTCCCCCCTCGCTCTCCCTCACCTTCTTCCGCCATGGCCGTAACGCCCGTAGCCGCACCGTCATGAACCGCGTGGCCACAGCCTCCCCTACGCCCCCTTGACATGTCCCCGAGTTCCGCTTCGACGCCATCCTTCTCCACGCCGAAGATCGCAGCCTCGGGAGCCCTACATTGCCATTGCCATCGCTGTTCCCATCGCTGGCCACCGAAGCTCTCTGATGTCAATTCGCTGCAAGCAGGCCTTCCCTGAGCTAACCAACCCGCTACTCCGCCCCCCTGTGAGCTCCGCTCCATTTTCCCCCATACCTCCTCGTCACACGCGTTCCCTAGCAAGCTCCTCCACTGTGCCGAGCTCCGGCTGCTGCCATGGGCCATGAGCTCCATGCTCATGAGCTGCTCAGCTTGAACCAGCTCCAACGGAGTGCTCCTGGCGACTCCAGGATGCCTCCGAGCTCCCCAAATGGCCTTCCCGTGCTCTCTAGCGAGCACCCATGTCAAGCAGTAGCTCCGGCAGCCGCCCCGCTATCCGCCATTGCCCTTTCTGGTCACCCCAGCTCAAAACGTTTGTGCTATAGGATGTGCAGGAGCGCGGGCAACACACTGGTGGTTTCCGCCGTCCGTTTGGTCGTCGGAGCAAAAAACCCGTAGCCCTCTGCCGCGTCTGCTCATCGCCGGCGGTTAAACACCGGCCTAACCACTAGTTATGTGGTGCCCCGCCTGATTACGACCGTAGCCAGATGGTCGCCATGCATACCAGCCCAGGAAATCACTCTGGCATGCGTGTTTACAACAAGTATCTTGAACACAGGCAATTCTTTTAATGGATATATATGTCTTACATGATATATTACAAAGGTGATGGCAGCGGAAAAGCTCTATCTAAGGCAGCATGGTCCTGGTGCGGCTCCAATCCACAGGGATCTGACTGGGTTATGCTCCTAGCCCGCGAACGCTCCGGCTCCTCGTCGACGGACGATGGATCCTTATGTGAACCTGGCCACGTTAAAGGCCGCTGACTACTTTTGAATGTACTCGCAAGCAAACCAAACTAACATATACACCAATCAATGCAATCCAAGGCATTCAAGCATGCATTTGTTATTAGAGCAGTATTAATTAACATGGCATGGCATAACCAGCTAGCAATATTAATTATCTGGTCATAACAGGTTTATCCAGCAAAATAACTACTAAGGTAAAATACAGTAAAGTAAAGCATATCAAATAAATAATCCATACTCCGAACATTCTCATGATCCAATCTAAATCCGATCCAAATCCAATCCAAATCATGTGGTCATCCGACCACTCCTCTTAAAGCCATCCCATGGCTAACTTATCAGATTCCTGACATCATCCGATGTCTACGCAAGAAAAGTCCTTCCATCATTATTATCCTTATTACGGTTGACCACCTAGTGAGGCCTGGACGGACTGTCCAATACCGTGGACGCGGCTATCCAAATAGATTCTACACTCTGCAGAGGTTGCACACTTTACCCACACCATGGAGCACCTAACCTCGTGATCCCAGTCGGGTGGACCAGCATTGCTCCAACGAAACCTGCCTGACCCGTGACTCTATCATCGCACCACCGGCAATCATTCTCCCCCGGAGTCTAGCCCTGCATGGCCCCTGTGTCACTCCTGATACCTGCCACCGTTGTGGCAAAACAACTGTCCCAAATGGGGACCGCGCGCAAAACCAAACTGGGCTCACAGGGTTATCACCGTCTACCTGATTAGGGTAGCACGCACGCATAACCCTCCCTGTCTGGAGGTACCGGTGAAAGAGCACGAAGCCAGACGAAGTCAAGGCTGTCCCATACCGGCAAATGTGGTTGCACGGATAATCCCGAATAGGTGACTCAAGATCAACCGACTAAGTTTAGCTTTAGCAAGTACTTATCAAGCATGATATTCATCCTGAATAACTTAACATGGTGGTAGCTATGTATGAGGTAACAGCTGTGGTAACATAACAACCTATCTCCATATAACATCACACTGAGTCATTAGTGAAACAAGATTTAAATAGCAAGTTATCACTTACAAGTTCTAGCTGTAAGTTGCGACCATCAGAACCCTTGCATAAAACCGGCAAAGAAACCAGTAGCCACCAGAATGGTCTTTACAACTCAGATCTGGGACATTACTAGAATAACTCAACCCCGGCTCAAGACGGCTGGAAAGCAGCTCAGAGCATGAGACGGTGTTGATAAAAAGAATGTAGCAGTTCCCTAAGACAGCCGAAAAAACAGCTCAGAGCATAGGGTCACTACTACAGAAAGAAATTCAGCAACTGTCTGAGATGGGCCAAAAAACAGCTCAGAACATGGCCAGTTGTTGAAAAGAGAACATAAAGTTGGCGTCCATCCCAGACGGCCGAAAGCAGCTCAGACACATGCGTGGTGCCGTCATCGAAGAAAGTGCAAGCAAGGGTTCGTCAGCGTCACATACAGCTCACTACTACGCAAACAAGCATAAGCACATTCATTTAAACATGCAAAAATAACACATAGCAATACTTTAGGGCATATATCAGATGGTTGGCTTGCCTGGGGTCGGTAGATTCGCCGGAGAGAAATACGATCACTTCGCGGAAGGATTCACCGGAAAAGCTTCTCTCTCGGAGGGGCTGAATAGAGGGCAAGGGCAAAATAGGTATTTTCAGAAAGTGCAAACATTGTGAGAGTGATGTCATCGGAATGGGCTCGATGAACTGAAGAAGTGGGCTTTGGATTCACCTCGATTGGAGTTGTGAGTAAAAAGATGTAGACGATTGACTACCACGGACCCATTTGTAAATATTTTATTTGCCACTGGGTCCTCAGTAGTTAATTCACCGATAAAAGAAAAAGAGCACTATGCTCTTCGGCCGGCTCGGGCTGGATTTAACTACCGCCGCTGCTGTTCACTGGGCCGGCCCGCACCACTGCTGCTCCTTTTTTTAAAATAAATCGATGGGCCACTGACGGGCCAGGCCCACCTTGTCTCCCTCCCTCCTTCTGGTCATTCTCTCCCCCGCGAAAGCAGAGGCAATGGCGGGAGCGCTCGGCCGCCGGCGTAGCCATTGCCTTCCTGCTCCTCAGGGCCAGCCGGCGAGCTCGGGGGCACGGCTGCTCCTCGCCGTTCTCGTGGGTGGTCGTGAGGCCGCTGGGCGTGGACCACAGCGCCGGCGCCACGGCTTGGGTGCGACGGCCGAACAACGGTAGGAGGGGGCCATGCCAGCAGGGCTTCCCTAGCGAAGAGGGAGACGGCGATGGCTTGCGGGGACCCAGGGGAGTCCTCGAGCACAGGCGGAGATGAGGGGGAGAGCTAGGGCGCGAGGTGGGCAGAGGGGATCGGCGGCGGCAGAGCCCGACCGTGGGAGCCGAGAGAGCTTCGGGAGTTCGGGAAAGAGGGCTCGGGAAGGCTGCTGAAGAGGAGGAGGAGCTCGGTGGAGCTGTAAATCGGTGAGGGGAGGACTCACGGTGGAGCTAGCGGCCGGTGGAAGCTCCTGGATGAGCGATGCCGTGGCCGTGCTCCAGTGGAGCACCCGCTGTCGGCATGCCCGAGCAACAAGCGTGGCTCCAAGGCCAGCTGGGGCTGGATAGGATGCCGTACACTATCGCAGACGTCGGTAGAGGGCGACAACGAGGGCACAGGGGAGGGAATCGATCGAAGACTGAGCGGAGCTCTGTTTTGGCTAGGTCTCACGCGGTCACCACTGGCACCACGTGGACTAGGCACTATTCAGATCTCAAATCATGTCTGGCATGTTCACCCCCCTCAAATAGATGATAGGACCATATGGAACTAGCTGGAGGGTTCTGGATTAAGAATTTTGACAAGAAACTATTTCTAATCAGAAACTTAGCTGAATGTTTCTGGAGAAATGGCTGGAGATATGAAGTTGAATATTTATCACAATAAAGTTTGGTAGGAAGGACTATGTGCCAGAAACATTTCAAGCCATTTGGACAAGATTTGCACACACTTCCTTTGTAATGCACAAATTGGTCCAGAAACTGGAACTTGAAGCTGTGCTCGAATCGTTGAGTAAAATGAGCTAGATTTTGGTGTGGGGTGATGATTTGGAGGTTTGAAGGTACTGGAAAAGTTTCAGCTCATTTGGAAATGCCTACATGGTACTTCCTTCACAACACTTCCAAATGAACAGAAACTTGAGAAAAATGCCGTGGAAGAATGAATGGATAGATTGAGCTGGTTTTTGGTTTCCATGAGTGATTTAGCAATTTTAACCACCATGAAAAATTTCAGCTCAAATAGATCAAGGGTTCAAGCACTTCCTTTGCAATTTGCCCAACTGGACATAATTTGCAAATTGATGTTGTGCTCAAAATTTTAACTATGGAACTTGGCTTCTTGATGGAAATGGTGAATATATGTATAGGAGAAGCTCCACAATTTATTTGGGATTTTTCCTGGCTACCAAAATGGTAGTTCCTTTAGAAACTTCCCAAAATGCGATATTGGCATTAAATAGGAAAATGCAATTTCCCTTATTTAATTATGGCCAATATTTTTATGGGATCTCAATATGATCACAAAGAATATCTCCACAAGTTTTCATGAACTTTGGAGATGGATAGATATTTTCCTGGATTTAATTCCTTTAACCGGCAGAAAAAGGAATTAGTTATAAATGAAAAATATTGCAAATGACTTGGCAATATTTTTGCGTATCCAGGGTTTATAGATGTGGGATGATCACTGGGAAAAGTTTGGGAGTCATCAGATCAAAGGAAATTGGGGTTCCTTTGTAACTGCAAGAATTAGGGTTTCCCTTTCGATAACTCGGAAGGTGAGGCTTCGACGGCAAAATCCTGAGAATAGATCTTGGGTGGTGAGGTTGGTCTGGAGAGAATCTCTGGTTGGACAGGAAAGGCAAGACTAAATGACCATCTTCATATTCCCAAAAGCGAGAGAAATCCGACAACACCGAGTAAAAAGACTGGAGTCAAATCCCGCGAAAGAAAAAAAACAGGGAGCGAAAACCAAGGTGTTACAAACCTACCCCCCTTAAGAAAATCTCGTCCTCGAGATTTCTGGGCTTACCTCCCGTGGAAGGGGGACTTACCTGTGTGCGACTTGGATCCATCAGCGATCTTGTCTTTGTTGGTTCACTGACCTTTTAACTGCCTCTTCTGATGGACCATGTATTGTCTCTGCACACAACTTTCTTGAATCCTTCTCCTTCCTGCCAGGTGTACCTTTTGTCCTGGTAGTGGTGTTGCTGGGTGGGGTAGCAGCTAATACCAACAAATGGCTCAGTTTCCATGGTCCGAAAATGACTGCTTTGGGTTTTATTGCGATACTTTGTACGCTGACTGTCGTGGGCAGGACATCCTTTCCTGGTACCGAGCCCATGTGCTCGTATGACCTCGAATAAGTGGGGGTGACTTTATTTTTTACCTTGTCAAAATGCTCAGTCTGGTTGTGGGTTCCATACTGATGTTTCTTTCTACCTTAGGCTTTCTGACTTTATCCTTAGGTGATCCACAATTCAAGGAACAACATGACCGAACTATTGCTGCTGTATCCTCAACTGAAGTGTCCGGCATGATCACAAAGTAATCATAGACAGTAATCTCTTATTCCAATGATGTCATGATGTCTATGAGCTGTTGATGCTGATGTGCTTTGAGCCTTTCTATCAGAATGTCTTGTTTCAAACTCCGCCGCTTGTGGTGATGGCTCTGTCATATATATATCCTCTGTAGTCCTTGCTATGACCCCTGAGCCAAGCATAGTATGGCTAGCATCTGGTGTATCTTTCGGAGCATAGCCTCTTTATCTTGGGTGATGTCCCATATGATGGGTGCGGTAATCTCTGTTGTAACCGCAGGTAGTGCATTGTTGTGGCCACATATGCAAGATTCTGACAAGGATTATCAATATCACCCTGTCCGTGAAGCTGTATCTTGCTGACCGTCACGGAGGTTGTTTGTCCACCACCTCTTTGTTCTTGAAGAGTCCTCTGATGGACCTGTAACGACCTGCCAACATGGCTCCTTGATTGTTTTCCCGGCTTGTCGGGCTGGTTCTCACAACTTACTCTTGCATATCTCGTAGGGGTTGATGTGCTCATATTCTTCTGTTCAACATGGGGCCAATGTTTCTCTGAACACAGTCATTCCTGTGTACGAGTGGCTCACATGAGCTGATCCACTGGACTGCATGCTCAAAACATATGCAGGTGTAGGATAGATCTGTTCAGATCCACTGAGTTCTGAGGCTGATGTGTGTGTCTGGTCTAGTTCGTGCTCCTGACAAGCTTGTTATGGGCACGAGGGCGTGTTGAAGAAGGCTGAATTCCTTATGCTCGAAACTTCCGTCAAGGTAGTATGGTGACGAAGGCTGGGTATTGTATCCCAGAAGCTTTCCCTCATGTCGCTTGCTGCGGAAGGTCAGGTGTCTTATGCCGGAAGTCTTCCGCGATAGCACGCTGTGGAAGATGGGAGTGCCGTATCCCAGAAGATTTTCTCACCAAGTGGCGTACCGAGGAAGATTGGCAGTCTGGTGTCGTAAGCTTCTCCCGATAGGTTGTGGAGGAAGGCTGGGTTCCTTATACCAGAAGTCTTTTGCTGTGTACGCAATCGGATCTATGGACGATTTTGGCTTTCTTATGAGGTATCCGGAATTTTACCCATAGCGGAGCCAAACTTGATATAGGCCATACCTTGTCCGAAGATTTTCTGTTGTTATGCACACCGCTTGTCCTTCTACTGGTCTACTCATTGTTGCTGTAAAGGTTGCATGACTGATGCAGACTTCATGTTGTTAATTAATTCGGAATACCCTTTGCATTCAAACCAAGTGTTGCCGATAATAAGCAGTTGACGGATCATTCCGTTCGGTGCAGCTGAGCTTCGAAGCATGTTAGGTTCTCATTAATTCTGGCCAACCGCGAACTTATCATATTCCTTGCAAACCTTGTCACAGTGCCCAGAACATTTTGTATTTGCATCGGTGAGCTCCAAGATATGCTTTAAACTTTGTACCAACATACCGGAGTTTTGCTGTTGCTCTTGGCACATTCACATTCTTGAAATATGTCTTCGTTGGGTAATAAATGATTCTTGAGTCCATTGAGAAAAGACTAGGTTCACCTCACTCACTGAAATAATCCTTGTATCACGGACGGAATCATTTGTCCTTACTGGTGTTCATTCCTCATAACTCAACTGACTGTTCCTCAGGTGTGTTCTGTTATGAGGCCAGGTTTCTCATGTATATTCTGGCCTTGTCTGTTGCACATATAATCTGCTTCTGACCCATTCTTCATTCCTGATAGATCCGGTAATAATATTCTGAACATCAGCCAGTTGACTTGGCTTGACTCCTGCTGAATTGGGATTATTGGGCATTATCCCAGTTGTATGCTGGTCTTCTTGATGGCACTCGCGGATGGATCCAGTCGGAGCGAAGAAATGGAACCGACAAAAGAAACCAAAAACCGCAAAAACCAAATAGCAAAATAAAGCTCAAATTTTTGCGGACCTTACACACGTGGCCGAAGATTCACTAGTATAACTATTATAGCGCACTCGATGTTCCTCTAAGGATTTAGAAGCAAAACCACACAATGCTCCTGGTAGCAATGGTGTCGAGCTCCTACTACTTCCTTAGGGAACATCACACTCGACGCATGACCATAGCAAAAATGGCTTAGTCAATGATCCTAAGGTTGTCAGGGAAAAGATAGACTTATAAGCGTTTCCCAAAGGAAACTGGAGTTAAGAAGAGAGATGCCATGGTTAGCAAGCAGGGTAAGGATATCTGGTTTACCTAGGGGTTCAGGGCTCACGGGTCGTTGCCTGGTGCGAGCATTTTACACCGGAGGCAACAGCCACGAGAGTTGGGGTCTGATGGAGCCAAAACCTATGGGGTTGTCTTATGATCAATAGTAGCCGTGCCGGTTTGGCAAAGATGGCTGAAATCCATCTGGGCTTTCTACTGAGCACAAGACAATGAAGTCCGGCTAGGGTATCCTACAGTCAGCCTGGCTGCTCTGATACCATCCGTTGTGGTGCCCTACCTGATTACCACCGTAGCCAGACGGTCGCCACGCATACCAGCCCAGGAAATCACTCTAGCATGCGTGTTTACAACAAGTATCATGAACACAGGCAATTCTATTAATGGATATATATATGTCTTAAATGATATATTACAAGGGTGATGGCAGCGGAAAAGCTCTATCTAAGGCAGCATGGTCCTGGTGCGGCTCCAATCCACAGGGATCTGACTGGGTTACGCTCCTAGCCCGCGAACGCTCCGGCTCCTCGCCGACGGACGACGGATCCTTATGTGAACCTGGCCAAGTTAAAGGTCGCTGAGTACTTTTGAATGTACTCGCAAGTAAACCAAACTAACATATACACCAAGCAATGCAATTCATGGCATTCAAGCATGCATTTGTTATTAGAGCAGTATTAATTATCATGGCATGGCATAACCAGCTAGCAATATTAATTATCTGGTCATAACAGGTTTATCCAGCAAAATAACTACTAAGGTAAAATACAGTAAAGTAAAGCATATCAAATAAATAATCCATACTCCGAACATTCTCATGATCCAATCTGAATCTGATCCAAATCCAATCCAAATCATGTGGTCATCCGACCACTCCTCTTAAAACCATCCCATGGCTAACATATCAGATTCCTGACATCATCCGATGTCTATACAAGACAAGTCCTTCTATCATTATTATCCTTATTACGGTTGACCACCTAGTGAGGCCTGGACGGACGGTCCAATACTATGGATGCGGCTATTCGAATAGATTCTACACTCTGCAGAGGTTGCGCACTTTACCCACACCATGGAGCACCTGACCTCGTGATCCCATTTGGGTGAACCAGCGTTGCTCCAACGAAACATGCCTGACCCGTGAATCTATCATCGTACCACCGGCAATCATTTTCCCCCGGAGTCAAGCCCTGGGTGGCCCCTGTGTCACTCCTGACACCTGCCACCGTCGTGGCCAAACAACTGTCCCAAACGGGGACCGCGCGCAAAACCTAACTGGGCTCACAGGGTTATCGTTGTCTACCTAATCAGGGTAGCACGCACGCATCACCCTCCTTGTCTTGAGGTACCAGTGAAAGAGCACGGAGCCAGACCAAGTCAAGGCCGTCCCATACCGGCAAATGTGGTTGCACGGATAAGCCCGGACAGGTGACTCAAGATCAACCGACTAAGTTTAGCTTTAGCAAGTACTTATCAAGCATGATATTCATCCTGAATAACTTAACATGGTGGTAGCTATGGATGAGGTAACAGCTGTGGTAACATAACAACCTATCTCCATATAACATCACACTGAGTCATTAGTGAAACAAGATTTAAATAGCAAGTTATCACTTTACAAGTTCTAACTGTAAGTTACGACCATCGGAACCCTTGCATAAAACAGGCAAAGAAACCAGTAGGCACCAGAACGATCTTTACAACTCAGATCTGGGGAAAGCAGCTCAGAGCATGAGACGGTGTTGATAAAAAGAATGTAGCAGTTCGCTAAGACGGCCGAAAAAATAGCTCAGAGCATAGGGTCACTACTACAGAAAGAAATTCAGCAACTGTCCGAGACGGCCGAAAAACTGCTCAGAACACGGCCAATTGTTGAAAAGAGAACATAAAGTCGGCATCCACCCTGGACGGCCAAAAGCAGCTCAGACACAGGCGTGGTGCCGTCATCGAAGAAAGTGCAAGCAAGGGTTCGTCAGCGTCACATACAACTCACTACTACGCACACAAGCATAAGCATATTCATTTAAACATGCAAGAATAACACAGAGCAATGCTTTAGGGCATATATCAGATGGTCGGCTTGCCTGGGGTCGATAGATTTGCTGGAGAGAAATATGATCACTTCGCGGAAGGATTCGCCGGAAAAGCTTCTCTCTCGGAGGGGCTGAATAGAGGGCAAGGGCAAAATAGGTATTTTCAGAAAGTGCAAACATTGTGAGAGTGATGTCATCGGAACGGGCTCAATGAACTGAAGAAGTGGGCTTTGGATTCACATCGATTGGAGTTGTGAGTAAAAAGATGTAGACGATTGACTGCCAGGGACCCATTTGTAAATATTTTATTTGCCACTGGGTCCTTAGCAGTTAATTCACCGATAAAAGAAAAAGGGCACTGTGTTCATGGGCCGGCTCAAGCTGGATTTAACTGCCGCCGCTGTTGTTCACTGGGCCGGCCCGCACCACTGCTGCTCCTTTTTTTTAAAATAAATCGGTGGGCCACTGACGGGCCAGGCCCACCTTATCTCCCTCCCTCCTTCTGGTCATTCTCTCCCCCGTGAAAGCAGAGGCAGCGGTGGGAGCGCTCGGCCACCATCGTAGCCGTTGCCTTGCTGCTCCTCAGGGCCAGCCGGTGAGCTCGGGGGCACGGCTGCTCCTAGCCGTTCTCGTGGGTGGCCGCGCGGCCGCCGGGCGTGGACCACAGCGCCGGTGCCACGACTTGGGTGCGACGGCCGAATGGCAGCAGGAGGGGGCCATGCCAGCAGGGCTTCCCTGGCGAAGCGGGAGACGGCGGTGGCTTGCGGGGACCCAGGGGAGGCCCCGAGCGCAGGCGGAGATGAGGGGGGGAGCTAGGGCGCGAGGTGGGCAGAGGGGATCGGCGGTGGCAGAGCCCGGCCGTGGGAGGCGACAGAGCTTCGGGAGCTATGGGAAGAGGGCTGGGGAAGGTTGCTAAACAGGAGAAGGAGCTCGGTGGCGCTTTAAATAGGCGAGGGGAGGACTCACGTTTGAGCTAGCGGCCTGTGGAAGCTCCTGGATGCGCGATGCCGTGGCCGCGCTTCGGCGAAGCACCCGCTGTCGGCATGCCCGGCAAACAAGCATGGGTCCAAGGCTAGAGGGCACATGGTAGGGAATCGACTGACGACTGAGCGGAGCTCTGTTTTGGCTAGGTCTCGCGAGATCACCACTGGCACCACATGGACTAGGCACTATTCAGATCTCAAATCATGTCTGGCATGTTCATCCCCCCTCAAATAGACGATAGGACCAGATGGAACTAGCTGGAGGGTTCTGGATTAAGAATTTTGATAAGAAACTATTTCTAATCAGAAACTTAGCTGAATGTTTTTGGAGAAATGGCTGGAGATATGAAGTTGAATATTTATCACAATAAAGTGTGGTAGGAAGGACTATGTGCTGGAAACATTTCAAGCCATTTGGACAAGATTTGCACACACTTCCTTTGTAATGCACAAATTGGTCCAGAAACTGGAACTTGAAGCTGTCTTCGAATGGCTGAGTAAAATGAGCTAGATTTTGGTGTGGGGTGATGATTTGGACGTATGAAGGTACTGGAAAAGTTTCAGCTCATTTGGAAATGCCTACATGGTACTTCCTTCACAGCACTTCCAAATCAACAGAAACTTGAGAAAAATGTTGTGGAAGAATGAATGGATAGATTGAGCTGGTTTTTGGTTTCCATGAGTGATTTAGCAATTTTAACCACAATGAAAAATTTCAGCTCAAATAGATCAAGGGTTCAAGCACTTCCTTTGTAATTTGCCCAACTGGACAAAATTTGCAAATTGATGTTGTGCTCAAAATTTTAACTATGGAACTTGTGTTGTTGATGGAAATGGTGAATATATGGATAGGGGAAGCTCCACAATTTATTTGGGATTTTTCCTGGCTACCAAAATGATAGTTCCTTTAGAAACTGCCCAAAATGCGATATTTACATTAAATAGGAAAATGCAATTTCCCTTATTTAATTATGGCCAATATTTTTATGGGATCTCAATATGATCACAAAGAATATCTCCACAAGTTTTCATGAACTTTGGAGATGGATAGATATTTTTCCTGGATTTAATTCCTTTAATCGGTAGAAAAAGGAATTAATTATAAATGAAAAATATTGCAAATGACTTGGCAATATTTTTGCATATCCAGGGTTTATAGATGTGGGATGATCACTGGGAATGGTTTGGGAGTTATCAGATCAAAGGAAATTGGGGTTCCTTTGTAACTGCAAGAATTAGGGTTTCCCTTCCGATAACTCGGAAGGTGAGGCTTCGACGGCAAAATCCTGAGAATAGATCTTGGGTGGTGAGATTGGTCTGGAGAGAATCTCTGGTTGGACAGAAATGGAGAGACTAAATGACCATCTTCATATTCCCAAAAGCGAGAGAAATCCGACAACACCGAGAAAAAAGACGGGAGTCAAATCCCTCGAAAGAAAAAAAAAACAGGGAGCGAAAACCAGGGTGTTACAAGTTAGCACTAACCTAATTGACCCCTGGGTCAATGACGTATGGCCCCAGCCCCTGTTAACTTTTAGATTAGTTTAGTCTTAATTTAATCACTAATTAACTGACTGAGTCACTAACCAGTGGGTCCCACTGGTCAGGTTTGACTTTGTTAACTGCTGATGCAGTGCTGACGTAAAGCTAAGCTGACGTCATAATGCTTTTCTGGTTTTAAATAAATTAGAAATTGTTTAATAAATTCCAGAAAAGGTTGCAAACTTAAAAAATTCATAGAAATTCAACCGTAATTCCAAATGAAATAATTTATATATGAAAAATGACCAAAAAAATCTAGTCTATACCATTTTCATGCATGTTTGAAGTAATTAAAGTTGCTGTATAAGACAACTTGAATAAAGGGATTTGAAATGTCTTATGTGGAGTTTGAATTTGAACCTTTGGTTCAAACCAACTTCATTTAAATTCTTGCTAATTGCATTAGCTGAAACCAACATGTTGCCATGTCATGATCATACATCATATTTGTTGCATTGCATTGAATGTGTTTCCTTTCCTGTTTGCCGGTGTTTGTTCCTTCTCGGTAGAAGACGATTCTGACGTTGTGATCGTTGACACCGATGAAGAGCAGTACTAGTTTCAAAAGTGTCAGGCAAGCAAAACCCCATTGAGCAATCCGATACAATCGCACTCTCTTGCTCCTGCTCACTTTTATTGCATTAGGACAGTAACGATTCAACTGTTACATGTTTCGGTAGTTGAACCCATTCATTTGCATGACCTGTTTTTGTCACAGTAAATAGTTAAAAGCTCTTAGCATGAGGAGGAACTATTTGAGCCATGTTGTGACTACTCATCCATGCTTGCTTGCTATGCTTAGAGTCATTTCGAAGGAGTAGGCGGTGATGGTTTCCTGGCCACCAAGATGCACCAGGAGGAACGATGCCCATAACGCCAATAGTCGGTGCCCCTCCGCCAGCTTGTTGCTGATGGAGAGGTGGCCGAGGGTGAAGACCGCCGTGGAGTCGGCCAGCAGATACGCCAGCCACAGGAGCACCCTGGCTACGGTGGAGGCGCTATCCTGACGGATCCAAGCGAACAGGCAAAGGAAAACTTGTAGCAAGAAGCTGAAAAGGACCAGGCTTTGCACCGCCCATTCGTGTCGAAGGTCTACCAGCTTTGGGATACCAAGACCCATTTGCTTCCTCCTTTAGTTGAGCCTCCAATCCAAGTTCTTCATGCACATAACATAAAACATGATGATGCCATTACAATTTAGAACTCATATTTGTATGTTTATTGGATCAACATTAGCATATACAAGGACTACTACTTCTAGTTGTGATTATTGGATCAACATCAACTAATTAAAAAGCGAGAACCATACCGCGTGCAGTGCATGCAGCAACAAATCAGCAACCTCTGGGTGATAGGGAATTGACCGACGGACATCGTCTTGTCTGTGAAAACATGCATATGCCAGCCAGGTTTTGTTCAATCCATCCTATGGCCGGTTAGGATAGTGAATCTCGCTTGCTAGCTTCACACAAGTTGGTTCTTGCTTGCTTGCAAAGAAACGAACAGGTGCCAAACCACAAGCTAATACGAAAAGGGTTATTCGTGGCGTGTCAAAATTAGCAGCCTCTGGCGGGTTTTCCACTCGCCGTGGTTAATGGTTACGGATTGACCCTTTTTTCCGAAAGTGTTAACAGCCTAAGAGTTTGCTAGGATTGTGAAAACGTAGTAGTAATAATAGTAATAGGAGCTAGCCCAAAATATTGCACGCAATAGAACTAACACCATTTCCTAGTTCCTACACATCCATCTCATGCACACATATACATCATACAACCACCAAGTATAGTACAATAATCTCATGCCTTTTTTAAATGGAAGAGAGATAAGACATTTAGCTGACGAATCACAATTAAAAATGAACTAAGCAAACAAAATTAATACAATAGACTAAGCGAAGAAAAGAAACTGGCCCTCGCTTTGTTGAGTAGATAGCATAAAGCCACCACAATTGAGATTAGGGTTCAGGAAAACCACCACATTCCGAATTTGTCACCAATACCACCGACATTATGCTAAAAATTTGCAAAAAACACTAGTGACGCAGTTATCTCATTTTAACCATGTTTCTGACTGGTTGGATCCGCCTGTAATACAATGCAGGGACTTCAGAGGACGCGAAGACTAGCAAAAAAATGAAGTGCATATGCGTGTCGGGAACGGTATTCAAGTTGCCGCTC
Source organism: Thinopyrum elongatum (assembly GCA_011799875.1). Classification (NCBI taxonomy): domain Eukaryota; kingdom Viridiplantae; phylum Streptophyta; class Magnoliopsida; order Poales; family Poaceae; genus Thinopyrum; species Thinopyrum elongatum. The sequence continues at coordinate 28,109,056 of CM022298.1, forward strand.
AAGCCGTCGGTGTCATGCCCTTACGTCTACCTTCAGGATTCACTTTAGGACTGAATAATTGTTATTTTGTTCCAGCATTATGTAAGAACATTATATCATGATCTTGTTTATTACGTGATTGATATTCCTTTAAATCAGAGAATAATGGTTGTTCCATATATTTGAAGAATATGTTTTATGGATTTGCACCCATTGTGAATGGGTTATTCATTATGGATCTTGAATATAGTAATGTTGTCTTTAACATTGAGGCTAAACATCTTAAGAAGAATAATGAAAATACCACATTTTTGTGGCACTACTGTCTTTGCCACATCGGAAAGAAAAGCATGTAGAAGCTCCGTAATGATGGAGTTTTGCAGTCTTTTGATTTTGAATCATGTGACACATACGAAGCTTGTTTGATGGGTAAAATGAACAAGATGCCGTTCACTGGACATGTTGAATGGGCAAGTGACTTGTTAGAAATAATACATACTGATGTATGCAGTCCAATGAGTTTACCGGTGCGTAGTGGATATCTTTACTTCTTAACTTTTACTGATGACTTATGTAGATATGGTTATGTTTACTTAATGAAGCAAAAGTCTAAAACCTTTGAAAAGTTAAAGTAGTTTCAGAATGAAGTGGAAAATCATCGTGAAAGGAAGATCAAATTTCTGTGATCAGATCGTGGAGGAGAATTCCCAAGTCATAAGTTTAGCGAACATCTTAGTGGGTGTGGAATGATTTCACAACTTATGCCGCCTGAAACTCCACTGAGAAATGGAGTGTCAGAGAGACGTAACCAAACCCTGTTAGACATGGTAAGGTCTATGATGTCTTTAACATAATTGCCTTTATCTTTTTATGGTTACGATTTAGAAACCACTGCTTTCATGTTAAATAGAGCATCGTCAAAGTCAGTTGAAATGACGCCATATGAGATATGGCATGGGAAGAAACCCAATCTATGATTTCTTAAAATCTGGGGATGCAATGCATATGTGAAACATTTGCAACCAAACAAACTCGATCCCAAATCAGACAAATGCTACTTTGTTTGTTATCCCAAAAACACTATTGGGTATTCCTTCAACCACTGCACCAAAGGCAAAGTGTTTGTCACTAAGAATGGAGTATTTCTTGAGAAAGAGTTTCTTGCAAAAGAGATGAGTGGGAGGATGGTAGAGCTTGACGAGATTATTGAATCTTTGGCAACAGGACCAAGGGTTGATTCGTCGAAACTAGTTCTAGAGGTCATCGCTTCAACTGAACCGGGAACTCCTGCAAGTGATGCACGAACTTCGAGCAAGTCTGTAGCTGAACTACGCTGGACAGGAAGAACTCATTCAGAAGCAGAGTGGTTGCATAGCAAGGTATTCATCATGGAAGATGATGAACCTGCGAATTACAAGGAAGCAACGGTGGGCCCTAGCTCCACTGAATGGCTTAAGACTATGATATCCGAAATGGAATCTATGTACAAAAATCAAGTTTGGAACTTGGTAGTCCCTTCAGAGGGTGTGAAACCTATAGAATGTAAATGGATTTTCAAAATGAAAACTGATGTGGATGGTAATGTGACTTTCCATAAAGCTCGACTTGTCGCGAAAGGTTTTTGACAAGTTCAAGGAGTTGACTATGATGAGACTTTCTTGCCGGTAGTGATGCTTAAGTCTGCGAGAATTTTGCTGGTAATTGCTGCATATTTTGATTACGAAATATGGCAGATGGATGTCAAAATGGCTTTTGTAAATTGAAATTTAACGGAGGATGTGTGCATTGTACAACTTGAGGGTTTTGTCAATTCTAAGGATGCTGGAAAGGTATGCAAGCTTCGGAGAGCCATTTATGGTCTGAAGTAGGCATTTAGGAGCTGGAATCTTTGCTTTGATGAAGTGGTCAAAGAGTTTCGTTTCATCCAAAATGGCGAAGAAGGAAAGTGGGAGCGCGAAAGAATTTCTGGTCCTATATGTGGATGACATATTGTTGATTGGGATTGACGTGAATTTTCTTAGTAAAATAAAAGAGTCATTGAAAAAGTGTTTTTCCAGTGAAAGACTTAGGAAAAGCGGCGTATATATTAGGTATTAAAATCTATAGAGATAGATCAAGACGCCTGATAGCGCTAAGCCAGAGTATGTACATTGACAACGTTTTAAAGAGGTTTAAAATGGAGAATGCCAAGAAGGGCTTGTAATGCCCCAAGTGGTTAGCCACAGTAATCCCATTTTGATAATGCCAAGTCAGCATGATTAACAGTGCCAAGTTCTCATTTGCATCATGTTGCATTTCAACCCCCAACTCAAAATTCAAATTTAAAATACTAAGTGAAATTCAAAAGTCCACAAATATGAAAACTAAAATGTTGGTCGTGTGGCAAATATTCCATCACTAATTGTGGCTGTGGACCAACAACCTTGCAAAGTGAATTAATGCCCTTAACTAATTAAAACAGGGGCTAAAAATAATTATTAAATACCTTTTCAAATTAATAAAATATTAAACAAATTTATTTGGCTGTCCAAATTAATGTGGCAGTTGTATAATACTAAATACTAATTTAGGTGTTGAAATTATATTTTACAAAACTGAAATGAATTAAGAGCTAAAACAGAAACATAAAATGAAAAGACAAAAGAAAACAGAACAGAGAAATAAAAAAAGAAAGCCCCGGCCTAACTGGGCCTCGGCCCAGCTGGCCGGCCCAGCTCGACCCCTTGGCCTATTTAGGCCTCCCCAACCCCCACTGAAACCCTAATCCCCCCTCTCGCTCCCCACTCCCTCGCCCCTCCTCTGCCTCCCCCGATCTGGATCGGGGGGGATAGTTCCCGTCGCCCCGTCGCTCCTGACGACGCTGCCGCCCATCGATCACCGTTGCCGCACGCCGTCGTCACCGCACGCTGTCGTGACCGCCCGACCCTGTCGCCCCTCACCATCGTCGCCTCGCCTCCTCGCCTCTGCCTCGCCAGACCACCCCAAGCCCGCTGCCTCCCCGACCGGCCCCTGTGAGCCGCCGCCTCCGCTCCCCCCCTCTCTCCCCGGTCGCCGCGACCCGCACCGCGCCCGCACGCGCCCGAGCGCGCTCACCGCCCTCCCCCTCTCTCTGTCGCCGACGCGCCCGCGGTCGCCGCGCGTGCCGCGCGACTCCGCCGCGCCCTGGCCGTGCCAGCGCGCGCTCCCCGCCCCCCGCACCGCCCGCTCGCGCGCCCAGCCTGCTCGCAGCGCGCGCCGCCTCCCCGTAGTTCTTGCAGCCCACGCCACGCCTCCTCTGCCGACGCTGCTGCCGTGCTGCCTTGCCGCTCGGCGCGCTCGTCTCCGCCCCCGCGCGCCCGCAGATCCGGCCCCCTCGCCCCGCTCTCCCACCGCCCAGGGCCGCCGCCCCCTTCGGCCTCCTGCGCCGGCGCCCGTCGCTCCCCGTCGGCCTGGCCGCGCCCGGGCACAGGCGCCCGGCGCCCACACCCGATAGCCCGCCCCGGTAGGCCCCTGTGCCACTGACCGCTGGGCCCGAACCCCCTAGCCCAATGACACATGGGGCCCATGGCCCCGAAACGTTTTTTTTAAATTAAAAATAAAAATAATTAATAAAAATAATTTTTAATTAATTAATTAATTAAGTTAATTAATCCTGATTTGGTTAATCTAATTTAGTTAATTAGTTTAATTAAGTATTAATTAATTAGTTAACCACTAATTAGCCAACAGCCTATGATAGGTGGGACCCATAGGTCCTGACGTCATGCTGACGTCAGCAATCACTGTTTCGGATAATTCTGGTTTAAATGATTAAATAAATTCCAAAAATTGTTTAAATCTTTATAAAATCATATTAAATAATCCGTAACTCAGATCGAAAAACTTTGTACATGAAAGTTGCTCAGAACGACGAGACGAATTCGAATGCGCGGTCCGTTCGTCTGCCACATGTCCCTAACTATCCGAACATGGAACCGTTCCCCTCCGGTCATCTGTTTGACAAATGTCCGGAACCGGGAAAACACTCCCGGATGGATTTCTCCTTCCTCAGTGACGTGCAACCATACGCTAGGACACACCCGGCACTGCATATTGTCATGTCGTCCTTTGTGTTGCTCATGTTTGCTGTGTATTTATACTGTTTCCTCCCTCTTTTCTCTCTCATTAGACACCGACGTCGTCCCCGAGACCGACACAGCTCCGGAGCTCGAAGACACTATTGACAACCTTGCCCTTGCCGCCGAGCAACCAGGCAAGCCCCCCCCCCCCTTGAGCATACCGATATTGCCCATTCTATTTCTCATGCTTGCATTAGAAATGCTGCTGCTGCTGCTTTACCTATTCTGATGCATAGCCTGTTTATTTTAACCTGCTGTTGATAATTACCTGCATATCCTAAATTGCTTAGTTTAGGCTGGGTAGAGACCTATCAGTGACCCCACTAGTCCTGACTGCCCCGCTGGATTATCCGAAGACCCGATCAACGAGATTGAAGACCAGGCCCCGACACCGCACATCACCCCATTAGTTGTAACGACACTGCAGCGTTACTATCGCGTGCCGAGGGTGATACCTCGTGTAGCACTTCTGATGTTAACTCTGTAGAGTAGCTATTCGGTCGTGGTCATCGAGGGTGATTCCTCCTTCACCACTTCCGGTAACGACGCTGTCGTGCAACACATCAAGTGTGAACCCATCGAGGGTGATTCCTCCGAGTTCACCTTGACGGATACATCGAGTGAGAATTCAATGAGGGTGATACCTTGGATTCCCCTGATGTTATAGACACACGGATAATTGGACTTTACACTGTTACTTGGATAGGCGGGTCAACCCTGAGGGGTACCCGCGTGTGCCTGAGAGGCGAGTGTTGTGAAGACGGGTGCCTGTATGGTGCCCAAGTGATGAATACGAGGCGCGGCCGGGCATTCTTAACCCTTGCAGCAAGTCCTCGAGACGGGGTCACATCTTTCATGAGTCTCTGCTCGTTACCGCAAGCCCTAGTCTGTTAATGATTTGGATATTTGATCTGAGCAGCTCTCTGGCCTGATAGCACTAACCATCACGTGGGCATAGTATGGGCATTCTGCATCGTAGCATCAGCCAAAAGCTCTGTCAGACGTCTAGTTCAGCCTTGCGGCCGGGATGGACCGGCGCCCCCCTTGTGCCTGGCTTGCCCCTGCACGCAATGACTCGGAGTGCATAGGGCGATGGCCCAAGACCTCTGAGCGCTTAGGATGTAGACCGACGGGGACCTCTCTGCTGAGCTCTAGGTAGGGTTGCGATGTGTCGTTTGGCCGAGGCCGGGCATGACCCAGGAAAGTGTGTCCGGCCGGAGTTAATCGAGCGTGTTGGGTAAGTTGGTGCACCCCTGCAGGGAAGAAAACTTCTATTGATAGCCGGTCCTACGGTAAAGGACACTCGGAGTTGTATCCCGATCGATACAGCTAGAAGTTGAGATGAGACCTGGATATGAGGCTCTGGGATTGCTTCTCGCAGGGAGTCGAGAAGGGATCTCAGGACGAGGTTGATGACTGTATGGCTCTGGGATTGCTTTCTCGCAGGGAGTCGAGAGAGGATCTCTGGGTGAGGTTGAGACTTAATGATACTGCTACATTATATTGTACTATTCTACCCTCTTCTATTTCTGCAAGACCACTGATGATGCTAGTCTTCGATAGGACTAGGCCTTCTCTCTATTCTGGCATTTCTGCAGCCCAGTCCACATATATAGCCTCTATTTGAAAATGTTGCATATGTAGTGTAGATCCTTGCTTGCTGAGTACTTCTGAGTACTCATGGTTGCTTTGTTTACCTTTTCTCCCCATATCAGTTTGTCGTGACCAAGATGACGGAGCCCCTGAGACAGATGCCCCGTCGACCGACTACTACTACTACCTAGAGGATGGTTACTACTACAAGCTTGCCGACGACCAGGAGTAGGATGGGAGGGTCCCAGGCAGGAGGCCTACGCCTTTCGATTGTAGTGTTTTATTTTGCCCCGCCTTTCTAAAGGCCTTTCTGTTTCTCTTTTAATATCTGTACTCAGATATCTCATGCTTCCGCTGACGCTTGTACGCAAGCTTATGTATTCGAGCCCTCGAGGCCCCTGGCTTGTAATATAAAGCTTGTATGACTTTATTTATGTTTTAGAGTTGTGTTGTGATATCTTCTCATGAGTCCTTAGGCTTGATCGTGTGCATTTGCGTGTATGATTAGTGCATGATTGGGCCGGGGGCGTCACAGGGCTGACTCCCAATGTCACATGGCACGGTACTGAGCACGAATCAGTACCCACAGACTACTGATGAGCGATTATAGGTGACTAAGGTTCCATTTGCTTCTGCAATTGGGTCAATTATGTATGCCATGATTTGTAAAAGACCATACACCATGACTGATCCAGGGCAGGGTCATTGGACAACAATTAATAATACTTAAAGTACCTTAACAGGACTAAGGAAACGTTCCTAGTGTATGGAGGTGATGAAGAGCACATTGTAAGAGGTTACACTGATGCAAGCTTCATGACTGATCCAGACGACTACAAATCTCAACCGGGCTATATTTTCACACTCAATGGTGGTGTTGTTATGGCCCTAGAATAATTGCATGTGATTGGTTGCATTAGTGAGCATCATACATCATATTTAAGTTTCAGAAACTTGAATTGAGGAAATCTGAAACCTCAGAAATTTTAACAAAAAGGGCAAAGAACCCTAAAATTTCATTCAATGAACCCAAAATGCCCTTCATTAATGTTTGATAATTTTGGAAAGGATTTTGATCTGAACCAAAAAGAGTGAACATTTTTAAAGAATATTTTGGGCACTGTATTTAAATCTTTATTGTATTTGAGTTTGGATTTATATTCATAATATATAGAATATATTTTCAATTAATTCTGAAATATTTTATGTGCATTTGGAAAAGTCCATTTAGCAACATAAAAATATTCAAAGGGTTTTGGCACTGTTTTGATTCTGTTTTGAAATTGAAACAATGGCAAATGAATAAAAACAGAAACAAAAGAAGAGTAAAAAGAAGAGAGAAAGCTTACCTATATCGGCCCATCAGGAGAGAAGCCAGGCCCAGCCCACCTCCTCCTCCTGTCGTCTTCCTCCTCTGGACAAAAGGACAGGGGCGCGTGGCCGTCGTGCGCGCACGCTCTCCGCCACCTCCTGCTTCCCGCTCCATGTCGACGACGTGGATAGACTCACGAGAGTCGTCCAGATCGAGCCGGCCTCCTCTCACTTCCCCCCTCACTCTCCCTCGCCTTCCTCCGCCATGGCCGTAGCGCCCGTAGCCGCGCTGTCATGAACCCCGAGGCCATAGCCTCCCCTATGCCCCCTCGACGTATCCCCGAGCTCCGCTTCAACGCCATCCTTCTCCACGCCGAAGATCGCGACCCCGGGAGCCCTACATAGCTGTCACCGTCGCTGTTTCCATCGCTGGCCACCGAAGCTCTCCAAGGTCGATTCGCTGCAAGCAGGCCTTCCCCGAGCCAACCAACCAGCTAATGCGCCTCCCTGTGAGCTCCGCTCCGTTTTTCCCCTTACCTCCTCGTCACGCGCATTCCCTAGCTAGCTCGTCCACCATGCCGAGCTCCGGCCACCTCCATGGGCCATGATCACCATGCTCACGAGCTGCTCCGCTCGAAGCAGCAGCACCGGAGTGTTTGATACGTCTCCAACATATCTATAATTTTTGATTGTTTCGTGCTATTATATTATCAATCTTTGATACTTTTTATGCAATTTATTGGGAACTAACCTATTAACACAGTGCCCAGTGCCAGTTCCTATTTTCTACATGTTTTTTGTTTTTTAGAAAATCAAAACCAAATGAAGTCCAAACACGCTGAAACTTTACGGTGATTTTTTCTGGACCAGAAGGGACCCTAGAAGGTTCGGGAGGAGGCCAGAAGCCTTACGGGACAGCCACGAGCTCATAGGGCATGCCTAGGGGGGTAGGCGCGCCCCTTGAGCTCGTGACTCCCACGCAACTCCATTTGACCTAATTCCACCTCTATAAATTCCCGAATATTCCAAAACCAATAGAGAGCCACCCAAAATAACTTTTCTGCCACCACAAGCCTCTGTTCTTCTGCGATCCCATCTGGAGGCCTTTTTCGGTAATCTGCCAGAGGGGGAATCGATCACGGATGGCCTCTACATCAACCTTGCTGCCCTAACGATGATGTGTGAGTAGTCTACCATAGACCTACGGGTCCATAGTTATTAGCTAGATGGCTTCTTCTTTCTCTCCGATCTTCAATACAATGTTCTCCTTGATCTCCTCGGAGAACTATCTGATGTAATCTTCTTTTACGGTGTGTTTGTTGGGATTCGATGAATTGTGGGTTTATGATCAGATTATTCATTGAAAGTAATTGAGTCTTTTCTGAACTTTATTATGCATGATTGTTATAGCTTTGTATTTCTCTTCGATGTATCTGTTTGGTTTGGCCAACTAGATTGATTTATCTTTAGAGGGAGAGGTGCTTTGTAGTGGGTTCAATCTTGCGGTGTCCTCACCTCGTGATAGAAGGGGTAGCCAGGCACGTATTTGTATTGTTGCCACTAAGGGTAAAATGACAGGGTTCAATCATATTGCTTGGTTTTATTCTGTCTACATTATGTCATCATACCTCATGCATTACTTTGTTTGTCATGAACTTAATACGAAGAGAGGCAAGCATAGAAGCGCTCTTGAAGTGGAGTAATAGTAGTAGATGCCGAATCATTTTGGTCTACTTGTCAAGGACGTAATGCCTATATACATGATCATTGCCATGAATAACATCATAATTATGCGCTATTCTATCAATTGCCAACAGTATTTTGTCTACCCATCATATGCTATTCTTACGAGAGAGAAGCCTCTAGTGAAAACTATGGCCTCCGGGTCTACTTTTTATCATATTGCTAAAACCTTTTTTACCTTGCTGCAATTTTACTTCTTGTATTTTACTTTGCAGTTTACCTATCTACCATTATCAGATTTAATCCTTGCAAGTAAGGAGTTCAAGGGGATTGAAAACCCTCTTGCCCGCGTTGGGTGCAAGTATTTGCTCTTGTGTGTGTAGGTGCTGTTGACGAGGCATTTGTGTGATTCTCCTATTAGTTCGATAACCTTGGTTCTCACTGAGGGAAATACTTATCGCTACTATATTGCTCCACCCTTCCTCTTCAGGGAAAGTCCCAACGCAGCATACAAGTAGCAGAAAGAATTTCTGGAGCCATTGCCGGGGACACATCATCAAATACCTACAAGGTTCCTTCACACAAATTATCATTTACTTGCTCTACTTTATTTTCCTTTAATTAGTTTTATTAGTCTCGTTATAAAAAAAATCAAAAAACACAAAAATAATTTATTTTGCTAGTTTGCTTTCTTGCTTGCTCTGCCACTATGTCTCAAGAAAACACTAAGCTGTGTGACTTCTCAAATACTAATAACAATAATTTTATTAGTACTCCAATTGCTCCTCCCTCCTCTAGTGTTGATTCATATGATATTAATGCTACATTGCTAAATCTTATCATGAAAGAACAATTTGTTGGAAACCCTAATGAAGATGTTGCATCCCATCTTAATACCTTCGTTGAATTATGTGATATGCAAAACAAAAGATGTGGATAATGATATTGTTAAGTTGAAATTATTTCCTTCCTCGCTAAGAGACCGTGCTAAAACTTGGTTTTCATCCTTACCTCGCAATAGTATTGATTCATGGGATAGGTGTAAGGATGCTTTTATTGCCAAGTATTTTCCTCCCGCTAAGGTTATTTCTCTTAGAAATAAAATTATGAACTTTAAGCAACTTGAGCAAGAACATGTTGCACAAGCGTGGGAGACAATGAAATTAATGATTAAAAACTGTCCCACTCATGGATTAAGCTTATGGATGATAATACAAAACTTTTATGCAGGACTTAACTTTGTGTCGAGAAATCTTCTAGACTCTGCTGCAGGTGGTTCCTTCATGGGAATTACATTAGGAGAGGCCACAAAGCTTCTCGATAATATGATGACAAATTATTCTCAATTGCACACCGAACGAGCTCCAACTAGTAAGAAGGTAAACTCTGTCGAAGAAGTTGCTACTTTGAGTGATAAAATGGATGCTCTTATGACTATGCTTGCTAGTAAAAATGCTCATGTTGATTCTAATGATGTGCCACTATCTACTTTGATTGAGCAAAATAATGATGCTATTGATGTGAACTTTATCGCTAGAAATAAGTTCAATAACAATGCTTATAGGGGGAATTTTAATCCTGGACCGTATCTCGGTAATCCCTCTAGTAATTATGGTAATTCATATAATAATAATAATAATAGGATACCTACTGAACTTGAGAACAACATTAAAGAATTTATTATTTGTCAAAAAGCTTTTAATGCCATGGTAGAAGAAAAACTATATAAAGTTGATGATATGGCTAGAAATATGGATAGTATTGCTCATGATGTGGAACTCTCAAAATTAAAATTTTGCCACATAAAAATGTTGTTACTAAATCTCTAAAGTCTATTCAAGTCTCCATGAATGAAAGTAGAGAAAGAATCACTAGGATAAGGGTTAAGCGAGAATTCCTAGAAAAAGCGATTCCACTTGGTTTTTATCATAACCATGATGAAGATATTAAATTGATTGGTGTTTCACCTATTGAATCTTTGTTTAGTAATATAAAACTTGATAAAAAGGGACTGGAGATGAGTCAACATTAGCTAGAAGGTGTCCCAATTGTTCGGAGGGTGATGATCTTAATGATAACAACAAGAAAAGTGGGTTTGAAGAGGTCAAAACTTTAAATAGTGATATGCCCACTACTTTGGATTACAAGGACTTTAATTATGATAATTGCTCTATGATTGAATGTATCTCCTTCTTACAATACATGATTAACCCACCTAATACTTACGAACAAAATAAAGCTTTTACTCAACATATTGTCGAAGCTATGATCAAAGCTCATGAAGAAAAGCTAGAATTAGAAGTATCAATACCTAGAAAATTACAATATGAATGGGAACCTTCTATTAAAGTAAAGATTAAAGATTATGAATGCAATGCTTTGTGTGATCTAGGTGCTAGCGTCTCTACTAAACCAAAATCTTTATGTGACGTGCTAGGTCTCATCGATATGAATGAATGTTCCCTCAACTTGCATTTAGCGGATTCAACTATTAAGAAACCATTGTTTAGAATTAATGACATACTACTTATATAAGAAAATCGAAATTATGTGCCCGTGGATTTCATTGTGCTAGATATTGAATGCAATCCGTCTTGTCCTATAATACATGGTAGGCCTTTCCTACGAACCATAGGTGCTATTATTTATATGAAAGACAAAAATATAAGGTTCCAATTTCAATTAAATAAAGGGACAGAACACTTCCCAAGGAAGAGAATTAAACCACCATATGAATATATTATGAGGTACACCTATGGAATTAATTTTAAGGATGACAATACTTGAAACAATGCATTATGCCTAGCTAGGGGCATAAAACAATAGCGCTTGTTGGGAGGCAACCCAATAGTTATATTAAATTTTTTGCTTTTACTTTCTGTTTTGTGTGATGACATAATTATTGCTACTATAATGATTGTGTTTTTATATTTTAATTAGTGTTTGGGCCAAGTAAATCCTTTGGGATGATTTCGATGATAGTTGATTTGATTCTGTGAAAAAATAGAAACTTTTGTGCCCAGTACAGAAAATACTATAATTTACTGGAACATGCTTTTGATCTGAAATTTTTACACGTCATTGATATACAAATTGTCTACGTTGTCCTAATGTTTAAGAATTTTTTGACTTACATAATTATGATTTGTATTCAGATCATTACAGACTGTTCTATTTTTGACAGATTCTGTTTTTTATATTGCGTAGTGTGCTTATTTTAATGATGCTATGGATTATATCGGGGGGTATAAGTCATGGAAGAGTTATAATACAGTAGGTATTATGCAAGAATAATTATGAATGAGTTTGCAACAGTACCTAAAGTTTATGGTTTGTCTATTATACTAATGGATCTCATGAGGTTTCTGTTGAGTTTTGTGTGCTGAAGTTTTGAAGATTTGGGTGAGATCATGATGAATGAAGGAATAAGGAGAGGCAAGAACCTAAGCTTGGGGATTCCCAAGGCACCCCAAGGTAATATTCAAGGAAGAACCAAGCGTCTAAGATTGGGGATGCCCCGGATGGCATCCCCTCTTTCGTCCATAATTCATCAGCATGTTACTTGGAGCTATATTTTTATTCATCACATGATATGAGTTTTACTTGGAGAGTCTTGTGCCATAGTTTTATTTTGTTTGCTTGTTAGTTTGCCACAATCATTGTTTGCTGGACACACCTTTTTGAGAGAGACACACATTGATCATAATTTGTTAGAATACTCTATGTGCTTCACTTATATCTTTTGAGCTAGGTAGTTGCTCTTATGCTTCACTTATATTTGTTAGAGCACGGCGGTGGTTATATTTTATAGAAATGATTGCACTCTCATGCTTCACTTAAATCTTTTTGAAAGTCTTGAATAGAAAGTGGTAATGAGTATGGGTTATAAGACTAGTCGGAAAAGGATAGGTATTTAAGAGTGATATAATAAAAACTTTCATGTAGATCACTAAATATGAAACGTGTGATTTGATTATATTGATGTAATAATATGAAAGGGTATTGGTCCATGATCATTGGTTAGTAGAAATATCGATATTTAAAGCTTGCTATTAACTACTCATTTAAGTGTCCAACATGGCTTGACGGGGATGCGTGAGCATTTTTATGTCTGATTGAAATCCTATGTGCTGTTTGAATTGGAGGCACGCGATGGTTAACTCCTACCAACCTCCTCCCTAGGGGCATGCGAGTAGTACTTTGCTTCGAGGGCTAATAAAACTTTGACAATAAGTTTATGAGTTCTTTATGACTAATGTGAGTTCATGGACAAGTATGCACTCCCACCTTTCCGCATATTGCTAGCCTCTTCGGTACCGTGCATTGCCCTTTCTCACCTCGAGAGTTGGTGCAAACTTCGCCGGTGCATCCAAACCCCGTGATATGATACGCTCTATCACACAAAAGCCTCCTTATATCTTCCTCAAAACAGCCACCATACCTACCTATCATCGCATTTCCATAGCCATTCCGACAAATATTGCCATGCAACTTCCACCGTTCCATCCTATGACATGTGTGTTCATCATCATATTGCTTTGCATGATCATATAGAGCTGAGATGATATTTGTGGCAAAACCACCGTTCATCATTGTAATACATGTTACGCTAGATCATTGCACATCCTGGTACACTGCCAGAGGCATTCATATAGAGTTATATTATTCTAGTTATTGATTTGTAATATCGAGTTGTAAGTAAATAAAAGTGTGATGATCATCTTTATTAGAGCATTGTCCCAGTGAGGAAAAGAATGATGGAGACTAATGAGTCCTTGCAAAAGCGGGGATGAGGTTCATGATATGGTTCTAAAAAAAGAAAGAAAGAAAAAAGGGAAAAAAGGAAAAAGAAAAGAAAAATGAGAGATAAAGAGAGAAGGGGCAATGCTACTATCCTTTTACCACACTTGTGCTTCAAAGTAGCACCATGTTCTTCAGATAGAGAGTCTCCTGAGTTATCACTTTCATATACTAGTGGGAAATTTTGATTACAGAACTTGGCATGTATATTCCAATGATGGGCTTCCTCAAATGCTCGAGGTCTTCGTGAGCAAGCAAGTTGGATGCACACCCACTTAGTTTTATTTGAGCTTTCGTACACTTATAGCTCTAGTGCATCCATTGCATGGCAATCCCTACTCCTCGCATTGATATCGATTGATGGGCATCTCCATTGCCTATTGATCCGTCGAGTTGATTGATAACCCACAAGTATAGGGGATCATTTGTAGCCTTTTTTTGATAAGTAAGAGTGTCGAACCCAATGAGGAGCTAAAGGTAGAATTTATATTCTCTTCAAGTTCTATCGACCACGTATACAACTCTACGCGCACCAACGTTTGCTTTACCCTGAAACAAGTAATAAACTACTTTGTAGGTGTAATAGGATAAGTTTGCTAGATAATAAAGATCGTGTAAATAAAAGTTAGGGGCTGTTTAGATAAAGAAACAATTAAGTTAGTTTGTTTTAGTAGAGAGCTTTTTGTAACACAAGAGAAGGATTTGTCCATAGGCAATTGATAACAAGATCGGTAATCATTATTGCAATTTTATATGAGGGAGAGGCATGAGCTAACATACTTTCCGTACTTGGATCATATGCACTTATGATTGGAACTCTAGCAAGCATCCGCAATTACTAAAGATCATTAAGGTAAAACCCAACCATAGCATTAAGTAACAAGTCCCCTTTACTCCCATACGCAACAACCCCCTTACTCGGGTTTATGTTTTCGTCACTCTCGCAACCCACTATAAGCGAATCATGAACATATTACAAAACCCTACAGCGGTAATACCGCACGTGTGCGCGGCATGGAGGGCACTATAGGACAACACCAAAATAAAACATACAACTCAAACCAATCACAATGATCAATCAACCCATAGGACAAAACAAATCTACTCAAACATCATGGGATGGCAACACATCATTGGATAATAATATGTGGCATGAAGCACCATGTTCAAGTAGAGATTACAGTGGGAAAAGGACGGTTACACTACTGCATAGATGGGAAGAAACTTGATGGTTCCCCTGGCGGCACTCCGGCACCACCGGGAGAGAGGGGTTGAGGGCCCCTCTCCTTCTTCTTCTTCCTTGGCCTCCCCCCTAGATGGGAGGAGGGTTTCCCCTCTGGTTCTTGGCCACCATGCCTCCCGGAGGGTAGGAGCCCTCCGAGATTGGATCTCTCTCTCTCTGTTTCTCTTCTGTTTCTGCCTTCTATTTTCTTGCCCTTCACCGTTTCTTAAATTCTCGAAGATCCGTAACTCCGATTGGGCTGAAATTTTAACACAATTTTTATCCGGATATTAGCTTCCTTGCGGCTGAAGGATACCCCCTACTGACCTTTGAGGGAGTCACAAGTGCAGGGGGCGTGCCTACCCCCCTAGGGCGTGCCCTGTGAGCTCGTCGCTCCTGTGGGCCACCCCTTCTGTTGATTCTTGTGCCCAAAAATCACATATATTCCAAAAAAATCTTCACAAAATTTTATCATGTTTGGACTTTGTTTGATACGGATTTTCTGTGAAACAAAAAAATGCAAAAAACTGGAACTGGCACTGGGCACTGGATCAATATGTTAGTCCAAGAAAATCATATAAATTTTTGCCAAAAGTATGTAAAAGTTGTAAAATATTGGCATGAAACAATAAAAAATTATAGATACGACGAAGATGTATCAGCATCCCCAAGCTTAATTCCTACTCGTCCTTGAGTAGGTAAATGATAAAAAGATAATTTTTGATGTGGAATGCTACCTAGCATAATCTTGATCATGTAATCTAATCATGGCATGAATATTAAGATACGAGTGATTCAGGGAATAGTCTATCAATTTGATATCAAAACAATAATATGAAACATGCATGTATTTCATCATTGCCTTTCATAATAATGGAGCTAAAGGAAACAACCTCTATACACTTAGTTGAGGTAAACATGACACGCTCGTTCTTCCCTGCATAGATATATCAAATCAAGAGTACCCCTATGCCAAACCAAGCAATTGTATCATACTTTTTCACGCGCTTCAGCATTTTCAACTTCACTCAATACATGAGCTCGAGCCATGGACTTAGCACTTTTGGTGGAATAGAGAATGATGGTCGGGGTTCAAGAGAAGACAAAAATAGAGAAAGTCTCACATCAACTCGATGGATTGTTAGGCAATGGAGACACCTTTCAATCGATATCAATGCGAGGAGTAGGGATTGCCATGCAACGGATGCACTAGAGCTATAAGTGTATGAAAGCTCACTACTGAAACTAAGTGGGTGCGCATCCAACTTGCTTGCTCATGAAGACCTCGGGCATTTAAGGAAGCCTGTCATCGGAATAAACAAGCCAAGTTCTATAATGTAAAAATTCCCACTAGTATATGAAAGTGACAAATCATGGAGACTCTCTATATGAAGAACATGGTGCTACTTTGAAGCACAAGTGTGGTAAAAGGATAGTAGTGTGCCCCCTCTCTCTTTTTCTCTCATTTTTTTAGTTTTTTTTCTCTTTTTTTTGGTGGGCACTTTTTGGACTTTTTTCCTTTTCTTTTTATATCCTCACAGGTAGGGGCAACACTCTAGAAGGCATCACACTTTTATTTACTTACAACTCGATAAAATGAAAGAATATGACTCTGTATGAATGCCTCCGGCAGTGTACCAGGATGTGCAACGATCTAGCATAACATGTATTACAATGATGAATGGTGGTTTTGCCACAAATATCATCTCAGCTCTATATGATCATGCAAAGCAATATGATGATGAACACACATGTCATAGGACGGAACGGTGGAAGTTGCATGGCAATATATCTTGGAATGGCTATGGAAATGCCATGATAGGTAGGTATGGTGGCTGTTTTGAGGAAAATATAAGGAGGCTTATGTGTGATAGAGCGTATCATATCACGGGGTTTGGATGCACTGGCGAAGTTTGCACCAACTCTTGAGGTGAGAAAGGGCAATGCACGATACCAAAGAGGCTAGCAATATGCGGAAAGGTGGGAGTGCGTACCTGTCCATGAACTCACATTAGTCATAAAGAACTCCTATACTTATTGTGAAAGTTTTATTAGCCCTCGAAGCAAAGTACTGCTCGCATGCCTCTAGGGAGGAGGTTGGTAGGAGTTAACCATCGCGTGCCTCTGATTCAAACAGCACATAGGATTTCAATCAGACATAAAAATGCTCACGCATCCCCGTCTTGCCATGTTGGACACTTAAATGAGTAGTTAACAAAAATATTTAAATATCGATGCACCGGCGAAGTTTGCACCAATTCTCGAGGTGAGAACGGGCAATGCATGGTACCAAAGAGGCTAGCAAAATATGGATAGGTGGGAGTGCTTAAGTCCACAAACTCACATTAGTCATAACGAACTCATATACTTATTATGAAAATTGAAAAGCCCTAAAGCAAAGTATTACTAGCATGCCCCTACGGAGGAGGTTGGGAGGAGTTAACCATCGCGCGCCCCCGATTTAGACAACACAAAGGATCAATCAATGATAAAATATGCTCTAACCTCACCGCTAATGTCAGCGGCCTCCACTCTACACGTGTGAGGATTTACATGCGTAAAGACTTAGTTCCCTTAACAACATTATTAATAATCAACTTTAATTCTTTTACTAGCATGCCCAAATATTGCCACCTCAATATCGTAAAACTATTGCAAGGAATCAAACATATCATATTCAGTGATCTACAAGTTTTATGTAGGATTTTATGACTAACCATGTGAATGACCAATTCCTATTAATTCTCTAAGCAGATACTCCCTCCATCCGAAAAAAGTTGTCCTTACAGACATTTTATGAAAAACCCCTCCCCTTTTCTCTGACAAGCCAGGCAACCCATCGCTCCTGCTCTGTTGCCTCGCCGCGCGCCGGCTGCCTGATCCGTCACCTCTCTGCCTGCTCCGTCGCCTTGCTGCCTGCTCCGTCGCCTGGCCACGCGCTTGCCGCCTTCTCCCCCTCATCTCGCCACTTCTATTCACCCACACGAGGAGATCAAGAGGGAAGGGTTCCCATTTTCTGCAAATCCCGTGACTTGTGGCTCTGACGGCGGCTCCCATGTCCTTGAGGGTGTTGGGGCTCGATCTGGAGGCGCAGGTCCTTAGGCTTCTCATCCTCAAGCTCCTCATCGACCAGCTCCTCCCCTAGACCACGGCGTGTTGCTGTGGAAGTCAACGGCGTGGGGAAGATGAAGACTTGCCCTGTGCTCGAGCACCCTGGGCCGATGTGGTTCGCCGGGGACCTTCACCGCGCTCATAGGCCTCGTCTTCAAGGAAGGTAATTGTGTAGTTCCTGTCTCTGCTTATGACTGAACTCTGGAATAGATTGGTTCATCTTACTATCCTTGTACTGATTGTGTGAGCTGATTTCATCGATGGCAGGGATCTTTGTAGTGTTCACTGGATAGTTTCTGATCGATTAGTCCTTTGGCTTGCACTGAAATGACTGAACAATTTAGTTTGTGAAATGTGTCTGACAAAAAAAATGCACTCTCACTCATAGGTCTCTGCTATGGAAAATTGGAAGCAGGTATCTTGACCTTTGTTATCCCCATACTTCTTCTCGGACACCTGATAAATTAGATTTCTGAGATTTAGCAGTACAATCTGTTAATGATTCATCTCAAGTATGTGTAGGTGAGCTGATTTTGTTCTTGTCCTCTTGGTTTGTGCAGCGCAGGTCCTCTGCGTTTGTGCAGTAGCTGTTGATTTCAGTCTGGTGCAGAGCTCAACTGCCAGTTTGTGCTTTGGTGCAGTTGATTTCAATCTCTTGGTAAGCAAGTGAGTTGATTTCAGTGCAGAGCATAATGCCATTTCCAAGGAACATTGTTACTCCTGCTTGCTTGATTTTTAGTTCAGTGCAAATGCCTGGTAAATCTACAGATTAAGCATAATGCCATTTCCAAAGAACATTGTTACTCTTGTTCTTTTTTGCCTAGCAATGGATGTTCTTTTGGACATGTGTTAGCAACAGTAAACTGCTTACAAATGTGACCTTTCTAAACAAAATTCAGAGATAAAAATGCTCTGTTCCTAATGTTAGAATAATCTGAAATGCATGCTCTTTTCCTGACATTTTTAATAGCGACAAAACTGTAAAACATAGCATGTTTCCTAGCATTCAAAAAAGCCATAAAATAGAAGAAGAAGAAGAAGAAGAAGAAGAAGAAGAAGAAGAAGAAGAAGAAGAAGAAGAAGAAGAATGAAGAAGAAGAATGAGAAGGAGAAGAAGGAGAAGAAGAAGAGAGAAGAAGAATGAAGAAAAAGAAGAAGCGGAAGAATGAAGAAGAAGAAGAAGAATCTAATCAAGACAGTACTCCTTATAATGCTTTAGATTCTTCTTCTTACTCCTTGTAATGACCCTGTACATGTGAACATAGAGGGAGTATTTATTGAAGATACTATTTCTCTCAACTAGAGTTTTGCCTTTACATCTTATCATAAGATTCAAATAAATTCAAATAAATCCAAATAATCCAAATAAATTCAAATAAATCCAAATAATTTGAAATAAATCTAAATAATTCAAATAAATCTAAATAAACTAAATAATTCAAATAAATCCAACTAATTCACATGACATACTTCAATCTTTTCTCATTGAACATGACATATTACATACACATGACACATTACATACACAAGACATACACATGACATACTCTATCCTTTCTTTTCCTTTCCCTATATACTCCTTTCCCTTTCCTTTTCCTGAGCTCTATTCCCCTTGTTCTGTAATTGCCATCGTGTCAGCAATTAGCTCAGCACTGCAATATACACCGGTTATTTCCTCTCCACCATTCTGTAGACGGTCCTTGTGCAGATGCGACATCTTGTAGGTATTTCCTCCTTGATCTTTCATGACTTCAACCATTACTGCTTGTAGTGTGATAAAGCTTTTGAACAACTTATGTGCATCATAATTCTCAAACTCCTCCTCTACAGCCTATACCAACTCCTGGATATTCATAGGTGCTCTGTAGTCGGTTAGGGCTTGGAGGGAGCAGTGAAAACAAAGGTCTAAAACATTGTGCTCGGGGCTGTTAGGCGGTTGCTGTAACAGTCGAATGTCTAGATCCATTTGTTGCATAGCTTCCAGAAAACCTGCATCATTAGGTAGGACATGCGGTCTCGCATTATCTTGTTGGATGAAAATTGTTGTGCCCACGTCTTCGTCGGGCCACTTGTCTTGTATTGCCGCGATAACTTTATTGATCAGGTAATCTCTGCAGACGGGTCTGGTTACTTTCACTGGTTTCATCTCTATCATTCCTCGATCTCTATTTTAGCTGGTTCTTTGTGCCTCAGTCTCTACCACGAACGCCCAGATGCCAATCTTTCCATCGAATGTCAGTTCCCCATCATCATTGTAGCGAGGCTTGGCCACATCGGTTAAGAACATTACCTTGCCAATGCTGTGTGAATGTGGTTAGTACCATTATGAAAAAAGATGAATGGGTGCCATGTCTGGCTGCCATGGTAGCCATTTCTAGGAAGGATGCCATGGCAAAGTTAGAAGCTTGCATTTACTTATGCAATACACTATTCACTACAAATGCTGCAAAAATTTTATGTTTCAGAGAAGTTTACAATTTTTGTGGCCTCTTGATACATTTTTTTATCAAGAACTGTCAATTTTACATCCATTTAACTCCAGTGATGGTTGAACAGGAGCAGCAGTAGCACAAGGAGCAACTCCTTATAGTACAATTTTGGAGTACTCTTGTTGACAATAGGAGTACTACAGTTCTGAAACTTTAGACTTGCTTTCTACTGAATGCATCCATGATCATGCATTATGCATCTACTGAATGCATCAAGAATCAATCACTGATTAGCAGCAGTTCTCATCACCATGCTAAGACAAGCCAGATGCTCTATTTTTAATTAACAATAATCCATGATCAGCAATAGTTAATAGCAGTCCATGATTTTGTTCACAATGATCAGCAACAGTTAACAACTGAATGTACTCCTATTGTATTGGCATTGTCATGATTTAGTTAACAGTAAATCAACTTCATTAATTTTCAGATACAGTACTCTGATGGAACAGCAAAGATTTCACAAAGAACATCAAAGATTTCGCAAAGTACAGTGCTTACATATGTGTGCTGATACTGCAATTGACACTGTGAATTAATCTGCAATTGACACAAGTTCAGATCAATCAACCACAATCAGTCCATTTTTCAGGAAAAGTACCTGCAGCCAACAGCAGTAGCAGAGGCAGTCGCTGACAGCAGCAGCAGATGCAGTCACCAACAGCAGCAGCAGGTCCCGCCACTGGGGAAGACACGCGTGGCCCTGCCTGCCGAAGTCAACAAGAGGGGAGCGGCGACTGGGGTTGTCGCAGGCGCGAGGAACTGGCCAGGGACACGAGCAGGGCGATGAAGAGGAGGTGCCCGTCGAGGTGGTCACCTTGGAGGAGCAGCCGTGATCGAGGTCGGGCTCCTCGATGACGCAGGCAGCGCTGGAGCTGGAGGCGACGCTACTGCCCCACTCGCCGGCCGTGCTCGAGCCCCTCGATCTCCTCCCTCTTCTGGGACATAGCCGTGCTACTCCCGTCCCTGGATGCGGCCGTCCTCCTCGGCGATCTCGTGGCCGGCGACGGCGGCGAAGTCCGCGGGCATGTCAGCGGTGCGGAGGGAGAGCGCGGCCAGGGCCTCACTGGCAGGGGCCGGAGGGGGGTTGGATCGGGCAACAGAGGAAGGATGAAGAAGCTGAGGGGGGCTGATTTGCAACAGTTTAAAAGGTAGAATGGTTTTTTTTTTTGCAAAATTAGAGTTGAACTAACACGTGGATAAGTTTTCTCAGACGGAGGGAGTATAACTGAAGCATGAGAGTTTAATTCTTTCTACAAAAGACCCTAACAAAGCTTTACCAAATATAAGTGAAGCAAAAGAGCATTCTACAAATAATGGTCTTCCAAATGTAAAGAGACAAGCATCCAAACTTCAAATGATATAAGTGAAGCACCTGAAGCATTCTATAAAGCCATACTCAAGAGATATAAGTGAAGTGAAGGGAGCATTCTATAAATCAACCAAGGACTATCTTATATCAGCATGGTGGATAAAATAAAAGAAAAAATAAACACAATAGATGCTCCAAGAATTTACGCATATCATGTGAACAAAACAAAAACCGAGACATACCAATAATTGTCGAGAAAGAAAGATGGGATGCCTTCCGGGGCATCCCCAAGCTTAGACGCTTGAGTCTCCTTGAATATTTACTTGGGGTGCCTTGGGCATCCCCAAGCTTGAACTCTTGCCTCTCCTTATTCTTCTCATATCGATACCTCCTCGATCTTCGAACACTTCATCCACACAAAACTTAACCGAACTTTTTATTAGAGGGGTTAGTACATATAACATCAAATCCCATCATGTCTGGCTGTAACATTATTGTATAATTATAATCAAACATTACCCACTATATGCTATCACAATTCTATGCCTCCCAAATCAATGGGGCTCAACAAGATTTCAAACATAAGTAGATAAAGAAATTATAACAGCAATTTGTGAAAACAAGACAGTCTGTAAAGATGTAGATGGGAAATATACTTATGTAACTCTGAAAATTCTGAAACATTAGGACATAATAAACAATTTTCATATCAGTACTGTGTAATTTTTTTAGAATTTTTGCATGTTCCAGTAAAATATCTTAATTCAAACACTACAGCAAAAGTTTCTGTTTTTACACAAGACACACCAAAGAAGCAATTTAAACACCCTAAAGGTAAATCTTGGCACATTATTTGTATAATACGATGGATTTGTACAAGGGGATAATTATTTTTGTTGAAAAGTTTCTGTAATTCAAGATTCACAAAGTTTCCATGGGAATGAACAAAAATTCAAGGCATGCCCCACTTCCACGTTGCTCATCTGTCTCACTTTCACTTTTCTTTTTGAAAAAAATTTAGGTTCCCCTCTAAATTTTTTTGTTTTTAAACTTTTTAAAAGCACACAATAGAATAAAATGACTCTCTAAAACTTCTGGGTTGTCTCCCAGGCAGCGCTTTCATTAAAGCCATTAAGCTAGGCATAAAGTGCTCAAGTAATTGATCCACATAGATCCCAAGGTATATCAAAGACAATTTTAATTAACAATGATTTATAATTTAGTAGTGAGCACAAAGCAACATATATCACATAACAATGTAGTCTAACTCTCTTCCTATGCATCGGCATGTCATAAAAGAACAATTCATGCACACATAATAAAGGCCGATACATAGCATAAGCAGTTTCTTGCAATTTTATCGTATTGGAAACATAGAGAGGTGGAGATGTAGTTCCTCTTTCATAATAATTGCAGGTAGGAGCAGCAAGCACATGCATATCATATCCATCAAAATCATCATGTGTTATGGAAAAACGCAACCCATCAATATAATCCTTAATAAGTGCAAACTTCTCTAGTTGGGAGCATTCAAAAAGATAATAGGACTATCATGTGTGGGTGCAATAGCAACAATTTCATGTTTAACATAAGGAATTATAGCAAGTTCATCTCCGTAAGCATCATTCATATTGGCATCTTGGCCACAAGCATAGCAAGCATCAATTTCATCAAAAAGGGATATTTCGAACGAATCCAAGGGATCATGGCAATCATCCTTCAGTACACATGAAGGGGAATTAAACAATGTATGAGTTGAAGAGTTACTCTCAATAGAAGGTGGGCATGGGTAGCTAATCCGCTCTTCCTCCTTTTGTTCTTCACTCTCCTCCTCATCTTTTACATCTAATGAGCTCATAGTTTCATCAATTTCTTCTTCCATAGGAGCCTGCAAACCGTTAGACTCTTCCAGGGCAACAGATATTCTCTCAATAAATTCATTAACATAAGCATTAGAAGCATAGTTTTCATAGCAATATTTAAGTATGGCAAAAATTTTAGATTTGTAAAGAGTAATATCCTACTTTTCAATCCAAGAAGCAATTTCATAGGCACCCTTAAAAGTGACAAATTCTTCAATATGTTCAATATCATAATAACTATAAACACCCTTGGCATAAGAAGATAGGACTTCATTATCATTAAACTCACATAGGTAGGGAAGGTGTTTTTTAGGGTCCTTTCTAGAGCAGCAAGTAAAATCATAATATTCGCATAAGTTCCAAGAATAGCATTTCAAACAATTTATTTGATCCCATAAGAGTTTCCCTTTTTGAGACAAGCGGTGACGCAGAAAATAAGCATGCTCATCTAATGATTTTCCCTCAACTAAGCTAGTTGGGTTTTCAACACGAGCACAAATGGATCGAAGATGATCCAACTAAAAAGCTTCAGCAGAACGGTAGAATTTGGGTTGTTCCTCAACCACTAGGTTAGCAATTACAACTAATTTTTTTAGTGTTTTGCGCTTCCTACCCATAACTAAAGATAGAAAACAACTTAGAACAGCAAATAAAAACTACTTAGTGATAAATCCAACAAGCGCACACGAGAATATTCACCCCACGCTATTGCTCCCCGGCAACGGCACCAGAAAAAGGTCTTGATAACCCACACGTATAGGGGATCATTTGTAGCCTTTTTTGATAAGTAAGAGTGTCGAACCCAACGAGGAGCTAAAGGTAGAATTTATATTCTCTTCAAGTTCTATCGACCACCGATACAACTCTACGCACACCAACGTTTGCTTTACATAGAAACAAGTAATAAACTACTTTATAGGTGTAATAGGATAAGTTTGCAAGGTAATAAATAATGTGTAAATAAAAGTTAGGGGCTGTTTAGATAAAGAAACAATTAAGTTAGTTGTTTTAGTAGAGAGCTGTTTGTAATACAAGAGAAGGATTTGTCCATAGGCAATTGATAACAAGATCGGTAATCATTATTGCAATTTTATATGAGGGAGAGGCATGAGCTAACATACTTTCCGTACTTGGATCATATGCACTTATGATTGGAACTCTAGCAAGCATCCGCAACTACTAAAGATCACTAAGGTAAAACCCAACCATAGCATTAAATAACAAGTCCTCTTTACTCCCATATGCAACAACCCCTTACTCGGGTTTAAGTTTCCGTCACTCTCGCAACCCACTATAAGCGAATCATGAACGTATTGCAAAACCCTACAGCGGTAATCCCCCATGGGTGCACGGCATGGAGGGCATGATAGGACAGCACCAAAATAAAGCATACAACTCAAACCAATCACAATGATCAATCAACCCATAGGACAAAACAAATCTACTCAAACATCATAGGGTGGCAACACATCATTGGATAATAATATGTGGCATAAAGCACCATGTTCAAGTAGAGATTACAGTGGGAAAAGGAGGTTACACCGCTACATAGAGGGGGAGAAACTTGGTGGTGACGGCGGCAAAGTTGTTGGTGAAGATTGCCATCACGATGGTTCCCCCGGCGGCACTCCGGCACCACTGGGAGAGAGGGGGAGAGGGCCCCCCTTCTTCTTCTTATTCCTTGGCCTTCCCCCTAGAGTTTCCCCTCTGGTTCTTGGCCGCCATGGCTCCCGGAGGGCAGGAGCCCTCCGAGATTGGATCTCTCTCTCTGTTTCTCTTCTGTTTCTGCCTCCTGTTTTCTGGCCCTTCACCGTTTCTTAAATTCTCGGAGATCCGTAACTCCGATTGGGCTAAAATTTTAGCATGATTTTTATCTGGATATTAGCTTCCTTGTGACCGAAGGATACCCCCAACTGAGCTTCGAGAGAGTCACAAGTGCAGGGGGCGCGCCTATCCCCTGGGCATGCCCTGTGAGATCGTCGCTCCTGTGGGCCACCCCTTCTATTGATTCTTGCGCCCAAAAATCACATATATTCCAAAAAAAATCTCCGTAAAATTTTATTGCGTTTGGACTTCGTTTGATATGGATTTTCTATGAAACAAAAAAATGCAAAAAACAGGAAGTGACACTGGGCACTGGATCATTATGTTAGTCCAAGAAAGTCATATAAATTGTTGCCAAAAGTATGTGAAAGTTGTAAAATATTGGCATGAAACAATCAAAAATTATAGATACGATGGAGACGTTTCATTGATGCGAGCCTTTCTTCCATTTTGACTTCTCCTATATATCTCTACCACCCATAGTGCTAAAGTCCATGTCTCACGCTCATGTATTGAGTGGAGTTGAAAATGCTGAAGTGCATTAAAATGTATGATCCAATTCCCTGGTTTGACACCGTGGTGCTCATGATTTATATTTATGTGGTGAAGGTGGAGTCATGCCATGCTTACATAATTCAATGATTTGGGATAACATTCATTGAGCATCATATATTTTGAAAAAGTAATGATTATATTCTTGTATTCATGGATATTATTATGATGATATCAATTACTTCATCATTTCTCAATATTTATACCATAAAAGATATTACATGATAAACATGCTAGGTAGCATTCAACATCAAAAATTCCATTTTTATCATTTACATACTCAAGGACGAGCAGGAATTAAGCATGGGGATGCTAATACGTCTGCAACGTATCTATAATGTTTTATTGTTTCATGCTATTACATTATCCATCTTAGATAATTTTTATGCAATTTCATGTCATTTTTTGGGAACTAACCTATTAACTTAGTGCCCAGTGCCAGTTACTATTTTTTGCATGTTTTTTACTTCAGAAAACCAATACCAAACGAAGTCCAAACACGATGAAAATTTATTGTGATTTTTTCTGGACCAGAAGGGACCCTAGAAGGTTCGGGAGGAGGCCAGAAGCCTTACGAGAGAGCCACGAGCTCACAGGGCGCGCCCCTGGGGGGTAGGCGCGCCCCATGAGCTCGTGACTCCCACGCAACTCCGTTTGACCTAATTCCACCTCTATAAATTCCCAAATATTACCAAACCAATAGAGAGCCACCCGAAACAACTTTTCCGTTGTCGCAAGCCTCTGTTCTTTCGCAATCCCATCTGGAGGCCTTTTCCGGTAATCTGCCGGAAGGGGAATCGATCATGGAGGGCCTCTACATCAACCTTGCTGCCCTTCTAATGATGTGTGAGTAGTCTACCACAGACCTACGGGTCCATAGTTATTAGCTAGATGGCTTCTTCTTTCTCTCCGATCTTCAATACGATGTTCTCCTTGATCTCCTTGGAGAATTATCCGATGTAATCTTGTTTTGCGGTGTGTTTGTTTGGATCCGGTGAATTGTGGGTTTATGATCAGATTATTCATTGAAAGTAATTGAGTCTTTTCTCAACTTTATTATGCATGATTGTTATAGCTTTGTATTTCTCTACGATGTATCTGTTTGGTTTGTCCAACTAGATTGATTTATCTTCAGCGGGAGAGGTGCTTTGTAGTGGGTTCAATCTTGCGGTGTCCTCACCTCGTGATAGAAGGGGTAGCGAGGCACGTATTTGTATTGTTGCCACTAAGGGTAAAATGACGGGGTTCAATCATATTGCTTAGTTTTATTCTATCTACATTATGTCATCATACCTCATGCATTACTTTGTTTGTCATGAACTTAATACGTAGAGAGGCAAGCATAGAAGCGCTCTCAAAATGGAATAATAGTAGTAAATGCAGAATCATTTCAGTCTAGTTGTCACAGACGTAATGCCTATATACATGATCATTGCCATGAATAACATCATAACTATGCGCTATTCTATCAATTGCCTAACAGTAATTTGTCTACCCACCGTATGCTATTCTTAAGAGAGAGAAGCCTCTAGTGAAAAAACTATGGCCCCCGGTTCTACTTTTATCATATTGCTAAAACCTTATTTACCTTGCTGCAATTTTACTTCTTTTATTTTAATTTGCAATCTACCAATCTACCATTATCAGATTTAATCCTTGCAAGTAACGAGTTCAAGGGGATTGACAACCATCTTGCCCGCGTTGGGTGCAAGTATTTGCTCTTGTGTGTAGGTGGTATTGACGAGGCGTTTGTGTGATTCTCCTATTGGTTCGATAACCTTGGTTCTCACTGAGGGAAATACTGATCGCTACTATATTGCTCCACACTTTCTCTTCGGGGAAAATCCCAACGTGGCTCACAAGAAGCAGTGCTCCTGGCGACTCCAGGATGCCTTAGAGCTCCCTAGATGGCCTTCCTGTGCTCCGTAGCGAGTGCCTACGTCAAGCAGTAGCTCCGGCCGCTGCCCCGCTAGCCGTCGTTGCCCTTTCCGGCCACCCTAGACCATGTTGTTTGTGCTGTTGGATGCGCATGAGCGCGGGCAACGCACTGGTGGTCTCCGCCGTCCGTTTGGTCGTCGGAGCAAGAAACCCGCAGCCCTCTGCCGTGTCTGCTCATCGTCAGTGGTTAAACACTGGACTAACCACTAGTTAGCACTAACCTAATTGACTCCTCGGTCAATGATGTATGGGCCCAGGCCCTATTAACTTTTTGATTAGTTTAGTTTTAATCACTAATTAACTGACTGAGTCACTGACCAGTGGGTCCCACTGGTTAGGATTGACTTTGTTGACTGCTCATGCAGTGCTGACGTAAAGCTGATGTCCTAATGCTTTTTTGGTTTTAAATAAATTAGAAATGGTTTAATAAATTCCAGAAAATGTTCCAAACTTCAAAAATTCATAGAAATTCAATCGTAACTCCAAATGAAATAATTTATATAGGAAAAATGATCAAAAAAATCCAATCCATCCAGCTGTACCATTTTCATGCATGTTTGAAGAAATTAAAGTTGCTGTATAAGACAATTTGAATAAAGGGCATTTGAAATGTTTTATGTGGAGTTTGAATTTGAACCTTTGGTTCAAACCAACTTCATTTAAATTGTTGCTAATTGCATTAGCTGAAACCAGCATGTTGCCATGTCATGACCATACATCATGTTTGTTGCATTCATTGAATGTGTTTCCTTTCCTGTTTGCTGGTGTTTGTTCCTTCTCGGTAGAAGATGATTCCGACGTTGTGATCATTGACACCGATGAAGAGCAGTACTATCTTCACAAGTGCCAGGCAAGCAAAAACCCCATTGAGCATTCTGATACAATCCCACTGTCTCGCTCTTGCTTTCTTTTATTGCATTAGGACAACAACGATTCAACTGTTACATGTTTTGATAGTTGAACCCATTCCTTTGCATGACCTGTCTTTGTCACAGTAAATAGTTAAAACCTCTTAGCATTAGTAGGAATTGCTTGAGCCATGTTGTGACTACTCATCCATGATTGCTTGCTATGCTTAGAGACGTGTCGGGTCCGATCCATCTGGGTGATGAATTGGAATGGTTGTGTTCATGTCCTACTGTGTGACAGCGAAGTGTGTGAACCCGATTTGGTAAAGGTAGCGATTAGAGGCCATGTAGGAGTACATGGTGGATTGTCTCATTGGGACCTTCCTTAACAACTGAGTTCTGTGTATGTTATCCAAGAACAGTTACTACCACACATTGGGCTTCGGTAACTCTACCTCTATCAACTTATTAATCGCCTTGATCTCTGTCCAGCAGTTGCAACTAGTTTTTGGTGTTTGTAGGATGTGCTTGGGGCCGTGTTTAGCGCTGTCCGATGGGGTGGGCTTCAGTGCGGTAGATGCACCGTGGTAAGGTGTACCAAGTGGCACCTGATTGATGGGCTTGGGAACCCTGCTCACATCATTTGGGGCCATAACAAAAACTTCGGCCGGACATCCCTTGCGGATACAACCTCAAATAGGAGGTAAACCAGGACTAGAGTCTTGCATGGTTAATGGTTTTGGCTGACACCCTCGCCAGGCTTTCGCTTGAAGGTTGCCGAGATACATGACATGTATGTGGTGGTAAGTGGTGAGAGCGTTTCTGAAGAAGTACACCCCTGCAGGGTTAACTGAACTATTCGAATAGCCACGTCCTCGGATATGGACTACTTGGAGACTTATATTATTCATAGACAAGGTGAAATGGATACTCTAAAATGCGCAAGATAAGTGTGAGTGCTATGGATGGCTTTCTCGTAGGGAGACGAGATAGGAACCATAGTGGTGTATTGATGTGGTGACTGTGTGGACTCGTGTGTGCTTTCTTACCCCAAAGAAAGTACTTGTAGTCGTAGTACAGGATAGCCAAGAGTCAAAGCTGGCATTCTGCAATAAACCTCACAATCCCCTTTGCTGATACTGATGCATATGTAGATAGGTCTGATGTAAGTCTTGCTGAGCACCTTTGTCCTCACGGTTGCTTAATTTATGTTTTGCAGAGGAGACTTCAGTCTCACTAGTAGTTCCACGTGGAGTTTGACATTGACCGAGTAGCTTTGGAATCCCAGACAGAGGTCTAGCTCCTATGGAGGGTCTTGTGGATAGACAAGCTTTCTAGCCTTCTTTCTTTTCAGCTGTCTGTACTCAGACAGGTTTATGCTTCCGTTGCTTGTATGACTTGTATGATGGGTCATGCGACCCCTGTTTGTAATATCATACTATGTTGGCTCTTTCGAGCCTTATCTATACTCAAGTTGTAGAGTTATATTGTGATGCCATGTTGTACCAACACATACATGCATGTTATGCGTATGTGTGATATGTATTGCTCTGTGTGGGGTTCGACACCTAGTTATGTGCCTTTGGTAGCCTTCCCTACAGGGAAATGCCTCTTTGTGCTTCCACTGAGCCTTGGTAGTTTGCTACTGCTCCGGACACATTGATTGACCGACATGTATCCTTCTTTGCTCCTGTGTCTGTCCCTACGAGGAAATGTCTCGCAGTGTTTACTAGAGTCCTTGTAGCATGCTATGACTCAGTTACACACGCTGATGACCGACACGTGCATTGCTGGGTATCTATGTCTGTCCCTGTACATTTGTGCCACCTTGGTCTATAACTAATCATGTTGACCCGGGTTCTTTGTCATATGGTTCTAGCGACATATTCATATATGTGAGCCAAAAGGCGCAAACGGTCTCGGCCAAGGTAAGGTGGCAGCCGTGGGATACCATGAGTGAGGCCGCAAAGTGATATGATGTGAAACATCCTAGATCTGTGTGACCTAGGATCGGGGTCCCGACAGGTGTAGTGAGCTGGAAGAGTTGCAAGCAAAGCATTATAGCGGATTCTAAAATGGAGGCGGAATATCTTATAGCTTCGGAAGCATTGAAGGAGGGATTTTGGATTAAGAAGTTCATCACTGAGCGTGGTGTGGTTCCAAGTGCACTTGACCCAGTGGAGCCCTATTGTGATAATAGTGGTGCTGTGGCTTAGACAAAGGAGCCAAGGTCTCACCAGAAATCCAAACACATTGAATGCTTAGTTCACATTATCTGAGACTTTGTGAAGAACCGATTTTTGAAAGTATGCAAGATTCACATGGACCTGAATGTGTCAGATCCAATGACAAAGCCTCTACCACGAGCAAAGCATGAGAAACACCGGAATGCCATTGGTGTTAAAGAACTTATGTAACTAGATTATTGACTTTAGTGCAAGTGGGAGACTATGGGAAATATGCCCTAGAGACAATAATAAATGTATTATTATATTTCCATGTTCATGATTAACGTTTATATTTTTGTGCTATAATTGCAATGGTTCCTGGATCTGCATATAAACGAGATTCGAAGGAAAACTCATATGCATGTGTGGAAACATAAACACCAAGAAGTTCCTAGTCTCACCTCTAAGACTAGCCCATGTGTTGCATGATGATCCTATTTTCCTGATCATAGGGCATTGTGTAAGCCAGTAACAAATAGGAGCACATTTTTCTCAGAATAAGGGTGCCAAACAGACCCAACTGAATGATATACCTTGAGATCAAATCATCACGGAGTTATAAATATTGTCATCATTATGTTAACATATGTTTAAGTCCTTAGACCATGGGAATGTTAAGTATCTTCATACCGGACGGTGTACTTTGTGGTTGTCAAACGTTACCCGTAACAGGGTGATCATAACAGTAACTTTCAGGTGCATCAGAAAAGTATGTCTAGGTACTTGATAGTTTGAGATGGGAATTTGCTCCACCGATGATGGAGAGATACACTCTGGGCCCTCTCGGTATTATGGTATCCAATATCGTCTGGCCAGACACTTTGTGATTTGATCACGGGGATACTAGAATACAAAAATGAGAAAAGAGAGCAAAACTGGTAACAAGGATAACTTGGTATTATGGTCAAGAATTGCTTCACATGGATACCGATAAGTCTCACCTTGGGTTTTGTATAGTATCACGAAGCAATGGGATTGACACATAAACAACAGGTTCACTCGAAAAGTATTTGTGTAAGTGTAGGAGTCAATATGGGTATCCAGGTCCCGCTATTGATTATTGACTGCAAAGCGTTCTGGGTCATCTCTGCATCTTACCGAACCTGAGGGGTCACACACTTAAGGATGGATAATCTATTGAGTACTAGTGAGATAGGAGCTTATGTGAATTGCACCGGAAAGGTTCTAGAGAGAATGAAAATATTTTGAAGAGAGAACCGAAACTGTCTCGAAGAGAATCAAAAGGTTTTGGAGAAAACTGGGAAAAACAGATAAAACCGAAAAAGTTCTGGAGCACCCCAAAAACCCATCGGAAGGTTCAGGATGGTTCTGGAACCCTCTGGAAGTGTCTTGAGGAACCCGTGGGGCTGCCCACTTCACTGGTCCAAGTGGGGTAGCCCACATGGGCCGAATGGGACATAGGGGTGTCCTTCCTTGTTCATTGGGAGTCAAGGCAAGGGGTGGCGGCCAGGGTTGGGGGGCAGCACCCTTAGGTTGTGCGCCGGCCCTAGGGGAGGGAACCCCCACCCCAAGGCAGCCCACTCCTCCGCCTATAAATAGATTGGAAGGGGGCAGCCTAAAACACAACTTTGTGTGCTGAAGACTGCGCCCCTCCCCTGCCTCTCTCTCCCACAAAACACTCCACCCCAAAGGGCTACTCCTCTCCCTCCTCTAGTTCTGTAGCCTTGCTTCATTTTGAATGGCGAAGCTCTATAGGATTGACGTCTCCATATGCGTGGACACTAGCAGAGGGCCCATCCCTTCGATCCTTTGTTCATGGGACAAATCCTCGCGATTGAAGAGTTGAAATCCTAGCTGTCGGGATCGGCATCAACTTCTTCACCAACCTCTTCTCCACTGCGTTTGTTGGTGAGTGATAATCCAATCTAATCCCTCCACCTTCGTAGATGATCGTTTGTTTTGGTTTCGTATGATGATTTTTTTGTTTTCTACTATGTTTCCCAACACGCAGGCACCTCCTCCTCCACCACCTGGCTAAGCCATCATAGTACTATGGCCTGTGCCAGACCGCTCCATCGCAGTTTCTGCAACTGCATACGCAACCCCATCAGATGAGGACCCGATGCACCTCCTCCCTCCTGGCTATGGCCTAGTGTCCATCTTGCTGGAGCTGGAATGGAGGTAACACTGACCGACGAGGAGCAGCAGTGGCTCAGCACCGCTAGAAAGAAGGAGCCCTCGAGTCCGACGACGGCGGACGAGACCGCCTACGCCCCCATCCCCGACCTCCACACAACCGCAGGAGTGCATATCAATGGCGAGGCATCATCATCCATGCCCCGGCCACCCCCGGCTCCAGCGTCTCCGCCACCTCCACCCCTCGAAAGCCCACTGACACTGCCCCCAGAGGTGCGCCGCATCTTGTGCCGCTTCACGATCACGCTTGAGCAGCACCGAACCAGCCTTCGCTCCGGTTCATGGGCATCGGCGGGGCTCGAACTTCCTGGCTACACCGGTGAGGGCGAGGCAAGCAGCAGCGACGCTGACCGTTGAACTGCATGGGGCTCACCCCACTTCCGCTAGTAGACGGTGCGAAGTTGGGGAGGATGAGGCGACGGCGACCGGTGGCGGGACGGAGCGATGCAGTTTGGGCTGATTTGGGGATCGGGTGGCTCGCTAACCCTAGCCGTCCCTCTCCCTTCCCTTATAACCGCCACTCCCTATGGGCTGGCCAACGGCTGCCAGGGCCCAAGCCCGCATCGCCCACCCTCCTCTGTTCCCCCGAGCGGACCGAAAGGCCAAACGGGCTATGACCCTGGTTATTTTGGCCCATAGGCCATTAACAGATTAAAATAACAAAGGGTTGCTATGTTCACCGGCATTTTTGCAAAAAGAACCCCAGGGTTTCCTTATATTGTGTAGTAGTCTGTTTTATTTATATAGTGTGCTGTAAATTCAATATTTAGACCTGTATTGCTCTGTAATTATGTATCAGTCCAATACTGTGTTGTAATATATATTACAGACCTTATATTTGACTATGTACTCAATACATAATGTCACATATATTACATATGTTTGCCTCTAGCAAATCCCTGCGATATAAAATTTTAGTACAACAACTATGTCATAAATCTTGACATTACTTATAAGAAAATTATAAGTGTCATACGTAATATGACTAGCCTAAATTATATTTGCGAATCACAAGGAAGTGGTGGCATCTACTGGACATACTTGCAGATTATCCATCACTACTGCGAGGTCTACGTCTTGTTATATTAATGAGATGACAACCTTCAATGTTCTCTTGCAACTATTAATACTGTTGTGGCTGCCTCGAATTTTATTTGTGAATCACAAGGTACTGGTGGCATCTACTTCACATACGGTAGATTATCCACCACTACTATAAGGTCTACGTTTTAGTAATCTTGACAAGACAACTACCTTCACCATGGTCTTCCAAATATTATTGATATAGTTAACACAAGGTAATAGAAACCATGATCATCTACTGACAAAATTCAGATTATGCATCCTATGATTATGAGATCCACACCGCATTCGGTGAATATCTTCAAACTGTTATACTATATAGTTCTTGGTACATGCACATGAATGTATTAGCATCAGTTATACTTAAAAAAATTGCTCCTAAGAAGCATTTGTTGTTGTTTACTAAAACAATTTACTCTAATAGTAAAATTAATTAATACATGATCACAACATGTATGAAAATGGATGGCGTCATCCATCATTAATTTCATGAACTTGAACTAGATGGTAGTAACTATTTACCATGGGCTGTGGATGCAAAGATAGCCCTTGAAAGCCATAAACTTGGTTCCACCATCATCACACACGATGAAGGCACCGCAGAAATCCCTGCGGCAGCCAAATATATAGCTTTGAGTTTCTTAAGGCACCACCTCCATCTAGATTTAAAGTTGGAATACTTGATGGAAGAAGATCCACTAGCTTTGTGCAACTCTCTCAAGGAATGATATGACCAACAAAGAGCAGTCATGCTGCCCAAAGCACAGAGGGAATGGTCCCTCATGAAGTTTCAAGACATCAAACTATAGCAGCATACAATTCTGCTGTTCACAAGGTCAACTCAAAACTAAGGTTTTGCAATCAGCCAATTTCCGATGCTGATCTCATTGAGAAGACCTTGTGCACTTACCACCGAACAATGAGGGTCCTGCAATAGCAGTACCATCAACAGAAATGCAAGAAGTACTCTAAGCTCATAAACACTCTACTTCAGGCCGAGAAGCACGACGAGCTTCTCATGAAAAATCATCAGGCTTGCCCAACGGGCTCCATGCCACTACCTGAAGAACATGCTAACACTTAGTTTACTAAAAAGTATGGTGGTCACAACAAGGCCATTAGAAAATTCAAGATAAAATGAAAAAGAACAACAAGCAGAAGTTCAGTGGTCATTCTAAGGGTAAAGTTTAGTTCAAGAAAGATGACCAAAACAACAACCTTGAGACTTGTCAAAGGTGTGGATGTGCAAATCATCATACTAGAAATTGCGGCACACCTAGGCATTTGGTTGACTTATACCTTCAATCAACTGGGAAAGGCAAACAAGTTCATGGAAAAGCTGAAGTTCACTTCAACTCCCAACAGAAGGAAGAGAATCTTGAAGCAGGTACTTCTCAAAGAGCCCCTCAGGAAACAAGGCAAGAGGAAGAATCTCGCCTTGATGTCAATGACATGCTAGTGGAATACACCACTCAAGATGCATTCGGAGATCTCAATTAATCTCCACATCACTCATTGACGTCAACAGCCATTTATTGTAATACTAGATGTTATAATTTGTATAACTCTTTGTAAAGTAAACTCCTACGGTCTAAATCATATTGTGTACCTCAGACATAATGGTGTAGTTATATTTGTTATTGTAATACAAATACATTGTATACATTTTATATGAGTAATATGAATAAAGTTTGTACTAAAATATTCCCTTACTCTATATAGACATTTACGGGAAAACAATCCAATGGAAGAAGAACTTTGTTTTCTGGATAGTTTTGCCACCAACACAATACTGAGGGAAACAAAGTATTTCCAAACTCTAACTAAGAGAAAATGAAATCTAATGACCGTCACTGGTCGTGATGCATCAATTGTAGGTCTTGGACGAGCCATAGTAGTTTTACCCATGGGTACTATCATTATAGAAGAAAATGCACTCTTATATCCCGAATCTACACGTACCCTTTTAAGTTTCAAAGATATCCGCTCAAATAATTTCCAACTTCAAAGAACAATATTGAGTTTTTGCTTTTAACAAAGAGCAATGGATCTGAGAAACAAGTTCTTGAAAAATTCCCATCACTAACTTCTGGATTGTACTACACATATATAAAACCCGTATCACACATTGTGTACAAAATATATTTTCAAAACCTTGGTAAATTCTAGACTTGGCATGATCGCCTTGGTCATCTAGGAATAGGGATGCTGAAAAAAATTATAGACAATTTTATTGGTCATAGCCTCCCAACTACAAAATTTCCCAAATCATCAAATTTTGTTTGCACCGCATGTGCAACAGGGAAATTAATCACAAAGCCATCTTATCTGAAAATTAAAAATGAGTCCCACAATTTTCTTGAATGCATTCAATGAGATATATGTGGTCCAATTCGACCACCATCCGAACCATTTAGATATGTCATGGTGCTTATAGATGGCACAAAAGATCATGGCTTATTCTATTAGAAAAACCAAGACATGACTATGATAGGTTATCCAACGATGGCTATTTTTCTAATCCCCACAATGCCAGGTCACAACAGGTTTTGTATTCTTAGATGGTGGAACTGCCTTTTCATGGAAGTAAATTAGACTTTGGTAGTAACTTCCACTAATCATTCTGAAATAATCGCATTATATGAAGCATCATGAGAATGCATTTGACTTCGCAGAATTATTAACCACATTCAAACTTCATGTGGTGTTGGTTCATTAGGATCACCAACTATTATTTATGAAGATAGTGCCGCTTGTATTGCTCAAATTCATATGGGCTATATAAAAAGTAATATCACAAAGCATATTGCTCCTAAGTTGCTATTTCCTCGTGAATTACAAAAGAATGAAGAAATTGATATTTTGCAAACCAAATCATGAGACAATCTAGTAGATTTGTTCAAAAAGTCTTTACCAACATCGATATTCCAAAAATGTATTCATGGAATTGGTATGAGACGAATTCAAAATTTGCAAAGTTTAGGGAGAGAAATATCCTAGAACTATAACCCTCTAATTATCACTAGATAATAAATATCATACTCTTTTCCTTTATGAGTTTTTCCAACAGGTTTCTCATAAAAGGCTTTTAATGAGGCAATTAAAATACAAGCGTTGGTGCATGCCATATCATATTTCTAATTATATTTTTCCAATTAGGTTTTAAAGTTGTTTACCATGGCACATCTCATTGCACTCTTTTCATTATGAGTTTTCTTTGAAAGTTTTTCTCATGATGTTTTTAATGAGGCAATATCTTCATAAGATCATATACCACACTTTCTATTTTTCCCTATCGGGGGGGTTTTCTTAGAAGAAAGTATCCAAAGCATATTTATTGTTCCCTAAACTCATTAATTAATGATTTTCTCCTTCTTCAAAGATTTTTCTCGTGCGATTTATGAAGAGACAATAATCATTGTATGTTGCATCATTTTCTGCTTATTATTTTTCCCACTGGGTTTAAAGGAGTTTTAGCAACATATCTGTACCATTCTCCTCATATTTCTCCCACAGGGTTTTTGAAGGAGACTATCAAGATTATACTTATCAAGACGAATGATGAATATACAAGAAGCCTTCAATGATGGATTATTCAAAGAATAGATGTAGTACAATGAGGAGTGTTACGAATCAACATTCCCAAAGGGTCGTTAGTGAACTGTAACACCCCAAATGTTTAACCATGATTTTATTAACTAAAATTTGGCCAGTAATAATTTTTTTGATTTATATAAGTGCTTTATTAATTTTAGGGCCTTTTCTGTTCTGACTTTCAAAATTCTTCCCTGTATATAGGAATTTTTAGAAATATTATTGTGGGCTTTGGTAGTTTACTTAAACCATTTCACCTATAGTTTAATAACAGTAGGAATTAATTTCATAATAAAATTTGCCCCAGAATAATTCTTTTAATAGCATTTTCAATAATTTAAATGCTTCTGTTGCACTACAACCACTTTAAATAATTCTTTTAATAGCACGGTGAATGAAGTCGACCAGCACTGCTCGACGCTCGATTGCCGGTGTTCGGAGGCGAATCCGTGCGCAGTGCCGACAAGGTGCTGGCCCGCGAGGTGAGTGCACGCTACCGGTGATAATCACGCCGCGCACTATCGCGGTACGGCCCTAGCTACTCTACGTGATAAAAGCCACAGGTGAAGGAACTGCGGAGGAAACGCGCCAGAGAGAGGAGAAGGAGAGCCAGAGGAAGAAGAAGAGACTGACAGTGGGCCCTATGCCCACCTGTCAGCCGGAGAGAGTGTTGTGCACTGGAGTACGGCAATCGAATTTTGGAATTTATACTTTTTCCAAATTTGTCGTAACAGTCACAGTAGAACCACAGCACTAGTGCCTCACTGTAGTTACACCAATTATCAGGAGCCCCTCGTCAACGGTGCCTAATTAGGTTATTTTAAATAGCTCAGAAAAATCTCCTCGAAAGATGGGTTTAATTTTGATGACCACCTTAACAAATCTCAAGGACGAGATTTTCTTAAGGGGGGTAGAGTTTGTAACACCCCAAAAGTTTAACCATGATTTTATTAACTAAAATTTGGCCAGTAATATTTTTTTTGATTTATATAAGTCCTTTATTAATTTTAGGGCCTTTTCTGTTCTGACTTTCAAAATTCTTTCCTCCATATAGGAATTTTTGGAAATATTACTGTGGGCTTTGGTAGTTTACTTAAACCATTTCACTTATAGTTTAATAACAGTAGGAATTAATTTCATAATAAAATTTGCCCTAGAATAATTCTTTTAATACAATTTTCAATACTTTAAATGCTTCTGTTGCACTACAACCACTTGAAATAATTCTTTAAAAATTCCACAAAAATTATGGGAGGTCATGTGATGCCTACGGATCACTTTGGTACAAAAACCCAACTGGGTCTTTTGTAAATTTTGAGTGAAACAACCTCTTTTCCATTCTGTCCATTTTTTTTGTTATAACTACAACCCCAATTTTCCTTGATCCAATAATTCTGAAATTTTTCCCACCTATAGTCCTTACAACCAAACACTTAAGTCCAGAAGATTAGCCCCATTTGCATCATTTAGATCCATCAAATAACCCTCTACATTTTTAGTCCAGAACTGAAATTCTTCTAAACTTGCATTGGCAAGTTTTCTCTTTTCGCAAACCAACACTACTAGCATCTCTACCATCTAAGGAGACACCAACCTGTTAAGTTTCTCCTCCAACAAAATTCACTATGTCACCCTAGCATTTTGTCAAACACCTTTTGGGCATGAAAGAAATTTGGTCTCTTTCTAAACTACATTTGGCATTTGCTTCTCCTGCCAAACCACCATGTCCAGTAGCTCCATTACAGAGTGACTCATCATCATGGCAAATTCCAAATTCCAATAAGTTCAATTGGCCACTGTGGCAATTCATCGAACGTCTGGTGTGCAGGCTCAGAGGACGAGCAAAGTGCTCATTTGACAGGCATCGGCACCGCCATGCGTGGCCTCCCTGCTGCCTCCCCCGCATGTTTTTCTCCTCCTCTAGCTTCACGGGCGAGCCAGCAAGCTCGCCGACACTATCCCCGTCCTCTAGCACCGACCTTTGCTGACCCGAGCCGCCGTCCAGAGCTGCCATATCCTCCACATCTCTGTTTACTTAAATACCCATGGGCGAGCTCATCCGCAGCACACCCGGTGCTTCACCGACCAGGCCAACCCCCACCGGCCATATTTACCCCGCCACCGACCTCAACAACCTAGACGGCGCCATTAATGGCTGACCACCGACGTGTCTTCTCTCTGAAAGCGCCGAACCGACCTCACCCACCTATATAAGGCCACCCCAAGCCTCATTCCGTATCAAGATAACCTCACCGCCAACCCGATCATCCTCAAGAATGAGCCCAGAGCTCGGTAATGCCGTCTTCCTACTCTCTGGCACCCACGGCCGTAGCCACCTTCCAGATGATTCCGATGCGGCTAGGGCCTCCCCACCCAACTTTCCTTCACCAATAGCTTCCTTGAGCAACCGTGGATCCATCCCGCTCTTCAATTTCTCAAAAACAAGCTTGTGGGCGAAATCCCTAAATCGGCTCCGCCGTCGTGCTGCGGGAGACCTCGCCGCCGGTGAGGCAGGGCTTTTCGCCGGCCCTAACCTACCTCAGGAGAACCACCCTGCCCTGCTGAGCACGCCCATGTGCTCGACCTTTCGAGAAGTGCCGCCATTCACCGGTAATCGCTGCCGGCAGGGGCTCGGCTCTGTTCCTGCTCGAAGAATTGACCTAGGGTCAAACCTGACGAGCGGAGCCCCTCTGTCAGCGACCCCATACCACACCTTCTCGCGCGGCCGTGCGACTGGGCCAGGCCCAGTGACGCCGTGCAACTAAACCACGCTCAGGGCGTTTCCTGTCTTTTTCTATTTTCTCTTTTTCAGTAGATTCCAATCATTCCACCTTGGCCATTTTGAAACCAAATTCGATGATTCAAATTTCTGTAGATTTCTAAAATCATTCTCTATCATTCTAGCTAAGGTGAACATTTTTCCTTAGCTTAGTTTTTGTTGGGTCTATTTAATAGTACATTTAATCATTTATTTCAACTGAGAAATTCCATAAGTAAATCATATGAACTCAAAATAAATTGATTCTTAGTCTGTAATTCCTTATATTTCATCTAGTTTTTTTTAGTATTTATTTCAAAATTTTCCAGATAACTTTTTAGCACTGTTGTTGCTATATGTGGTAATTTAAATATTTTTGAAAATAGGAAGTGGAGGGGAGATGAATATTTCAAACTTTTGGAGTGCACCCAATACTTCTACATGCTCAAGGCAAGCATCTTGAACACTTGATATGGTGATTGCATGGTTAAAATTTTGCAAGAATATGTGAGTCATGCATCGATTGAATTCACATAAAATTTGCATGCAAGTAGTGTTGATATATTTCTTTGTACCGTGCATCATATGCTTATCAGGACTAACATGCAGAAGCAGGCATAAGTAAAATACCGTTACCGGCAGAAGGGTGATCATGTTGGAGTGTGATCATGCCTTGTTGGTTATGCATGTTGGAGCATGCAAGGGTTGTGGCCCTGTTTTGGTATTACTATTGAAAGAATACTTTGTTGTGCTAACCACTGCAGGAAATACTTAAGCCTCCTGAGTCAACCATAGATCGAGTCTTGTTTTGATAACCCCCATACTTGACTCGTGCTGCCACTTGTCCCTGCCATAGGTGGGGTATGGTTTAGTAAGTTGTTAACCCCTTTCCGTGCACACACCGTACAGAGGGCCACGATGAGGGTTTCCACGATCATGGACTAAATCCTGTCATCGGATCAAGGGGCATGGGTGTTTCCGGTTGTAGCCGAGAGGGGGCACCCCTTGTAATCCAAGCATATGAATAGTGATCCCATGCTATTCGAGATTGTAGTCTCCCCGACTTAGAGTTTTTCTTGAATGATGTTTTGGGGGATTCCTGGCATCCAGAAAGTTAAGCTGGTGTGTGCTGGTCAGGTGTGTTTGCAACCCAAAGACCGTAACGGAAATTAGCCAGCTTCCGGTGATGGCTGAAGAAATCCTTTACTTGTGGGTAAAGAGCACACCCACTGCAGAGTTGTACCTATTCGATTAGCCATGTCTGCAGTTAAGGACTACAGTCTGGGTTGGT
Organism: Thinopyrum elongatum; assembly: GCA_011799875.1. Taxonomy (NCBI): domain Eukaryota; kingdom Viridiplantae; phylum Streptophyta; class Magnoliopsida; order Poales; family Poaceae; genus Thinopyrum; species Thinopyrum elongatum. Next base: position 28,150,788 of record CM022298.1, read on the forward strand.
CAAGTATCGGTCTTAGTGTTGGTCTCCGGAGGAAATAATTAAATTTGAGCATGATTTATTTTCCAGAATAATTATTACAACTACTGATGTTATCATGAATATTATTGATGCTATGACTAATATTGTGGACTAACCCGTTTCTCTTATTTTATTTTCTGAGTGTCTCAGGGGCTGGCTAGACTACCCCGGGCATTCAGTTTTGTTTTCAAGACCTCTCGTGGCGTCCCTCGAGTTCTCAGGCGGTTCTATCTCGCCACTACTCTTGTGGACACCCGATTGACATTTCTTTTCATGACCTCTCATGGCGTCCCTCGAGTTCTCAGGCGGTTCTATCTCGCCACTACTCTTGTGGACACCCGATTGGCATTTCTTTTCAAGACCTCTCGTGGCGTCCCTCGAGTTCTCAGGCGGTTCTATCTCGCCACTACTCTTGTGGACACCCGATTGGCATTTCTTTTCAAGACCTCTCGTGGTGTCCCTCGAGTTCTCAGGCGGTTCTATCTCGCCACTACTCTTGTGGACACCCGATTGCCATTTCTCTTCAAGACCTACCGTGGTGTCGCTTGACATCCGACCGGCATTTCTTTTATATTTTCTTTGGATTCTCGAATGGTTCTGTCTCGTCCGATTTTCCATCAACCTTCCCTGTTTGTCACTAACATGTTACTTCTGCACATGCTAATATGTCATCATGCAATGATTCAATTCCTGTCAGCATGCATGTAATATAGTCTAGCATGAGCATAAGCAAATAGTTTAGTTCATCATGATCATATATTATCTGATGCATTCGGTATATCTTTTGTTCATGATGTTTGCGAGTACATTCCAATGTACTCACAGGCTTGTCCATGGCCATTTACTTGGCCAGGTCAGGAGTTCTACGAGGAGTACCACAGCAACGTTCGTGTGGAGCCTAGGATAGCAGCCACGTGGCATAGGGATTATCCGGGTCAGCTGTTCCTGTGGGAATGGAGCCCCATCTACATTGGAGGACCATGAGTCGCTTCCGTCACCCCTCACCAGATATTATTGTTGTATCATTAGACCTTTATGGTCTTATATCCTATTCTTGTAATTGCTTGGTAATCTTTAACAAGGATGTGTCCACCAGTAACAGTAATCCTGGGGCTGGTGATGACACAAGGGGTTAATTTCTAGGTCATTGTGTCCCTGAAATCCGACCCCGACAACCATGGAATCAGAGCCAGGCTGACCATTAGCTAATCCTATCTTAGCCTAGTCATTATCCTTAGGTTTCCACACCGTCCCACTCTTTCCTTGTCCGTAGCGAATCCTGTTTCATCCGATAAGTCTGCACAGTGGCAGCCGACATCTTTTGACAGTCGGTGCCCAACCTAGCAGCCGGCCCTTAAGCCATGTGCCTGTGGCCGACACCTGAGTTATCCCATCCACAAGCGTGCGATGGTAGACTCGGCTGGCTTATAAAGGAAGCCTTGCCCCCAAGCACAGCACATCACAGCCTCACTCTCAGTTCGACATCCAACCACCGAGATGCCTGGCCCCATCGTTCGCAATGAGACCACCGCACCGGAGCTTGATGGCTTCGTTCGCATACTCTCTAACGTCACCCGACGTGCCCTTAATTTGGAAGAATCACCACAATATGTGGTGTACCAAGCAAGGGATCGCTATGGCCTCACCCAGTATTGGGCCACAGTATCTATTAATGGAAGGGCTTGGGCACAAGAACACTCTTACCTATTCACGGGAAGAGTAATGGCTAATGGATATCAAGCCATCCAGTATGCAGCTAGAGAAGCTATTGCTCAACTCCGCCACCAAGTTTTAAGAGCTCGCAATTGCTCATTCTTCTACTATCCATCCAGGCCCAGCTACGATAGAGGAATACATATTACCAACCCCGAGCATGAGCAAAACCCTGCCTTAGAAAACCTGGTGCATTTTGTGGCTACACAAGAGTCACTGCTCACCCAAGTTGCCAGGGAACTCTACATTACGAGGAGAGCCATCACTCAACACACACTAGTAAGAGGGAGTACAGAACCACACTACTAGGGAAAACCTTATACACAGAATCTTAGCAGCGGCGTGGTACAGGAAGAGGCGCTACTGCTAATTAGTAGTAGCGAGGAAAAAAAACAGGCGCTACTGCTACTGGCTTAGCAGTAGCGCGGCTCGGTGGAACCATGCTGCTACTAAAATTGACCGACCGTTCCAGCCACCCTAGGTTTAGCAGCAGCGCGCTCTAGCTAATCGCGCTACTGATAAAGTAATAGTAGCAGCGCGCTTTTTTTGGGTGACGCTACTGCTAATTTTGAAACTGGCCACATGGCGGGCCCCTCTTAGGAGTAGCGCGTGTGAAAGAAGCGCGCTGCTACTATCTTATTAGCAGCAGCGTGGTTTACGACCAGCGCTAGTGCTAATCCGCAGCATATACCACCTTTTCCCTCCCCCCTCCCCCTCCCCCATCCTATCTTCCTCACATTCCCCTACCTCCCACCTCCTCTCTCCCTCACTTTGCTTCTTCCTCACTACTTCTCCCCCCATTACTCTCCTTCTTCTACCTACCTTTCTCTCTCTTCATTACTCCTAGCTAACTACACCACCTCCATTAATGCATCTCCTTTCTCTTTTTCCTTCCCCCTCCACTAGTTGAAGTTGTCTCCTCCCAAACTAGCTAGCTAGGTAGATGTAGCATTTAGTGAAGTGACCTATGTACCCCCTAACTAGATCTACCCTTGTCAAGAAGAGCTTTGTCCACTTTTGATCTCCCTACTACATCATCATCTCCACCGTGTGCTCGATCTTGAGATAGGTGATTAAAAATTTATGCTTTTGCAAGAATGGAAATATGTGTATGTGTGTGCGATATGACATAATCGGGCGATATGATGGAAATTGTGTGTGTGGCATGAGTTGACGCCGAATTGTGCTTGTGAGTTGCCTATGTTTTGCTGAAATGTCGATTTATTTCCGTTTCGATGAATTCCGGGCAAACTATATATGTCCTATTTTTAGGGAAGGTCATGCCGAATGTTTGTATGACTTTGATGCATACACAAATTTTTATAATCAATTTGTTTATTATTACCATGCAGGCGTTCATGATGGTCAGTGGAACGATGGTGGACAGGTGGTTGCGGTCGGCGGTGCAGGACATGAAAGAAAATAAACTGACAGAGGGTTTATGTCCGTGTCGAAGATGCAAAGGACAAGTTTGGCTCGACCCCTATGACGATGGTCGTGTCGAAGGCACCTGCTCATGACTGGTTTCATGGATGGCTATACTCGGCGGATAATTGAAGATGAGGATGATGATGTTGAGGACGCCGACGGGGCAGGCAATGATGACACGGGGCAAGACAAAGAGATGATCAATAATGGCGGCAGGGAAGAGGCCGGACATGGCGGCGGAGAAGGGGCCGGACATGGCGGCGGAGAACACGCGGACTCCACGCCACAGAGTTCGTCGGTACTAAGTTCAACTGTGCGGGACCCTCATGTTCAAGCACTGCTTCGCAAGAGGACGAGTATTAAGAGAGCTGCTTCTAGAGAGGAGGCCAAGCTGCAGCAACTGGTGGTAGACTCGAACACTCCATTGTATCATGGTTGCAATCCTGAGGTGACCCGCTTGAGTTTCACGCTCCAACTCCTGAAGACGAACGCTAAAAACAAATGGACCGACACTAGCCTCGATGAGCATCTCAAGTACCTAAAGGATGTTCTTCCCGCGGGGAATCTTTGTCCTACTAGTGTGAATGAGGCCAAGAAGATCGTGTGCCCTCTTGATCTACCGCACGTTAGATACCATGCATGCATCAACGATTGCATAATTTATCGGAAGGAGCACGCGGAAAAAACAAGCTGTCCAGTGTGCAATACTTCTCGATACAAGAAGGCCGGGAAGAAATCTCCCCAGAAATTTGTATGGTACTTACCGATCACTCCCCGTCTCCAGCGGTATTTCGTAGATCCCATGGAAGCAAAGCTCATGCGCTGGCACGCGGAGTGGAAGAAGCCCGACGATGGAGATGATCCAAAGCTGAGACACGTCAAGGATGGAAGCCAGTGGAGAGCGTTGAACGGCGAATATCGGTATTTCGAATGTGATGCAAGGAACATCGTGCTCAGTGCATGTATCGATGGCATGAATCCGTTTGGCAACCAGAACACCAACCATAGCACATGGCCCATGTTTGTATGGATGTACAACCTTCCCCCCTGGTGCTGCATGAAGTCGAAGTACATTCACATGAGCATGCTAATTCAAGGGCCGAAACAACCGGGAAATAATATTAATATGTATCTGGGGCTACTTCAAGAGGAGTTAGACACGTTATGGAAAACACCGGCCAAGACATGGGCTGCCAGCAAAGGCGAGTATTTCTATATGAGAGCCGCGCTAATCACGACGGTACACGACTATCTCGGTTACGGATATGTCGCAGGCCAGGTGTGCCATGGATATTGCGGATGCATGCGGTGCATGGATGATACGATGTCTCAGTAGCTAACGTCAAGAAAAGATGGCGGGTCTGGGAAAATCGTGTACATGGGGCATCGAAGATGACTCGTGAAGGACGACCCATGGAGAAACCATGGAGATCTATTCAATGGTGACGCTGAGCATCGAGGACCTCCATGTAAGCGGAGCGGCGCCGAAATCGATGAGCTGTTGAAAAACTGGGAACAGTGCCCCACGCCGGGAAAGACGATGAAAAAGGCGCCGGAGCTGCTGCTGAAGGTATGGAAGACGAGGTCTGTGTTCTGGGACTTGGAGTACTGGCACAAACTTGACACACCTCATTGCCTTGATCAAATGCATATCTGTAAGAATGTCCTTGAGAGCTTGCTCGCGACACTGATGAACATGCCGGATAAGACAAAGGATGGGCCGAAGGCAAGAAAAGACTTGCAAGATTTGAAAATCAGGGAAGATCTGCACATGCCGCCCCGTAAAAAGTCAGACGAGACAGAGACGGAGACAGAGGCACGGGAGAAGAAGGGCAAAAAAGTAAAGGAAGAGGATTATTGCCCCCCTTCTTGCTTCACCTTAAGTTCGGCTGAGATCGATCAATTCTTTAAGTGCCTTACCGGAGTCAAAGTTAGTTCCGGTTACTGTGGCAAGATAAGCAGATATCTAGACATGAACAAGAAAAGGTTCAGCAGGATGAAGTCCCATGACTATCATGTGATGATGACGTAGATACTACCTGTTGCCCTTAGAGGGATAATGGACAAGCACGTCCGTGACACGCTTATTGGTCTCTGCAACTTTTTCAACGTCATCTCTCAAAAGTCGATCAGTGTGAAGCAGCTCCGAAGGCTACAGGAAGAGATCGTTGTGATACTGAGTGAGCTTGAGATGTACTTCCCGCCCACGTTCTTTGACGTCATGGTGCATCTGTGTGTCTATATTGTGGACGACATAATAGACCTGGGGCCGTCATTCCTGCACAACATGATGCCGTTTGAGAGGATGAATGGGATCATTAAAGGATTCGTTCGTAATATGTCTCGTCCGGATGGAAGCATCGTCCAGGGCTATCTGACACAAGAGTGCATCTCTTTCTGCGAGAATTTTCTATATGGCGCTGACCAGCCGCCTGGTGTTTGTGTTGGTTTGCCCGTTAACAAGCACGATGGGAGGCTCGAAGGAGAAGGTCACTCCAACGGTCGCAGGGAACTGCACGTGGCATACTCAGATCGATGCAACGACTTTGACAGAGCAAACTTGGTAGTGCTACAACACCTAGACGAGGTAGATCCTTTCGTGGCACTACACAAAGAAATTATTGCAAAGAAGTATCGTGACCGGGGGGTATGCAGGACGGACGCCGAAGTTACTAGAGAGCACAACTCCACTTTCCTGCATTGGTTCACAAAGAGCATATTATTGCTAATCCCCCGGAAGAGGGCTCTAAGGACGGATTGCTCATATACGCCTTAGCACATGGCCCCTCGCCCAACCTCGTCACCTATCAAGCATATGATATCAACGGATACACGTTCTACACGGAGGCCAAAGATATGGACAGTGATGATCAGAACTCAGGGGTGACGATGGAATGCATGACCGGCAGCGACAACGGCGCAACTGAGAGATTTTACGGAAGGGTCGTGGAGATCTGGGAGCTTGACTACTTTCGACTGTACAACGCGACGATGTTCCGTGTCAGATGGGCTAAGAATGTCGAAAGAGAAAACTGGTATTTCACTACCATGACTATACCCGATGCCAAGAGCGCTACCGTGAACGCTATCACAAAAAACGAGCCATGGGTACACGCTAAGAACGTGACACAATGCTTCTTCATAACCGACCCGTGCAATCCCAGCCGTGTTGTCGTGAGGAGAGGCAAAAGGAACATCATTTGAATGGATGGAGTCGCCAACGAGGAAGACTACGACCAGTACGGCAACCCAATGAGGGAAGATGACGATGACGATGAAGTATACGTCAAAAGAAGAATCAATACTACATTACCTAAGAAAGATCGTACTCCATGGAAAAGGAAAAGTCACAATGAGGGGCTCAATTATTCTTGAACGAACAAGAAGGGAAAGAAGCTCACTCAAAAACGAAAACGTCAACGCTGAGGAACCGTTATCGGTCAAATGATGTAATATATATGTTCCTATTTTGTGTACACACTTAACCATTATGCATGGGTCAAATGATGTAATATATATATTCCTATTTTGTATACATACTTAACCGTCAAATGATGCAATATATATCGCCTTAGTTATATACATTGTATCACCTTCCCTTCGTTCACTGCTCTCGGAAAAAAGGAAAAGAAAAGGAAAGAAAAGGGAGAGAAAATAAAGGAAAAGAAAATAGAAGAAACAAACAGGAAAACTGTATAGGTACTGGTTATAGCAGTAGCGCTTTTCTGAAAAAGAGCTATAGCTAGTCAAGTTAGCAGTAGCGCTGTCCGGATAAACACGATATAGCTACCTGTGATAGCAGTAGCGCTTTCTGGCTAAACGCGCTATAGCTAAGTTAGCTATAGCGCGTTCTTCCGGAACGCGCTACTGCTACCTCGACTTAACCCCCCAAATCCAAACTCTCTGCTTCTTCCCGCCTCTGCTTTTCCCCCCAAATCCCCACTCTCTCTTCCCCCGTCGTCGCCGCCAGAGCCCTGCCCTCGCCGCGCCCCTGCGCTCGCCCCCGACCCCGACGCTCGCCCCCGACCCTGACGCTCGGCCCCGTCCCGGCGCTCGCCCCCGACCCCGGCGCTCGCCCCCGACCCCGGCGCTCGCCCCCGTCTCCCCTGACCCCGGCGACCCTCGGTGCCGTGCCGTCTCCCCCGACCCCGCCTCGCCTCGGTGCCGCGCCATCTCCCCCGACCCCATCTCTCTCTCTGCACTCTGTAAGCCCTCTCCCCTCCCCTCTTCTCTGCTATTTAGTGCTAGTTAGTATGAAACTAGTCATCAACCCGTCCGCCAGCACGGGCTAGATGCTTTGTAAGATGTTTCGAAAGCATGTGGTACGTGTTTAGAATTTATCAAAATGAGTATTACATGGAAAACTTTAGCACTTAGTACAAATGTTATTAGTAATATGACGTGAAGTGTTTAGTTTATCCTTACTGTTTTAGATCTTCAAGAGTTATGCGCTAAAAGAACCTATAAGAGATGTTATTTGCAGTTCCAAAGAATTACATATGCTGAGCACATAGGGCTCATGTGTGTATGAGGACAATAAATCAAGTCTTAGAGAGAGAAGAATAAAGATTGTTTTAAAATGATCATGAAAGGCTATTAAAAAATATAAGGAAAAATCTTTACACACCATTTCAAAAGACTTCCACAATCTCGGTATCTAGAAAAATAGTTTCACAGGAAAACACAGAAGTTCTAGTCATTTCACATATCTAGAAAAATTATTTTGATTGGTTGCCGAAAGTTGATGAAAACCATTAGTTTCCCATTATATTGTGCCAATTGTACTACTATTTTGTACTGTGTGGACATAGAGAAGAATCCTCCTTCTGGCCATTTAAATTAGCACTATGGTATTTAGAAAATGTCATTCACTCGTGAAGAAGAAAAACATCACTGCAATGCTTTCTTGACAATTTTGTTAATGCCTTCCAGCTTCCGGTCTTAACCACTGTAGATGAAAATATCCACTTTTATGTAATCAGCTGCCCTTAGAACTCATCAGTCGTAAGTACTTAAATAGTTTCTTTTGCACTATATAGCTCATCCAAAAGGGTCATATTTTACTCACAGTTTAAACAAATACCTTTGACCCTTATACCAGAAACTCTCCTGGGTTATTTTTCCTCTTGTTGTTTTGGGTAGCACAAAATTCCATGAATATGTTCGACCGTTATACCATTATTTTGTTCTAGTAAATCAAATATAAGTGAAAGACTTGTTTGAATGTATCAATAAATAACAGAAACTTAGAAGAATAAACATCACTCCAATCATACACTTCCCATAGTTCGATCTGATGTAGATTTGGCCATCTTCTACAGCAGAAATAATTAATTTCAAAATTAGCCTCTGAAATCTTGCGTTAAGTTTCTCTCTAGGTACCATAACAAATCATGAACCTACTTTAGCAGCATCGTTAGGCAATATATTTTATAACTGCATGCACAACTGTACAGATGACATACTCTTGTAATAGCATTTGAAAGCCTCGGCAAATCAATTTGTGATGGTGCGGATGAAGAATCTTCTGCTTATCAAGTTTGCACTTATCATGAGTATGCTGGTGGAAATAATTATCAAATTTGTGCGTCTGTGCTGTACCTAGAGTTCAGTTCCATAGATATAGGTTTACAAATAGGAAATTGTGGGTCCTGCGTGGCAACTTTGGGAAGTGCCTCAACACATTATTGATTGATGCAAGTACCAAGCACGTAGTCGCAATGGTAGGTTGCCAGCTTATTAGCTTCAGATGAGACCAGCCAGTTGACAATATCCTATTAAAATTTTGTTATAATTACGAATCAGGTAATCATATAATATAAATAGTGGATTGAAAAGTGTCAATCAACATATTTTAACTGATTCTTTAAAAAAACATATTTTAACCAATGAAACTATCATCCCATTTTATTTTTCCCAAGCATCTATAAGAGATGAATGAGAGAAAGTTGAATTGTAAAGCAAGCGAAGAAAATGATTCGCAGAAACTTGAAGTTCCTGCTGAAAATCGCATTGCAATGCAGTTAAAAATTAAAATTATTGAATAGTTCTCACACTCGCCAAACCTGGTTATATGTGGATGGGGAGATGACATTAATAAATAATAACACCACCGTAGAGAGGAGCATGTGGTAAATTTCTCTTGGCCAATACCTAAAAAGGAATCGATTATCAGATATGCATTTGAACAAACATGTTATCAGCAAGTGTACAGAACAAACCTTGACTCTTGTGATGATTAATTCTCCAACTGGGAATGCTTGCAATCGAACATAAGATTGTCATGGTAAACATTATTGATTAGTTGAGGACACCTATACTGGTATTTACCACTGAGTATATATGTAGATTACGCTAGATGTTTCCACATCTACCATAGCCGGTGAGGAGGCTTGAAAAGTTCTTTGCGTGCATGCAGGGCAGCTTCTATTGCTTGCATAGCAGCCGTGATACAAACATATGCCCAGCCTGATATACGATAGTGGTGGACCGTGGTACATTACTTTTGAAAACTACTGATACTAAGAGCGGTATATACTTATAGATAGAGTAGGAGGAGGTGAGCGTTTTGCTTACTTGACAATAACATTGGCATCATTGCCCATGGAGCTCGGGTAATGCTGCAGCAGATTACACGTGCTTGGCAAGTGAAAACATAGTCAAACAGCTAAAAAGACATAGCCAGCCGGCTGCCGCCACCAGCCGATGCAGATAGGCCGGAAGAAGAGGCAGGTCTAGCTTAAGCCAGCGCAGAAGGAATCAAATCAATAGGAGGTTTGGTGGTGAAGGGTACAACGGCCACGCTGAAACTCACCGCTGCTGGATCAGGTGTTCAGGACTCGGGAGATGGCGGCGGAGATAACTTTTGACGAACTCGAATGACGTTAAAGAGTTGAGTCGCGATGTTCACCAGACTTGCTCCACTCGTCAGCCTGGCTGATGACGGTAACTATGGAACTGCTCGTGGTCTGCTTCGAACTGCTATCGCCACACCTCCTCTTCCACTGTATCGACAACCTTGAAATTGATCAGTTGATTGGCCTACAAAGTGATTCTTGATCGTAGCATCTTTGGAGCTTGAAGCAGCACAGATTCAAGGATTGGATCGTGAAGGATATTTAATTAAAGTTGAAGAGATTCACCCTCATACGAAAGGATTAGATCGTTGGCATGGAGAACGAACTTTGTTTGGCAAGTTTTTTTTCTCTTTTGATGATGAGATGTCAGCGTCCAGAATTCTAGGAAAGTAATCTACCTTTTCTTTTCAATGAGAGAAACATGTGCAGATGAATATCATAGTAGTTCCTTTTTTTTCATCAAGGGAAGAGGAGAGAGGCCAAGGTGAGTACGTCTGAGATGAGAAAACGTCTCACGTACGTGGCTTAGGGAGGTCGCTTCCTATTTTATCCACCTATTTCATCCAACGACTACAGATAAATTGTACACTAATCCTACGGACGGAGTTTCTTAACTTCTAGGATTAACGTGGTGCCTCGATTAGTGCTTCCAATTAGTAAAAACTAGTCGTCGACCCATGCGGATGCACGGGCTAGCTAAATATTAGTCACATTTACACATTAAGTATCATTTCTTACTTGTAAAATCTTTTAACAAATTGGAATATAAGTATTTTATGAATACATATAAGAAATATTACTATTTGGACATGTAACTTTTGGCACTATGATTAGTAGGAGCAAAAGGTACATATATATTTGATACGTTCAATTGTTTATATGATCTATAGTTATGAATTACAAATAACTTTGTCAACATTAACTGGATAAACCACAAATATTCTTTATGACACAATTGTAAATCTTAGATTTCAAGTAAATACTATTGCTTATTTAATCGGATTACTCAAGATCGTTTGTAAAAAATTGGTGGCTCCGGTTGGATATTATCACAAAGGCACACCATCGGTTTCTAGTATTGATAAAATATATAACATCTTTACTACCATGTATATGGAGTTAGCGTCTCAAATAAGACTCTTTAGTACTATGCAAGGATCAATCTGATTATCCAATGGCAGGATAAGAACAAAATACAAAGTCTGGAACAAATAATTATTAAGAAGTTCATCACATTATAATTTTCAAATTTTACTCCTTTGCACGCTGGAAATAAGCTTTGCACTATATGCATAGATAATCACGTATAATGATAAGAGAAGAAACAAGTCATGTCTAGTATCAAGGAGGAAAAGCACTACCTGTGAAGTATCAAAAGGTTATGATGAGACAATCTCACCATATTTCTTTTTGTCCTCTTACAATGAAAGATAGAAAGGCATACTCTGCAATAGAAGTAAATACAGTAGGCCACTCAAGATATACGTTGAAATAATTCAAAAAAGAAATGGGCAAAATAGCTCGAGCGTGCACTGCCTGCTAACTCAAGCACGCAGCAACACGTTATTAGGTCAATATTTCGCATTCGAAAAAGGAAAGCACAAATATTTAAAATAAAGGATTCACAATGAACCTGCAATCCAAGCATCTAACTATTTTGTTGTTGACAGTCTTGTATCCGTAAGAGTTATGGGGAGTATTATATCTGGCACGTGGAACAATAAGAACAAATATAATAGAAGATATTTCTATCAGGAATCATGCTGACTTGTACCTTCTGTTAAATTGTTTCCGGGTAGAGCACTGAGATCCTTTGCTTTCCTTTATTGAGGACTGTCGTTTTTACCCGTTGGGCCCCATAGCCAACCTAGGTATGAAAATATCTATAACGGTTACTATAGCATTGTAGGAGCCTCTGCTGTTTCATCAAGTAGAGCATAATCCATTATGTGTACTGTGTCATTACTTTCCCGTATTTCCTTTCGGGCCTGCAGATATATAAAGAACCATGACGTAATATATTAGTCAAAGTGAGAACACGTGCTATGTTTTAAAAGTAAAGATGCAGATTATGTGTGACAGCCATTATTTTCTGTCTATTCAGTTAGCTGATAAAATAATAACAGCACATAAAGAAGTTTTCCCAAACTGAAAGGACAATAAGGAGTAGAACTACACACTGGGATTTGGACAGAACTACAGAGTAGGAGAAGATATGAATAACACAATTTCAAATTGTGTTCGTACAGTCGAACATGAATTTCATAAATAAATAAAGAATATTCTCTTTACATTAGACCGAGGGAAATTTATAATCATAATTTATTACCTTTACATCTTGAAATATCAGATATGGTGTATAAAATGAGAATGAAATCATGAGAGCATCTTACATGAATCATAAGATTGTTAGTAATCCCATCCTACAGCTGTACGTACATGTTGCACACATCAATGAAACATTACATCCCTAAAAAAATAATGAAACATTAAATGAATCAGTAATCTAAAGATATAAGGAAGATCTAAAAACACATACAATGCAAAGTTCTCAATGGTTAGCATTTTCACCCAGGATCCCACATAACTGACAGCAGGGCTGCAGAAAAAAAAACATCCATAATCCTTTCGGTAATACAAATCTGTTTTCTCTTATACAGCTTGTATAGCATTCCATCCGTCTTACCTTCAACTGCACTTCATATGTGACCAATTCCAGAAGGTAAATGCAATTTTTAGCTAAATGCAACATTTGAAAAATTAACACACGGAAACTGAATTTATGCACGTCACAAAGGCCATAATAAGGAGTAAATGACAATATAAACTGAATGCTTCCCTTGGCTTTTAGGTGGAACCATCAAGCAGCATAGGACTATCAAGGGCGCATGGTTATGGCCTATGCTAGTACTGAGACGGTTGTGAATGCGAAAATTCAGCATTGGGAAATAAACATACATAATATCAGTTATAGGTCATTGGCCTTAGCTTAATGCTAGCTAGGTGATGTTTTCGGCAGACTTTCACCCTGTCGCTGCAACTCTGGACTTCCTGTACTCTTAGTCATAATGCTTAGCACATCGTGCGTAAACCTGTGGATGTGCAGCCATCCTCCGCATCTTTAGTTCGGACGCTATCCTTACTCTTCGTTGATGTTAACTAATTCTTGGTGACTACACCAAGGACACAATCATATACCCAAATTGCTTCTGCTTAAATTTTCCTGTGGATAGTAATTTTGCTGCAACTCCTCAAGAAGGAATCGCTGTATGTGGAGGCGGAAGGAGGATCTGCAGTGGAGCGTCTTTGCTGACGGGAGGAGGGCTGTTGTGAGGAGCGACCCAAGCTACCATGTCTGCACTAAGTTGTTGTTGGTATACCTTCTCCCCTGCATCTGCCAATCGTTGCCTGGTGCTGCAAAAATATGGTAATCTTGTAACCTGGTCGAAACTGAAGCTGGAGAAATTTGGGGATTGGGAAGGAAGGGATCGTGGAGAACCTATATTTTGTTTGAGCAATTGCAGTACTGATGGAACTTAGAAGCTTATTGAAAAGAACTGGAGATGCTGCAAGGCTGAACGACATTAGGGTTTGCATGACGATGGGAGGCGAGAGAGGCCAAGTGAATCGGGCCTTTTGATAACAAATTGTGCGAGGCAGAGAGAGATGTTGGCGTGCGCTCCAGAGAGAGGGCGAGGACGTCATATAACATCTGATGGCTGGAGAGGCTAATAGGAAATTTAGATGGCTAAATTATATATTTTTCTAGGAACAATGTCGAGGAGAAGGAAGGGGGCGTGGGGCTCTACATAGATGAGTTTTTCTATGACCGACAAAGGATTATGGGCCTTTGGAACGTTTTTTTCCCGAGGACTTTGTAGATTAATCTACACCGTACTAATTCGGCCCCACCAGATGAATGGTTGGTAAATTCTAATTAACATGGTAATTTCTCGGGAGCGCCTAATTAGTGTAGGTATAGATAAGATAGTATGAACCCTAGGCTATTTTTTAGTGTAAGAAAAAACAGAATTGATTATATAGGTTTCTTGCATTTTTAGTTAAAGCAATTGTTGCTATTTAAATTTTATAGTGCTAGTTAGTTAATTAGAATTAGTATGAAACCTAGGACAGATTAGGTAAAGTAACTGTTGCTATTTAAATTTTTTATTTAAAGCAATTGTTGCTATTTAAAAAAAAGAATTTGAAGTGGACAGATTAGTTAAAGCAATTGTTGCTATTTAAATTTTTTAGTTAAAGCAATTATTGCTATTTTTTAGTTGCAAATTTGAAGTGGACATGTGATATGTGGACATGTGATTTGGACATGTCATATTTGGAATTTGGACATGTCATTTGGACATGTGATGTTTTGGACATGTCATATTTGGAAAATGATGATTATGTGCAGGGTAAATGATCCGAGTGGCCTATGTTTCGCCGGAATGTTGATTCATTTCCGTTCCGGTGAATTTCAGGCGCTTGATATGTCCACTTTTTAGCAAAGGTCATGCCAAAATTTTCCGTGAATTTTGGCATGACTTGTGCTAGAAAGTAGGCATATCGAGTGCCGGGAGTTGCTGGGAAACGGTATTCCGGCAAACATAGATCTTTTTTTTATGTCATTTCTCATTTTTTTTTATAGTTTTAGAATTAAACGAGGAGACTTAATCATAGGAAACATGTCGAACAACGAAGAAACCAGGCCTTCTGACCAAGATGCAGACGAGATGGATTATGAGGGTGAACAACAGTACCTTAACTTTTTGTCTGCTAAGCATAGTCAAGGTTTGCAGGTCGGCCTCGATGATGGTACTGACACCGACATCGACACCGACGGCGCCGGCACCGATGGCGGCGCCGAGACCGGCAGGGAAGGTACCGGCGGGGAAGATACCGGCGGGGAAGATACCGGCGGGGAAGGTACCGGCGCCGATGCCGCTACCGAAAAGAAGAAGCAAAAGAGGCAGAGGATACGAAAACCTAACAAACTCGGCATTGGACGACTGGTGATCACAAAGATGGCACCTGGCAAGTTTGAGCCATTAGAGCCGGAAGAACCTCGCAAGTGCTATGGGAACCAAGTAGGATGCATCCTACGGGAATGTGCGAGCATCAACGACGATGACTTAAGGAGTAAAGAACATTTGAGGCAGTTGCTCTTGACGAAGTTGCACAAGAGATTCAAGTTCCCCGACCGGGATGATAGCATAGAACAACCGTGGCATGATCCGAAGATGAAAAACATTAACAATCACGCCATGGGCATGTTCAGCAATGATTTGGCCTCCTGGAAAGGGAGGGTGAAACGAGCTATTGAGGCTGAGGAACCCCTGTCCAAGATTCTGGAGGAAAATCCGACACTTACGGAAGAGGAGTTCAAAAAGTTCAAGGACACTTGCGCTACCGGGGCAGCCAAGGCTAAAGCTGTGAAATTCAAGAGCCTTCAGCAAAGGAACACGGGGAAGCATCACCCCGGAAGCCGTGGCTACCTTGGCAAAAGGCCCATATGGGATAAGAAGGACGTGGAACGTGAAGCCGCGGGTCTCCCAGACCCCTTCGTGAAGTTCACCAACCCCTTGGAGCGTGACTTCATCAGGGCCCGCTCCAAGTGGCACAAGGAAAAGAAGGTTTTTTACACGGACCAGATCACGAGGAGATTGATT
Source organism: Thinopyrum elongatum (assembly GCA_011799875.1). Classification (NCBI taxonomy): domain Eukaryota; kingdom Viridiplantae; phylum Streptophyta; class Magnoliopsida; order Poales; family Poaceae; genus Thinopyrum; species Thinopyrum elongatum. The sequence continues at coordinate 28,166,470 of CM022298.1, forward strand.
AGAATACTGGTAATTATTCTTTTACCACCTTACATTTAGCTCCTGATCAAGTCGACTACACATTCGTAAACGGTTCACATTCCTTCTGCAGGAGAAGCAACACCAGCTTGCGGCCGAAAGCCCTACTTCGCCGATGAGGCCCAAATGGGACACCCCTCTCAACCGGGCCTTGAACGAACTTAAGGGACTCCCTTTGGGCCAGCGGCCGCAATATGGACGTGGCGCCACGTGGAAGGTGTTTTACAACGAGGCCCGGAGGTCAAGAAGCAGAAAAAGAAGTTTAGTCAGGCGGACATCGACGAGAAGGTGAAGCTTGCGTTCGAGAAAAAAGCAGCTGAGGACGCGAAAAAAGCATGCGAGGAGAAATATGAATTGCTACAACAGGCAGTCAATGCAGCTGTAAATGCCTGCAGAAATGATTTCGCTACTAACTTGGTCCCGGCTATCATCAACTGGACGAAGGAAAATCCAGACAAGTCGGTACATGATTTCCCCATGCCCAGTTTCGTCGGGAGCAACTCGGTGAACACCACCACCGCACCATCACCTGCTCATGCAGCCGGGCCTGCTCTCGCACCCGCACCCACTCATAGCAGCCCATCCTCAGTCTCTGGCGTGCTAGGCGGGCCTTCGTCTTTGGATGAGCTCGACGCCCTCACGGTAATTACATGTCGCACTAAGAAATATATCTAGAATATTCCATTTTCGTTGCCTTTCGGATGTTTTACGCCGCAGACATGTGTTTGCAGGCCGACGAAACCCCATGCACCGTACTCTACTTGATCAAAGGCCAGAAGGTGGACGTGGGAAAGGGGGTGATAACGAAGCCCTTGGAACTCATGTTCCACAACCAGCCGATGCCCGGTGGGCACTTCAGGGTTACCTTGTCGAGTGTGAAATCGGGGCATGAGGATTTGCCTCCTCCAGTATGGCTAGGGGGAGAGGACGACGAGACACCGCTGCGGATTCGAAGCTGCAAGGGTTGGGTGCTGCTATGGCCGAAGAATTTTCTTCATCTGGAGCACACCAATAACCACACATCAACAAGCATGTATGGAGACCACCACCCCGCCTACACAATTACCAGCGCCTGTAGTGCCGGGTGAGAGCGGCGGACGACGTGATGAAGGGGGTCCAATAGTGGCTGATGTAATCGCCCCCGTAGAACAAAGAATGGATGATGAGATGGAGGTGGAGGACCCAATGAGTTTCCTCAATACAGGCGCCTATGACGGTGACTTAGATATGATGAGTCAGCCATATGACAAATTGGGCTATCAGCATGCTGATGAGGATATGGATGATCTGCCCGGGCAGGAACCTCCTAGCAGGGATTGCAAGAAGTCTCTCTTCATGAAATCCTCACAGGACACGCCTTAAGATGCCGCCTCAACACAGGCTCAACTAGCCGGGGGTCGTACAGTGCTTAGCCCGGCAACACTAGGGCAGGGGTTAAGGAAGGGTCTGGAAGGTCAGCCCAAGAAAAAGGAGAGGAAGAGACCGGGGAAGATAGGCTCAGCTGCCTACAAACAAGCCAGAGCACAAAGCAGCCAAACGGAGGATTTTGAAGAGCGTGTACCTGTCAAAGGTGCGGCCATGTTCCATGTCACGGGCGAGCCGATGCTATCGCCGAAACCGCTAGAGGCACTATCAGGGGATCTCAGGAGACTGCACGACCATGTGCTATCGATTGAGAAAAGCCTACTAGCCTCGAAGGATCCAGGATATCCGACATACGTGGCTCGTGTGCCTGAGGGGAAGTGCTATGTCGACACACGGCCCGCGGAGGTGTTCTTCCTGCGGTTTGACCATATCTTCGAGATGTTTCTGACAAGGTAGCTTGATTTTACAATCGTCCACCTTTTTGCGCTACATATGAGCTCCGTCATGAAGAGAGAAGAAGTCTTGCAAATCTGTGTGGGGGATCCATACTACATGCATGAGTCCTTCTTGAGTCTCGGCGACTTTGAGCGTGAAACTGCTAGGGAGTACCTCCAAAACTTCATGGGGCATAATAAGGACCAGGAAATTGTCCTCCAGCCTTATCATCCAAAGTAAGTCAGTGTCGGACAACCGTTTGTACATTTCAATCATTCCTTCTCACTCATATGGAGAATAATTTGAGGTGTTTTTTTCCCCGCAGCAAAGGGCACGCCGTCCTTATCGTTCTTTACCCGCGAGTCTCCCACGCCGTGTATTTCGACCCTACCAGAAACTACGAGAAGAAGGCTTCAGCATTAGGGGTGGCCACCTGCAGATCTGGAAACAAAGGAACAAGAAGTTGGGTTTCTCGCATAAAACTAACTTCTACTGCATCCATGTCCCAAAACCAAGCAAGAACGATGGATTCTACCTCCTCCATCTCATGATGGAGTTCAGAACGATCACCAAAAGCTTCGCATGACAAGCAGAAACGATGATCATATCCACAAGTGGGTCGAATCTCATGGAGAAGCGGATTATAAACTTAGAGATGACTTCTTTCGCATCTAGAGGGACATTGCGACGATCATCATGAAAGAAGTCATCGATGAGAAGGGGATGTTCCACCACGGCCCTATATAGCGAGCTGACGTCTGAACTCGCATAGGCATGCAATGTCAGGACCTCACGCCGTTCAAGAAGCTAGGGTCCATCCTTGATGATATGGAAGGATGGAACTTCTAGTGATTTACGATGCCGATGATGATGATATGTGTCGGTTGAACTTGTATGCTTTCTGTAGCGATGAAACTTTGTGATGTCCATGGTCCTTGCCAAACTTGCGTAACGCTACTTTGTTAGTTTGGGTAAGATGACCTGCGTACCTCTAGTTAATTAGTTTGCATACTATATGTTGTATCTAGTTGCTAACCCTTTCTTTTTCGTGTTGCTCTAGTATATTTTGTTGCATATGATTGTACATTCTCTTGATGAAGATGCATCTCTAACAGGTACCTAGATTCTTGATGGTGAAGAAGCAGTGCTATGTAGTGTACAATGGGAAGGTTCCGGGAGTGTACGCCGAGTGGCCTGAGTGTCAGGCGCAAGTGGATGGGGTCTCGGGCGCCAGCCATAAAGGCTTCAAAAGAAGACAAGAAGCAGAAGCTAGCTACTTGAGGTTCACGCTAGCGCGAGAGAGGACTCGTAACCGCCGCCTCATGTACTTCATAGTTCCGCTCTCACTCATAGTGATAGCTCTTCTCGCGTATATCATTGTTTAGATGGATGACGATGTAGTTGCAAGTATTCGAGACTTGTATCGCTATTTTCGAGATGATGACGAGAGACCACTTTGTGTTGGATGATGATTATGATGATGACATGATTTGATGAGACTATTTGTATGTATATGCTATGATTACATTTGTATGTGTATGATATGCTAGAGATTATTGTATAAAGCCCTAAACAAAATTCAGCAGCACAACATATGGAGCAGAAAAAAAAATCAAAAACTAATAACTGTAGCACGGGGTATGGCTTTAGCAGCAGCGAGTTCTTAGCAGTAGCGCTCTTTGTTCAAGGGCGCTACGGCTATTAGCAGCAGCGCGTGTTGGAGACCGACAAAGCTGCTATCCCTCGATAGCAGTAGCGCGGGTCAAACCGCGCTACTGATAAGAGTTAGCTGTGGCACCATATCAGTAGCGCGGCCACCCACGCTACTGCTAAGCATTTAACCTGTGCTACTGCTGGGCTTTTCCCTAGTAGTGCCATTAGTGATTCTGTCAACCGACCCAGGAAGTAATTCAAGAATTCCAGGGGACAACCAGTGGAATGAACCGTCCCTCTCTTCTGGCTACTCTCGTCGAGTGTTTGAAGAGTACATAGCCAGGATCAGAGCCGGAACGTCTCATCCAGAACCACACCAACGTCACCGCCGCTCGAGCTTAGTTCCCGTATTAGCCAACTCAAATGTGGAAGCCCAAGCAGGGGACCACTCTTCATCAGGTCCTAGCCCGTTCAGCAACCTTGTGGATTAGTCCCATGGAGTGTTGTTACATTTTATAGTTGCATGTCCTATACTGGTAGCACTGGGTGAAGCACTGCTTGAATATATACGTGATGTATAGTATACACCGTTTTTGCAACTGTGTGGTTCGATAGAGTAGGTCTATGCATCTCAGGACTACACAAAACTGCTGGCACAAAATTTTTCCCAACCCAAATTTAATTCGCGTACCGCTACAGCATCCGATTCACGGCCACACCCGCTCTAATGCATGCCCTAAGTGCAGAAACTACACACACACTTAGCACAAAATTAGCCGCTTCGTCCACTGGATAACTCTCACCACACCACAATTTTTCTGAAGAAAATTTTGTGGGTTTTTATTTCTACGGAGCTGCTACAGAGCACACTAACACTCACTCGTAACCACCACCGATACCCAATCCTCATGATCACCGCGGCCTCAGAGAGCCACCACACAAGCTGCGGCATCACGGCGATCGTCGAGGATCATTGCGCACAATAGTAGCAAGGAGCCGACCAATGCTGCTAGCAGACCGGCCAGGAGGATCGTGATTAGCTCTGAGCCCACATCCTCCATTGATGCCTCGTCTCGAGCTCCTGCAGCCAGAAGGAGAAGAAGAGGAAGAAGTGAGGCGTGGTGTGAGGTAGGAGGAAGAAGAAAACCGTGGCCATTTTATAGCTCGAGCTCGATGCATGGTGAAGAAAGTCCACTAGCACCGCTCGACGCACGATCGCCGGTGTTCGGAGGTGAATCCATGAGTAGTGCCGACAAGGTGCTGGCCCGCGAGGTGAGTGCACGCTGCCGGCAACAATCACGTCGCGCACTATCGCGGTACGGCCCTAGCTACTCTACGCGATAAAAGCTGCAGGTGAAGGAAGTGCGGAGGAAACGCGCCAGAGAGAGGAGAAGGAGAGCCAGAGGAAGAAGAAGAGACTGACAGTGGGCCCTAGGCCCACCTGTCAGCCGGAGAGAGCGTTGTGCACTGGAGTACGGCAATCGAATTTTGGAATTTATACTTTTTCCTAATTTGTCGTAACAGTCACAGTAGAACCACAGCACTAGTGCCTCACTGTAGTTACACCAATTATCAGGAGCCCCTCGTCAACTGTGCCTAATTAGGTTATTTTAAATAGCTCGGAAAAATCTCCTCTAAAGATGGGTTTAATTTTGATGACCACCTTAACAAATCTCGAGGATGAGATTTTCTTAAGGGGGGTAGAGTTTGTAACACCCCAAAAGTTTAACCATGATTTTATTAACTAAAATTTGGCCAGTAATAATTTTTTTTATTTATATAAGTCCTTTATTAATTTTAGGGCCTTTTCTGTTCTGACTTTCAAAATTCTTCCCTCCATATAGGAATTTTTGGAAATATTATTGTGGGCTTTGGTAGTTTACTTAAACCATTTCACTTATAGTTTAATAACAGTAGGAATTAATTTTATAATAAAATTTGCCCCAGAATAATTCTTTTAATAGCATTTTCAATACTTTAAATGCTTCTGTTGCACTACAACCACTTTAAATAATTCTTTAAAAATTCCACAAAAATAATGGGAGGTCATGTGATGCCTACAGATCACTTTGGTACAAAAACCCAACTGGGTCTTTTTTAAATTTTGAGTGAAACAACCTCTTTTCCATTCTGTCCATTTTCTAGGTTATAACTACAACCCCAATTTTCCTTGATCCAATAATTCTGAAATTTTTCCCACCTATGGTCCGTCCAACCAAACACTTAAGTCCAGAAGATTAGCCCCATTTGCATCATTTAGATCCACCAAATAACCCTCTACATTTTCAGTCCAGAACTAAAATTCTTTAAACTTGCATTGGCAAGTTTTCTCTTTTCGCAAACCAACACTACTAGCATCTCTACCATCTAAGGAGACACCAACCTGTTAATTTACTCCTCCAAAAAAATTCACTATGTCACCCTAGCATTCTGTCAAACACCTTTTGGACATGACAGAAATTTGGTCTCTTTCTAAACTACATTTGGCATTTGCTTCTCCTGCCAAACCACCATGTCCAGTAGCTCCATTACAGAGTGACTCATCATCATGCCAAATTCCAAATTCAAATAAGTTCATTTGGCCACTGTGGCAATTCATCGAATGTCTGATGTGCATGCTCAGAGCACGAGCAGAGTGCTCGTTTGGCAGGCGTCGGCATCGCCACGCGTGGCCTCCCTCCTACCTCCCTCGCATTTTTTTCTCCTCTTCTAGCTTCACGGGCAAGCCAGCAAGCTCGCTGACACTATCCCCGTCCTCTAGCGCCGCCCTTCGCTGACCCGAGCCGCCGTCCAGAACCGCCGTATTTGCCACGTCTCTGTTCACTTAAATACCCATGGGCGAGCTCATTCGCAGCACACCCGGCGCTCCACCGACCAGGCCAACCCCCACCGGCCATATTTACCCCGCCACCGACCTTAACAACCTAGACGGCGCTATTAATGGCGGACCGCCGACGTGTCTTCTCTCTAGAAGTGGTGAACCGACCTCACCCACCTATATAAGGCCACCCCAAGCCTTATTCCACATCGAGATAACCTCACCGCCAACCCGATCATCCTCGAGAACGAGCCTAGAGCTCGGTAATGCCATCTTCCTCCTCTCTGGCACCCATGGCCGTAGCCACCTTCCTGATGATTCCGACGTGGCTAGGGCCTCCCCACCCAACTTTCCTTCACCAATAGCTTCCATGAGCAACCGTGGATCCATCCCGCTCTTCAATTTCTCAAAAAGAAGCTTGTGGGCGAAATCCCCAATTCGGCTCCGCCACCGTGCTGCGGGAGACCTCGCCGCCGGTGAGGCAGGGCTTTCCGCCGGTCGTGACCTACCTCAGGAGAACCGCCCTGCCCTGCTGAGCACGCCCATGTGCTCTGCCTTTCGAGAAGTGCCGCCGTTCGCCGGCAGTCGCTGCCGGTAGGGGCTCGGCTCTGTTCCCGCTCGAAGAATTGACCCAGGGTCAAACCTGATGGGCGGGGCCCCTCTGACAGCGACCCCAGACCACGCCTTCTCACGTGGCCGTGTGACCGGGCCAGTCCCAGTGACGCTGTGCAACTAAACCACGCTCAAGGCGTTTCCTGTGTTTCTCTATTTTCTCTTTTTCAGTTGATTCCAATAATTCCACCTTGGCCATTTCGAAACCAAATTTGATGATTCAAATTTCTGTAGATTTCTAAAATCATTCTCTATTATTCTAGCTAGGGTGAACATTTTTCCTTAGCTTAGTTTTTGTTGGGTCTATTTAATAGTACATTTAATCATTTATTTCAACTTAGAAATTCCATAAGTAAATCATATGAACTCCAAATAAATTGAATCTTTTTCTGTAATTCCTTATATTTCATCTAGTTTATTTTAGTATTTATTTAAAAATTTTCCAAATAACTTTTTAGAACTATTGTTGCTATATGTGGTAATTTAAATATTTTTGAAAATAGGTAGTGGAGGGGAGATGAGTATTTCAAACTTTTGGAGTGCACCCAATACTTCTGCATGCTCAAGGCAAGCATCTTGAACACTTGATATGGTGATTGCATGGTTAAAATTTTGCAAGAATATGTGAGTCATGCATCGGTTGAATTCACATAAAATTTGCATGCAAGTAGTGTTGGTATGTTTCTTCGTACCGTGCATCATATGCTTATCAGGACTATGATGCAGAAGCATGCATAAGTAAAATACTGTTACCGGCAGAAGGGTGATCACGTTGGAGCGTGATCATGCCTTGTTGGTTATGCATGTTGGAGCATGCAAGGGTTGTGGCCCTATTTTGATATTACTGTTGAAAGAATACTTTGTTGTGCTAACCACTGCAGGAAATACTTAAGCCTCCTGAGTCGATCGTAGATCGAGTCTTGTTCCAGTAACCCCCATACTTGACTCGTGCTGCCACTTGTCCATGCCACAGGTGGGGTATGGTTTAGTAAGTTGTTAACCCCTTTCCAGGCACACACCGTACAGAGGGCCACGATGAGGGTTTCCACGATCATGGACTAAATCCTGTCATCGGGTCAGGGGGCATGGGTGTTTCCGATTGTAGCCGAGAGGGGGGCACCCCTTGTAATCCGCGCATATGAATAGTGATCCCATGCTATTCGAGATTGTAGTCTCCCCGACTTAGAGTTTTTCTTGAACGATGTTTTGGGGGATTCCTGACATCTGAAAAGTTAAGCTGGTGTGTGCTGGTCAGGTGTGTTTTCAACCCAAAGACCGTAACGAGAATTAGCCAGCTTTCGGTGCTGGCTGAAGAAATCCTTTACTTGTGGGTAAAGAGCACACCTTCTACAGAGTTATACCTATTCGAATAGCCGTGTCCGCAATTAAGGACTACAGTCTGGGTTGGTGAAGTGTCGGTCTCCGGAGGAAATAATTAAATTTGAGCATGAATTATTTTGTAGAATAATTATTACTACTACAGATGTTATCATGAATATTATTGATGATATGACTAATATTGTGGACTAACCCATTTCTCTTATTTTATTTTCTGAGTGTCTCAGGGGCTAGCTAGACTACCCCGGGCATTTAGTTTTATTTTCACGACCTCTCATGGCGTCCCTCGAGTTCTCACGCGGTTCTATCTCGCCACCACTCTTGTGGACACCTGATTGGCATTTCTTTTCAAGACCTCTCGTGGCGTCCCTCAAGTTCTCAGGCGGTTCTATCTTGCCACTACTCTTGTGGACACCCAATTGGCATTTCTTTTCAAGACCTCTCATGGCGTCCCTCGAGGTCTCAGGCGGTTCTATCTCGCCACTACTCTTGTGGACACCCGATTGGCATTTCTTTTCAAGACCTCTCATGGCGACCCTCAAGTTCTCAGGCAGTTCTATCTCACCACTACTCTTGTGGACACCCGATTGGCATTTCTCTTCAAGACCTACCGTGGTGTCGCTTGACATCCGACCGGCATTTCTTTTATATTTTCTTTGGATTCTCGGATGGTTCTGTCTCGTCCGATTTTCCATCAACCATTCTTGTTTGTCGCTAACACGTTACTTCTGCACATGCTAATATGCCATCATGCCATGATTTAGTTCCTGTCAGCATGCATATAATATAGTCCAGCATGAGCATAAGCAAATAATTTAGTTGATCATGATCATATAGTATCTGCTGCATTCGGTATATCTTTTGTTCATGATGTTTGCGAGTACATTCCAACGTACTCACAGGCTTGTCCCTGGCTATTTACTTGGCCAGTTCAGGAGTTCTATGAGGAGTACCACAGCAACGTCCGTGCGGAGCCTAGGATAGCAGCCATGCGGGATAGGGATTATCCGGGTTAGCTGTTCCTGTGGGAATGGAGCCCCATCTACATTGGAGGACCACGAGTCGATTCCTTCACCCCTCACCAGATATCATTGTTGTATCATTAGACCTTTATGGTCTTATATCCTATTCTTGTAATTGCTTGGTAATCTGTAACAAGGATGTGTCCACCAGTAACAGTAATCCTGGGGCTGGTGATGACACGAGGGGTTAATTTCTGGGTCATTGTGTCCCTGAAATCCAGCTCCGACATGAACCGTCATTAGGATACATCATTAGGTAGTTATTATTATCCAAATGTCGTATGGACATGACCGTCCGTACATGCATCTCCTTGTAACCATTCAGGCACCTTTTGTAACAGAGGTCTATCGAAGGCATCCCAAACTCCTGTATAAATAGATGATTCATAATCAATGGAAAGGCTCGATCGTTCATTTAGATCATTTACATTCTTAAAATTGTAAACGGAACTTGTTAGATGTTGCCAACACATGCCATGCATATATGCATTGCAGTGTAGGGTAACACGACAGAAAACAAAAAAATCCGACCTATGCACCAGCCCAGGACCACTATGAAGATGCATACAAGGTTTTGATCCGATCATTACCGACTCATAGCGCAGCGGAAGTAGAGTCGATGAAGATCATCGGTGTAGATCCCTGTAGCTAGGATTTACAACCTCCCATCCACGGGGATATACTCCCTCGGACAGCCCCTCGGGAGGTCCCTCGAACAGCCCTTCGGGAGGCTCTCGGACAGAACCTCGGACAGTCCCCCGGACAGCCCTTCGGGAGGCACTCTCAGAATCTCGGATGACCACTCGGGCAGCCCTTCGGGAGGCACCCTAGAACTAAGATCGAAACTATGACCTCTCTACCAGGTTGCACACATACCGTGTCAGCTATCCAGCAGGGCTTTGTCGTCCAGAACTAGTTCCCACCGGAACTCAGACATCCTTTCGACTCTATGAAACTATTTCATGTGAGGGAGATTAGAAGCCATATCATTGCATGGCACTGTGCATGAGAGATTGAGTGAGTGTGGAGAGCCCCTCTCTGCCTCTATTTATAGGCCAAGCCTAAAGGGTAGAGGGGACTAGAAATATCAAAAATACCCATGGAAAGTGGCCTTCACAAGGGCAAAATGGGGAGGCAAGTGGGGCTCCATGGAGGAGCCCTCCTTCGCTGGCCAACCCTAGTTGGGCCCCCTCAAAAGGGGCTCCCACCTTTCCATGTCATCCCCTCTAGATCTTTTGGGAAAAGCCTTAGAAGGTGGCTTTCCAAAAAGCAACCAAATAGTATTTCCACTATTCATGAAAAATATTTTTTCGCGACCGTTTAATCCGAAAATATTTGTGAAGGTCCAGAACATTTGCAGTACCCCATAAAATAATTCTGGATGCGTTCCAAAACATTTCCGGATTAATGATTTTCATGTCCGAAACATTTCTGGTTTTCACTCCGGAACTTTTCCATCGTCTCCAAAACTTTTCTGGTGACTTTCTCTCAGACTCCCTGTCTAGTATTCAGTAGATAGACAACCGTTAAGCATGTGACCCTGTAGGTTCGGTGAAGTATAGACATGATTGGAACACTTTCCGATCAATGATCAATAGCTGAACCGTGGACATCCATATTGATCCCTATACTCACACGAATGAATATTTGAGTGAACCTGTAGTTGTCGTGTGCTATTCCTGTTGCTTCATGATATGTTACAAACACCTGAGGTGAGACTTATCAGCATCCCCATGGATCAACAACTTTCTCCACTATGCCAGTTACCTCGTTACCAGTTTTGTTCTCTTTTCTAGTTCCCGTGTTCTGGCATCCACGTGATCAAATCACGCTGTGTCTGGCCAGACGATGATTGATACCGTGACACCAAGAGGGCCCAAAGAATATCTCTCCATCATTGGAGGAGCAAATCCGAATCTTGAGCTATCAAGTCCCTTGTCATACTTTTCCATGAACCCATAAGCCGCCGTAATAGCCACCCTTTTACGGATGACGTTTAACAAACCCCAAAGTTCATGAAGCAAGCACGAAGAAACTCGATACTCTCATGGTCTAAGGAATTATGCAAATGTTAACTTTCTCTGTGTTATATACCATTAACTTGTGACGAATGTATCTCATAGCATAACATCAAATCGGGTCGATTCAACACAACTGTTCTCCTAACATTGTGTCCTCAAAGTTGCTAACATACACATGCCCATGATCAGCAAAACATAATCATCATGCAACACTTGAGCTAGTCTTAGAGGACAGACTCGGAATACATTTTACCGTTTATTTTTTCACACGTGCACATGGGTTTTCCTCAGAGCCTTTATGGATATACGGGCTCGGGAACCATAGCAGTTATCGCATGGAATATAAACATAATTACAGACATGGAGATAAATAACAACATTTATTATTGCCTCTAGGGCATATCTCCTACAGACTCCCACTTGCACTAGAGTCAATAATCTAGTCAATGCCAATGCACTTTACATCTATGGCATAACAGTGTAAAATATGCATCGCTTGTGGTATAGTCTTTGTCCAACGGTTCTGACAACTTTAGGTCCGTGTGTATCTTTGCATATCCTCGCATTTTCATGCTTTCACAAAATTCGTATTTTGTGTGGACCTGGCTTTCTATATATGTGAATCACTGGTCGAACCTTGATTCCTTAGACTGAGCTATGGAGCAACTATCTACAATAGTGTTCCATTGATCAAAGCCATCTTCTTTGTCGCTTCTAAAGCGGCAACATACTTAGCCTCTGTTATAAAATTCGCCGCAGTAACTTGTTTTGAGGAATTCCAACTTACTGTGCCACCATTTTTTGTATCCGGCAAAACCCATAATTTAAATCAAAAACCGCTTGGAGCATTGATGAAGATTGTATCGATGTATCTCATTACAACAAGCACTTCATAATCTTCGCTTGCAAGAAAACATGTCATCAGTGCTACTTTAGTACTCAACGACATTTTTAACTGCTGTCCAATGATCAATATTTTGATCACTTTGGTATCTTTACTTGCAACTGCTTGGGATGTAGGATATATGCCCTAGAGGCAATAATAAATGTTATTGTTTATCTCCATGTTCATAATTATGTTTGTGTTCCATGCTATAACTGCTATGGTACTCGAGTCTGCTATAAAACGAGGCTCGGAGGAAGACTCATATGCACGCGCGGAATAATAAACGGAAAATGTATTCCTAGTCTGGCCTCTAAGACTAGTTCAAGTGTTGCTTGATGGTTCTGTTTTCCTGATCATGGGCATGTCTATGCCAGCAACTTTGAGGGCAGAATGATAGTAGAACATTTTTGTTGAATCGACCCAAATTGGTGTTATGCCATGAGATACAATCGTCACAAGTTAATGGTTAATAACACAGAGATGGTTAACGTTTGCATAATTCCTTAGACCATGAGAGTATCAAGTTTCTTCATGCTTGCTTCATTAACTTTGGGGTTTGTTAAACGTCATCCGTAACTGGGTGGTAATTACGGCGGCTTACGGGTTCATGGGAAAGTATGTCAAAGGACTTGATAGCTCAAGATTGGAATTTACTCCTTCGATGATGGAGATATATTCTCGGGCCCTCTCGGTGTTACGGTATCCATCATCGTCTGGCTAGACACTGTGTGATTTAATCACAGGGATGCCGGAACGCGGAAACGAGAAAAGAGAACGAAACTGGTAACGAGGTAACTGGCATTGTGGACAAGTGTTGATCCATGGGGATACCGATAAATCTCACCTCGGGTTTTGTAACATATCACGAAGTAAAAGGAATAGCTCACCAAAACTGGAGGTTCACTTGAATATTCATTCGTGTGGGTATAGGGATCAATATGGGTGTCCACGGCTCCGATGTTGATCATTGATCGGAAGGTGTTCTGGGTAATGTCTATACTTCACCAAACGTATAGGGTCACACACTTAAGGGTTATCTATCTGCTAAATACTAGATAGGGGATCTGAGAGAAATTCACCGAAAAAGTTTCGGAGAGAAAGGAAGAGTTCCGGAGAGAGAACACCGAAAGAGTTTCAGTAAAACCGAAAAGTTGTTTCGGGGTGTTCCATTAAGTCAAAATGGTTTCGGCACATGTCTGGAAATTCTTGGAGGGTGCCAGAATGATTTTATGAACTTTTGGGATTTTTCCGGAGAAAAAACGGAAAGTGTTCCAGAGCAGCCGGAACCGCTATGGTAGCTTTTCGCTGAAGAAAAACATTGTTCCGGAATTGTTTTGGAATTCATTCAGAATTGCTTTAGTGGGTACTGGAATTATTCTGAGACTCACAGAAACTTTTTGGAATTAACGGACGCAGAAAAATGTCTTCGTGAATAGTGAAAGTGCTTTTTGGGATATTTTTTTGGAGGCCACTTCTTTAGGCTTTTCCCCAAAAGATCTAAGGAAGAGGCTTGCAAGAGAAGGAACCACATTTGGGGGGGGGGGGCTAGGGGTGGCTGAGGGAGTCCTGGACTAAGGGGTCCTTGGGCGTCCGGCCCATATGACGTGGGCCGGACTGATGGGCTATGAAGATACAAGACCGAAGACTCTCTCCCGTGTCCGGATGGGACTCTCCTTTGCGTGGATGGCAAGCTTGGCATTCAGATATGAAGATTCCTTTCTCCTTAACCGACTTTGTATAACCCTAGTCCCCTCCAGTGTCTATATAAACCGGAGGGTTTAGTCCGTAGAGGCAATCACAATCATACAGGCTAGACATCTAGGGTTTAGCCATTATGATCTCGTGGTAGATCAACTCTTGTAATCCTCATATTAATCAAGATCAATCAAGCAGGACGTAGGGTATTACCTCCATCGAGAGTGCCCGAACCTGGGTAAACATCGTGTCCCCCGTCTCCTGTTACCATCGACCTCAGACGCACAGTTCGGGACCCCCTACCCGAGATCCGCCGGTTTTGACACCGACATTGGTCCTTTCATTGAGAGTTCCTCTGTGTCATCGACAGCAGGTTCGATGGCTCCATCGATCATCTACGAAAATGCGGCCCTGAGGGAGGTCTTTCTCCCCGGCCAGATCTTTGTATTCGGCGGCTTCGCACTGCGGGCCAACTCGTTTGGCCATCTGGAATAGATCGACAACTACGCCCCTGGTCACCAGATCAGTTTCGGAAATCTGAACTATGTCGCTGACATCCGGGGAGACTTGATCTTCCAAGGCTTCGTGACCCCAACCCCCGCTCGGGCTTTAGAGCCGGAGCGCATCGCCAGGTCCAAAGACGGGCTTCCTGAGTCCGCCGGACTATCTACGGCCACTAAACACAATACGGGAGAGCCGGAGGAAGTAGTGTCGCCAATAACCGTCATAAAGCCGCACTCTCCTCCGGATACTGGCTCTGAATTCTCGGAGTCGGCATCGTGTGAGTTCGGCCAAGGAGCCTTCCTCCTGCCGTACTCCACGGACTCCCTTCTCCCTAGCAAAACCTCGCCTTTAAGCGAGGCTCTGGACTTAATGCGATCCCTCGTCATTACAGAGGAGCAATGTCCGAACTACGCCCGGCCCAGACTAGGGGCTGAGAGCAGGGAATTTTACATCCCACCCACCACCCACTTCATAGCCACTATCGAGGACTTAACTGAAATGCTCGATTACGGCTCCGAGGACATCGACGGTATGGACGACGATGCCGGAGAAGAGCAGGCTCAAAACCCGCCGTTTACCGGACGCTGGACGGCCACCTCTTCATATGACGTATACATGGTGGATACACCCAAAGAGGGTAGCGGCGATGACGAGAAGGATCCAGTCAAGGATACACCTCCTGTGATACAGCCAAAGCGCCGATGTCAGTGGCGCCGCTCTAAATCATGCCGCGGAAAAGACAGTAATACCGGCACGGGAGACAAGAACACTCCGGATGATGTCGAAAACCAAGAAGACCCCATCGAGCCAACTTCTGGGCAGGATTACCGGGAAGATGGGCAAGTTAGCCCTAATGAACAGGCAACAAACGAAGACTCGGAGGATAGTAACTATCTTCCACTCTGCGAGGACTAGGTAAGCCTCGGCGACGAAGGCTTTATCATGACTGAGGAACCTCTCGAGCTGGAGCGCTTTAAGCGCCGGCTAATAGCCACTGCAAGGAGCCTGAAGAAGAAGCAGCAACAGCTTCAAGCTAATCAAGACCTGCTCAACGACAGGTGGACTAACGTCCTGGCAGTAGAGGAATACGGCCTCGAGCGTCAAACCAAAAGTTACCCGAAGCGCAAATTGCTACCTCAATTCGATGACGAGGCACCGGAGACCGTACCATCAGCTCGAAATGTGGCTGACCGACCACCGCGTGGCCAGGACAAAACTACAACTCAAGCCGGACACCAGCCCATAGTACCTTGCCATAAAGGAAGAGATGCGACAGCCCAGGGGCATACATATGACCTGCGGCAGGACCTGGAAAATAGAGCAGGCTAGACCAGATCGATCTATGGATCGCAGGGACGTGCCCCACCGCGCGACGATGGCTACCTAGCCGGACATGACAAAGATAATCACGTCCGGGCCGAAAACCGCAGACGGACTCCATCCGAGCTACGTTGCGACTTGGCCCAATATAGAGGCGCTGCAGACCCCCTCTGCTTCACTGATGAAGTAATGGAGCATGAATTCCCATAAGGGTTTAAACCCGTGAATATCGAATCATATGATGGAACAACAGATCCCACGGTATGGATTGAGGATTTTCTCCTCCATATTCATATGGCCCGCGGTGATGATCTCCATGCCATCAAATACCTCCCACTAAAATTCAAGGGACCAGCGCGGCACTGGTTAAACAGCCTCCCAGAGAACTCCATTGGCAGCTGGGAAGACTTGGAAGACGCCTTCCGCGACAACTTCCAAGGTACATATGTCCGGCCTCCGGACGCCGATGACCTTAGTCACATCATCCAGCAGCCCGGGGAGTCAGCAAGGAAACTCTGGACCAGGTTCTTAATCAAAAAGAACCAAATTGTCGATTGTCCGGACGCCGAAGCCCTCGCGGCCTTTAAACATAGCGTCCGAGATGAATGGCTCGCCCGCCACCTCGGCCAAGAAAAACCAAAATCCATGGCAGCCCATACCGCACTAATGACCCGCTTTTGTGCGGGAGAAGATAGCTGGCTCACTCGTAGAAGCAATAAGCACCAGCGATCCGGGCACCTCCGACGTCCGAGACGGCAACGGCAAGCAATGACGCCATAAACACAAGCGTCGAAATAATAATGAAGGAACGCAAGACACGGCGGTCAACGCCGGATTCAGCGGCTCCAAACCCGGTCAACGGAAAAAGCCATTCAAGGCAAACAGAGATGGACCATCCAGTCTAGACAAGATATTGGATCGGCCCTGCCAGATCCATGGCACCCCCGATAAACCAGCTAACCACACCAACAGAAGCTGTTGGGTATTCAAACAAGCCGGCAAGATTAATGCCGAACACAAGGGGCAGGGGACGCCCAGTGACAGCGATGACGAAGAGACTCGCCAACCGAACACCGGGGGACAGAAGCAATTTCCCCCCGAAGTAAAAACAGTAAACATGATATATGTGACGCACATCCCTAAAAGGGAGCGCAAGCGCGCACTAAGGGACGTCTACGCTATAGAGCCGGTCGCCCCAAAATTTAACCCATGGGCGGCATACCCGATCACTTTTGATCACAAAGACCACCCAACCAGTGTCCGTAAGGAAGGTTCGGCAGCTCTGGTCCTCGACCCAATTATCGATGGGTTCCTTCTCACGAAAGTCCTTATGGACGGCGGCAGTAGCCTTAACCTACTGTACCAAGACACTGTCCGCAAAATGGGCATTGATCCTTCAAGAATCAAGCCCACCACAACTACCTTCAGGGAAGTAATACCTAGCGCAGAAGCTCACTACACGGGCTCAATCACATTGGAAGTCGTCTTCGGCTCACCAAACAACTTTCGAAGTGAAGACTTGATCTTCGATATTGTCCCATTCCGCAGTGGTTACCATGCACTACTCGGACGGACCGCTTTTGCTTGTTTCAACACGGTCCCACACTACGCCTATCTAAAGCTCAAGATGTCCGGTCCATACGGCGTCATCACGATAAATGGCAACACGGAACGCTCCCTCCGTACAGAGGAGCATACAGTGGCGATCGCAGCCGAGGTACAAAACGGCCCTGTTAAGCCACGAACCTTATCGGCCATTAAGCCACCGGCCTCTGCTCCACAGGGCCGATCAATTTCAGAGCTGGATTAGTAGTTCGGCCCCCGTCGTTCACCTCATATACGCGCGAAGTTTGTATCGCGCAGGCATAATTATGCACTTCAGATACCTTTGTCATCGGCGGAGGCACAATACGGACAGGCCTATAATACGGTTCGTACTCCTACAGCTTTGTTCCTTTTTCTTTCTAACTATTTCTTATCTGTTACCACAGGTGAATCAAAGCCTATTTATCTTACGGACTTCCAAGGACTCTTCCTAAGTCCGACTTCATATCAATAACCAAAGGTTATTCCTGTTAAGGAAACTTTTTGCCGAGGCAAAGGCAGCGCAGACGTGCGACAGGAGGTCCAAATAATTTTTTGTGGACCTAACATTTTCCAAACCTGTATAGAGCCTTTGTTCCTCAAAGCCTTTGACCCCTGGCATGTCAAATAGCCCGGGTAATGGTGTTGTAATCTGTAAGATTGCGTTTAACGTATCAATCAGATTCTAGTGAACTTACTCCGTCTTCAGTATTTGCTTTTTTAGAACTAAATCTTTTTTTCGGTTGTTTCACGCACGCACCTCAGCACAAATCGCCAGGGGCTCGATATGGCAACATATGCATTGCCGACAAGTCCGAACAGCCTTATAGCACAATTCGGCGTCACGAGTTTGGCCTTATATGCATCAGCTCCGAATCATGTCTTTGGTCAATAGTTGGGTTGCCCGGCTCCTATGCTTACTACCTTACGTTCCGCTCTATCGGCTAGGGTAGTAAAGGGAGAACTACTACGATTGTGTTTCCGGTTCACCCGGTCAAGCACCTCAGTAGAGAAAGCCAAAAACAGACTGTCATGATGCGGCGAGAGCTGGTCAACCACTCTATGACTTATTAAAATCTTTCGCGATTTCTTCCGTATTACACGAAGGACCGTTCTTCTGGTCATCTATGTAACGCACCGTATTCGGATACCGCGTGCATGCTAGGGGCTATATCGTAGACCCACTGTCAAACTCCTATGGCTAAGTGAAAGTGTTAAATCCCTATAGTCCGATTGCCTAGTTCGCCACACTGAGACCTCCTTCACGGACCAAGACGTTGGGGCAAGTGTGATCAAGTGCTCTTTCGAACACCCCCGTATTATATACGAGGGGGCTGAAGCCGACGACTGGAAAACTTTCAGATTATATAAACGGCCGCACTGGAGGAACTAAAACTTTCAGGCAAAAGTATAAACAACATAGCCTTAATTTGTCCTAATATTCTTTTTACAACTTTGGTACATTTATTCGAATATAATATTCTTCGAGCATTGACCCTCTATCAAGCGGGCACCCTCCAGGACATCTTCCAGATAATGCTCCGGCATGCGATGGCCCTTGCCTCCAGCCGAATTCTTAACTGCAACATCGATGGCCTTCATCTTTGCCCAGTAAATCTTGACACGGGCGAAGGCCATCTGGGCACCTTCTATGCACGCCGACCGCTTGATGGCGTCGATACGCGGCACTACATCGACAAGTCGCTGCACCAAACCAAAATAGCTCTGCGGCATGGGTTCAGCCGGCCACAGACGGACCATAACGTCCTTCATGGCAGCCCCGGACATCTTGTGGAGTTCGGCCCATTGGGCCATCTGTTCGTTCAGTAGCGCCGGACGCCGTGGCTCATCGAATTGTGACCAAAAGATCTTCTCTGCAGCACGTCCTTCCTGTGTTCGGAAGAATTGGGTCGCGTCGGCGACACTCTTCGACAGGTCCAAGACAGCATCTGGGGAACTCCATAATTGATTAAGTAGAGCATACTTTGGGTCACCAAACTTATTCTGTAAAAGAAAGGGCTTACCAGCCGCTATCTCACCGGCTTGCCAGATTTCCTCCTGAGCCGCTCTAGACTCGGACCGTGCTTCCCTTGCCTCTTGAAAGGCCTTGTTGAGTTCGGCCACTTTGGCTTTGTTCTCCTCCTCGAGTGATTGGCATTTGCCAGTGGTATCCTTTAGCTCTCGCTCTATGGAAGATATTCTCTCCTCGCACTGGAGCCGTGTGGCCTGTTCGGCCTTTAAATCAGCAGCCGCCTTCTTGGCAGCAGCATTGCTCACTCTGGCCTGCTCCTTGGCTCGGGCAAGTTCAGCCCGAAGAACCTCAATCGCGGCGGCACCATCTACAGTTATGCATGTCATAGCACATCATATTCAGCCTCGTGCTCGTACTAGTATCCATGCATAAAGCAAGCTGCCACAACATATACCTTGCGCCTCGTCGAGCCGCTTGTTTATAAGAGTGACGTCTTCATCTGCCACCTCCAGTTTCTGCTTTAGATCTGCCACTTCCGCAGTCTGGGCGGTCTCTATCGACCTAACTACCTGTGTCCAATTTCTTGTGTTACCACCTGAGTATACCTTTTTGATCCTCTGATTGGTTCCTTGTGGAAGCCGATCAGAGTCTCAGGGGCTACTATCTATACATAGGTACATTTTTTATTAAAAAGAGCAATTACAAACATGATATTGCATACCTCAAAGCCTCTTAGTAGGCCCGTGAAGGCTTCGTTCAATCCGCTTTTCGCGGACATAATCCTCTCAACTACCGTACCCATTAAGGTACGATGTTCCCCTGAGATGGACGCACTCTGCAATGTGCCCATCAGAACATCCGGCGCCTCCGGATTCTTGGAGGTTGCTGCAGGAGTACAGGCTCCCCTCAAGGGGGTCCGCTTACTCGACCCTAGAATGATCTTTGGCTGTAAACCGGATAGATCGGGTCCTTCGTTGTTGGTCCCCGTGGGCCCTCGTGCTACTTGTTGGTCAGGAGAGATCCTCCGAGATGACACTTCGGAGTCGTCCACCCTAAGGGGCGAGGATGCTTGCGGGGGCGTCTCACTTTCCATCATCTCCGGAAGTAAGTCCCCCGATGAGGAGGACTGTTGGGGAAGTGAGCGGGCCGGACTGCAAAACATATAATTTAGGTACTACCCTTACAGCTTGAAAAGAACGAGATATGTCTAGAGCATCTCTGTTCACTTACGATTCGGCGAGGGGCTTCCCCCTAAGGAGGTGCCTAGCGGCGGCATTGGCTTCCGAACCCGATCCGTCTGATAGGGAGGTCTTCCCTCTCTTGAGTGCCTTTGCCTCCAAGTCTTCGAAGGCGGTCCTTTTCTTCCCGTGGGGAGAAGGGATATCATCTTCCTCCCCTTCGTCTTCGTCTTCAGAAGAGGGAGCCTCAGTCTCCCCGGACGTAGCGTCCATTGTCTCTTTAGAGTGGAGGCCACCATCTACCTCTTTGCTCTCCTTCTCCGGCACTTGGTACGGCGGCGAGGCCAACATCCTCATCAACATGGGATTGGCCGAGTCTTTGGGAAGTGGAGCCGAACATCAAATTCGCTCCACCTTCTTTATCCAGCCCTGGTCGAAGATGGGTTTCTTAGTACATTACTATGAGGCCATAAGACCATGTTGTGTTCGGAAATTGTAAACTTACGGAAGTATCCGGATGGTTGCAGTCAATGCCGATGTCTTCGGATGTATCCGGCCACTGCTTTCGAGTCTTGAAGAATAATTTCCACATCCCTCTATGCATTGTGCCGAAGAATTGCCGGAGGGTCCGCGGTGCTTCCGGATTGAACTCCCACATGCGGAGAGGCCGTCGCTGGCACGGGAGGATCCGGCAGGCTAGCATCACCTGGATCACGTTAATGAGGCTGGTGTCCTTTTCGAGGACGCTCTGAATATGATTTTGCAGTGTCTGCACCTCATCAGTTGATCCCCAGTCTAGTCCCTTGTTAACCCATGACACAAGCTGCGACAGAGGGCTAGATCGAAACGCAGGCGTGGCTGCCCATTTGGTGCCGCGGGGTTCGGTAATATAGAACCACTCCCGCTGCCATGAATCCGAAGCGTCTTTGAAGGCACCCTTTGGCCAAATAGCATTGGCGAGCTTGCTCACCGTAGCACCGCCGCACTCCGCCAGATCCCCATCGACCACCTTCGGCTTTACACTGAAGGTCTTGAGCCATAGGCCAAAGTGTGGGGGGATACGGAGGAAAGCTTCACACATGACGATAAACGTTGAGACGTGAAGAAGAGAGTCCGGAGCTAGATCATGAAAATCTAGTCCGTAATAGAACATAAGACCACGAATGAAGGGGTGGAGAGCGAATCCCAGCCCGCGGAGGAAGTGAGGGATGAATACAACCCTCTCGCGGGATTTTGGTGTAGGGATGACCTGCCCCTTGGCGGGGAGCCTGTGGGGAATCTCCGCAGTTAGGTACCTCGCCTCATGGAGGTTCGCGATATCTTCCTCAGTGACTAAGGAAGCCGCCCAATTATCTTGAGAACTGGACCCGGACATGGGCAGAAGGCTTGGTAGTAGTAAGAGAAATCGAGACCTAGGCACTGGAGCTTGGGGCTGGAAAGGTTGAGGTAGGCGTGGGGGAGAAAGACGGGTCTGTGCCCCTTTATAAAGACGGTGAATGTCAAGCGCCTCCCCACTTGCCTTAAAAATCGCTTATTCCCCAAGGGTCGTGCATGTGGCACGGTTGGATTACCCACGCCCTTATTGATGAGAATCCCGTAACAAGGGGACACGATCTCAGCTTCGACAGGATGCGTCAATAAAAACCACATCTCGAAACGTGGAGCAGGAGGCTAAAAACGGTTTGAAATAATAATCGGGCTGGAATGCAATGTCTCGCCTACAAAAGCTGTCAGTGGATGGGACTTGTCAAATATAGTACTTTCTACGGTTGTGTGTGGAACCTGTTTTGCAGAGCCGAGCACATTTTTGTGTTCGAGGACTACTTTGAAGTATTCAGAGGAGGAACCCGCCTTGCAATGCCGAAGACAATCTGCGCGCCGGACACCTCGTCATTGAAGCCTGGTTCAGGGGCTACTGAGGGAGTCCGGGACTAAGGGGTCCTCGGGCGTCCGGCCCATATGACGTGGGCCGGACTGATGGGCTATGAAGATACAAGACCAAAGACTCTCTCCCGTGTCCGGATGGGACTCTGCTTTGCGTGGATGGCAAGCTTGGCGTTCGGATATGAAGATTCCTTTCTCTGTAACCGACTTTGTACAACCCTAGTCCCCTCCGGTGTCTATATAAACTGGAGGGTTTAGTCTGTAGAGGCAATCACAATCATACAGGCTAGACATCTAGGGTTTAGCCATTATGATCTCGTGGTAGATCAACTCTTGTAATCCTCTTATTCATCAAGATTAATCAAGCAGGACGTAGGGTATTACCTCCATCGAGAGGGCCCGAACCTGGGTAAACATCGTGTCCCCCGTCTCCTGTTACCATCGACCTCAGACGCACAGTTCGGGACCCCCTACCCGAGATCCGCCGGTTTTGACACCGATAGTGGCCGGCCAAGCATGGTGGAGCTCCTTGGAGCTCCACATGGCATCCCATTTTACCCATAACTCCCTCATGTGTGACCTAATGCATGGGGTTTTTGGTAATTTCTGGAGGCACACTACCCATAGGTTTTCCTATAAATAGGAGGTGGAGGGGCTGCCCATAAGCTCACTCTTGCTCTCATACACATGCCATAGACTTGTCTGGCTTCTATCTCCCTCCCAGCGAAATAGTTTTGTAGAGCAGAAAGGCTATCTAGGTTCCGGTGGGAACTAATTCTGGACGGCGAAGCCCTGCCGGATAGATGACACCGTATGGGTGCAACCCGGTAGAGTGGTCATAGGTTCGTCCTTTTTTCCTGAGGGGCTGTTAGAGTGTGCCTCCCAAAGGGCTATACGTGTGACCATAAGAGTGTCTGGGGTCCTCCCGAAGGGCTGTCCGAGGATCCGTCCGGTGGGACTATCCGAGGGACTGTCCCGAGGCCTCCCAAAGGGCTGCCCAGAGATCCGTCCGGGGAGCAGGCGAGGGAGTACATTCTCGCGGTTGGGAGGTTGTAAATCCTAGCTGCGGGAATCTCCACCGACGATCAACATCAACTCTACTTCCGCTGCGTTACGAGTCGGTAACGATCAGATCAAACCTTGTATGCATCTACATAGAGATCCTGAGCGTGCTCGCTATACGGAAATTTTTTGTTTTCTGTTGCGTTCCCCTATAGTGGCATAATGAGCCGTGCTATGCATAGATGCAGGTTGCGATCTAGAATACATAGAGATGTATGGGTATTGCATAATATAATTAGGTAGTAGATGAGATCTATTGCTCAAAATTATTTATGCGGGTAGCAGATGAAATCTGTTACCCGATGTTCTTGATGCTTCCCTGGCATTTGCGTATTTCTGATCTTGATAATGGTATGGTGGAATTTCACAAAGTTCTGGCAATCCTTGATCCTGATTGATCAACGAAGTTCTTCAATTCTCTTGGTTTCGCCATAGTTAAAAGAAAGATGAAATCGCAGACGAAAGAGCAATGCAGATGTGATCTGCACGGGGGTCATGCATATGACGAAGTTCAGTATCGGGCCCGAGATTTTATTATCTCGTGTTTCATACACCCTACAATGTTAATCTAGCGACTTCCATTATCTTGCTTGATGATGGACGTTGGTAGCTTCGGTTTGTTTCGAAACCTTAGAAGCCACGTAAAATAAAATTTTGCTTAAACCGATTAGAGGCGTCTAACTTGGTTTTGCAGGATGACATGAGATGTGCATATGATATGGTATAGCAGTTCTCATATTCAATTTGATTATGTATGAGATGGCTATATAATGTAAATTAACATGACCTGCGTGTCATGATTTGGCATGTTGGCTAGAGCCATGTGATTGTCACTTTAATGACCTGCGTGTCAACCTTTTGCAATGCACTTATTTTATTAGCTATAGAGATAGCAATATTATCTGGTGCATAGACAAGGTGGTGGCAATCTTTGCGAAGGTGAACACCGACGCGAATGCCGAAGACAAAGAAATACAATACTTCTCCGTCAGAAAGGGCTATACCATATCATGCAACTATGAATTGCCTGAGATGTTTATCCCTTATGATGCACCCTTCTTGATTGTGCGGTAGTCGCTTTTTATTAGGGTGATCTCTCACAAAAATATCAAGTAGCTAGTGTTCTCCCAAGTGTATCACCGTCACGGCACCTATCTCTTCGGGGCATCGCAGGATCTCCCTGGGTGCGAACGATTAGAGAAGTGTGAGGCGGGTGAGTTGAGACCTCGCAGCGAGATCACTTGGTTGTCTTGACGTTCTGGAAGGATCTCTCTGAACTCGGAACACGCCCATCGAAAGATGAACAAGAGTCACATAGAGATGTGATCGGCAAGTTGTGCCTACCGATTGAAGTTCGCGCCATCAGTGTTCATCTCGTTCAATGGCGTTGAATGGAAATGTGGGTCTTGTATCACTCACAATCAATTATGAGAGATATTGATTTGAGTGGGAGCGCACTGTAGAATTAACTTGTTTAATTCTCGGTGCAATTAATTTTGAATGTTGTCTAAGTGAAATTTGCATAATAGTTGTAGAATAATGGCTCGCATTTCCACCTTCCGTATTAAAATTGAATAAGCTATTTTTATCTGATTAAAACTTTACGATTGGTAAACGTAATGTGAGGATTGTCCTCAAGAGTTCCGAGAAGGACTTTTTCCTATCGCATGCTTTCGGTATTCTCCCGCTAATGCTATGGATGATGTGACTCTCGTCCGTCGATCCAAACGCTAGAATTCTGTTACGGTCAAAGTGCATTTTGTTTGCTTCCATGAGACCCAGAAGATGTTTGGGATAGTTATGTGATATTCATGGAACTAAAAATCATTTTTAGATACAAACAAATCAATGTTTGTTTGCAAAGTATTAGTGAAGTGTTCACTGGGCATTTGACTGTTAGGAAAGGGATCCAGAAGAACGCCTGTCATATGATGATAGTGAATAAAACAACCAAGTAGAAGAGAAAGGAAATGTCCGAAGGGTGTTAGTGAAGACTTTCACACCTAGGAAGTCTGGTGCTAACGCCACTCTTAAAGTTGGGTGCTTCTTCTGAGAGTAGGAGAAACACTAAAAGTAAAACTATTAGAAGTATGAAGGAAAATAGAAAGAAGACTGGAATATCCAGCTCATGTATGAATGTCATACAAGTTATTGATGTATAGAAGGCTGGTCAGAGAAATAGTTCTTGGGAATTGTGATTAAACTGTTGGTCACTAAATCTTGGGTATTGTGATTGACCTTTGATCACAGGAATACCAGTTTGATTGCATTCTCTTGCAATTCGATACAAGAACTAGTACGGCCTAAAAGACTTGCCAGTAATGAGGTTTAGTTACACACAAGGAACATAGTAAATTTTACTATACCTTCCATCGGTGTACTACTGTCTGTATTTATTTTCATAATTCATTTAGAGTTTTACACACTCTATCCCATTGCATAAGCTATCTTGCAAGAAGGTTATTCATAAGAGAACTTTCATGTTCGGTGTTATGAATAACATAAGGGCCATACTTTCATTATTAATGAGATGTGTGTTATGAATATTGATAATAATACATTACCTCTGGATTTACTTTCATAATTCATTTTTAGAGTTTTACACACTCTAGCCCATTTACATAATGTTTTTTGCAATAGTGTTGTTCATAATAGAACAATTGTTGTTCAGTATTATGAATAACAAAAGGGGCCATGCGTCCATCATGGGATGTGATGTATGTTATGAATATTGATGGTAATATGATACATTCATAACACTGATGCTAAATGTCGCAAGACTAAAAGAATACCACACATGTGTGGCACTGCATTTGGTCACATTGGAGAAACCCGCATGGAGAAATTCCATAATGATGGAATTTTGAAGTCGTTTCATTATGAATCATCTGACAATTGCAACTTTCCTCCGAAAAGTGAACTGACTGAAATACCGTTCACAGGCCATAAGGAATGAGCAAAGAACGTATTGGTGATCATACATCATGATGTGTGTCGTCCAATAAATGTTGTTGCTGGCAATGGATTTGTCTATCTTCTGAAATGACTCAAGTAGATATTCGGATATTTACTTGATGAGACGTTAGTCTGGATCTTTTGATTTCATTCAAAAGGTTTTCAAAGATGAAGTAGAAGTTGTTATAACCAGAAAATTATGTTTCTACAATTAGGTTGTGGAAAGGAATATTTGAGTTACAAGTTTAGCGAATGTCTGATGAGTTATGAAAAAAGCTTCATAACTTACACCTCCCGGAACACCACTGCAAGTGGAAAGTCTGTGAAGATGTAATCAAACCATTTATGACATGGTAAGATCAAAGATGACATAAATCAATTTGCCATTATCCCTTTTAAAGTAAAGCTTTAGACACTGCGGCTTTTACACTGAAAAGAGCTCCATCGGGTCTGTTAAAATGACACCATGGTATGGTACGCCCAAACATGTTATATCTTTTCTTAACATTTGGAATATGGGGCTTGTGTAAAAGGTTACATAACTATTCCAAATCAGATAAGTGCTACTTTATAGGTTATCCCAAGTCATAGGGTATTCCCCCACCACAATACCGAGGCAAAAGTTGTGTTGCCACAAAAATGGTATGCTTTAAAGAGAGTAGTTCTTGCAAAAAGGTGAGTGGGAGGACAGTGCAACTTGACGAGATAACCAGTATCTTCATCATCAGATCAAAGGAAAGGAACCTTGGAAGTGATTCCATAGTTTCCTACTACGACTGATACGGAAGCTCTACATGAGATGTATGGACTTCGGTCGAACTTGCAGCTGAACCACGTACGCAAAGCTCGTGCAAACCTCTCAGGTGTGCAAACGAGATATTGTTGTTAGACAACAGTATACCTATGATACACAAGTGAGCGTTAATGGACCCTGACTCCGGAATTGGCTAAATGCCAATACAATCCGAGATAGTTTCCATATAAGTGATTCGAGATTAAAATCTTGATACACCTTTCGGAAGACTTAGAGTCTAATGAATATTTATGGAACTAAAAACTGACACAGATAAAAATATTTTATCCATAAAGCTCGACTTGTTGCAATAACAAGTTCAAGGAGTTGAGTGCGATGAGTTTTTCTCACCGCAGCGATGCTTAAAGTCGGTTCGGGTTGAACTAGCAATTAATACATATTTCAACATGAGATATGAAACATGGATGCCAAAAGAATTTCCATCTGATGGAAATACAACCTAGGACTTGTATGTGATACAGTCCAAAGTATTTTGTCGATCCAGAGGATGCTAGTAAGTATGCAAACTTCAGAGTTCCAGCAATGGACAGAAGAGAGCAAAATGGAGTTGGAATCTTCGTTTTTGATGAAATGGTCAAAGAGGTTTGACTTCATCAATGGGTAAACGAAGATGCTTGTGGTTTCAAGAAAGTAAGTGGGAGCATAATAATATTTCTAAAAACCTTGTGTGCTTGACACATTGTTAATTGGAAATAAATTTCTTGACACAAATTAGGACTTCATTTGAAAATAGTTTTTCAATGAAGTGCTTGGGCTAAACGGCCTCAATATTAGGCATGATGATCAATGGAGATAGATTTACCTAATGGGGCTAAGCAAAAATACATATTGACAGATGCTAAAACAGTTTAGCACTAAAAATGCCAAGGAGTGATTCTTGTCGAAGTCACATGGAAAGAGTTTTTGCAAGACTCGGTGTCCCAAAACACTGATGAGTAAAGTACATGATGAAGATTCCACACACTCTTGTGTTTGGATTAATCATGTATTCCATGGTATGTAAAGCAACCAGATATGTCCAATACTCCAAAGTTGTTGCGAGTATAGATACCAAAGTGATCAAAAGTACTGATCATGGGACAACCGTGAAAAAAGGTCATTGAGTACTAAAGTAGCACTGATGACAAGTTTTCTCGCAAGCGGAGATCATGAAGAGTTCGTTGTAAAAGGTTACATCAATACAGTCTTCATCATTTCTCCATGCAATTTTTGATTTAAATTGAGGGTTTTGTGTAACACACAATATGGTGGCACGGTAGTTGGAAATTGTTCCAAACAAGTTACTGTGGCGAATTCTATAACAGAGGCTAAGTATGTTGCCGCTTTCAAAGCGACAAAGAAGATGTTGAATCATATAGTTCATTCATGAACTTAGTATGATTCCAAGAAGGCTTTGGTCAATGGGACACTATTGCAGATAGTTGCTACATAGCTCAGTCTGAGGAATCAAGGTTCGACCTGTGATTCACATATATACAAAGCCAAGTCCACACAAAATATGAATTTTGTGAAAGCGTGAAAACACGAGGATATGCAAATACACACACGGAGCTGAAGTTGTCAGATTCGTTGGACATCAGGCTATACCACATGCGAAGCATATTTTACACCTGTATGGCATAGTTGTAAAAGTGCATCAGCATTGACTGCATTATTGACTCTAGCGCAAGTGGGAGTCTGTAGGAGATATGCCCTAGAGGCAATAATAAATGTTATTGTTTATCTCCATGTTCATAATTATGTTTGTGTTCCATGCTATAACTGTTATGGTTCTCGAGTCTGCTATAAAACGAGGCTCGGAGGAAGACTCATATGCACGTGTGGAATAATAAACGGAAAATGTATTCCTAGTCTGGCCTCTAAGACTAGCTCAAGTGTTGCATGATGGTTCTGTTTTCCTGATCATGTGCATGTCTATGCCAGCAACTTTGAGGGCACAATGTTAGTAGAACATTTGTGTTGCATCGACCCAAATTGGTGTTATGCCATGAGATGCAATCATCACAAGTTAATGGTTAATAACACAGAGATGGTTAACGTTTGCATGATTCCTTAGACCATGAGAGTATCGAGTTTCTTCATGCTTGCTTCATGAACTTTGGGGTTTGTTAAACGTCATCCGTAACTGGATGGCAATTACGGTGGCTTACGGGTTCATGGGAAAGTATGTCAAGGGACTTGATATTTAAAGATTGGGATTTACTCCTCCGACGATGGAGATATATTCTCGGGCCCTCTCGGTGTTACGGTATCCATCATCGTCTAGCCAGACACAGTGTGATTTGATCACAGGGATGCCGGAACGCGGAAACGAGAAAAGAGAACGAAACCGGCAACGAGGTAATTGGCATTGTGGACAAGTGTTGGTCCATGGGGATGCTGATAAATCTCACCTCGGGTTTTGTAACATATCGCGAAGTAAAATGAATAGCTCACCAAAACTGGAGGTTCACTCGAATATTCATTCTTGTTGGTATACGGATCAATATGGGTGTCCACGGCTCCGATGTTGATCATTGATCGGAAGGTGTGCCGGGTCATGTCTATACTTCACTGAACCTATAGGTTCACATGCTTAAGGGTCATCTATCTGTTGAATACTAGATAGGGAGTCTGAGAGAAATTCACCGAAAAAGTTTCGGAGACAACGGAAGAGTTCCGTAGAGAGAACACCGAAAGAGTTTCAGTAAAACCGAAAAGTTGTTTCGGGGTATTCCAATAAGTCAAAATGGTTTCGGTAAACGTCTGGAAATTCTTGGAGGGTGCCAGAATGATTCTGGGAACTTCTGGGATTTTTCGGAGAAAAAACCAGAAGTGTTCCGGAGCAGCCGGAACCGCTATGGTAGCTTTTCGCTGAAGAAAAACTTTGTTTCGGAATTGTTTTGGAATGCTTTCAGAGTTGTTTTAGTGGGTACTGGAATTATTCTGAGACTCATAGAAACTTTTCGGAATTAACGGACGTAGAAAAATGTCTTCGTGAATAGTGAAAGTGCTTTTTGGGATATTTTTTTGGAGGCCACTTCTTTAGGCTTTTCCCAAAAGATCTAAGGAAGAGGCTTGCAAGGGAAGGAACCACATTTGGGGGGGCCCCCTAGGGGTGGCCGGCCAAGCATGGTGGAGCTCCTTGGAGCTCCTCATGGCATCCCATTTTACCCATAACTCCCTCATGTGTGACCTAATGCATGGGGTTTTTGGTAATTTGTGGAGGCACACTACCCATTGGTTTTCCTATAAATAGGAGGTGGAGGGGCTGCCCATAAGCTCACTCTTGCTCTCATACACATGCCATAGACTTGTCTGGCTTCTCTCTCCCTCCCAGCGAAATAGTTTCGTAGAGCCGAAATGCTATCTAGGTTCCGGTGGGATCTAGTTCTGGACGGCGAACCCCTGCCGGATAGATGACACCGTATGTGTGCAACCCCGTAGAGAGGTTGTAGGTTCGTCTTTTTTGCTTGAGGGTCTGTTCGAGTGTGCCTCCTGAAGGGCTATCCGTGTGACCGTCCGAGTTTCTGGGGTCCTCCCGAAGGGCTGTCCGAGGATCCGTCCGGTGGGACTATCCGAGGGACTGTTGTAACATCCCAAAATTCTAAATTTTGGAATGTTATATTAAATAAATAGTTTTGATTGTTTGTTTGATTGTGGTGTGGTTGCTTGTGTGAAATTGAGTGAAATTTGAAACTTTTTGAAAGTTGAATGAGAGGGAATGAAATGACTTTCCCAAACTTTCATCTTGCATTTATGATCTCCATGAATTCATATTCATTTCATCACAAACCCTAGAGTGAAGATAACATGACTTCTTCTATTTCGAAAGGGGTTTCGAAAAGATTTGAATTTCATTTGAAAATTTTGCAAATTCAGAAACTTTATGCAACTCAATGATTTTCATGAGAGAAGATAAAATGACTTCTTCAAATCGTATGAAATATGAGTTGGAAGTTTCAAAGAATCAAAATATAAAGTCCCTTTGATGGTATTTTGAAAACCATTTTTTATTTGGAGTTATTTGGGTTTTATTCAAATTATTTTTCTCCAAAAGTAAAATATATGAAAAATAGGGTAAAATGATTCCCTACAGTAGAAAAATGGAGAGAAATAAATTTTAAATTATTTTGGTATTTTAAAATATTTTTATTTGATTTTTAAATGAACCAATAGCACTGTTTGCTTTATTTAAATTTTTGTGGATTTATTTGCCGCTGAAAATATGTTCATCTTTTAGGAAATCTTGTTCTGAAAATTTTGATATATAATATGCCTATCGAAATTGTTTTTATTTTCCGTTTACTTTTTTTTGTTTTATTCTAAAAAAAAAACTGTACGAGCGACCGACTGCTATCCTTCGCCACCATGCGCAACATAGCCAGCAGTTCAAGCTATATTATTTTTCCGGTTGTCCTTCAATTTATTTATTTTCTGTTTAAAAAAAAAACTCTGCGCACACACACATGCGCGCACACGCGCAGGCCGGCCGAAGGCCCATGCCGCGTCGTTTCTTTTCTTTGTTTTTCCTATATCTTTCGTCTACCTTTTGTTTACGTTTAGTCCCACATTGCCTAGCCTTTGACCTCTAAGCCTCCTTTCCACCTATAAATATAGACCCATAGAGCCTCCAAAAATCATCCGATTCAGGTTAAATCAATATTTTGGTTTGACTAGATTCACTAAATAAAAATATTTTAGTTCTCTCCGGCGGGACTTCTGAAAGTTGTCTTCTCTCTCGGAAGTCGTCTTTTCTCTACACTTTTTGCAACTTTCAAAATTTCGAAATTTGTTCGGATTGATATTCAAACTTGTTTTGGCTATAACTCGAGTTTCGTAACTCCGATTTAATTGATTCTTTTTGCTAATTGAAGCTCTTGACCTAAACTTTCTGATAAGACCAAATCCACCCAATTTTGGTACTGTTAGAAATTGTTTTCTATTGCAAGAGTTAATTGCTAGTTTTCAATGTTTTCCGAGATCTTTTCTTCGATTCTTTTGCATGAGTGCTTATGTATGCAATTGCTTGCTTACGTTAGATTGAACGGAGTGTGACGAGTAGAACTATCAGGAATTATGAGTGCGAAGGACCTTCATCAACAGTACAAGGCAAGTTCACACTTTGATCATACTCCCTTTATTACCCAGTTTTTATGCATTAGTTTCACTCCTCAAACACTGCATGATTAGGATGTGATTAACTTGTGGGTACTGGGAAGTAGATAATGAGGTAGAACTTATTGCCCTTTATTATCAAACCTTGGGAGTTACTTCTACGCTATGCTTATAGTGCCATGCTATGCTCGTAGACGTGGATTGGGTTTTGAGTGTATCCATGACAGATGTGAGATTGTTAATTAATGGTTAACTTAAGGTGGCTACTTTAATACATATCTGGGTGGATTGGTTGGGGCACCCTGGGGATATACCAGTGGACTTGCCCGGACACCTGGGGATATACCAGTGTTTTCCTAGGAGATCCCGGGGATATACCGTGTGATCATCCTATGGTTCGCCACCCAGGCTCAAAGGGATCATAAGATTATTCATGCTAGAAACTTCCGTGTGCAGCCACAAGCTATTATGGGCTCTAGCATAGTTGAGTATGTTGCATGACCTCTTCCAGTGGTAGGCTAGCAGATGTAGGGGATGTAGGTTGGTACTGTCTACCCAGGGTTAGAGTTAATGCTTCTGAAAGACTGTGTCTCAGTCATCCGTTTCTCAAACACCATGTAGTGCGAGAAATCCAACGGAGGAGATCGAGTCTTGTGGGGAAAAGTGCACAAACCTCTGCAGAGTGTACAAACTAATCATGATTAGCCGTGTCCCCGGTTATGGACATCTTGAGTATCTGGTTCTTGGATTATCATATTGATCTCATCACTCGAAATTAATTTGTCAGGTTTAACGATTACTTTGAATTGGGATTGAGAGGGGGATTTACCTTCTCAATGTTTCAACCACCATGATAGTTAAATAAAACATATTCCTTTGATGTAGGGAAAAATTGGCTTTTCGCAAAACAATATAACCCTAGAGCTTCTCCACCAGCCAAATATGCATATAGTGATAGCTATTATTCATCATTATCCTATGGTGTGAATTTGCCAGTACATTCAATGTACTGACCTACATGGCTGCAACGTCTCATGTTGCAGGATTCTTACGACGAGTAAGTGATACGTTAGGGTTACAATTTCTACACTCAACTTTGCCGTTGGTGTTGATGGGAATCCACAACCTTGTTGTTACTTCGGCTATATGGATTGAGGTAATAGTATTTACGTTACTTTATACATGTGATTTACCTCTGTTATAAATCCTCAAGTACTGTGTGTGTCAGCATACCGATCCAGGGATGACACTTAAGCACAAAGACTTGATCCATTTGTGTCGGGTCGCTACAAGATGGTATCAGAGCACATGTTGACTGTAGGACGTGACCCCAAGAAACTGGCAAGCCCATAGGAAAGGATTTCTCTAAAACGTCATTTTTAAAAGAGATCCCTTAACTCTCATCTTTTCCAAGTATTTCCCTCTCATCTCAAATAGTTAGACTATACCCTTTCCCCTCTTGACCACACGAAGGTTCGACTGATGAGACCAATCCAAGAAGTACAAGATAACGGACAACTAAGACCACTTCGGAATGAAGAGGATTTTACCGAGCATTATAATAATGGAAACTACAACGGTTGAAGACTCCGAAGACTAGGATAATTTGAAGGCTCTGAAGAATTTCCAGATTGGTATGACCTAGGAAGGCTACCCTTATGGAATTTGTCAGACTAATGAAGCTGTCAATACCCGAGATCAAGGTGTGTCGGAGAAAGACCGGAACATGGAGCGTTAAAACTCAAAGTTTTTGTCAAGAAAACCCTAAGGCAGGAGATATCAACTATGGAATGATAACTCATGGCAGATACATGGGCATAAACACGGCTATCCATGATGCTATCGCCCGCCAAGGCTATTGTCACTGTGTTGAGTTTTGTTGAAAGAGCTCGATCGGGTTTGTTGAAATGACACCATGGTATGGTATGCCCAACCATGTTATATCTTTTCTTAACATTTGGAATATGGGGCTTGTGTAAAAGGTTACATACCTATTCCAAATTAGACAAGTGCTACTTTGTAGGTTATCCCAAGTCATTGGGTATTCCCCCACCACAATACCGAGGCAAAAGTTGTGTTGCCACAAAAACGGTATGCTTTTAAAGGGAGTAGTTCTTGCAAAAAGGTGAGCGGGAGGACAGTGCAACTCGACGAGATAACCAGTATCTTCTGCTTCAGATCAAAGGAAAGGAACCTTGGAAGTGATTCCAGAGTTTCCTACTGCGATTGATATGGAAGCCTCTACATGAGATGTATGGACTTCGGTCGAACTTGCAGCTGAACCACGTAGGCAAAGCTCGTGCAAACCTCTCAGGTGCGCAAACGAGATATTGTTGTTAGACAACAGTATACCTACCATACACAAGGAAGCATTGATGGACCCTGACTCCGGAATTGGCTAAATGCCAATACAATCCGAGATAGTTTCCATATATGTGATTGAAGATTAAAATCTTGATACACCTTTTGAAAGACTTAGAGTCTAACGAATATTTAGGGAACTAAAAATTGACACGGATAAAAATGTTTTATCCATAAAGCTTGACTTGTTGCAATAACAAGTTCAAGGAGTTGACTGCGATGAGTTTTTCTCACCGTAGCGATGCTTAAAGTCGGTTCGGGTTGAACTAGCAATTAATACATATTTCAACATGAGATATGAAACATGGATGCCAAAAGGATTTCCATCTAATGGAAATACAACCCAGGACTTGTATGTGATACAGTCCAAAGTATTTTGTCGATCCAGAGGATGCTAGTAAGTATGCAAACTTCAGAGTTCCAGTAATGGAGAGAAGAGAGCAAAATAGAGTTGGAATCTTTGTTTTTGATGAAATGGTCAAAGGGCTTTGACTTCATCAATGGGTAAACGAAGATGCTCGTGATTTCAAGAAAGTAAGTGGGAGCATAATAATATTTCTAAAAATCTTGTGTGATTGACACATTGTTAATTGGAAATAAATTTCTTGACACGAATTAGGACTTCATTTGAAAATAGTTTTTCGATGAAGTGCTTGGGCTAAATGGCCTCAATATTAGGCATGATGATCTATGGAGATAGATTTACCTAATGGGGCTAAGCAAAAATACATATTGACAGATGCTAAAACAATTTAGCACTAAAAATGCCAAGGAGTGATTCTTGTCGAAGTCACTTGGAAAGAGTTTTTGCAAGACTCGGTGTACCAAAACACTAATGAGTAAAGTACATGATGAAGATTCCACACACTCTTGTGTTTGGATTAATCATGTATTCCATGGTATGTAAAACAACCAGATATGTCCAATACTCCAAAGTTGTTGCGAGTATAGATACCAAAGTGATCAAAAGTACTGATCATGGGACAACAGTGAAAAAAGGTCATTGAGTACTAAAGTAGCACTGATGACAAGTTTTCTCGCAAGCGAAGATCATGAAGAGTTCGTTGTAAAAGGTTACATCGATACAGTCTTCATCATTTCTCCATGCAATTTTTGATTTAAATTGAGGGTTTTGTGTAACACACAATATGGTGGCACAGTAGTTGGAAATTGTTCCAAACAAGTTATTGTGGTGAATTCTATAACAGAGGCTAAGTATGTTGCCGCTTTCGAAGTGACAAAGAAGATGTTGGATCATATAGTTCATTCATGAACTTAGTATGATTCCAAGAAGGCTTTTGTCAATGGGACACTATTGCAGATAGTTGCTCCATAGCTCAGTCTGAGGAATCAAGGTTCGACCTGTGATTCACATATATACAAAGCCAAGTCCACACAAAATATGAATTTTGTGAAAGCATGAAAATGCGAGGATATGCAAAGACACACAAGGAGCTGAAGTTGTCAGATCCGTTGGACATCAGGCTATACCACATGCGAAGCATATTTTACACGTGTATGCCATAGGTGTAAAAGTGCATTAGCATTGACTGCATTATTGATTCTAGTGCAAGTGGGAGTCTATAGGAGATATGCCCTAGAGGCAATAATAAATGTTATTGTTTATCTCGATGTTCATAATTATGTTTGTGTTCCGTGCTATAACTGCTATGGTTCTTGAGTCTGCTATAAAATGAGGCTCGGAGCAAGACTCATATGCATGTGTGGAATAATATACCAAAAATGTATTCCTAGTCTGGCGTCTAAGACTAGCTCCAGTGTTGAATGATGGTTCTGTTTTCCTGATCATGGGCATGTCTATGCCAGCAACTTTGAGGGCACAATGTTAGCACAACATTTGTGTTGAATCGACCCAAATTGGTGTTATGCCATGAGATGCAATTATCACAAGTTAATGGTTAATAACATAGAGATGGTTAAGGTTTGCATGATTCCTTAGACCATGAGAGTATCGAGTTTCTTCATGCTTGCTTCATGAACTTTGGGGTTTGTTAAATGTCATACGTAACTGGGTGGCAATAAGGGCGGCTTACGGGATCATGGGAAAGTATGTCAAGGGACTTGATAGCTCAAGATTGGGATTTACTCCTCCAATGGTGGAGAGATATTCTCGGGCCCTCTCGGTGTTATGGTATCCATCATCGTCTGGCCAGACACAGTGTGATTTGTTCATAGGGATGCCGGAACGCGGAAACAAGAAAAGAGAACAAAACCGGCAACGAGGTAACTGGCATTGTGGACAAATGTTGATCCACGGGGATGCCGATAAATCTCACCTCGGGTTTTGTAGCATATCGCGAAGTAAAAGGAATAGCTCACCAAAATGGGAGGTTCACTCGAATATTCATTCGTGTGGGTATAGGGATCAATATGGGTGTCCACGGCTCCGATGTTGATCATCGATCGGAAGGTGTTCTGGGTCATGTCTATACTTCACCGAACCTATAGGGTCACACGCTTAAGGGTCATCTATCTGCTAAATAGTAGACAGGGAGTCTGAGAGAAATTCATCGAAAAAGTTTCGGAGACAACGGAAGAGTTCCGGAGAGAGAACACCGAAAGAGTTTCGGTAAAACTGAAAAGTTGTTTCGGGGTATTCCATTAAGTCAAAATGGTTTCGGCACACGTCTGGAAATTCTTGGAGGGTGCCAGAATGATTCTGGGAACTTCTGGGATTTTTTCGGAGAAAAAACCGGAAGTGTTCCGGAGCAGCCGGAACCGCTATGGTAGCTTTTCGCTGAAGAAAAACATTGTTCCGGAATTGTTTCGGAATGCATTCAGAATTGTTTTAGTGGGTACTGGAATTATTCTGAGGCTCACAGAAACTTTTCGGAATTAACGGACGCAGAAAAATGTCTTCATGAATAGTGAAAGTGCTTTTTGGGATATTTTTTTGGAAGCCACTTCTTTAGGCTTTTTCCCAAAAGATCTAAGGAAGAGGCTTGCAAGGGAAGGAACCACATTTGGGGGGGCCCCCTAGGGGTGGCTGGCCAAGCATGGTGGAGCTCCTTGGAGCTCCACATGGCATCCCATTTTATCCATAACTCCCTCATGTGTGACCTAATGCATGGGGTTTTTGGTAATTTGTGGAGGCACACTACCCATTGGTTTTCCTATAAATAGGAGGTGGAGGGGCTTCTCATAAGCTCACACTTGCTCTCACACACATGCCATAGACTTGTCTGGCTTCTCTCTCCCTCCCAGCGAAATAGTTTCATCGAGCCGAAAAGGCTGTCTGGGTTCCGGTGGGAACTACTTCTGGACGGCAAAGCCCTGCCGGATAGATGACACCGTATGTGTGCAACCCCTTACAGAGGTCATAGGTTCGTCCTTTTTGCCCGAGGGGCTATTCGAGTGTGCCTCCCTAAGGGCTATCCGTGTGACCGTCCGAGTGTCTGGGGTCCTCCTGAAGGGCTGCCCGAGGATCCATCCAGTGGGACTATCCGAGGACTGTCCCGAGGCCTCCCGAAGGGCTGCCTGGAGATCCGTCCGGGGAGCAGGTGAGGGATTATATTCTCTCGGTTGGGAGGTTGTAAATCCTAGCTGTGGGAATCTGCACAAATGATCAACATCGACTCTACTTCTGTTGCGCTACGAGTTGGTAACGATTAGATCAAACCTTGTATGCATGTACATAGTGATCCTGGGCGTGCTCGCTGTACGGAAAAAAATTTGTTTTCTGTTTCGTTCCCCTACATGGGAGTACTGCACATATCTGGTTGTTTTACATACCATGGAATACATGATTAAACCAAACACAAAAGTGTGTCGAATCTCCATCATGTATTTTTCTCATCAGTGTTTTAGGACACCGAGTCTTGCTAAAACTCTTTCCATGTGACTTCGGCAAGAATCACTCCTTGGCGTTCTTATGCTAAACTGTTTTAGCATCTCGTCAATATGTATTTTGGCTTAGCCCTATTAGGCAATTCTATCTCCATAAATAATTGTGCCTAATATCGAGGCTACCTAGCCCAAGCACTGCATCAAAAAACTATTTCTCATTGAAGTCCTAATTCATGTCAAGAAATTTATATTTATTTCCAATCAACAATGTGTCAAGCACACAAGGTTTTTAGAAATATTATTATGCTCCCACTTACTTTCTTGTTACCACAAGCATCTTCGTGTGGCACCCCAGCTCAGAGAACCGGTTTACCCTGTCTTCCCAACCCAGAGATCATGTCTTCTGGAAACACACAACAACATGGAACAGAACAGAACTGATCTTTATTGATATAGTACATGTAGAAGCTTCGATATTACATATCATGATGAGGCCAAGAGCATATCCCGTGCTTGACAATATCTACATTATTTATGGAACATCTCAGGGGCCTCGATACTAGTGGGAAACACTATAGCGTAGCGGAACGTTGGGTGATGCAACTCCATCCCATAGGCACACCGCTGGGACACAACCTAGTTTGCGTTGTATAGACCATCGGGATCTCCACCCTCGGCTTCTCCTGCATCTGGCATGATACGCCAGGTGAGTACTTGGAATGTACTCACAAGCTCACAGCAACCAAAACAATATGGCAAACAACAGCATGGCAATTGCAAGAATAAATGTTCATGCAATAAACATGCAGTATGTGGCTAAGCTTACTGTACTTAAAACCATCATTTTTGGTCAGACGAACCAACTTACTTTCCTCCGGGATCATACCACGATCCCCGAAACACTTATGATTCACATATCTTGCCTAGATTCAAGATGAGTTCTTCCATCATTAATATTGACCATACAGTGTGACCTAGTGCGGACTGTGTCCAATACCGTGGACGCGGCTATTCAAATAGATTCTTACACTCTGCAGAGGTTGCGCACGTTACCCACACCATGGACATTCATCCAACAAAACTTGTCTAACCCGTGACCCTTCTATCGTACCACCGACACACGCGCTCTCTCGGGTCATGCCCTGGGTGTCCCCTGTGTCACTCCTGACACCTGACACATCCGTGGCTACTCTGTCCCAAACGGGGACCCATGGCCATATAACTTAGCCTGGGACCACAAGGTTACTGCCGTCTACCTGATCAGGGTAGCACGCACACATAACCTCCCCTCTTTGGTGGTACCGGTAAAAGAGCACGTGGTTAGACCAAGTCAAGGCCGTCCCATACCGGCAGATGTGGCTGCACGGGTAAGTCCGGGTCGGTGGCACTTGATCAACAGGCCAACTTAATTTTAGTAGATTAACACCATGTGCATTAGGAAAAGTTAAACTAAACCACTACTTACTAGTACTCGTCAAGATAAGAATTTAACATAACCATGATGATATTATCACTAGCATATGCCAAACATTATCTAGTTCAAGTATGAATGATGTCGTCCTTCTACATGCTGGTCATGCCAAGTAAATGCATTTCATGGCAGGCGTTTACGCAAAACATCAAGCAACATGGGCTATGACATATTCATATGTGAATAGGATCAAATAAATGCAAAACAATTTAATTTAGAACCAACACTATTGTAATGCCTCATGCACTGGATGATGTGGCTTGCGTTGCTCAAATGGAGCGTTACTCAACTCCTAGTCTTCAGTACCAAGATAATTTCCATTTGAAAATATTTTAAAACAGCAAAAGAAAATGTCACATAAAGCATTCCTGCTATCCAAAAATCCTAGGCATAATGGAAAAGTACTAAATTTTACCAGCAAATAAAGGGGCTCAAGAAAAAACAAATGCAAAAGGAATCAATTGATTTGGACTTGTGGTTTAAAAGTTAGGATTGGTCAAAGTTTCTGGTCAAAATTGAAATTTAAACAAAAATCAGAAAACCTCCTAGCTGGCCACGTCGAAAGCATAAAGTGGAGGGGGCGCCTCCACTTACCTCTTCGGCCGCGACTTGGGGTTGCTGGCAAGTGGGGCCCTCAGGCTGGTTTAAAAGAGAGAGGGAGGACCGAGACGAGCGGATCACCGGCGGTGGTCACCGACGATTGAGACGGCGGCAGCTCTGGGAGATGGCAGGAATGAATCCATCAGTTGACGATGATTCTTCCTATACCCGCAGCTCCTCTGGAGATGGTCGGACGATGCCACGCCCTCCCTCTCCGGCGGCGGTGAGCTTCGGGGCTGCACGGATCCAGCGACTCCAGTGAAATCTCGAGCAGCGAAGGGGTTGGGTCGAACCAGGGATTCACCAGGAACTCGTGGATGGGCTGGGTTGGTGTCAGGGCTCAACGGAGCGAGCAGGAGGAGGAGTGGCAGTTCGGCGGGGCTCCCGACCAGAGCTGAGGAAGGAGTGGTTCCGGGCTCCGCTCTAGGGAGCCGGAGGTCGATTGAGAGGGGGAGAGTTGGAGCGGTGAGAAGCTAGGGCTCTGGGCTGAGGCTTATATAGCCAGGCAGCGATGCCGTGGCCGGAAGCCACCGTGGAGATGTCGATGAACTCGAGGGGGGGGGTGAGCTGGGCGTTGAGCTGGCCTGAGGAGCGTGTATGGAGGGGATGTGAACCTGCGGGGAAGACGGGACAAGTCCGGAGCATTCAAGAGCATGCGGATAACGACGGCGACTGCAGCGCACTATTCTGCCCATGATGGAGCTTGGCCGCGAGCGGCGGCGAGCTTCGCTGGAGGGGA
Source organism: Thinopyrum elongatum (assembly GCA_011799875.1). NCBI lineage: Eukaryota > Viridiplantae > Streptophyta > Magnoliopsida > Poales > Poaceae > Thinopyrum > Thinopyrum elongatum. The sequence continues at coordinate 28,207,681 of CM022298.1, forward strand.
AGAGGGTTCTGGAGGGGCCACGCATGTGGCTGGGGCGATGTCGGCACTAGCGGACACGGCGAGGAAGAGGAAGGGGTCGCATCCGACATGGTGCTTCTGCCAGAGCACGACCTCTCCTTGCCAGCCTCGTGCTCACTGCGAGCACTAGCACTCTAAGGGCACGCATGCCTGGCAAACATTGTCTGGGGTGCCAACCTATGCTCAAACAGGTGCCCTAGGCCTCTGTTTGGGATTAGCTTGGTCAGAATTCGAAGAAATGATCCAGAACAGTTTCTGGATGGAAACTGGATAGAGTTCCAGAGAACGAATGAGCTGTGGGTTGAGCCAAAAGAGTTGTCTAGGGAGTTCAGGGTTGGAAGGATTACATGCTGGAGAAGTTTGAGCAATTTTTGTGATGTTTTGAGTATAGTTCATGTGCAAGCCTCTATTCTGGTTAGAATGTAGTTTAGGATGATGCACTCAAATGGGTTGGACCCTTGGGCTGAAATTTGGTGTTTAAGGGTTTTTTGGTGATGGCAACATGCTATAAAAATCTCAGATCAAGTGGCAGCTCCTAACCAGTACTTCCTTCAGAAAGGTCTGAAATGACCAAGAGCTTGCAGGAATTAATCTAAGAGAATGGTTAATCAAATGAAGCTGAATTTTTGTGGCTAGGAGTTATATGATGGTATGAATGGCCTGGATTAATTTCATGAATTATTGATACATGAAAAATATTGCTGCTTCACAAAGGGCAGATTTGCTCAGAAGCTGACAAGAATTGCCTAGCCAAAACTTTGAACTAGGCATTGGAATATTTTTGGATATTGGGGAAAGGATTAATGCCAAGACTATGTGGGAACGATCTTAGGAATTATTGAGCAAGGAAACTATAGGTTGCTTCACAACCTAGAGAAGAAAGGGATATTCCTTTTGAAAAAAAGGAATATTAAATATGGTCAAAATTGGGGTTGAGGCTAGAAAGTTTATGACAGGGTTTTGACAAGATTTTGGGTTAGTTGGGAAGGTTTTGCAAAGAACCTCTTTAGTCCAAATCAAAAAGTTGGCTTAAAACCCATCCAAATGGCCATTAAAGCCAAAGAAATTTGAAAAGAAAATGTTGCCAAAACCAGGGTGTCACAAACCTACCCCCCTTAGGATGAATCTCGTCCTCGAGATTTAGTTGCTTAGGGAACAAATATGGATATGCTGACTTTAGGAAATCTTCTCTTTCCCAGGTAGCTTCTTCCTCAGTATGGTGATCCCACAGTACCTTGTAATATCTGATTACTTTACTTCGAGTGGTTCTTTCCATCTCGTCCAAAATTCTAACGGGCTTTTCCTCTTAAGTCAGATCCTGGGTCAGCTCTAGTTCACTCATGTATGCCTGCTTGATCGGTGGTGCAATGCACTTCCTCAGTTCTGATATATGGAAACCATCATGTACCTCAGACTGTTCTGGTGGTAACTCCAACTGATAGGCCACCGTGCCCCTTCTAGCAATTACTGGAAAGGGTCTGATATATCTGGGTGCAAGCTTTCCCTGGGTATGAAACCTTTTGATCCCTTTCATGGGGGTTATTCGAAGATAGGCTTAGTACCCAGGTTCAAAGTTTACCTCTCGATGTTTAGGGTCATAGTAACTCTTTTGATGGGATTTATCTGCTCGCAAACGATCTTGAATCTCTTTAACCTGCTTCTCAGCCTCGAGCATTAAATCCGTGCCAAAGATATGGCTGTCCCCTGTTTGTGTCCATTTTAAGGGGGGTGCGGCATTTACATCCTTACAATGCTTCAAATGGTGACATTTTGAGACTGGTCTGGTAGCTATTCTTGTAGGAAAACTCCGCATATGGAAGGCTATCTTCCCACTTGGATCCATAGGTGAGGGCACAAGACCTGACCATATCCTCCAATATTTGGTTCACTCGTTTTGTCTGCCCATCTGTCTGTGGGTGATATGCCGTGCTGTGCTTTAACACGGTCTCCAAAGCTTGGTGCAGGCGTAGCCAAAATGCTGAAGTGAACAAGGATCCTCTATCTAACATGATGTACGTGGGTACCCCATGAAGGCTGACGATCCGGGACATATAGAGCTGCGCAAGCTGATCAGCCCTGTAAGTGGTCCTTACTAGAATGAAGTGGGCCACTTTGGTGAGTATGTCCATGATGACCCAGATGGTGTCATGTCCTGTTGTTGACTTGGGTAGCAAAACAATGAAGTCCATACATATGTCGTCCCATTTCCACTGAGGGACCTATTAGGGTTGTAATAGTCCAGCTGGTTTCCGGTGCTCGGCCTTAACCTTATTGCATATGTCGCAACATGCGACATAGTAGGCAATATCTTTTCGCATACCTGGCCACCAGAAAGTTTCCTTCAGATCCGGATACATTGTTGTTCCTCCTGGGTGAATGGAGTATGCGGACTCATGTGCCTCTCGGAGTATTTGTTGTCTCAGATTTTCTTGATCAGGTACGCATATCCGGTGTTTGAACCACAAAGTTCCCTGGTCATCCATGCGGAAGGATTTAGTCTTCCCTTGCTGCAGGTTCTCCTTGATCTCTTGTATGCCCATGTCTGCTTTCTGAGCTTTCTTGATTTCCTTCATCAGTGTTGGAACAATTTCCAGAGTATCCGGGTTAATCGGGCCGCAGAGTATTAGGTTAAGCTTGGCAAACTCTTCTTGTAACCTTGGATGGATGCCTTCCATTATGGCATTCACGGTGCCTGGTTTCCTGCTGAGGGCATCGGCGACCACATTAGCTTTTCCCGGATGATAGTTGACTCCCAGGTCATAATCCTTGACCAGTTCAAGCCATCTTCTCTGCCTGAGATTGAGATCGGGTTGTGTGAAAATATACTTGAGACTCTTATGGTCTGTGTATATTTCACATCGCTGGCCAATAAGGTAATGTCTCCAAATTTTCAGAGCGTGCACCACTACTGCCCATTCCAAGTCATGGGTGTTGTAGTTCTCCTCATGGGGTCATAGCTGTCTGGACGCATATGCTACAACCTTTCCTTCTTGCATTAGTATGCAGCCAATTCCATGCCTGGAAGCATCACAATATATGTCAAAGCCCTTGTTAATATCTGGTAGAATTAGGACGGGTGCTGTTTTTAGTCTCATCTTTAGCTCCATGAAGCTACTGTCACATTCCTCTGTCCAAACAAACTTGTGGTTCTTTTTCAACAGTTATGTTAGTGGCTTGGCTATCTTGGAGAAGCCTTCAATGAAACGACGGTAGTAGCCTGCCAACCCTAGAAAGCTGCGGACTTCTGTTACCATAGCTGGCGTCTTCCAGTTTAGTACAGCCGTCATCTTACTGGCGACGACAGCCACACCCTATTCTGATAGAATGTGTCCCAGAAATTCTACCTCTTTTAGCCAAAATTCACACTTGCTGAACTTGGCATACAAGCGGTGGGTCCTTAGTGTCTCTAGGACAGCACGGGGGTGTTGTTTTTGCTCCTCTTCATTCTTGGAGTATATGAGGATATCATCGATGAACACCACCACGAATTTGTCTAGGAAATCCATGAAAACTTTGTTCATCATGCTCATAAAGTAAGCTGGAGCATTGGTCAGTCCGAACAACATGACCGTTAATTCATACAGTCCATATAGAGTGGTGAAGGCTGTCATGGGGATATCCTCCTTCTTCATTTTCAGCTGGTGATATCCCATCCAGAGGTCAATCTTGGAAAATACCTGAGCCCCATTTAACTGATCAAACAAATCATCAATGCGGGGGAGTGGATACTTATTTTTAATGGTGACCTCATTTAATTGGCGATAGTCCACGCACATTCGTAGACTACCATTCTTCTTCTTGACAAACAACACGGGTGACTGATGTCTACTATGCAACTTTATTCTTGTAGACTCGTGTTGGGCCTCCAAGCGCAGAGTTTTGTAGTACAGTAGCAAATTTCCCTCAAGTGGATGACCTAAGGTTTATCAATCCATGGGAAGCGTAGGATGAAGATGGTCTCTCTCAAACAACCCTGCAACCAAATACAAGAAATCTCTTGTATCCCCAACACACCCAATACAATGGCAAATTGTATAGATGCACTAGTTCAGCGAAGAGATGGTGATACAAGTGTAGTATGGATAGTAGAAATATATTTTTATAATCTGAATAAATAAAAACAGCAAGGTAGCAATTGATAAAAGTGAGCACAAACGGTATTGCAATGCTTGAAAACAAGGCCTAGGGTTCATACTTTCACTAGTGCAATCTCTCAACAGTGCTAACATAATGGAATCATATAACCATCCCTCAACGTGTGACAAAGAATCACTCCCAAAGTTCCTATTAGCGGAGAACATAAGATAGAAATTGTTGTAGGGTACGAAACTACCTCAAAGTTATCTTTTCCGATCAACCTTATGAGCTATCCCAATAAGTGTCACGAACAGCCCAAGAGTTCGTACTAAAATAACACCTTAAGATACACATCAACCAAAACCCTAATGTCACCTAGATACTCCAATGTCACCACGATCACCCATGGGCTTGATTATATGATATGCATCACACAATTTTAGATTCATAATATTCAATCCACACAAAGAACTACAAAGAGTACCCCAAGATTTCTACCGGAGAAAGTAGGACGAAAACGTGCATCAACCCCTATGCATAGATTACCCCAATGTCACCTCAAGAATCCACGAGTTGAGTGCCAAAACATACATCAAGTGAATCAATATAATACCCCATTGTCACCACGAGTATTCATATGCAAGACATACATCAAGTGTTCTCTCATCCAACAAGTATTCAATCTGATAATAGTGAAACCTCAAAGGTAAAACTCAATTCATCACAACAAGATAGAGAGGGAGAAACACCATATGATCCAACTATATTAACAAAGCTCGTGGTACATCAAGATTGTGCCATATCAAAAACACGAGAGAGAGAGATCAAACACATAGCTACTAGTACACACCCTCAGCCCCGAGGGTGAACTACTCCCTCCTCGTCATGGTGGCCACCGCGATGATGAAGATGGCTGATGACCCACAAGTATAGGGGGTCAAACGTAGTCCTTTCGATAAGTGAGAGTGTCGAACCCAACGAGGAGCAGAAGGAAATGACAAGTGGTTTTCAGCAAGGTAGTTTTTGCAAGCACTGAAACAAGCGGTAAAAGATAGTTTGGTAGCAAGATAATTTGTAACGAGTAACAAGTGACAAACGTAAATAAGGTGCAGAAAGATAGCCCATTCCTTTTGAATGCAAAGGACAGGCCAGAACAAGTACTTATAGTGATGCAAACCATGTTCATTTGATTCGCGTTCGCCACTTTGATGATTTTATATGTGGGTGGACCGGCGCTGGGGTGCTGTTCTTAATTGAACAAGCCTCCCACTTATGATTACCCCCTCTCGCAAGCATCCGCAACTACGAAAAGAGAATTAAGACAAAGTCTAACCATAGCAATAAACGTTTGAATCCAAATCAGCCCCTTACAGAATAGCGCATAAACAGGGGTTTATGCTTCTGTCACTCTAGCAACCCATCATCTAATTACTACTCCACAATGAATTCCCTTAGGCCCATGAATGGTGAAGTGTCATGTAGTCGACGTTCACATGACACCACTAAGAGAATCACAACATAATATCATCAAAATATCGAACGAATACCAAATTCACATGATTACTTATGACAAGACTTCTCCCATGTCCTCAAGAACAAAAGTAACTACTCACACATCATCATCATGTTCATGATCAGAGAGGTATTGAATAACATAAAGGATCTGAACATTTAATATCTCATGGTGCAAACCAACTAGCATCAACTATGATAAGTAATCAACACTGCAAGCAAATCACAAGTACCAATCTGAAGTTCTGACACAAAGATTGAATACAAGAGATGAACTAGGGTTTGAGATGAGATGGTGCTATTGATGATGATGATGAAGATTGGTCCTCCCACGATGAGAGGGTTGTTGGTGATGACGAAGGCTTCAATTTCCCTCTCCTGGAGGGAAGTGTCTCCGGCAGAATCTGCCCGCCGGAGTGCAAAAGTGCTCCTGCTCTAGTTCCGCCTCGTGGTGGTGGTGCCTCATCCCGAAAGTCTCCCCCTAATTGTTTTAGGGTAAAATGACTTATATAGCAGAAGGAGGAGGCCAGACGTGGGCCAGGGGCTCCACACAACATAGGGCGTGCCCCGGGGGAGCATGCCCTGGTGCTGTGTGGGCACCTGGCCTGCCTCCTCCCATGGATCTTTGGCCCAGTATTTTTTATATATTCCAAAATAATTCTCCGTGAAATTTCAGCCCCTCTGGAGATGTGCAGAATAGGTATCTCTGTTGTAGCTGTTTTAGGCCCTGAAATCCAGCTGCTGGCATTCTCCCTTCCTGTGTAAATCTTGCATATTAAGAGAGAAAAGGTATTAGAAATACTCCATGAAGTTTTATATTAATCAATAACTTTATAAATAGCAGCAATAAAACATGATGCAAAATGGACATATCAACTCCCCCAAGCTTAGAACCCGCTTGTCCTCAAGCGAAAGCTGAAATCAAAAAACATGCCCACATGCTTCGAGAGAGAGGTGTCGATAAAAATAAAATACGAACATGAAAGCATCATGAACAATAATATAATAGAAATAAATGTCATCATAAACTTCTCATGAGCAAGTAACAATTCACCACAATATTGAAGTATGAAGCATAAACTTTCTTGAAAGCTAACAAACTATGTTCTCGTCAACAATGCAATTACAATTCATTGTACTTTCAGGAAGGGTCACATGTAGGAGCCTTTTGGCAAGTCCACATACTCAACTATCATCTAGTCTTTCATGATTGCTAACACTCACCTCGTACATATGGAGCATCATGTTTTAGCCGGACACAGAGGAAGATAGGAATCCCAACTTATTCACCTCAAGGGTGATGTCAACAATAATAACTCATGCTCACCCACATTCAACTGGATATATGTGCCTAGATCTTTCCCCACCACATGATGCTTGCCAAAGGATAAAATAAAAAGGAATAGAGGAAAAACTTTGACTCTTTGCATAAAAATAAATGATAGGCCCTTCGCAGAGGGAAGCAGAGGTTGTCATGCACTTTTACTTTTGGATGCACTCACTCTTAGTGCAAAGGAACATCACGTGATATTGCCCCTTATGATAGCAACCTTTATTATGCAGTCTGTCACTTTTATTCTTTGCCATCACAATTTCGTACCACGCTTATTTTCCCTTACAATAAAAGACCGCACATATTTAGGAGCATTTTTTATTGCTTTATTGCACCGATGACAACTTACTTGAAGGATCTTACTCAATCCATAGGTAGGTACGGTGGACTCTTATGGCAGGTATTTGGTTAAAGGGTTTTGGATGCACAAGTAGTATTTGTACTTAGTGCGGAGTTTTTGGCTTGCAAAGGTATTGGGCAAGCACCCCATGTTCGAGGATCCATGACAATATAACTTCTATGTGAATATGAACAAGCATAACTCATTAAGTTGTCTTCCTTGTCCAACATCAACCATTTAACATATAATATTTAATGGGTGCTCTCAATCATAAAAGATGTCCAAGAGAGTATATTTGCATGTGAATCTTCTCTTCCTTATTAACTTTTTCATGAATTGCATCATTGACCAATGCTATGTTTGTCAACCTTCAATAAATTTTACCACTTATACTTTTCCTTATGTGATGTCATTACTCACCATAAGATTAGCATATGATCTTTTTCTTTTCATTATTTCATTGCTTTGGATTAGAACATAAGAGTAAAGAAGCAAAACTCAAAACTACTCTTTATTATATAACTCACACACGATTACATAGATAGATAGATATAAACTAGCACTCAAAGATAGATGAAACTAAACTTTTATTCTACTAGATCATGAAATAACTAAGGATCGAACTGAAAATAGGTAAAGATAATAAAAGTGATGGTGATACGATACCGGGGCACCTCCCCCAAGCTTGGCACAAGCCAAGGGGAGTGCCCATACCCATGTGATCAAGCTTCCTCCTGTGGTGGCGGTGGTGATGAAGGATCCTTGAGCTTGTTCAGTTTCCTCTTGAGCATAAAATGTTGTTCCCTCAGATCATCAACTTCCTGCTTGAGCTTTAATATCCTTTGGCACAATTCTTGCTTGCTCTCGTGCAGAAAACGAGAAGGGATAAACAAGACCTTGGGTTTTCTCCTTGTGTTCGGGAGGCTCGATTTCTTGAACTTCACGTGCATGTCTCCCGGCTGGGGTAGAGGGATCTCTCCTTCATCCGAGCTTGCTTCCTCCTCCTTGCTTTCTTGTTCATCATAAGAGAACAACCCATAGGGATCTAAACCCCCATAGAGCATTGGGTTGGCAAGATAATGTGAAATATGTCTTTCATCATCAGATTCTTGGGACGACATATTTTTGGATCTGCCAGAAAACAGCAAGAAACAAGAATAGAAGATATCTCACGATGCGGTGGTCAAAACGATCCGAGATATATATATATATATAGATTTTTTATCTTGCACAACAAGTAAAACGGAGTCGGGAAGGTGTACCAGGGCCCCACACAGCAACAGGGCGAGGGGGCACGCCCAGGTGCTGTGTGGGCACCTGGTGGACCCTCTCGGCTTTCGTTTATTTTTGTATTTTTCTAAATATTACAAAACTGCCAGAATATATTTTTGCGGAATTTTTGGAGTCCGTTTACTTACCGTGTCACATACCTATTCCTTTTTCAGTATTCTGGAGTGTTCTGGAAGGACTCCTTGATATCTTCCTCCGGTGTAATAGTATCATTAATATTAGTTTCAACATTAATGGGTGTACCTAAAATGTAGTGCTTGATCCTTTGTCCATTTACAACCTTCGGGTTGGTACCCGCTGCATTATTGATATTTATGGCTTCGGAACGATAAACTTCTTCGATAATATATGGTCCTTCCCACTTGGAGAGAAGTGTACCTGCAAAGAACCTAAGACGAGAATTATATAATAAGACATATTCACCCACTTTGAATTCTCTCTTTTGGATCCTCTTATCATGCCCTCATTTGACTTTTTCTTTAAACAACTTGGCATTATCATAAGCCTGGGTTCTCCATTCATCGAGAGAGCTAATATCAAATAACCTCTTTTCACCTGCAAGCTTGAAGTCAAATTAAGTTCTTTAATAGCCCAAAAAGCTTTATGTTCTAATTCAAGAGGCAAATGAAATGCTTTTCCATAAACCATTTTATAAGGAGACATACCCATAGGATTTTTATAAGCAGTTCTATAAGCCCACAAAGCATCATCTAATTTCTTAGACCAATTCTTCCTAGATCTATTGACAGTCTTTTGCAAAATCAACTTTATTTCCCTATTGCTCAACTCAACTTGACCACTGGATTGAGGATGATATGGAGATGCAATTCTATGGTTAACATCATATTTAGCAAGCATCTTACGGAAAGCACCATGAATAAAATGTGAACCACCATCAGTCATAATATATCTAGGAACTCCAAACCTTGGAAAGATTACTTCCTTAAGCATTTTAATAGAAGTGTTGTGATCAGCACTGCTAGTGGGGATAGCCTCAACCCACTTAGTAACATAATCTACAGCAACAAGGATATGAGTGTACCCATTGGAAGACGGGAAAGGTCCCATATAATCAAAACCCCAAACATCAAATGGTTCAATAACAAGACAATAATTCATAGGCATTTCCTGACGTCTACTGATATTACCAATCCTTTGACACTCATCACAAGATAAGACAAACTTACGAGCGTCCTTGAAGAGAGTAGGCCAATAAAAACCGGATTGCAATACCTTATGTGCGGTTCTATCTCCTGCATGGTGTCCTCCATAAGCTTCGGAGTTACACTTCTAAAGAATTTGTTCCTGTTCATGCTCAGGTACACAACGTCTAACAATACCATCCACACCTTCTTTATAAAGATGTGGGGCATCCCAGAAATAGTGTCTCAAATCATAAAAGAAGTTTTTCTTTTGCTGGTAAGTAAAACTAGGAGGTATAAACTTAGCAAAAATATAATTAGCATAGTCTGCATACCAAGGAGTACTATGAGAAACATTAATAGCAGCTAACTGCTCATCAGGAAAACTATCATTAATAGGGTGTGGGTCATCAAGCACATTTTCGAATCTAGACAAGTTATCAGCCACAGGATTCTTAGCCCCTTTCCTATCAATAATATGAAGATCAAATTCTTGTAACAAAAGAACCCACCTAATAAGCCTAGGCTTAGCATCTTTCTTTTCCATATGATACTTTATAGCAGCATTATTAGTATGAATAGTAAATTTTGAATCAACAATATAAGATCTAAACTTGTCACAAGCAAATACAACTGCTAGAAACTCTTTTTCAGTGGTAGCATAATTCCTTTGGGCAGTGTCCAAAGTCTTACTAGCATAATGAATAACATTTAGCTTCTTATCAACTCTCTGTCCTAGGACAACCCCAATAGCATAATCACTAGCATCACACATAATTTCAAAAGGTAAATCCCAATTAGGTGGCTAAACAATAGGTGCAGAAATTAAAGCTGACTTATGTTTCAAAGGCTTCTACACAATCATCATCAAAAACAAAAGGAACATCTTTTTGTAAAAGATTGGTAAGTGGCCTAGAAATTTTTGAGAAGTCTTTAATAAATCTCCTATAGAAACCAGCATGACCAAGGAAACTTCTTATACCTTTAATATCCTTCGGCCATGGCATCTTCTCAATAGCATCAACCTTTGCTTTATCAACCTCAATACCTCTTTCAGAAATTTTATGGCCCAAGACAATACCTTCATTAACCATAAAGTGGCACTTCTCCCAATTCAAGACAAGATTTGTTTGTTCACATCTCTGCAAAACTCGATCAAGGTTGCTTAAGCAATCATCAAAAGAAGTTTCATATACGGACAAATCATCCATGAAAACCTCAATAATCTTTTCACAAAAATCTGAGAAGATAGCAGTCATACATCTTTGCAAAGTAGCAGGTGCATTGCATAAACCAAAAGGCATACGTCTATAAGCAAAAGTTCCAAAAGGACATGTAAATGTGGTTTTCTCTTGATCAGATTGTGGAAAAGGTATTTGAGAAAAACTAGAATAACCATCCAAGAAACAAAAGTGCGTGTGCTTAGACAACCTTTCTAACATTTGATCAATAAAAGGTAAAGGGTAATGATCTTTCCTAGTGGCTTTATTCAACTTTCTAAAATCTATCACCATCCTTTAACCAGTTACTATCCTCTGAGGAATAAGCTCATTCTTATCATTAGGAACAACAGTAATACCACCCTTTTTAGGAACACAATGAACTGGACTCACCCATCTACTCTCAGCTATGGGGTAGATAATAACTGCTTCTAAAAGCTTTAATATTTCAGTTCTTACCACATCCTTCATTTTCGGATTTAAACGGCATTGGTGGTCAACAACGGGTTTAGCATCTGGTTCCATATTAATCATGTGCTGACATAGAGTGGGACTAATGCCCTTAAGATCATCGAGAGTATATCCAACAGTGGCACGGTGCTTCCTTAGAACTTTTAATAATCTCTTTTCTTCATGCTCTGAAAGGTTAGCACTGATAATAATAGGATATATTTTCTTTTCATCAAGATAAGCATATTTCAGAGTATCAGGCAATTGCTTCAATTCAAACACATGATCACTCTTAGGTGGAGGAGGACCTCCCAAAGTTTCAACAGGCAAATTATGCTTAAGGATAGGTGGCTGCTTAAAGAAAACCTCATCTATTTCATTCCTTTCATTCATATGCAAATCATTCTCATGCTCTAGCAAATACTGTTCCAACGGATCAGTAGGAGGCACAGCAATAGCAGCTACACTAACAATTTCATCTTTACTAGGCAACTCTATATCATGTGGTTGTCTACGAAACTTAGAGAAATTAAATTCATGAGACACACCACCAAAGTTGACACTAACAATCTCCTTAGCACAATCAATTTGAGCATTAACAGTATTCAAGAAAGGTCTACCAAATATGATTGGACAAAAGCTATCTTGTAGAGAACCAAGAACAAGAAAATTAGTAGGGTATTTGATCTTACCACACAAGACTTCAACATATCTGACAATACCAAGTGGTGAAATAGTATTTCTGTCGGCAAGCTTAATAGTGACATCAATATCCTCAATCTCAGCAGGTGCAATATCATTCATGACTTCTTGATATAAAGTAAAAGGAATAGCACTTATGCTAGCACCCACATCACATAAACCATGATAGCAATGATCTCCAATTTTAACAAAAATAACAGGCATGCCAACTATGGGTCTATTTTTATTCTTAAGGTCAAGACTAGCAATTCTAGATGCATTATCACAGAAGGAAATAACATGTTCATCCAATTCATCAACTAAAAGATCTTTAACTAAAGCAATGCTAGGTTCAACCTTAATTTGCTCAGAAGGTGTAGGTGTTCTAACATAACTTTTCCTGACTACAGAAGAAACCTTAGAGTCCTCTTTAATTCTAACAGGAAAAGGTGGTTTCTCAAAGTAAGCAGTAGGAACAACTGGATCAACATTGTAAACAATAGTTTTCTCTTCTTTAATCTCAGGAGATTTTTCCTTAATTTCTATAGGAGGATGGTATTTAAACCACTTCTCCTTAGGAAGATCAACAAGAGTAGCAAAAGATTCACAAAAAGAGGCTACTATCTCAGAGTCAAGTCCATACTTAGTGCTAAATTTCTGAAAAACATTTGTTTCCATAAAAGACTTAACACAATCAAATTCAAGATTTATACCTGACTCATTACCTTTGTCGGCATCCCAATCCTCATGGTTGCGCTTAATCTTTTCAAGAAGATCCCATTTAAATTCAATAGTCTTGTTCATAAAAGAGCCAGTTGAAGAAGAATCAAGCATAGTTCGATCATTATGAGAAAGTCGAGCATAAAAATTATGAAGAATTATTTCTCTTGAGAGCTCATGATTGGGGCATGTATGAAGCATATACTTGAGCCTCCCCCAAGCTTGAGCGATACTTTCTCCTTCACGAGGCCAGAAGTTATAAATATAATTCCGATCACGATGAACCAAATGCATAGGATAAAATTTCTGGTGGAACTCCAGTTTCAAATGATTCCAATCCGATGTGTCAGTATCACCACATAGCCTATACCATGTCAAGGCCTTTCCCTCAAAAGATAAAGGGAACACTTTCTTCTTAGCTCTATCTCCAGATAAACCTACAAGCTTAAACAATCAACAAATTTCATCCACATAAATCAAGTGCATATCAGGATGTTTAGTTCCATCACCTGCATAAGGATTAGCTAAAAGTTTCTCAATAAGACCAATAGGAATTTCATCAGCAATATCTTCAGTAGCTTCATTAGGTGGTGGAGAGGCAACTCTAGTGGTTTTCGGTCGTGGTGAAGATACCCCGAACAAGCCTCTCAAAGGATTACTTTCCATAGTGACAAGTAGCAACAAATTTCAGCACATAACAAAAATATTTCCTTACCAATTTCCACTCACCAAAGGCGCTTCACTCCCCGGCAACAGTGCCAGAAAAGAGTCTTGATGACCCACAAGTATAGGGGGTCAATCATAGTCCTTTTGATAAGTAAGAGTGTCGAACCCAACGAGGAGCAGAAGGAAATGACAAGTGGTTTTCAGCATGGTAGTTTCTGCATGCTCTGAAACAAGCGATAACAGATAGTTTAGTAGAAAGATAATTTGTAACGAGTAACAAGTGACAAACGTAAATAAGGTGCAGCAAGATAGCCCAATCCTTTTGAATGGAAAGGACTGGCCGGACCAAGTACTTATAGTGATGCAAACATTCTTGAGGACACACGGGAATTTCATCTAGTCACTTTCACCATGTTCATTTGATTCGCGTTCGCTACTTTGATGATTTGATATGTGGGTGGACCGGTGCTTGGGTGATGTTCTTACTTGAACAAGCCTCTCACTTATGATTACCCCCTCTCGCAAGCATCCACAACTATGAAAAGAAAATTAAGACAAAGTCTAACCATAGCAATAAACGTTTGGATCCAAATCAGCCCCTTACGGAATAGAGCATAAACTGGGGTTTAAGCTTCTGTCACTCTAGCAACCCATCATCTAATTACTATTCCACAATGAATTCCCTTAGGCCCATGAATGGTGAAGTGTCATGTAGTCGACGTTCACATGACACCACTAAGAGAATCACAACATACATATCATCAAAATATCGAACGAATACCAAATTCACATGATTACTTATGACAAGACTTCTCCCATGTCCTCAAGAACAAAAGTAACTACTCACACATCATCATCATGTTCATGATCAGAGAGGTATTGAATAACATAAAGGATCTAAACATTTAATATCTCACAGTGCAAACCAACTAGCATCAACTATGATAAGTAATCAACACTACAAGCAAATCACAAGTACCAATCTGAAGTTCTGACACAAAGATTGAATACAAGTGATGAACTAGGGTTTGAGATGAGATGGTGCTGTTGATGATGATGATGAAGATTAGTCCTCCCATGATGAGAGGGTTGTTGGTGGTGACGAAGGCTTCGATTTCCCCCTCCCGGATGAAAGTGTCTCCGACAGAATTTGCCCGCCGGAGAGCAAAAGTGCTCCTGCTCTAGTTTCGCCTCGTGGCGGCGTGCCTCATCTGAAAAGTCTCCCCCTAATTGTTTTAGGGTAAAATGACTTATATACCAGAAGGAGGAGGCCAGACATGGGCCAGGGGCTCCACACAACATCAGGGCGCGCCCCAGGGGGTAGCGCGGCCTGGTGCTGTGTGGGCACCTGGCCTGCCTCCTCCCATGGATCTTTGGCCCAGTATTATTTATATATTCTAAAATAATTCTCCATGAAATTTCAGCCCATTTGGAGATGTGCAGAATACGTATCTCTGCTACGGCTTTTTCAGGCCCTGAAATCTAGCTGCCGGCATTCTCCCTTCTTGTGTATATCTTGCATGAGAGAAAAGCCATTATAAATACTCCATAAAGTGTTATATTAATCAAAAACTTTATAAATTGCAGCAATAAAACATGATGCAAAATGGACGTATCAATGGCCTTCAGTGATGATTCCCCCTCCGACAGGGTGACGGAATAGGGCTCCAGATTAGTTTTCTTCGATACAGAGGCTTGCGGCGGCGGAACAACTCATCTAGGTTAATTTTCAGAGGTTTCTGAATATATATGATTTTTTGGCATTGGAATCATGCGAAGATGTGCCACAGGGGGCCCACAAGCTACCATGGCGTGGCCGCCCCCTGTCCGCGCCTAGGTGGCTAGTGGGGCCCCTGTGGGTCTTCTCGTACTCCCCCGAAGCTTCCTGGGTCTCTTTTCTTCTAGAAAAAATCATCAAAAAGTTTCATTGCATTTCGACTTCGTTTGATATGGATTTTCTGGAAAACCAAAACCATACAGAAAACAGCAACTGGCACTAGGCACTAGGTCAATATGTTAGTCCATGAAAATCATATAAAAGTTATATAAAAGTGCACCAAAACCATATAAAATTATTGTAAACATGGCATGAATACTTCATAAATTATAGATACGTTGGAGACATATCAGCATCCCCAAGCTTAATTCCTGCTTGTCCTCGAGTAGGTAAATGATAAAAGAAATAATTTATGAAGTGTGAATGCTAGCATAGTGCATATGTTTGATCAATGCTAATTTCAATCACTTTTCCTAGCATCATAACAACAACTCTTTCTCATAGAACTCATCATGATAAAGTGGCAATCAATTCACATGTTATGGTACAAGTAATGCATTCTCTTGAAACTTAACAGCCTATGCTCTTAGTCACCAAACAATTGCAATGCATATTATTTTCAACAAAGTCTAAGTAAGAGCTCCACATACTAAATTATCATATAGTCTTCTATGATTGCTAATACTCAAAGCATATTTTTAGAACAAATAGCATCCATCGAACACAGAGAAAGATAGGGGCTTTATGTTTTGCCTCCCAATTTATTTATCATAGAGATAATTGTCAACAATAATAATTCATGATCAAATATATTTGAATGGATATATGTGCCTGGATCATACCCCACCACATGATGCTTGCCAAGAGAGAAAATAAAAATGGAATAGAGAAGAACACTATTGACTCTTGAATAAAAGTAAATACATAAGGTAAAAGATAGGACCTTCGCAGAGGGAAGCAGAGGTTGTCATGCGCTTTTTATTTTTGGATGTGCAAGCTCTTAATGCAAAGGAACGTCACTCTATATTGCCCCTTGTGATAGCAACCTTTATTATGCAGTCTGTTGCTTTTATTTCTTCACCATCACAAGTTCGTAAAGCTTATCAACCCTTACAATAAAAGATCATACATATTTAGGAGCAATTTTTCTTGCTTTTTCACCGATGAAAACTTACTTGAAGGACCTTATTCAATCCATAGTTAGATATAGTGGACTCTCATAGCAAGAAACTGGATTTAAGGGTTTTTGGATGCACAAGTAGTATCTCTACTTAGTATGAAATTTTGGCTAGCAAAAGATTATGGTCAAGCACCACATGTTAGAGGATCCATAACAATACAACTTCTATACAAATATACCCAAAGATAACTCATTATGTTGTCTTCCTTGTCCAACTTCAATTACTTGACCAAGTTCAAAAATAATTAATGGGTATTCACAATCATAAAAGATGTCCAACATAATATATTTTAATGTGAAAGTTCTCTTCCATATACTTTCCTTCATGAATTGCTTGTATGACTAATATTGTGATTGTCAAATTTTAATACATTTTACTTTCTAAATCAAATGTGAAATATTACTAAGCATGAGACAAGCATATTAAGCACATATAATTTCAACTTTATGATATTCAATTCATTCAACAATTTACTCATAGGATATAAGTGAAGCACAAGAATAAATGACAAACTACTCCAAAAGATATAAGTGAAGATCAAATCAGTAGTTAAATAATTAAGTAGCTATCTGAGGACTCTCTCTCTCATTTAAAACTTTCATATCTAAGTACTTTATTAAAACAACAAGAAAAATGAAAATAAAAGGACACACCAAGAATAGCACACCTCATGTGAACAAGTAAAAACTTAGGCTACCGGGGCATCCCCAAGCTTAGATGCTTGAGACTTCTTGGAATATTAACATGGGATGCCTTGGGCATCCCCAAGCTTGAGCTCTTGTGTCTCCTTAATTCCTCTCATATCATGGTTTCCCTAATTCTTAAAAACTTCATCCACACAAAACTCAACAAGAACTCGTGAGATAAGTTAGTATAAATCAATGCAAAACCTTATCATTTTCTAATGTCACAAAGCACTAAAATTATAATTTAACATTGAATACTAAATCCCTCTACATATTTAATACTCCTATCCTCAAATAGAATCATTAAACAAGCAAACATATGCAAACAATGCAAATATAACAGCAATCTTTCTAAACAGGACGGTATGTAAAGGATGAAATGGATCCATACTTATTTAAATCTAAAAATTCTGAAAATTTACCACACTGCAGAAAATTTATGATAGCTTACTGCTTAAAAATTTCAAGATTTTATCATGTTCTGACTATTCAGGAATATTCAAGACATACTAGCAAACTTTCTATTTTCAAACAGCAACATATAGACTTGCAAATTGAGCATGGTAAAGGCTATACTTGTCACTTTTATTGAAATAAAAGATACCAACATGATTATTAATAACAGCAAGCAAATCTCAATAAAAGAAAATGAAGCTCCAAGCAAAACACATATCATGTGACGAATAAAAAAAAAGCTCCAAGTAAGGTTTCCGATAATGTTGAAGACGAAAGAGGGGATGCCTTCTGGGGCATCCCCAAGCTTAGTTGCTTGGGTATTCCTTGAATATTACGTTGGGGAGCCTTGGGCATCCCCAATCTTAGGTCCTTGCCACTCCTTATTCTCCTCATACCGATATCTCATCCAAAACATGAAAACTTCAATCCCACAAAACTTAACGGAACTTCGTGAGATGGGTTAGTATGATAATGGATAAATCATTCACTTTGGTACTGTCAAGACAAGATTCATAATTGTTCTCACATAATGCCTACTGTAATATATCATTTCCACAATTTATATTAACCAATATAAGCCATAGCAACTATAAAACAAGCAAACTATGCATTGAAAACAGAATCTTTCAAAAACAGAACAGTCTGCAATGATCTGAACAAACACCATAATTCTGCAACTCTAAAAATTCTGAAAAATTAGGAAAACGTAGGTAATTTGTATATCAATCATGTGTAAAAATTTCAGAAGGTTTTGACGCTCCAGTAAATTATAGGAATTTCTGCACTGGACACAAAAGTTTCTATTTTTGCATAGAATCAAGTCAACTATCATCCACACTATCCCAAAGGCTTTACTTGGCACTGAGGACCCACAAGTATAGGGGATCAATCATAGTCCTTTTGAAAAGTAAGTGTGTCAAACCCAATGAGGAGCAGAAGGAAATGACAAGTGATTTTCAGCAAGGTATTGTCTGCAGGCACTGAAATTATCGGTAACAGATATTTTGGTAGCAAAGTAATTTGTAGCAAGTAACAAGTAACAAGAGTAACAATAAGTGCAGCAAGATAGCCCAATCCTTCTTATGGCAAAGGATAGGCCGAAACAATCTCGTATAATAAGAAAAGCGTTCTCGAGGACACATGGGAATTTCATCTAGTCACTTTCATCATGTTTGTTTGATTCGCGTTCGCTACTTTGATAATTTGATATGTGGGTGGACCGGTGCTTGGGTGCTGTTCTTACTTGAAAAAGCCTCTCGCTTATGATTACCCCCTCTCGCAAGCATCTGCAACTACGAAAGAAGAATTAAGATAACTCTAACCATAGCATTAGACATGTGGATCCAAATCAGCCCCTGACGGAATAGCGCATAAACTAGGGTTTAAGCTTCTGTCACTCTAGCAACCCATCATCTAATTACTACTCCACAATGCATTCCCTTAGGCCCAAAGATGGTGAAGTGTCCTATAGTCGACGTTCACATGACACCACTAAGGGATTCAACAACATACACATTATCAAAATATCGAACAAATACAAAATTCACATTATTACTTATGACAAGACTTCTCCCATGTCCTCAAGAACAAAAGAAACTACTCACAAACCATGTTCATGTTCAAAATCAGAGGAGTATTGAATATAATTAAGGATCTGAACATATGATCTTCCACCGAATAAACCAACTAGTATCAACTACAAGATGTAATCAACACTACTAGCAACCCACAGGTACCAATCTGAAGTTTTGAGACAAAGATTGAATACAAGAGATGAACTAGGGTTTTAGATGAGATGGTGCTGGTGAAGATGTTGATGAAGATTGGTCCTCCCATGATGAGAGGATTGCTGGTGATGTCGATGGCGATGATTTCCCCCTCCCGGAGGGAAGTTTCCCCACCCGAATCGCTCCGCGCGGAGAGCAAAAGTGCTCTTGCCCTGGTTCCGCCTCGAGATGGCGGCGCTTTGTCCTGAAAGTCTTCTCTCTATTTTTTCTAGGGCAAAATGACTTATATACCAGAAAATGGCAGCGAGAAGTGGGCCAGGGGCTCCACGAGGTACCAGGGCGTGCTTGAGGGGGGTGGCGCGCCCTGGTGCCTCGTGGGCACCTGGGTGGCCCTCTCTTGGTACTTTTTGCTCCCAGTATTTTTTATTTATTCCAAAATAATTCTCCATGAAATTTCAGCTCATTTGGCGATGTGTAGAATAGGTATCTTGACAGGGCTTTTTCAGGTCCAGAATTCCAGCTGCCGGCATTCTCCCTCCTTGTGTAAATCTTGCATATTAAGAGAGAAAAGGCATTAGAATTGCTCCTCAAAGTGTTATATTGATTTAAAACACTATAAATAACAGTAGCAAGACATGATGCAAAATGGCTGTATCAGGCACATTATTGAAACAAAAGCTATAAAACATGATTACTACAGTAGATTAATCATGTGAACACACAAAAATAGTAGGGGTAAATATTGGGTTGTCTCCCAACAAGCGCTTTTCTTTAATGCCTTTTTAGCTAGGCATGATGATTTCAATGATGCTCACATAGAAGTAAAGAATTGAAACATAACGGGAGCATCATGAAGCATATGACTAGCACATTTAAGCCTAACACACTTACTATGCATAGGGATTTTGTGAGCGAACAACTTATGGGAGCAAGAATCAACTAGCATAGGAAGGCAAAACAAGTGCAACTTCAAAACTTTCAACATAAAGAGAGGAAACTTTATATTATTGAGATATGTAAAGGCATATGTTCCTCTCTCATAATAATTTTCAGTAGCATCATGAATGAATTCAACAATATAACTATCACATAAAGCATTCTTCTCATGATCTACAAGCATAAAATTTTTGTTACTCTCCACATAAGCAAATTTATTCCCATCGATAGTAGTGGGAGCAAACTCAATAAAATAACTATCATGAGATACTTGATTGACAAAATCAAATTGAACATTAAAATCATGATGACAAGTTTCATGGTTATCATTACTCTTTATAGCATACATATCATCACCATAATCATCATAGATAGCAACTTTTGTGACGCCCCCGGCTCAATCGTGCACTAACCATACACGCAAATGCACACGATCAAGCCTAAGGACTCACGGGAAGATATCACAACACAACTCTAAAACATAAATAAAGTCATACAAGCTTTATATTACAAGCCAGGGGCCTCGAGGGCTCGAATACATAAGCTTGCATACAAGCGTCAGCGGAAGCATCAGATATCTGAGTACAGATATTAAAAGAGAAACAGAAAGGCCTTTAGAAAGGCGGGGCAAAAATAAAACACTATGATCGAAAGGCGTAGGCCTCCTGCCTGGGACCCTCCGATCCTACTCCTGGTCGATGGCAAGCTCGTAGAAGTAACCACCCTCGGGGTGGTAGTAGTAGTCGATTGACGGGGCATCTGTCTCAGGGGCTCCGTCATCTGGTCACGACAAACTGACATGAGGGAAAAGAAAAGCAAAGCAACCGTGAGTACTCAGAAGTACCCAGCAAGCAAGGATCTACACTACATATGCAACATTATCAAAGAGAGGCTGTATATGTGGACTGGGCTGCAGAAAAGCCAGAATAGAGAGAAGACCTAGTCCTATCGAAGACTAGCATCTTCAGAGGTCTTGCAGCATTAGAAGAGTGTAGATTAGTACCGTATAAATTAGTAGTATCATTAAGTCTCAACCTCACCCACAGATCCTTTCTCGACTCCCTACGAGAAAGCAATCCTAGAGCCATACAGTCATCAACCTCGCCCTGAGATCCATTCTCGACTCCCTGTGAGAAGCAATCCCAGAGCCATAGTATCCAATTCTAATTGTATCAATCAGGATACAACTCCGAGTGTCCGTTACCGAGGATCCGGCTATGCATAGAATAGTTCTTCCCTGCAGGGGTGCACCAACTTACCCACCACGCTCGCTTAACTCCGGCCGGACACACTTTTCCGGGTCATGCCCGACCTCGGCCAAACGACACACCGCAGCCCTACCTACAACTCAGCAGAGAGGTCCCCGCCGGTCTGCATCCTAAGCGCAAGGGGGTCTTGGCCATCGCCCCTCACCCTCCGGGTTGTTGCGCACATGGCTTAGATCCAAGCACCATCATAATGGCGCCAATCACTCCATGCCGCACTGCTGAACTGGACGTCTGACAGAGCTTTCGGCTGATGCATACGATGCAGAACGCCCATACTATGCCCGCGTGGTGGTTAGTGCTATCGGGCCAGAGGCCCACTCAGATCACATATCCAAACCGTTAGTACCTTGGGGGTGCGGTTACGAGCAGAGACTCACGAAAGATGTGACCCCGTCGCCCCGTCTCGAGGACTTGCGGCAAGGGCCAAGAATGCCCGGCCACGCCTCGTATCCATCACTCGGGCACCATACAGGCAACCCGTCTTCACATCACACGCGAGTACCCATCATGGTCGACCCGCCTTTCCAAGTAACAGTGTAAAGTCCAATAATGCGTGTGTACAAACATCAGGAAATCCGAGGTGTCACCCTCGTTGGATTCCTACACGATGTATCTGTCACGTTGAACTCAGAGGAATTACCCTTGCTGGGTTCACACTTGAGGTGTTGTGCGACGGCGTCGTTATCGGGAGTGGTGAAGGAGGAATCACCCTCGATGACCATGACCGAATAGCTACTCTACAGAGTTAACATCAGAAGTGCTACAAGAGGTTTCACCCTCGACACTCGATAGTAACGCTGCAGTGTCGTTACAACTAAGGGAGGTGAAGTGCGGTGCCGGGGCCTGGTCTTCAATCCCGTTGATCGGGCCTTCGGATAATCCAGCGGGGCAGTCGGGACAAGTGGGGTCACTGATAGGTCTCTACCCAGCCTATACTAGACAGTTTAGGATAAGTATATAAGGTTTCAATAGCAGGTTACAATAAACAGGCTATGCATCAGAATAGGTAAAGCAGTAGCAGCAGCAATTCTAATGCAAGCATGAGAAATTAGAATGGGCGATATCGGGATGATCAAAGGGGGGGGGGGTTTGCCTGGTTGCTCGGCGGCAAGGGCAAGGTTGTCAATGGTGTCTTCGGGATCCGGAGCTGCGTCGGTACCGGGAACTGCGTCGGGGTCTAACGAGAGAGAAGAGGGGGGGAAACAGTATAAATATAGAGCAAACATAAGCAACACGGAGCAAGCTACGCTAACGTGCAGTGCAGGGTTGCCTGAAGACACGTCTAAGTCATTTAGTTATTTTAGGAATTTGTTTGGAATTATTTTATAAAAGCCAGGCACTATTCATTTATCTGAAACAGGCAAAAATTTGCATGTTCAGATATTTAGAGGCATCTAACAGGTATGTGGGGAGCGTATTCGGATTCGTCTCATTTTTCTGATCATTTTTCATATATAAATTATTTTCATCGGAGTTACGGATTAAAAGATATGATTTTCTAAAGTTTTTATTAATTTCTAGAATTTATTTATTTTAACAGAAAAGGAATTATGACATCAGCATGATGTCATGCTGACATCAGCAAGTCAACAGCGGCTGTACAGGTCAAACCTGAGATGTGGGTCCAGTGGGACCCACATGTCAGCCTCTGTGACTTTAACAGCGAATTAAACTAATTACCAGAGTTAATTAGGGGTGCGGGCCCCATATGTCAGTGACTCATTTAGTTAACTAATTGATTTTAATTATTAAAACATTTTATTTAAACGAATTACTAGCAGGGCCCACATGTCAGAGAGAGGGGGTGAACAGCGTCGCGTTGACCATGGTCAACGCGGTCAAATATGCGGCGGGGGCCCACTGGCATTGACCCAGTGGTGGACCCCACTCTTGCCACGTCAGCCGGCCGGCGGCTGGACGCCAGCGAGCCCCGAGCGCGGTGGTGGAACTCCGGCGAGTTCGGAAGCGAGCTATGGGGCACCATTCGACGCGGGGCTGGGCTCTCTGGAACGGGCTCTTCAAGCCGCTTCCGATGGTGGCGGTTGCGGCGGCGGGGGTTGCCGGAATCGAGCGCGACGATGACGGCAAGCGGCGGCGGCTACGGGTGGTGGCGGAGATGCAGCAGCAGCACGCGCGTGAGCAAACGGACTACGCCGCGAGGCCCTACGCGATGCAGGGAAGCGAGTGGGCACGGCCACGGAACCCAATGGTCGCCGGAAGCACGCCGGCGACGTGCTCCGCGGCGTCCAGTACGGCCATCTACGGAGCGACGGCTATGGTACGGGGAATGGCACGGGAAGGAAAGGGAGGGGCAGCGGAGCTCACAGGGGAGCCGTAGGGAGTGGCAGCGGGCTCGGGGAGGTCCGGCAACGGCGGAGATCGACAGAGACGGCGACGACGTCCGCCGAAGAAGACAGCTCGATCCCGCTGCTGTGCTGCTCCCTGAGTCGATGCAGGGCTCCCGCTCGATGGAGACGTGGACGGCGGCTCGATCGGGCATGGTGGTGAGGCGAGGCGGCGATGGTGGTCGCGTGATTCAGGGCGGCACAGCCATGGCCGCGTCGGGCGAGCTGAGGGGAGCCAGGGAGAGAGAGTGAGTGAGCGAAGGAGAGGCCAGAGAGGTCATGGGGAAAGCGGGGTGTGGCCCTTATCCACGGCGCGGGCGCGGCGACGCTGTCGAGCAGCGAGCAGTGGGGGTAGGGGAGGGGGCTAGTTGGGCTGGGCCGGCTCCTGTGCGGCTGTGGGCTTAAGTGTACAGGGGCACTTTTCCATTTCTTCTTTTCTTTTTCTGTTTTCTGTTTTTCTTTCCTGTTTTGTCTTTTGTTTTTATTCCAAAACACTTTTTGTAAAATATGGAACTTGCTCATATAATATCAGTGCATTATTAGTCACTGCTAGAAATTGGTTTGGTGCCCATATCTTTTTATTTGGATTTTATTTAATATGAAAATGGATTAAATAGTGTTGTTTTGCTATAGTTAGAGTCTCTTAATTAATTTATTAATTGTTGGATACAATTTTAGAATGGTCTCTGGAATATTTGCCATTTAATGAACAATTTAGTTTTTATGTTGGACAACTTTTATTTTCCACTTTCATTTAAATTTGGATTTTTGAGTTAGGAGTTGAAAAGCAATATGATGCAAATGCTGATTAGGCACTGTTGATCATGATGACATGGCATAACAAAAAGTGGGATTACTGTGGCTAACCACTGGGGGTGTTACAACTTTGTTGTCATAATCAATTGAAACCTCTTCCGAAATAGTGGAATCATCATTAAATAAAGTCATGACCTCTCCAAATCCACTTTCATAATTATTGCCATAAGATTCAACACCCTCCAAAATAGTGGGATCATTAGTACCTAGAGTTGACACTCTTCCAAACCCACATTCATCAATATAATCATCATAAATAGGAGGCATGCTTTCATCATAATAAATTTGCTCATCAAAACTTGGGGGACTAAAAATATCATCTTCATCAAACATAGCATCCCCAAGCTTATGGCTTTGCATATCATTAGCATCATGGATATTCGTAGAAAGCATACTAACAACATTGCAATCATGCTCATAATTCAAATGACTCACATTAAACATTTTATTAAATTCTTCCTCTAGCAATTTAGCACAATTTTCCAATCCATCATTTTCAAGAAAGACATCATATAGATGAAGTATGTGAGGCAACCTGAATTCCATTTTTTTTGTTATTTTCTTTTTATAAATGAAACTAGTGCTAAACAAGAAACTAAAAGATACAATTACAAGATCTAAAGATATACCTTCAAGTACTCACCTCCCCGGCAATGGCGCCAGAAAAGAGCTTGATGTCTACTATGCAACTTTATTCTTGTAGACTCGTGTTGGGCCTCCAAGCGCAGAGTTTTGTAGGATAGTTGTAAATTTCCCTCAAGTGGATGACCTAAGGTTTATCAATCCGTGGGAGGCATAGGATGAAGATGGTCTCTCTCAAACAACCCTGGAACCAAATACAAGAAATCTCTTGTGTCCCCAGCACACCCAATACAATGGCAAATTGTATAGGTGCACTAGTTCGGCAAAGAGATGCTGATACAAGTGTGGTATGGATAGTAGAAATATATTTTAATAATCTGAATAAATAAAAACTGCAAGGTAGCAATTGATAAAAGTGAGCACAAACGGTATTGCAATGCTTGAAAACGAGGCCTAGGGTTCATACTTTCACTAGTGCAATCTCTCAACAGTGCTAACATAATTGAATCATATAACCATCCCTCAACGTGCGACAAAGAATCACTCCCAAAGTTCCTATTAGAGGAGAACATAAGATAGAAATTGTTGTAGGGTACGAAACCACCTCAAAGTTATCTTTTCTGATCAATCTTATGAGCTATACCTATAAGTGTCACGAATAGCCCTAGAGTTCATATTAAAATAACACCTTAAGATACACATCAACCAAAATCCTAATGTCACCTAGATACTCCAATGTCACCACGAGTACCCATGTGCTTGATTATACGATATGCATCAAACAATTTCAGATTCATAATATTCAATCCACACAAAGAACTACAAAGAGTAACCCAAGATTTCTACCGGAGAAAGTAGGATGAAAACGTGCATCAACCCCTATGCATAGATTACCCCAATGTCACCTCAGGAATCCGCGATTGAGTGCCAAAACATACATCAGGTGAATCAATATAATACCCCATTGTCACCACAGGTATTCAAATGCAAGACATACATCAAGTGCTCTCTAATCCAACAAGTATTCAATCCGATAATAGTGAAACCTCAAAGGTAAAACTCAATTCATCACAACAAGATTGAGAGGGAGAAACACCATATGATCCAACTATATTAACAAAGCTCACGGTACATCAAGATCGTGCCATATCAAGAACACGAGAGAGAGAGAGAGATCAAACACATAGCTACTAGTACATACCCTCAGCCCCGAGGGTGAACTACTCCCTCCTCGTCATGGTGGCCATCGGGATGATGAAGATGGCCTCCGGTGATGATTCCCCCTCCGGCAGGGTGCTAAAACAGGGCTCTAGATTAGTTTTCTTCGATATAGAGGCTTGCGGCGGCGGAAGAACTCATCTAGGTTAACTTTCGGAGGTTTCTGAATATATATATGATTTTTTGGCGTTGGAATCACATGAAGATGTGCCATAGGGGGCCCACAAGCTACCAGGGCGCGGCCACCCCCCTGGCCGTGCCCAGGTGGCTTGTGGGGCCCCTGTGGGTCTTCTGGTACTCCCCCGAAGCTTCCTGGGTCTCTTTTCTTCGAGAAAAAATTGTCAAAAAGTTTCGTTGCATTCGGACTTCGTTTGATATGGATTTTTTGGAAAACCAAAAACATGCAGAAAATAGCAATTGGAACTGGGCACTAGGTCAATATGTTAGTCCATGAAAATCATATAAAAGTCACATAAAAGTGCACCAAAACCATATAAAATTATTGTAAACATGGCATGAATACTTCATAAATTATAGATACGTTGGAGACGTATCAGTGACCCCCATGGTGAAATACTTGGGCGAATATACCCCTTCTGCAGCAATTCATCCAGCTACATCAATGACAAATTCCTATTCCCGGTCGGGTGGCATTCCTGGTAGTTCTTCAGGGAATACATCTGGAAATTCACTGACTATGGGAATCAGGTTCATATCTGTAGCAGTGGTCTTAAATGCCATTCCTCTCTTTGGTCACATTCAGCTGGCAACGAACTGGGCTTTTTGGCCTACCAGGCTAACCAATGTTACTTTTCTGGTTGTGCAGTTGATACAGACCTGATCTTGTGTCAACCAATCCATCCCCAGTGTTGCATCCAATCTGGGGGATTCAAGTGAGATAAGGGTGGCTGGAAATTTAACTCCATTTATCAAAATTTCCAGGTCCTTGTATATGACATTTGTTTTGAGTATAGAGCCAGGGGATTGTACCACCATAGTTTTGTCCAAAAGTAAAAGGGGAAATTGTGCATGGTGGCAAAACTCCATCAGATAAATGAATGGGAGGCCCCAGAATCAAATAAAATTACTGCAGGTATGTCGTTAATAGAGAACATACCGAGGACCACATCAGGTGATTCGCGGGCATCCTCAGCAGAGATATGATGGACTCGGCCGCGATGAAAGTCCTGGTTGGGGCGGAATCCAATATTATTGTATTTGTGGCCTGGAGTCGGACTGTGACTTCCCGGCCCTGGTGGGGCACTGCTTAGAGTAATGCCCGGCTTGTCCACAAGTAAAGCAAGTGTTATTGCGTTGGCAGTCTTCCAGCACTGGCTGCTTGCCATAGACCTTGTCCTGGTTGCCTGGCTTACTATTATTGTTGTTGTTGTTCCAGGTGTGCTTGTACTCAGTCTGGATGGGTTGCCAGGTATGTTGCTTCTACGCGAATGGCTCGCGGTTGTCCTTCTTGGGTTCAAACTTACACTTGCGGTCATCATATCCTGACTTATGCTCCTGTTCGGCTATGAAAGCTTTGTTTACCACAGTCTGGAAGTCAGGAAAGTCCAGCATACAGAGTTGGCAATGAAGGGCATGATTGAGTCCTCCGAGAAATTGATCTATCTTTCTCTCTTCTGTGGACATGTCATGGGTAGAGTATCGTGCCAGATTATTAAACTTGTTTAGATACTCACCTACCGACATGTTTCCTTCGGTGAGAGCAAGGAATTCCCTCTGCTTCACCTTCTGTCGGTGAAAACGACACCTATGGGATCACGGGGCGCGGATCCCTTTTGCTACGGTTGGCGGGCGTGGGGCTGTGCAAAGAGCAGGTCGAGAAGATGAACGCGGGGGGTTTATCCAGGTTCGGGCAGCAAAGATGCGTAATACCCTACTCCTGCTTTCGTGTATATTTGAGTGTTCTTGAGTTCTTGAACTAGCTACGGGGGTAACTTGTCCAAAAGATCCGAATCCCCCTCCTGGACGCCTCGGGCCTCCTTTTATAGGCAGAAGGGGTTGCCACAGTGGCACACAGGAGGTGGAAAGGTGTATAGTGGATGAGTCTATCCTTCGGCGCTGCGGGACAAACGCATTAAATGCGCCGCCAACGTGCCCCTCTTGCTTTATTGGGGACGGCGAGGAAGCTCGTCCCAGCTGTCGCCGCTTCGCCTGGCCTCGACGCGCGTACAGGCCAACGAGGCGTGTGGCGCCATGTAGGTAGCCAGGCAGCTGAGCTGGCGCGGTGGCAAGGCCTTCACGAAGGCCTGCATGCCACCACACAGGTGCTTGCTGGGTCGGTGTAGGGGCCGCTCGTTGCCATGCAGGTGCCTGCTTAGCTGGCTGAGCTAGCAGCTGCATGGGGACGGCGGTGGAGTTTTGGCAGGCGCGGGCCTGGCTGTGGCCCCACCGATGCCACCGGCAAGGGTCTTGCCGGGGGCCCGGCAAGGGTCTCGCCGGGGGACCGGCAAGGGTCTTGCCGTGGCGCCGCGGTCGTCCCCGGCAAGGTGCTTGCCCGGGGTCTTGTGGATTTCCTCGGCTAGGATCCCACCGAGGGTCGTCGTCTTCAGGTCCTCATCTGATCTTGTGTACCTATGATTTTCACAAAGAGCTGCATGCCACCATGGAGGTGCCTCCCGAGCCCTTGCCCAATGCGGTTGATTACGTTGGAAGCCGCAGGCTCAAGGGTGGTGCGCTCCACTGGTGTTGGGTGAGCTGCCCCAGCAAGGGTCTTGCCGGGGCCGCTGAGGCTGCCCCGGCAAGGGCCTTGCCGGGGGAACCTGCTTCGTCCCTCTACTCTTTGTGGTCTTGGCCTTGGCGTTGTCTTGGTTGTCTTGTGCTTCGGCTTCCCTCCGGCTTCCCTCCTCTGCCCTGCTAAGTGTGGCCGCGGCGCGTGGCTCTGACTGCCCGTGCACAAGTAAAAGGGGTCAAAAGGAGGGCCCCTACTTTTGTACACCGACAGGAGCCCCCAGGCCTGGGCCATACATAAGCGCGACGCGTTGTTGGGCTAGGCCCAGAACGGTGCGCGGGCAGGCGGGGCGGATTTTTTACCGTAGTAACTATTTCGTCCGCTGCGTTTCCCCACGACTCGTGTTGAATGTGCGACATGGAGGATCGTGCGTGATGTGGGGGTCATGCATGGGGCGGTTCCCGTACGCATGCGTCACATCCCAGTAAAGGGTAAAGAGGCGGCCCGCGCCTTCCCCATAAAAAGGAATAACCGCAGGCGCGCCGCTTATTTACCTTCTGCGCCTTCCCCAATCTTGGAACCGCCGTTCCTCTCCCTTTCCTTCCCAAGCTCTTGCTCTTGTCCGCCGCCACCGCGCCTCCATCGCTTCCATTTCCTCGTCGCCCCCGGCCCCCGACTTCTTCCTCAGCCGCCATGGCACCCAAGACCAGCAAGGACAAGGGAGTGGCCGAAGACGCCGGGAATAAGGAGGTGACGGAGAGCGAGATGGCAAAGTTTCGGACGGCGGTTGCCCTCTTTCCTCCGACGGTTGATGCAGTCCACCTCAGGGACTATTTCAGGCCCCTGTGGGGGGCGAAAACGGGGGGGAGACGACGGGGCATCCGGCCACACGCATCATCCCCGCCGATTTTGCTAAGGCTGGTCCAAATCGGTACCCCTTTTTCATCGACTATTTCTCTTGTGGCCTTTGTCCCCCTTTCTTCGATTTTTTCAATGATGTCATGCACACCTATGGCCTTCATCTCCTTGATTTCACGCCGAACGCCGTGGCGTACATGGCCCTCTTTGCTCACCTTTGCGAGGGCTTCGCCGGAGTGCTCCCCAACATGGCGCTCTTCCGCCACTACTTCTATCCCCGTATCCAGCCGGGGGGCGCCATCTTCGGTTGCGTCACTTGGATCCCAAGGACCAAGGAGAAAGGCACGTATCCGGAGGGCGCCCAGAAGGAGAGGTGGGAAGAATGGCGGGGCCGGTGGCTATGGATTGAGGAGGAGGCTCCTCAGGAGTTCTGCCGGGTTTGTCGGAGCCCGCCAGTTCGTCATGAGGAGTGGAGCGATCTCGACGCCGACGATAAGAAGCTCACGGTTGCCACCACCAGAATCCTTCGCCTTGCCAAGGCCGGGCTCACCCTTGAGATGATTGGGGCTGATTTTATCCGTCGCCGAATCGCCCCACTTCATAACAAGGGGAGGCCGGCCTGGCTCTTTAAGAACGCGGCCGACGTCATGAGGCTTCGCACCGGCTTGAAGCACAACTTTACGGTGATGGGACATGCCCATTTCTGCCAGAGGATTTTCCAGCTTGACGTGTTCAGCGATGGCAGGGCTGAGAGAACCGGCAGGGCCGCGAAGGCCGGCAAGGTTGTCAAGGGGCCATTGTTGGGGTTGCCGGCGGGAGTGGTCCCGCTGAGCAACAACTCCCAGCGATCCGACATCATTGCCATGATGCCGGACTTCAACACGCACGGCCTCGTCCCAAATTGGATTGAGCCAGAGGCGGAGCGGGTGCAGGAGTTCTTTGACGGTCTGTCGGAGAGGTATGTCCTGGCCGAGCCACTGCTTATCCGGGACACCACCAAGGAAGAGCTAGACTACATCGCCGCCAGGGCGGCAGAATCAGTGCTCGCAAGGAGGCCGGCAGCGCCGGCACCGTGGAGGATGAAGAAGGCGCGGCTACGGAGGACATGGAGTTCGCCCAGTGGGCGGGGTCCGCCGGGGAGGTCAGCAGCGCCGACCCCGGATCCCCCCTTATTGAGGACGTGGTCGAGGAGTCGACCAAGAAGGAGGCCGAGGCCGACGATCCACCGGCCGCAGGGAGGAGACGGGTCTTGTGCCGTGCTAGCTCTGGCGAGCCGGTTCGGCCCGGCAAGAATGTGCAGCGGCAAGGGGCCCAGGAGGAGTCCGTGCGACAGACGAGGGCCGCGGCAGCGAAGAAGGCGGCGAAGACTACGGCCGCGAAGAAGAAGGCGGCCGCCTCTCCTTCATCCAAGCGCCGCCGGACTCCGTCCCCTTCCCCTCCTCCCGCAGACGTCGGCCTGGAGGCCGACTTCGACTTTGGGTCTCTTAGCCCGAGGAGGAAGAGGAAGGCAGCAGAAGAGGAGGTGGAAGAAAAGTAAGTATCCCGTCTTTCTATTATTTCCGTTTCCTCTGACCGCGCCACTTTTCTTGACCTTGTTCTTTTCTTTGCAGGGATGTGGAGATGCTGGCCCAAAGGGCGAAGAGGGCCAGGGCCTCAACGGGCGGCCAGCCCCCGGCGGGTACCTCGAGCACGCCGCTGGTGGTGGTGAGCAGCCCGGACAGCAGCCCGCAGTGTAAGTTCACCACTCGTCCCCTGCCAACGCGTGTCAGGGCATGATCTTTTGGTGTTGACCTTGTCGTGGTTGCAGGAAAAGGACAGCGGCAGGAGGGGTCACCGAGGGCCACCCCCGACACGCCGCCCCCATCAACCACGCCGCCCCGAGGGGCGTCCCCGGCAAGGCCACCGAGCGTTGAGTCCACGCGCACGGAGGGGGAGGAAGCGGAACTGGGTGCCGGTGGCTCCGTCTCGGCGCCAGATGTTGGCGGGGAAGGGGTTACTTCTTCACAGCCTGGCACGGGTAATGAATTTGTCCATGTTGTTGTTGTTTTTTTGAACCTTGGTCTTGGCCTTGCCTCATTTCCCTTCTTGGTATCCAGATCCCTCCTCGGCGGACCGGGAAGATGTGGACATCATCATCGAGGAAGTCGCCAAGGACGCCGCGGCGGAAGCTGACAAGATCACTGCCGAGGAGGCCGCCAAGGGGCCCACAGGGGAGACCAGCGAGGCCACTGCTGAGGAGGCCGGCAAGGCTGCCGCCGAGGAGGAGGCCGCCACTGGCCAACCATCTTCCCCTCCAGCCCCCACTCCGGGCAGATATCTGAAGCTGGGTGACGGGTTGTTCGTCCACCTCCCCGAAACGGCAAGCATGAGGGCGCCAGCCAAGGGGGAGGTGTTTGATGATGAAGCCCTTGCCGCCGCCGGGTTCGAGGTTGTGGACGGACCGAGCGCGGGCGGCGGTGGCTCCCAGGAAGAGCAGCTTCTCCAGGCCATGCGCGCCAACTTCCTGAAGCTCCAGGCGCTTCACCACGCCCGCCTGGATAAAGTGAGCGCCAGGTCAGCGGCTGTGGACCGGGCCGAGGAGGAGTTCCAGGACCGCGTTACCCAGACGAAAGTCTGGTTCAATGAGTCCTGGCAAGAGCTAAAGAGCGCCCAAGCCCAGCTGGCGGAGCAGAAGGTGGAGATCTTGCTGGAGAAGGCCGACGTGGAGAAAGCCAGGGAGGCGGCAAAGGAAGAGGCCGCCAATGTTGAAGCCGCGCAGCTGCAGTGGCAGGCCGCCTTGGATTCCCAGGAGGAGGACCTGGTCAAACGCGAGGCGGACAACGTCGCCAAACTCCCCGCCAAGGACGAAGAGGTCGGCAAGCACGTCGAGCAGCGGACCCAAGAGCTGGAGCAGAGGCAAAAGGAGGCACTCGATGCTCAGGCTCTCGTCTACGCCGACAAGGTGAAAGAGCTGGAGGCGGAGCAGAACGGGCTGAAGGAGAAAGAGCTGGCGCTGGCGAAGGAGAAGGACACGCTCAACAGTGCCTTGTCGGAAGCACATGCCGCAGTCCTCAGCAAGGCCGAGCTGCTCTCCAAGGCCAATGATTCCATCAAGGACCTGAAGCTCAAGCTGGACGACCTGGGGGGGATGCTCACAGATGCAAAGGCCCGCAAGGAGAACCTGAGCAAGGACCTGGAAGCCGAGAAGCAGAAGAGGAAGAACGACGCCGCCATTCACAAGGATTATGTGGACGGCTAGACCCTCTGGGTCGGCCACCTCGCCAACGTCGCCGGCAGGATCACCACGTAGCTGGCTACCATGGGGATGCCAAACATGAGGTACGCCCCGGAGCCGAACGTGAGTCCCAATGCCAAGCTGACGCTTTTCTTCGAGGGCGTTCTTGGAGCTCTGGAGCAGTTCCGCCTCAACAGAGTGGCTTCTCTAGCCACTGAGGCCCGGAAGCTTTGCCGGGGTGCCATGACCAAGGTCCTGACCAAGGTGGTGTACTGGAATCCCAACCTTGACTTCGACGCTGCGCTGGAGAGCTTGCCGGAGGATGCTG
This sequence comes from Thinopyrum elongatum, assembly GCA_011799875.1. NCBI lineage: Eukaryota > Viridiplantae > Streptophyta > Magnoliopsida > Poales > Poaceae > Thinopyrum > Thinopyrum elongatum. The sequence goes on from CM022298.1 coordinate 28,241,208, forward strand.
ACCTCGCGGCGCTCAAGGAGCGTATTGAGCCCATCATCAGCCGCATCGATGGAATTCAGAGGGCAGAGGGCCAGCGCCGGGATTAGGCACCCTGTTTTTCATCGCCGCTGCAGGTTCATGACCAAGACAATTTCTATCTTTAGTTAGAACCGCAGCAACAATTGATGTAATATAACTCTGCAGTATTTTAAAAACGATGCACGTTATTTTCCTGTTCGATCTTTCCTTGTATGTACACACCCTACGCTTATTTGGATTAGGTTCCCGGCGCGGAAGCCCATGCCGGGGCGCTTTGAGGACGGATCCTTAGGAACCTGCCGGGATGGGCGCTTGCCGCCGGCAAACCACCTCGCCGCTCCCTAGCGCAGACACATGAACAGTCGAGCGGACTCGAGGCAGGACATGGGCGCTGCTAGTAGCGGGTAGGCTACCTTGCCGTTCTCGACGCGGCCGCTTGAACTGTTGAGCGGACTCGAAACAGGACAAGGGCATTGCCAATAGCGGAAGGGTCTGATTGCGTGCAGGTTTCCCATACAAAGAATGAGATCTTTCGAGGAAGGACAACTTAGGTAAACAAAATTACTTGGGATTTCGCGTGACTTAGCTTTTTACGATGACGCGGATGGTTGTCGCGGCTGCGGATGGCACTAGGGCGTGGCCGATCAACGTGGCCTCTCTTCCGGCGACACCTTCATCGGGAAAGATCGATATGTTGGCCTCTCAACTAGATTTTCATAGCTTGCGCCCCCTACCTGGCGCGCCAAAGATGTCGGTGAAAATGACACCTATGGGATCACGGGGCGCGGATCCCTTTTGCTACGGTTGGCGGGCGCGGGGATGTGCAAAGAGCGGGTCGAGAAGATGAACGCGGGGGGTTTATCCAGGTTCGGGCCGCAAAGATGCGTAACACCCTACTCCAGCTTTGGTGTATCTTTGAGTGTTCTTGAGTTCTTGAACTAGCTACGGGGGGTAACTTGTCCAAAAGATCCGAATCCCCCTCCTGGACGCCTCGGGCCTCCTTTTATAGGCAAAAGGGGTTGCCACAGTGGCACACAGGAGATGGAAAGGTGTACAGTGGATGAGTCTATCCTTGGGCGCTGTGGGACAAACGCATTAAATGCGCCGCCGACGTGGCCCTCTTGCTTTATTGGGGACGGTGAGGAAGCTCATCCCAGCTGTCGCCGCTTCGCCTGGCCTCGACGCGCGTCCAGGCCAATGAGGCGTGTGGCGCCATGTAGGTAGGTAGGCAGCTGAGCTGGCGCGGTGGCAGGGCCTTCACGAAGGCCTGCATGCCACCACACAGGTGCTTGCTGGGTCGGTGTAGGGGCCGCTCGTTGCCACGCAGGTGCCTGCTCAGTTGGCTGAGCTAGCAGCTGCATGGGAACGGCGGTGGTGTTTTGGCAGGCGCGGGCCTGGCTGTGGCCCCGCCGATGCCACCGGCAAGGGTCTCGCCGGGGGCCCGGCAAGGATCTTGCCGGGGGCCCGGCAAGGGTCTTGCCGTGGCGCCGCGGTCGTCCTCGACAAGGTGCTTGCCGGGGGTCTTGTGGATTTCCTCGGCTAGGATCCCACCGAGGGTCGTCGTCTTCAGGTCCTCATCTGATCTTGTGTATCTATGATCTTCACAAAGATCTGCATGCCACCATGGAGGTGCCTCCCGAGCCCTTGCCCAATGCGGTTGATTATGTTGGAAGCCGCGGGCTCAAGGGTGGTGCGCTCCACTGGTGTTGGGCGAGCTGCCCCAGGAAGGGTCTTGCCGGGGCCGCTGAGGCTGCCCCGGCAAGGGCCTTGCCGGGGGAACCTGCTTCGTCCCTCTGCTCTTTGTGGTCTTGGCCTTGGAGTTGTCTTGGTTGTCTTGTGCTTCGGCTTCCCTTCTCTGCCCTGCTAAGTGTGGCCGCGGCGCGTGGCTCTGACTGCCCGTGCACAAGTAAAAGGTGTCAAAAGGAGAGCCCCTACTTTTGTACACCGACACCTTCATTATTCCAATGGGAATGTGGTACTTGTAGAATACCTCCTTGAATTTCTCCCAGGTAATGTTTTCTCCAGAAGACCATATAGTTTTTGCATTATCCCACCATATGGCGACCGGTCCTTCCAGGTAGTGAGTAAAAAGGAACCTTGTCTGACTCATTGCAACGGGCTATTTCCAGCTTCTTTTCCATGGTTCTCAGCCAGTCATCAGCTTCCATCGGATCAACGGCTTGATTGAAATTGGGTGGCTTGGTACGCTGAAAATCAGACAGCTTGGAGTGTGCACCAATGTTCTGGTTCTGTTCTACCATGGTCTGCATGCTCCTGAAGAATTCCATGAGATCCTGATTTCTTTTCTCCTCAAACATTCTCATGATCTGATCAGTAGTCGGTTGTTGCGGTGGAGGAGTAGTCAGATCTTCTGGTGGCTGTCCTGCCTGTCTGGCGGATCGATGAACTGGGGTTCCGTCGCCGCCTTGGTGATTGTTACCACACCTCTTCATCCTATATCCATTCCCATTGCGAAATACCGATTTGATGAGCAACATCCACAGGGAAAAAAATAGAGTGACACCAGAAAAAGCCAAATAAAAGAAGAACAAAGCGAATAACATAATTATACATGGCAAACCAGCATCATACATGTCAAACTAGTAGGGGGTATCATGGCTAGTACTGCTTATACGGCAGTTGACATAAGCAAAGATGCTATAATGGATGCGATGCATACACATGCTGAAACTCGAACGTCAACTCTAGTCGCATGGGTGGCACAGACACTAGCAGACTGAAGACCCCTCATCATATGGCGCGGTCTCAGAATCAAAGCTGATGATATGGACCACGTCCTTTGAAACAAAAGAGACACGGCGACGCTAACGGGAAGGCTCTCCCTCTGAAGAAGAAGAAGCACGATGCCTTAGCATCGGAGCAGCTGGGGTGGCTAGCAGCGAAGCCCACTAAGCTAGGGACTCACATCGGAGACGAGACAGGGTGCCTGATAGTCCGAAGGAGCTGGAAGGAGCCTCAGGCATAAGTGGAGGTGGAATAGGTGGGGTATACATAGGTGAAAATACAGGAGGAGGAGGAGACTGTGCTGTCACAGCACCTGCAAGTGCCTCTCTGGCGTGGGACAGCTCCTCGGCCAGGGAGGTGATCAGAGGGTAACTGGCGTTCAGGTAACTGGATAAGACACCAGTCGCCCGATCACTCGCCGGATCAACAAGGGCAAAAAGGGTCGCCCTGTCATAGGCGATAGGGTGGGATAATGAAAGAAACCTGGGTGTGTCTGTATCTCGACCTCGTGGAAGCACAAGTCAGTGAGAGCCTCCATGGACACAAACTGGATCGCCTGATCAGGAGTAGAAGCAATTCCACCCTTGGAAGAACGGGAATAGCTGCTAATCTTCAAACTCGTGGTAAGGAAGGCCTTAGCATGATACTCGTACACCGAGTATCCTAACTGCTCTCAGAACACCTGATACACTGGATCCTCTCCACCAGGATAAAGTCAAAGCCAGACACTGCGGAGCAGTACCGAAAAAGTGAAAGGTGCCGGCTCATGATTATAGTGGTATGGAACAGGTGCCATCTACACTCATAAGACCAACTATTAGCAAAACAAATGAATCTAAATGCTTGCTATGCAACATGCAAATGCAGCAACCAAGGCACATGTTAGAACTCTAAATCTATCAGAAGTCTAGCGCGTGGGTTAACTAGGGTGTCCTACAGTCAGCATAGCTCTGATACCAAGCATTGTGGCAACCCAGCTCAGAGAACCGGTTTACCCTGTGTTCCCAACGCAGAGATCATGTCTTCTGGAAACGCACAACAACTTGGAACAAAACATAATTGATCTTTCTTGATATAGTACAATACAAGCTTCGATATTACATATCAAGACGAGGCCAAGGCACATCCCGTGCTTGACAATATCTACATTATTTATGGAACATCTCAGGGGCCTCAATACTAGTGGGAAACACTATAGCATAGCGGAATGTTGGGTGATGCAACTCCATCCCATAGGGACACTGCTGGGACACAACCTAGTTAGCGTAGTACGGACCATCGAGATGTCCACCCTCGGCTTCTCCTGCATCTGGCATGATACGCCAGGTGAGTACTTGGAATGTACTCACGAGCTCACAGCTACCAAAACAATATGGCAAAGAACAGCATGGCAATGGCAAGAATAAATGTTCATGCAATAAACATGCAGTATGTGGCTAAGCTTACTGTACTTGAAACCATCATTTGTGGTCATACAAACCAACTTACTTTCCTTCGGGATCATTCCACAATCCCCAAAACACTTATGATTCACAGATCTTGCCCGGATTCAAGATGAGTTCTTCCATCATTAATGTTGACCATACAGTGTGCCCTAGTGCGGACTGTGTCCAATACCGTGGACGCGGCTATTCGAATGGATTCTTACACTCTGCAGTGGTTGCGCACTTTACCCACACCATGGACATTCGTCCAACAAAACTTGTCTAACCTGTGACCCTTCTACCATACCACCGACACGCCCTTTGTCGGGTCATGCCCTGGGTGTCCCCTGTGTCACTCCTGACACCTGCCACATCCGTGGCTACTTTGTCCCAAACGGGGACCCATGGCCATATAACTTAACCTGGGATGACAAGGTTACCGCCGTCTACCTGATCAGGGTAGCACGCACGCATAACCTCCCCTCTTTGGTGGTGCTGGTAAAAGAGCACACGGTTAGACAAAGTCAAGGCCGTTCCATACCGGTAGATGTGGCTGCATGGGTAAGTCCGGGTCGGTGGAACTTGATCAACAGACCAACTTAATTTTAGTAGATTAACATCATGTGCATTAGGTAAAGTTAAACTAAACCACTACTTGCTAGTACTCGCCAAGATAAGAATTTAACATAACCTTGACGATATTATCATTAGCATAAGCCAAACATTATCTAGTTCAAGTATGAATGATGTCGTCCTTCTACATGCTGGTCATGCCATGTAAATGCATTTCATGGCAGGGGTTAACGCAAAACATCAAGCAACATGGGCTATGACATATTCATATGTGAATAGGATCAAATGAATGCAAAACAATTTAATTTAGAATTAACACTATTGTAATGCCTCATGCAATGGATGATGTGGCTTGCCTTGCTCAAATGGAGCGTCACTCAACTCCTGGTCTTTAGTACCAAGATAATTTCCTTCTGAAAATATTTTAAAACAACAAAGGAAAAGTCACATAAAGCATTACTGCTGACCAAAAATTCTAGGCATAATGGAAAAATACCAAATTTTATGAACAAATAAAGGGGCTCAAGACATAACCAATGCAAAAGGAATCAATTTATTTGGACTTGTGGTTTAAAAGTTAGGGTTGGTAAAAGTTTTTGGTCAAAACTAAAATTTAAGCAAAAATCAGAAAACCTCCAAGGTGGCCACGTCGAAAGCATAAAGTGGAGGGGGCGCCTCCACTTACCGCTTCGGCCGCAGCTTGGGGTCGCTGGCAAGTGGGGCCCTTGAGCGGGTTTAAAAGACAGAAAGGAAGGACCGAGACGGGCAGCTCACCAGCGCTGGTCACCGGCGATTGAGACGGTGGCAACTCTGGGAGATGGCAGGAATGGATCCAGCAGTCGACGACGATTCTTTCGGTACCCGCAACTCCTCCGAAGATGGTCAGACTACACCGCGCCCTCCCTCTCCGGCGGCGGTGAGGTTTGGGGCTGCATGGATCCGGCGACTCTAGTGAAATCTCGAGCAGCGGAGGGGTTTGGTCGAACCAGGGATTCACTAGGAACTCCTGGATGTGCTGGGATGGTGTCAGGGCTCACCGAAGTAGGCAGGAGGAGGAGTGGCAATGTGGCGGGACTCCCTGCCGGAGCTGAGGAAGGAGGGGTTCTGGGCTCCGCGCTAGGGCGCCGGAGGTCGATTGAGAGGGGGAGAGTTGGAGAGTTGAGGAGCTGGTGCTCTAGGCTGCAGCTTATATAGCCAGGCAGTGATGCCATGGCCGGAAGCCATCGTGGAGATGTGGATGAACTCGAGGGGTGAGCTGGGCATTGAGCTGGCCTGAGGAGCGCGTATGGAGGTGACGTGAGCCTACGGGGGAGACGGGACAGGTCCGGAGCATTCAAGAGCGTGCAAACAACAACGGCGACCATGGCGCACTGTTCTACCCGTGGTGGAGCTTGGCCACGAGCTGCACAAGGGGAAGAGGGTTCTAGAGGGGGCATGCCTGTGGCTGGGGCAACGTCGGCACCAGCGGACATGATGGGGCAGAGGGAGGGGTCACATTCGACGCGGTGCTTCTGCCAGAGTGCGACCTCTCCATGCCAGCCTCGTGCTCACCACGGGCACTGGCGCTCTGAGGGCACGCATGCCTGGCAAACATTGTCTGGGGTGCCGACCTATGCTCAAATAGGTGCCCTAGGCCTCTGTTTGGGATTAGCTTGGTCAGAATTCGAAGAAATGATCCAGAACAGTTTCTGGATTGAAACTGGAGAGAGTTCCAGACAAGGAATGAGCTGTGGGTTGAGCCAAAAGAGTTGTCTGGGGAGTTCAGGGTTGGAAGGAATACATGATGGAGAAATTTGAGCAATTTTTGTCAAGTTTTGAGTATAGTTCATGTGCAAGCCTCTATTCTGGTCTAGAATGTTGTTTAGGATGATGCACTCAAATCAGTTGGACCCTTGGGCTGAAATTTGGTATTTAAGGGTCATTTGGTGGTGGCAACGTGCTATAAAAATCTCAGATCAAGTGGCAGCTCCTAACCAGTACATCCTTCACAAAGGTCTGAAATGACCTAGAGCTTGCAGGAATTAATCTGAGAGAATGGTTGATCAAATGAAGCTGATTTTTTGTGGCTAGGAGTTATATGATGGTATGAATGGCCTAGATTAATTTCATTAATTATTGATACATGAAAAATATTGCTGCTTCACAAAGGGCAGATTTGCTCAGAAGCTGGCAAGAATTGCCTGGCCAAAACTTTGAACTAAGCATTGTAATATTTTTGGATATTGTGGCAAGGAATAATGCCAAGAATATGTGGGAACAATCTCAGGAATTATTGAGAAAGGAAACTATAGGTTGCTTCACAACCTAGAGAAGAAAGGGATATTCCTTTTGAAAAAAAGGAATATTAAATCTGGTCAAAATTGGGGTTGAGGCTAGAAAGTTTATGACAGGGTTTTGACAAGATTTTGGGTTACATGGGAATGTTTTGCAAAGAACCTCTTAAGTCCAAATCAAAAAGTTGACTTAAAACCCATCCAAATGGCAATTAAAACCAAAGAAATTTGAAAAGAAAAAGTTGCCAAAACCAGGGTGTCACACTTCGCTCTCCATTAATGAAATCAAAATCTTTTGACTATTTCATCAAAACAAAGATTCCAACTCCATTATGCTCGCGTCTGTCCATTGCTAGAACTTTGAAGTTTGCACACTCACTAGCATCCTCTGGATTGACAAAATACCTTGGACTGTATCACATGCAAGTCCTAGGTTGCATTTCCATCTCATTGAAATCCTTTTGGCATCCATGTATCATATCTCATGATTGAAATATGTATTAATTGCTAGTTTAACCTGAACCGACTTTAAGCATCACAACAGTGAGACAATCTCATCATAGTCAATTCCTTGAATTTGTTATTGCAACAAGTCGAGCTTTATGGATAAAACATTTTTATCCGTATCAGTTTATAGTTCCATTAATGTTCATTAAACTCTAAGTCTTCTGAAGGGTTTATCAAGATCTAATCTTGAATCATCTTTATGGATACTATGTCAGATTGTATTGGCATTTAGCCAATTCTGGAGTCAGGGCCCATCAACGCATCCTTGTGTATCGTAGGTATACTATTGTCTAACAACAATATCTCGTTTGCACAACTGAGAGGTTTGCATGAGTTTTGCCTACGTGGTTCAGCTACAAGTTCGACCGAAGTCCATACATCTCATGTAGAGGCTTCCGTATTAGTCGCAGTAGGAAACTCTGGAATTACTTCGAAGGTTTCTTTCCGTGGACCTGATACCGAAGATACTGTTATCTCATCGGGTTGCACTGTCCTCCCACTAACCTTTTTGCAAGAACCACTTTCTTCAAAATCATACCGGTCTATGTGGCAAACCTTTTGCCTCGGTATAGTGATGGAGGAATTCCCAATAATTTGGGATAACCTACAAAGTAGCACTTGTCTGATTTGGAATGGGTTTGTAAACATTTTACACAAGCCCCAGATTCCAAATGTTAAGAAAAGACATAACATGGTTGGGTGTACCATACCATGGCGTCATTTCAACAGATCTGATGGCGCTCTTTTCCATGTAAAAGCCGCAGTCTCTAAAGCATTACTTTAAAAGGGATAATAGCAAATTGATTTATGTCATCTTTGATCTTACCATGTCATAAATGGTTTGATTACATCTTCACGGACATTCCACTCACAGTGGTGTTCCGGGAGGTGTAAGTTTTGAAACTCTTTTCACAACTCACCAGACATTCGCTAAACTTGTAACTCAAATATTCCTTTCTGCAATCTAATTGTATATGTAACATCCCCAGGTTACCTCACCCTAGTTAAGCTACTTAACTTGCCATGTCATCATCACAAATCTAAATAAATTGCAACTAGAAAATAATTCAACTTCTAATTCAAATTCAAAACTCAAGTCAAATTAATATTTCTTCAAACAGTAAAACAAAAATGTTCATAATGTCTCATATATTCTCAAAGCAATTACAACAATATAATAAACATTAATTGAATTACTGAAATGACCCTAACTTCCAAAAATAGTAACCAAATCAATTATTTAAATCCAATTCTATTTAAATAAAATTCAAATGAATTCAAAATACTCCTAAACTTTTTGAGGCAGAAAGGAATATTGAATAATGATTTTTGGAACAAGTTGCACATTTTACAAAAGTAAATTTGTGCCAAAGGAAATTGAAAACAGAAACTAAATTGGAAAAAATAGAAAATAAAAGAAAGGAAGAGCCCACTGAGACACTGGGCCTTAACCACTGCAGCACCGGCCTAGCCCACACGCATCGTCCCCTATCTGCTCCCGCTCGCTGTCAACCGTGCAGACGCCCGAGCCGGCTAGCCTCCACGCGCCGGCCGTCCCTCGCCCCGCGAGAGGATAAGGAGGCCTCAACCACCCCGGTGTGCTCCCCCTGGCCATTCTCTTCCTACTCGCTTGTCTCTCTCCCTCTCTGACGCTCGTTCCCCTCCTCTACCGAGCGGCCAAGCACCACCGTCGCCATGTCGTCGCTGTTCCCGTAGTCACCGAGCTCCTCCCACCTCGCCGCCATGTCCCTTTGCTTCTACATCGACTGCCACGACCTCCGGTGCCTCTTGTTCGAGCTGGGGAGCGCCACAGCGACGGCATCGACCCGCTCTTCATCCACGGCCGCCGCCGCCATTGCCGTTGGTCTGCGCCTCCCCGAGCACGTCTTGTTCCCTTATGTGAGCACCCGCGCATTTTCCGCTTTAGCTTGAGCTCGATTTCGAGCTCCGATGTTGCTTCCGTCCTCGGTTTGCTCCAGCCGCTGTCGGACCCATACGTAGCTCCCGCCATGGTTGTTCACCGTCTCTGCCTTGTGCACCAATGGATGCGGCGCTTCGCGCCGGCCTTATTGGTGCCTTCCGCCGCTCGGATGGCCACTGAAGCGCGTCCCCGGTGACACGCCGCCGCGTCGGGCCTCGCCGTCGGCCGGTCCTGTGCGCGCGCGTTAACCAGTGGGTTGACCCACTGTACTGTGGGCCCACCCCGTTTAAGTTAAGCCCTAAGCGCTGATTAGCACTAACTGTTTTGAGAAAAGACACTGACCCACGGGCCCCACAGCTAGCTTAACGTTTCAGTTAATATGACACTGACGTGTGGGCCCTCAACGCTGTAGCAATTGGTTTAGTATTAACAGAGCTCTGTTACACTGACAGTGGGCCCCACCTGCAAGCTTTAACCAGTCAACTATCTACTCTGTTGACTAAAGTCAAGTGGGCCCCTGGCCCCACCAGTCAGTGACTGTGGCTGGCTGGGGATGAGTATCAAAAGTATATGCACTATTTGAATTCGAATTTAAAAAATAAGATAATTCCAGAAATTGTTTAAATCTTTAGAAAATCATAGAAAAATAACCGTAGCTCAGATGAAAATGTTTTATATATGAAAAACGATAAGAAAAATGAGACAAATCCGAATACGCTAACCACATGCCTGTCAGGTGCCCCTAACTACCTGAACATGGAACCACCCCCTCTGGTTCATCTGTCTGACAAACGCCCAGAACCGGGAAAACTTTCCCGTTAGAATTTCCGCTCTGTCTGTAGCCCTTAACATTGCACTAGGGCACCCCTGCACTGCGTATTACCGTGCCTTGCTATGTGATTGCTGTTGTTGCTATGTATTTATATTGTTTCTTCTCCCGCTTTCTTCCCGGTAGACCCCGAGACCGCTGACGATGCCCTGGTTATCGACTACTTCACCGTCGGAGATTCCTTTTTCAATTGCCGAGCAACCAGGCAAGCAACCCCCCTTGAACATGCCTATATCACCTATTCTTTCTCCCTCCTACTTGCATTAGAAATTGCTGCTGCTACAGCTTTACTTATTCCTGATGCATATCCTGTTTTTGTAACTGTTATTGATACATGCCTTTTATCCAAACTGCTTAGTATAGGATGGATGGAAAACCATCTGAGACCCCTCTTCCTTGTCCCAGTTACCCCACTTGGTTAACAGTGTCCTGTTCGATGGGATAGACGGGCTGAGACCTGCACATCACCGCACACCCCCTAAGTTGCTCGACTCTGCAGACCTACCATCGAGTGACTAGGGTGAAACCTCTTATCTCACTCCGGATGTTACCTCTGTACTATAGTTAGTCGGTAGTGGTTTTCCGATGGTGATTCCTATTTACCATCTCCGATGAAGCTTCTGTCGTCCAACCCCGCTAGCGTGTGTATCATTGAGGGTGATTCCTCCGAACTCACCTTGACGGAAATATCGAGTAGGAATCCATCGAGGGTGACTCCTCGGGTTTCCTCCTTGTTGTGTTAAACACATGGTTACTATGACTTTAACACTGAAGCATGTTAGAGACGGGTCAGCCACGAGGGGTACCCGCGAGAGTTACTATTACTGCTGGACTGGAGGGACAGGCGGTACCACCCGGTAGAGGTGGACCTGAGTTCCCGACAGTCTTTTGGGAGTCGGGTGACCATGGAGAGTACCCGCGAGATGATGAGTAGTCGGGTGACCAGAGACTGTACCCGCGAGATGAATACGAGGCGTCGCCGGGCATTCTTAGCCCTTGTCGCAAGTCCTCGAGACGGGGCGATGGGGTCACATCGATCGTGAGTCTCTGCTCGTTACCGCGTGCTCCCAACACACTAACAATTTGGATATTTAATCCGAGTAGGCCTTTGGCCTGTTTCGCACTAACCATCACGTGGGAATAAATATGGGTACTCTGCGTCGTATGCATCAGCCGAAGCTTTCTAGACGTCAGCAACTATGCGGCACGCGCCGGGTTGGACTGGAACACAACCGCCTGGAAGTGTGGGTTGCTAGGACTCCTCACCGGCCGCGTACGCAACGTGCAGGAGCGTTCGGGGCGATGGCCCAAGACCCCCGAGGGCATAGGGTTAGTCCGGCATGCTGACCTCTCTATTGAGCCTAGGTAGGGCTGCGGCGTGTTGTTTTAGTCGAGGCCGCGCAGGACCCAGAAAAGTGTGTCCGGCCGGAGTTAATAGAGCGTGGTGTTTAAGTTGGTGCACCCCTACAGGGAAGAATAAATCTATTCAAATAGCCGGATCCTCGGTAACGGACGCTCGGAGTTGTATCCCGATCGATACAACTAGAACTTAATATTGAGATGAGATATGGATATTATGGCTCTGGGATTGCTTTCTCGCAGGGAGTCGAGAAAGGATCTCTGGGCGAGGTTGATACTTATTACTACTATTACTTTATATTATATTGTTATGTACTCTTCTACTGCTGCGAGACCGCTGAAGATGCTAGTCTTTCGATAGGACTAGGTCTTCTCTCTATTCTGACATTTCTGCAGTCCAGTCCACATATACAGCCTTCCTTTGAAAATGTTGCATACATAGAATAGGTCTGATGTAAGTCTTGCTGAGTACTTTGGATGAGTACTCACGGTTGCTTTGGTTCCTGTTTTTCCACATACCTGTTTTATACATCCAGACGAAGGAGCCCCGGAGCCAGCTGCCCCTGACGCGGTCGACGACTACTACTACCACCCCGAGGGTGGTTACTACTACGAGCTGTCCGACGACCAGGAGTAGGATCGAAGGGTGCCAGGCAGGAGGCCCGCGGCTTTTCGATCATAGTCTTTGTTTTGCCCCGCCTTTCTAAGGCTTATTTGCTTTTATCTTTTATACTTGTACTCAGATATCTGATGCTTCCGCTAACGCTTGTAAGCGAGCTTATGTATTCGAGCCCTCGAGGCCCTGGCTTGTAATATAAAGCTTGTATGACTTTTATTTGTGTTTAGAGTTGTGTTGTGATATCTTCCTGTGAGTTCTTAGGCTTGATCGTGTGCATTTGCGTGTATGATTAGTTCACGATTGAGCCGGGGGCGTCACAAGTTGGTATCAGAGCCGAATACCTGTAGGAACCCCCCTTTCCAACTCCTTGGCCGAAGTTGAGTCTAGTCGTCAAAAACTGTTTTACTAACTTGGCTGTGTGGCTTATGGCCCCACGTCGCCAATTGGGTGGTAATAGGATCTTTTATTCCTCGTCCATTCTCTGGAAATTCTGATCTCTCTCCTATTCGGGTTAAAGGTTTTACTAACTCTAAAACTAGGATCTCGTAACCGCTTCCTCCCGGAGAGCACCCTCATTCCAGATGATGGCTTGATTCATCAAAAGACTCCGAAGATACTCCTTAAAGTTCCCGAGACCCTTGTGCCCACTGCTTTGCATTTCCTGACCACCGATAAATCCTGATGGATAACTACTTACACTTGTCATTTGTATATTCATTCCAGTTACTTTCTTGTTCCATCCAACATATCGAAATACTCTCCGATATTTCAAGAATTCTTTGAATCTACTGCCTTGCAGTTCCTTTCCGTCTAATTACACCTACGAATAATTCCACACACTTATCAGGGATTTGTTCATCCCCAGCTGTTCATATGTCTCACAAAATTCTTTGAAATGCTGTTCAATCTCCCGAAGATCCTCTGCAGCCTATTGCTCCTGAAAGTCTTGTCTGCCCGCATTATGGTTAAATCCATATGTCTCGCAATATTCATTAGCATTCTTTGTCATTGTCATTCTGAGTCTATTGATTCAATATGAATGAGAATAATCCCTATCATCCGTCAATTCCTAGAATTCGTCCTTCTGGCTCAGACGTCATTTTGGACTTGAGCTGGTTCTCGATAAATCAATCCTTGTTTGATTGGCCATCTAATTCTATTCAACATACTCTTCTTTTATCAGAGCGTCTGCCTCTGATCCCCCGATTTTCGAATCGTAAACCCTTCATATTTAAGCTTCAGCTTATTTAGATGTTTCACTAAACCGATGCATTTGCATCCCTTCTTCTACTGGTTGAGTACCGATACTCACATCAGATCCTTTCTGGACCACCTGATCTTTTGGTGGATTACTACCCGACAGCTCCTTCGTATTTTAAATCATTGATGACTTTCCCCTCATACAAAATGCCTCTGGCGAATTGTATCATCTACTCCATATCGCCAGCCCTTTGCTTTCGAGCTTGTATTCGTCGCTCCTGTTAGTGTGTTGTATAGCTTCGTAAAATTGTCCTGATGGGTTGAACCTATGCCTTTCCCCAAAATATGTGAACTCGAAAGTTATGCGAGTCATACTCTTCTGGTGCTTCACCAGATAAATCTTCCGCACTACAAATTCTTTGAAAACGAGGAGTGAATGAAAGGTTATGCATTGAAGAAGTGGGAGTCGACCTTGAACCTTTGTGTTCATGCCCATGGACCCGATGTAGGACTTATCATGGAAGCTGCTCGTAGAAATAATTATTTCCTTGGTACAAATTCATCTTGTATCTGTGAATTTATCCTTTGCAATCGTGGTTACGACCATATTTTCTCCTTGATTCCATTTCACGGACAAGTTAAAATACTTGTCTCCTGCAGATCATTTCACCTGTCCAACCTCTATTCTGATCTACCTTCAAGTATTGCTTCATGATACCTCGACAATATTATGTCATTGCACTACCTCTTATGAATTCTTATTTTAATGATACTCCATCACATCATTCCTAGCCTAATCGGCTGTATCATTATCGTGCTAACTTCAACTATGCTACATGGTCCCTATGCCCGGAGCAACATCCGATGACAAGCTAAGCTTACGTCGATCTTCCTCATCTTATCATTTCACCTCGAACAACAAGCTTGATTTCGAGCTTGTGTCATATCCGTGGTTCGAATAGCCTTTCGCTTCATCATTCCTTTTGCTTGATGTCGTCATTGTTCGGTGACATCCTCAGGAAATCTCTCGACAAATGCGTCGTGATCACCATCAATATGCTGACTTGATTTGGGATATCAATCAAATTCATAGTGAGAGATACCATCCTTGCCCCTCGATGATTTGTGTCAACATCAACACCATCCTTGACTTCCTGTCAATAGAGACTTGATCATGTTTTGCTCATATATTGAGTTCCTTACTATTTTTCAAATCCTTCCTTGTGTATTTCTTATGATCGATCGATTTAACCCTTGCTTGAAACACCATATTAATGCTACCTCGAAGCATGATTGTGGTATTCTGAATATCATTGAGAATAGTGGAAGCACAATGCTACATGTTTCTTGATCTATTATCCAAACACCGTTGTATGGGTAATATCATGATTCTTCTCTCGCCCTTTATCTAAATGCTTTTGAACTGGCTGTCCTATCATGTATATCATGCTCCGCTTTTCCTTGGGAAAGGATATACTCCAAGTTGTTGTGTGTAAACACCTCTTCCCTTCCCGTTGATTAATTTGCATAATCAATTAATCCTTTTTCTTTCCACTGGTTTGTTAACCTTTCTTGTGATCTATAGGATATAAGCAGAATAATTCTCGCTTATGAAAACATCTCGATGTACAATCTTGTCAGTGAGACCCTGTTGCTATTGTTGATGACATACCGGTAACCACCGGTGGGCGAGAACTTTGCCTATTGGTCTGCCTCGCCTTGCGAGCAGGAAGATAGTTCTCTTTGTCCCTCGCCCTCGGAACCGACGTTGTTGTCGACATAGTGACAGACTCTCCCCTGACGTGCCATGCTATCGAGATCATGCAAGATGTCACCGTTCTCTCTACTTTTGATCGACCCTCATCACAGTTCCACAGGATCGGAACCTGAACCTCTTGTGCATCCTTGATTCCCGAAGTACCCTTTGCACTTGGCTTTGTGTGTTATCGCCAGCCACCCTCCGAGAGATAATCTATTCACGATGCTCTGAACCCCTTTTCACACTCCGTTCAGGTATCGATCGGATGTCCATTCACTTGAAACTACCTATTGCACTTTCATACCTTGCACTCGATGTTTTCTTAAGTTTCAGCTCGAGAGATACTTCTGCCACATTCCCCGAGTTGTTCACCAGATAATCGAACCTATAAGGGTTAGTTCTCCCGAAGATACCCTTTACTTCCCCACTTAAATCTCGGGATGAGATTTCTTGTAGTGGAGGAGATTTGTAACATCCCCAGGTTACCTCACCCTAGTTAAGCTACTTAACTTGCCATGTCATCATGACCAATCTAAATAAATTGCAACTAGAAAACAATTCAACTTCTAATTCAAATTCAAAACTCAAGTCAAATTAATATTTCTTCAAACAGTAAAAAAAAATGTTCATAATGTTTCAACTATTCTCAAAGCAATTACAAAAATATAATCAACATTAATTGAGTTCCTAAAATGACCCTAACTTCCAAAAACAGTAACCAAATCAGTTATTTAAATCCAATTCTATTTAAATAAGATTCAAATGAATTCAAAATACTCCCAAACTTTTTGAGGCAGAAAGGAATTTTGCATAATGATTTTTGGAACAAGTTGCACATTTTACAAAATTAAATTTGTGCCAAAGGAAATTGAAAACAGAAACTAAGTTGGAAAAAACAGAAAATAAAAGAAAGGAAGAGCCCACCGAGACACTGGGCCTTAACGACTGCAGCACCGGCCCAGCCCACACGCATCGTCCCCTACCTGCTCCCGCGAGAGGATAAGGAGGCCTCAACCACCCCGGTGCGCTACCCCTGGCCATTATCTTCCTCCTCGCTCGTCTCTCTCCCTCTCGGACTCTCATTTCCCTCCTCCACCGAGCGGCCGAGCACCATCGTCGCCATGCCGTCGCCGTTCCCGTAGTCACCGAGCTCCTCCCAACTCGCCGTTGTGTCCCTCTGCTTCTACGTCCACTGCCACGATCTTCAGTGCCTCTCGTTCGAGCTGGGGAGCGCCACAGTGATGGCATAGACCTGCTCTTTATGCACGGCCGTTGCCTCCATTGTCGTTGGTCTGCGCCGCCCGGACCTTCCCCCGCCTCCCCGAGCACGTCTTCTTCCCCTATGTGAGCGCCCGCGTGTTTTCCCCTTTAGCATGAGCTCGATTTCGAGCTCCGGCGTTGCTTCCGTCCTCGGTTTGCTCCGGCCGCCGTCAGACCTGTACGTATTCACCACCATGGTCGTTCCCCGTCTCCGCCTTGTGCACCAATGGATGCGGCACTTCGTGCCGGCCTGAGTGGTGCCTTCCGCCGCTCAGATGGCCGCCGGAGCGCGTCCGCGGTGACATGCCGCCGCGTCGGTCCTCGCCGCCGGCCGGTCCTATGCGAGCGCGTTAACTAGTGGGTTGACCCACTGTACTATGGGCCCGCCCCATTTAAGTTAAGCGCTAAGCGCTGATTAGCACTAACAGTTTTGAGAAAAGACACCGACCCACAGGCCCCACAGCTAACTTAACGTTTCAATAAATATGACACTGACGTGTGGGCCCTCAACGTTGTACAATTAGTTTAGTATTAACAGAGCTCTGTTACACTGATAGTGGGCCCCACCAGTCAGTGACTGTGGCTGGTTGGGGCTGAGTATTAAAAGTATATGCACTATTTAAATTCGAATTTAATTTAATAAGATAATTCCGGAAATTGTTTAAATCTTTAGAAAATCAAAGAAAAATAACCGTAGCTCGGATGAAAATGTTTTATATATGAAAAACTATCAGAAAAATGAGATGAATCTGAATACGCTAACCACACGCCTGTCAGTTGCCCCTACTTACCTAAACATGGAACCACCCCTCCGGTTCATTTGTCTGACAGACGCCCGGAACCGGGAAAACTTTCCCGTTAGAATTTCCGCTCCGTCTATAGCACTTAACATTGCACTAGGGCACCCCTGCACTGCATATTACTGTGCCTTGCTATGTGATTGCTGTTGTTTCTATGTATTTATATTGTTTCTTCTCCCCCTTCCTTCCCGGTAGACCCCGAGACCGCTGACGATTCCCTGGTGATCGACTACTTCACCGTCAGAGATTCCTTTTTCAATTGTCGAGCAACCAGGCAAGCAACCCCCGCCTGAACATGCCTATATCGCTTATTCTTTCTCCCTCCTACTTGCATTAGAAATTGCTGCTGCTACTGCTTTACCTATTTCTGATGCATAGCCTGTTTTTGTAACTGTTATTGATACATGCCTTTTATCCAAACTGCTTAGTATAGGATGGATGGAAAACCATCTGAGACCCCTCTTCCTTGTCCCAGTTGCCCCGCTTGATTAACAATGTCCCGTTCGATGTGATCGACGGGCTGAGACCTGCACATCACCGCACACCCCCTAAGTTGCTCGACTCTGCAGAGCTACCATCGAGTGACAAGGGTGAAACCTCTTATCTCACTCTGGATGTTACCTCTGTAGTATAGTTAGTCGGTAGTGGTTTCCCGAGGGTGATTCCTCTTTACCATCTCCGACGAAGCTTCTATCGTGCAACCCCGCTAGCGTGAGTATCATCGAGGGTGATTCCTCTGAACTCACCGTGACGGAAACATCGAGTAGGAATCCATCGAGGGTGACTCCTCGGGTTTCCTCCTTGATGTGTTGAACACATGGTTACTGTGACATTAACACTGAACCATGTTAAAGACGGGTCGGCCCCAAGGGGTACCTGCGAAAGTTACTGTTACTGCTGGACTGGAGGGACAGGCGGTACCACCCGGTAGAGGTGGACCTGAGTTCCCGACAGTCTTTTGTGAGTCGGGTGACCATGGAGAGTACCCGCGAGATGATGAGTAGTCGGGTGACCAGAGAGAGTACTCGCGAGATGAATACGAGGCGCGGCCGGGCATTCTTAGCCCTTGTCGCAAGTCCTCGAGACGGGGCGACGGAGTCACATCGATCGTGACTCTCTGCTCGGTACCGCGCGCTCCTAATACACTAACGATTTGGATATTTAATCCGAGTAGGCCTTTGGCCTGTTTCGCACTAACCATCACGCGGGAATAAATATGGGTACTCTGTGTCGTATGCATCAGCCGAAGCTTTCTAGACGTCGGCGACTGAGCGGCGCGCGCCGGGTTGGACTGGAACGCAACCGCCTGGAAGTGTGGGTTGCTAGGTCTGCCCACCGGCCGCTTACACAACGTGCAGGAGCGTTTGGGGCGATGGCACAAGACCCCCGAGGGCATAGGGTTAGTCCGGCGTGCTGACCTTTCTATTGAGCCTAGGTAGGGCTGCGGCATGTCATTTTTGCCGAGGCTGGGCAGGACCCGGAAAAGTGTTTCCGGCCGGAGTTAATCGAGCATGGTGGGTATGTTGGTGCACCTCTACAGGGAAGAATAAATCTATTCGAATAGCCGGATCCTCGGTAACGGACGCGTGGAGTTGTATCCCGATCGATACAACTAGAACTTAATATTGAGATGAGATATGGATATTAGTGCTCGGGGATTGCTTTCTCGCAGGGAGTCGAGAAAGGATCTCTGGGCGAGGTTGATACTTATTACTACTATTACTTTATATTATACTGTTCTGTACTCTTGTACTGCTGCAAGACCACTGAAGATGCTAGTCTTCGATAGGACTAGGCCTTCTCTCTATTCTGGCATTTCTGCAGTCCAGTCCACATATACAGCCTTCCTTTGAAAATGTTGCATACATAGAAAAGATCTGATGTATGTCTTACTGAGTACATTGGATAAGTACTCACGGTTGTTTTGCTTCCTCTTTTTCCCCATACCCGTTTGATACATCCAGACGACGGAGCCCCGGAGGCAGCTGCCCCTGACACGGTCGACGACTACTACTACCAACCCGAGGGTGGTTACTACTATGAGCTGGCCGACGACCAGGAGTAGGATCGAAGGGTCCCAGGCAAGAGGCCTGCGCCTTTTTGATCGTAGTCTTTGTTTTGCCCCGCCTTTCTATGGCTTATCTTCTTTTATCTTTTATACCTGTACTCAGATATCTGATGCTTCCGCTAACGCTTGTAAGCGAGCTTATGTATTTGAGCCCTCGAGGCCCTGGCTTGTAATATAAAGCTTGTATGACATTTATTTGTGTTTAGAGTTGTGTTGAGATATCTTCCCATGAGTCCTTAGGCTTGATCATGTGCATTTGCGTGTATGATTAGTGCATGATTGAGCCGGGGTCGTCACAAGTTGGTATCAAAGCCGACTGCCTGTAGGAACCCCCCTTTCCAACTCCTTGGGCGAAGTTGAGTCTAGTCGTCAAAAACTGTTTTACTAACTTGGCTGTCTGGCTTATGGCCCCACGTCGCCAATTGGGTGGTAATAGGATCTTTTATTCCTCGTCTATACTCTGGGAATTCTGATCTCTCTTCTATTCGGGTTAAAGGTTTTACTAACTCTAACACTAGGATCTCGTAACCGCTTCCTCCCAGAGAGCCCCCTCATTCGAGATGATGGCTTGATTCATCAGAAGACTCCGAAGATACTCCTCGAAGTTCCCGAGACCCTTGGGCCCACTGCTTTGCAGTTCCTGACCACCGATAAATCTTGATGGATAACTACTTACACTTCTCGTTCGTATATTCATTCAAGTTAATTTCTTGTTCCATCCAACATATCGAAATACTCTCCGATATTTCAAGAATTCTTTGACTCTACTGCCTTGCAGTTCCTTTCCGTCTAATTACACCTAAGAATAGTTCCTCACACTTATCGGGGATTTGTTCATCCCTAGCTGTTCATATGTCTCACAAAATTCTTTGAAATGTTGTTCGATCTCCCGAAGATCCTCTGCAGCCTATTGCTCCCAAAAGTCTTGTCTCCCTGCATTATGGTTAAATCCATATGTCTCGCAATATTCATTAGCATTCTTTGTCATTGTCATTCCGAGTCTATTGATTCAATATGAATGAGAATAATCCCTATCATCCGTCAATTCCTAGAATTCATACTTCCGGCTCAGACATCATTTTGGACATGAGCTGGTTCTCGATAAATCAATCCTTGATTGATTGGCCATCTAATTCTATTCAACATACTCTTGTTTTATCACAGCGTCTGCCTCTGATCCCCTGATTTTGGAATCGTAAACCCTTCGTATTTAAGCTTCGGCTTATTCAGATGTTTCCCTAAACCGATGCATTTGCATCCCTTCTTCTGCTGGTTGAGTACCGACACTCACATCAGATCCTTTGCGGACCACCTGATCTTTTGGTGGATTACTACCCGGCAGCTCCTTCATATTTTAAATCATTGACGACTTTCCCCTGATACAAAATGCCTATGGTGAATTGTATCATCTACTCTGTATCGCCAGCCCTTTGCATTCGAGCATGTATCCGCCGCTCCTGTTAGTGTGTTGTATAGCTTCGTAAAATTGTCCCGATGGGTTGAACCTATGCCTTTCCCCAAAACATGTGAACTCGAAAGTTATGCAAGTCATACTCTTCTGGTGCTTCACCAGATAAATCTTCCGCACTACAAATTCTTTGAAAACGAGGAGTGCATGAAAGGTTATGCATTGAAGAAGTGGGAGTCGACCTTTAACCTTTGTGTTCATGCCCATGGACCCGATGTAGGACTTATCATGGAAGCTGCTCGTACAAATAATTATTTCCTTGGTACAAATTCATCTTGTATCTGTGAATTGATCCTTTGCAATCGAGGTTATGACCATATTTTCTCCTTGATTCCATTTCCTGGACAAGTTAAAGTACTTATCTCCTGCAGATCATTTCACCTGTCCAACCTCTATTCTGATCTACCTTCAAGTATTGCTTCATGATATCTCGACAATATTATGTCATTGCACTACCTCTTATGAATTCTTATTTGAATGATACTCCATCACATCATTCCTAGCCTAATCGGTTGTATCATTATCATGCTAACTTTAACTATGCTACCTGGTCCCTATGCCCGAAGCAACATCTAACGACGAGCTAAGCTTACGTCGATCTTCCTCATCTTATCATTTCACCTCGAACAACAAGCTTGATTTCGAGCTTGTGTCATATCCGTGGTTCCAATAGCATTTCGCTTCATCATTCCTTTTGCTTGATGTCGTCATTGTTCGGTGACATCCTCATGAAATCTCTCGACAAATGCATCGTGATCACTATCAATATGCAGACTTGATTTGGGATATCAATCGAATTCATGGTGAGAGATACCATCCTTGCCCCTTGATGTTTTGTGTCATCATCAACACCATCCTTGACTTCCTGTCAACACAGACTTGATCATGTTTTCTCATATATTGAGTTCCTTACTATTCTTGAAATACTTCCTTGTGTATTTCTTATGATCGACCGATTTAACCCTTGCTTGAAACACCATATTAATGTTACCTCGAAGCATGACTGTGGTATTCCGAATATCATTGAGAACAGTGGAAGCCCAATGCTACATGTTTCTTGATCAATTATCCAAACACCATTGTATTGGTAATATCATGATTCTTCCCTCGCCCCTTTATCTAAATGCTTTTGAACTGGCTGTCCTATCATGTATATCATGCTCCGCTTTTCCTTGGGAAATGATATACTCCTAGTTCTTGTGTGTAAACACCTCTTCCCTTCCTATTGATTAATTTGAATAATCAATTAATCCTTTTCCTTTCCACTAGTTTGTTAACCTTTCTTGTGATCTATAGGATATAAGCAGAATAATTCTCGCTTATGAAAACACCTCAATGTACAATCTTGTCAGTGAGACCATGTTGCTATTGTTGATGACATACCGGTAACCACCGGTAGGCGAGAACTTTGCCTATTGGTCTGCCTCGCCTTGCGAGCAGGAAGATGGTTCTCTTCGTCCCCCGCCCTCGTAACCGACGTTGTTGTCGACATAGTGACAGACTCTCCCCTGACTTGCCTTGCTATCGAGATCGTGCAAGATGTCACCATTCTCTCTTCTTTTGATCGACCCTCATCACAGTTCCACAGGATCGGAACCTGACCCTCCTGTGCATCCTTTATTCCAGAAGTACCCTTTGCACTTGGCTTTGTGTGTTATCGTGAGCCACCCTCCGAGAGATAATCTATTCCCGATGCTCTGAACCACTTTTCACACTCCGTTCAGGTATCGATCGGATGACCATTCACTTGAAACTACCTATTGTACTTTCATACCTTGCTCTCGATGTATTCTTATGTTTCAGCTCGAGAGATACTTCTGCCACATTCCCGGAGTTGTTCACCAGATAATCGACCCTATAAGGGTCAGTTCTCCCGAAGTTACCCTTTACTTTCCCACTTAAATCTCGGGACGAGATTTCTTGTAGTGGAGGAGATTTGTAACATCCCCAAGTTACCTCACCCTAGTTAAGCTACTTAACATGCCATGTCATCATGACCAATCTAAATAAATTGCAAATAGAAAATAATTCAACTTCTAATTCAAATTCAAAACTCAAGCCAAATTAATATTTCTTCAAACAGTAAAACAAAAATGTTCATAATGTTTCAAATATTCTCAAAGCAATTACAAAAATATAATCAACATTAATTGAATTCCTAAAATGACCCTAACTTCCAAAAACAGTAACCAAATCAGTTATTTAAATCCAATTCTATTTAAATAAAATTCAAATGAATTCAAAATACTCCCAAACTTTTTGAGGAAGAAAGGAATACTGCATATTGATTTTTGGAACAAGTTGCACATTTTACAAAAGTATATTTCTGCCTAAGAAAATTGAAAACAGAAACTAAATTGGAAAAAACAGAAAATAAAAGAAAGGAAGAGCCCACCGAGACACTGGGCCTTAAGCACTGCAGCACCGGCCCAACCCACACACATCGTCACCTACCTGCTCCCGCTCGCTGTCAATCGCGCAGACGCCTGAGCCGGCTAGTCTCCACGCGCCGACCGTCCCTCGCCCCGCGAGAGGATAAGGAGGCCTCAACCACCTCGGTGTGCTCCCCCTAGCCATTCTCTTCCTCCTCGCTCGTCTCTCTCCCTCTCTGACGCTCGTTCCCCTCCTCCACCGAGCGGCCGAGAACCACCGTCGCCATGCCATCACCGTTCCCGTAGTCATCGAGCTCCTCCCACCTCACCATCGTGCCCCTCCGCTTCTACGTCGACTGCCAAGACCTCTGGTGCCTCTCGTTCGAGCTGGGGAGCGCCACAGCGACGGCATCGACCCGCTCTTCATCCACGGCCGCCGCCGCCATTGCCATTGGTCTACGCCGCCCCAACCTTCCCGCACCTCCCCGAGCACGTCTTCTTCCCCGATGTGAGCGCCCACGTGTTTTCCCTTTTAGCTTGAGCTCGATTTTGAGCTCTGGCGTTGCTTCTGTCCTTGGTTTGCTTCGTCCGCCGACATACCCGTACGTAGCCGCCGCCACGGTCGTTCCCCGTCTTCGCATTGTGCACAAATGGATGGGGTGCTTCGTGTCGGCCTTAGTGGTCCCTTCCGCCGCTCGGATGGCCGCCGGAGCGCGTCCCCGGTGACACGCCGCCGTGTCGGGCCTCGCCGCCGGCCGGTCCTGTGGGCACGCATTAACTAGTGGGTTGACTCAATGTACTGTGGGCCCGCCCCGTTTAAGTTAAGCCCTAAGCGCTGATTACCACTAACCGTTTTGAGAAAAGACACTAACCCACGGGTCCCATAGCTAACTTAATGTTTCAGTTAATATGACACTGACGTGTGGGCCCTCAATGCTGTAGCAATTAGTTTAGTATTAACAGAGCTCGGTTACACTAACAGTGGGCCACACCTGTGAGCTTTGACTAGTCAACAGTCAACTCTGTTGACTGCGGACTGGGCTATTGACTAAAGTCAACTGGGCCCCAAGCCCCACCTGTCAGTGACTATGGCTGGCTGGGGCTGAGTATTAAAAGTATATGCACTGTTTAAATTCGAATTTAATAAATAAGATAATTCCAGAAATTGTTCAAATCTTTAGAAAATCATAGAAAAATAACCGTAGCTCGGATGAAAATGTTTTATATATGAAAAATGATCAGAAAAATGAGACGAATCTGAATACGCTAACTACATGCCTGTCAGGCGCACCTAACTACCTGAGCATGAATCCACCCCCTCTGATTCATCTGACTGACTGACGCCCGAATCCGGGAAAACTTTCCCGTTAGAATTTCCGCTCCATCTGTAGCACTTAACATTGCACTAGGGCACCCCTGCACTGTGTATTACTGTGCCTTGCTATGTGATTGCTGTTGTTGTTATGTATTTATATTGTTACTTCTCCCCTTTTCTTCCCGGTAGACCTCGAGACCGCTGACGATGCCCTGGTGATCGACTACTTCACCGTCGGAGATTCCTTTTTCAATTGCCGAGCAACCAGGCAAGCAACCCCCCCTTTAACATGCCTATATCACCAATTCTTTCTCCCTCCTGCTTGCATTAGAAATTGCTGCTCCTACGGCTTTACCTATTTCTGATGCATAGCCTGTTTTTGTAACTGTTATTGATACTTGCCTTTTATCCAAACTGCTTAGTATAGGATAGAAGGAAAACCATCTGAGACCCCTCTTCCTTGTCCCAGTTGCCCTGCTTGGTTAACAGTGTCCCGTTCGATGGGATCGACGGGCTGAGACCTGCACATCACCGCACACCCCCTAAGTTCCTTGACTCTGCAGAGCTACCATCAAGTGACGAGGGTGAAACCTCTTATCTCACTCCGGATGTTACCTCTGTAGTATAGTTAGTCGGTAGTGGTTTTCCGAGGGTGATTCCTATTTACCATCTCCGACGAAGCTTCTGTCGTGCAACCCCGCTAGCGTGAGTATCATCGAGGGTGATTCCTGTGAACTCACCTTGATGGAAACATCGACTAGGAATCCATCGAGGGTGACTCCTCGAGTTTCCTCCTTGATGTGTTGAACACACGGTGTCGGTGCAACAAACCCTGGGTCTGTTGCCCAGACTGTGCATAGGCACGGGAGCAGGATTGATGCACCCACCCAAGTCAGATTACGAAAGACCAAGAGCTTCGAAGGACCAACATGCAGATCAAGAGGACCAAGATCGAACCATAGAAACAAGATGCCACCAGGAGAAAAGCCTCCCTTGCCGGGCAGGCGAGCTCGACAAGGACGCGGTCGCCCCCGAAAGCAGGCATCCGAGACGTCCCGGCAGGGCCTGCCGGGGCTCACGGAGACAAAACCACCTCACCGAACCACTCCGCCACGACCCACGTCGTCAATCAGTGCGGTGTCAAGCCGCAAAGTAACTAAGTGGCAGCCATTTGCCACATGGCGCCCTCTTTCTACAGGAAATGCCTACAGATGACACCCATCCTGCGACGTGTCAACCGAGCAGGTGTGGAGCTGGCGAGACAGCCCGGCAAGGCTTATCGGGCAACCAATGACGTGACGTTAAGCGATGCATTTAATGCACCCTGTCAGCCTGCAGAGTTAGGTATGATAGCACTGTTTGCTATCTTATCAGTGCATAATGACTACTTTGCCATTCTGGTAACCCCTTAATCTATAAAAGGAGGCCTGTGGCAACCATAGAAAGGGTTAGAAGATTGGATAACTCACATGCCCGTACGCGTGTAGCCACTCCCGCCCCTGCCGGGCAAGTGTACTATGCTCCACCACCATTCTTCCACCATCAATCCACCAAAGCAGGAGTAGGGTTTTACGCCTCACGGCGGCGCGAACCTGGGTAAAATTGCCTGCGTGATCATTGCCGCGCTGCCCCACGCTCGTCTGCTCTTTGTGCAATGCGACGTCCCCCCTACAGAACCAGCAAGGGGCCCTCTGGTCCCATAGGTGGCCGTGGTTTCCGGCGAAATCTTTGGCATGCCAGGTAGGGGGATCGCTTGCACGAACCTGAAAGCGTGCGCAGCGCATCATCTTCATCACCATCTTCACCTTCAACGGCGCCACTGACCATGGCGCCCAAGAAGAAATCCGGTGCTTCGGGTCATCCATGCAACTCGAAGGCTCCGCCGCCCGCAGCCTCCAACGTTGCGGGTGACACGGAGGCACGCGAGGGCGTGCATGCCGCTGGGGACGTGGTCGAAGTAGGCGGCACCGTCACTACTTCCCCCGCAGCCGACACAGGAGTAGGAGGCATCGGAGGGGAACAACGTCAGCAGCACCCTGACGGCCACGCTCCACAAGGTAGGGGTGAGGGGGTTACTCCGTCCGCGCCCCCTCCCCTCGCCGACGGGCACAGTCGCAGCAACGGTGCTCAGTCCAGGGTGAATCGCCGCCCTCTGGCCGCCCCCACCACGGGAGCGACTGCAGCGCGTGCGCCTTCCCTGGGACGGGTCGACCAAGTCGCTGCACCCGATGGAGCCGCTTTCCCTCGACCGCCTTCACCGCACCACCCTGCCATCCCGATGGATGCTCCGCAATAGCGGGGGCGCAGTGCTGCCGCCGCTAGCACCGTCAGGAGCCGAGCGACGGTGCGATCTACTTCATCATCACCGATGCCATGTACAGCCACGAAGGCCATGGCGCGGGCTTAGCTGCTGCTGAGATTCCCACCGGCGGCCGAGCAGATGGACGAATGGCGTGCCACCATCCAAAGTCTGCTCAGTTTCGCCGAGGCCGGGGGCTCGCAGCGAGCTGGCCGGCGACCAAGATGAAGCCGAAAGAGTAGCCCGGAGGGCCAGTATGTATCAGTTTGTCAATGACACTCTATACAGAAGGAGGCCCAATGGTGTGAAATTGAAGTGCATCTGCTGGGAAGAAGGAAAGGAACTACTGGCTGAGATACACAAAGGCATGTGCGGCTCCCACATTGGATCAAGGGCTTTAGTTTGGAAAGAATTTTGGCAAGGATTCTATTGGCCCACACCCCTCCAAGATGCGGTCGAGCTAGTCACCAAGTGTGAAGCCTGCCAGTTCCATTCCAAGAACATCCACCTGCCTGCCCAAGCTCTTCAGACAATCCCTCTATCATGGCCATTTTCGGTCTGGGGCCTCGATATCCTCGGCCCTTTCCCCCGAGCAATCGGGGGCTTTGAATTCTTGTTCGTTGCCATCGACAAGTTTACAAAGTGGCCGGAAGTGACTGCTGTGAGAAAGGTGACTGCCCAGTCAGCTATCAAGTTCTTGAAAGAATTGGTGTGCCTTTTTGGAGTCCCGGCAAGGATCATTACCGACAACAGCACCCAGTTCACGAGCTGCGCCTTCATGCAATATGTTCATGCCGTCGGATGCAAGATCTCATTTGCCTCTGTCGCACAGCCCAGAAGCAATGGACAAGCTGAGAGGGCGAACGCTGAAGTGCTGTGAGTACTCAAGACAAGAACCTTTGATACGCTGCAGAAGCACGGCAGGCGGTGGATCGATGAGCTGCCGGTAGTTCTCTGGTCCCTCAGAACGACACCAAATCGAGCTACCGGGCAGACTCCCTTCTCCCTAGTCTATGGGGCAGAAGCAGTTATCCCCACGGAACTCATTTACGGGTCGCCTCGAGTGCTTGCCTATGATGAAGTAGCGCAAGATCAGCACTGACGTGATGACGCTGTGCTACTCGAGGAGAACCGTCTCCAGGCTGCTAAACGTGCTGCACGCTATCAGCAAGCCCTGCATCGCTATCATAGCCGCAGGGTTCATGCCCGGTGTTTTGAGGAAGGCGACCTTGTCCTTAGGCGCGTTTAGTCCGCCAAGGGTACAAACAAGTTGACGCCGAAGTGGGAAGGCCCTTACCGGGTAGTACGAGTTACTAGACCTGGCGCAGTCCATCTGGAGACCAGAGATGGCATTCAATTGCAAAACTCATGGAATATTGAGCATCTCCCCAAGTTCTACCCGTAAGGCGCGGCTGTCGGGCCCTGCCCGGCAACCACCCTTTTGTACAGGCCTTGCCTCAGTTGCATGTAACCCCTTGCACAAAGCCAGGGCGATGACCCTAAGCAAGAGAGAAATAAACGAAGCACTGGGGGGGGGGCGACCAAGTTGCATGCATGCATGAGCATTCCAAGAGCATTGCATAAGCATTTCATTAGCATTTGCATATGCATATAGATAGGATTGCATCTTGCATTATTCCCATCTGCATGAAGCTGCAGGTTCCTGCCGTGGACTTGGCCTCTACAAGGAGTTGGGAAGATGAACCAACATTGCGATCTCCGGCAAGCCAAACAGATAAGTTCTACCTCTTGTCCATTAGTGTTTTGTAAGCTATAACTTGTGCATGAGAAAACCTCGCCACTCCTTTGAGACTTAGGTGCTCCCATCCTTGACTCGAATGCTGCTTCAGTCAGGATGGTCGCAATGGCCTTTGGTAAAAGTAAGTTGGCGGGGGGCTGGTCCCCTTATTTTTTGCCCGGTAGACGCAGTTCTTCGGCAACAAAAGGGTGCCAGCAAGATAGCCTGCCGGGGAAAACTCGTTTATTTACACTAAGGAGGCATCCCACCTATGCATGGACATATACATGCACGGGTTCCCGGCAAGGTTCATCTTTTTGATTAATATGCTGACAATGCAAGTACAAGCATTACAGAACACAAACATGGACTCGAGAGATTATATTATTTGAATTAAAATTTGGCAAGTACCTACAGATTTAAGATTGAAAAAATATAAGTGCCCCGTAATGACCTTTTTTGTCCCTCTCCTCCTAGGCACGGCCGTCAAAGGCAAGGAGGGCAAAAGGAGCGCCTGGGCAGAAGCCCAACCCGCCCCCCTCGGGCTCAAGGAGAGGTAGCCCGGCTGGAGCGAGAGGGCACCGGGGGACGCGTCAATGGAGAGCACGGCGGAGGCGACCCGCCGACCACCGCCACCAGGGCCAGCAGGGCTCGGCAAGTCTAACGGAGCTGTAACCCAGGAGGAAGCCTGCTGCGGTCCAGCTGGAGGGCTGCTGGAGGAGACCGGGAGCACCACCCACACCTCTGCATCCAACTCCCCGGCAAATCGCATTGCCGGGAAGGAGATGCGGATGCAGATGATGGTGCTGCCGCCTGATAAAGATGGTGCGGGCGGCACTCAGCCAGAGTCAGAGTCGTCGGCCTCCCGCCCGCTACCATCATCATCGCCGCCACTGTCCTCCTCGTCGCTTTCGCTCTAGGAGGAGCTTTCATCATCGGTTGAGCTCTCCGCGCAGCACCCTAAGCGACCTCCTGAGCCCCCAAAGATCTTGACGGAGAGCAGGCCGCTCTCCATTAATTTGAACTAGAGGACGTGCCCCTCCGAGAAGCCGTGGGCTCGAGCAAAAGTCTTCCAACCACGGCGGAGGTACATCACGTGAGGGGCAGGGAAGTCGACATTGAACCACATTCCACCGTTCCCACAACCCCTCATATGCAACCTCAGAGCGCGTGGCTGTTCAAGCTCCATTTCCCATGCATAGGGAGTGGGAAGGCGAAGATGGCCGCACAGAGGTTTGTATAGCCTGATGATGAACTCTCGAGGTTGGTCCCCGACATGGCCTTCCATTGGGGGAGGAGCCGCCGATGGGGGCGCAGCCAAGGTGCCGCCCCGCCCTCCTCTTCCTCGAGCGCCATGACGACCTCGGCCTCGCCCCCTCCCTCCTCCTCTCACGGCGGGCTCCGCCACCGCAGGATCCGGAGGAGGAGGGATGCATTGTCGAGTAGAAACCCTCATCGCCGTCGCTAGGACACCACCGCACCCTCGCCCTCTCACCATGACTAGAAGGGAAGTTTTGCAGAGAAGAACAAGAAGAAGTGTGTGCGGAGAGGCATTGCCCCTGCCCCTTGTTATAGGAGGGAGAGGCAGGGGGCTGGCTTCTCGCACAGGAAATGGCTGCCCCGCTCCTCCAATACAGCCTCTCTGCACCTCCAGCGTCTCTAAGAATCAAGGCCGACCCTTTGCTCCAACCATCGGCGCCTTGTTTTCGGCCATGGCACTCCTCCCCGCGCCCTCCGCATCCACCACCTATCACGCTCAATGCATGCAGAACATGTGCAGGTGCGTGCAAAACTGGAGGCAAGTAGGCTGGCAGTTTCTGCCCCGTGATCGTGGGGCGCGGGCAATCCGCGGGCCACGATCTAAGTTTTTCGCAGTGTTGCGCACAACGCACAGGAAAAACCGGAAACCGGCCCAGAATCAAGGCTATTGAAGAAGCAAAAAATACTCCAAGAGACCAGCCTCTTCAGCACCCCTGCCTATGCACTTGTTAGGGCCTACCCCGACGACGCTCAGCAGCATAGTCAGGGCCGGCTCGGGGGCTTCTGTCGGTGCAACAAACCCTGGGTCTGTTGCCCAGACTGTGCACAGGCACGGGAGCAAGATTGATGCACCCACCCAAGTCAGAGTACGAAAGACCAAGAGCTTTGAAGGACCAACATGCATATCAAGAGGACCAAGATTGAACCATAGAAACAAGATGCCACCAGGAGAAAGGCCTCCCCTGCCGGGCAGGCGAGTTCGAGAAGGACGGGGTTGCCCCCGGAAGAAGGCATCCGAGACGTCCCGGCAGGGCCTGCCGGGGCTCACGGAGACAAAACCACCTCACCCAACCACTCCACCACGACCCACGTCATCAATCAGTGCGGTGTCAAGCTGCGAAGTGACTAAGTGGCAGCCATTTGCCACATGGCGGCCTCTTTCTACAGGAAATGCCTACAGATGACACCCATCCTACGATGTGTCAAGCGAGCAGGTGTGGAGCTGGCGAGACAGCCCGGCAAGGCTTATTGGGCAACCAATGACGTGACGTTAAGCGGTGCATTTAATGCACCCTGTCAGCCTGCAGAGTTAGGTATGATAGCACTGTTTGCTATCTTATTAGTGCATAATGACTACTTCGCCATTGTGGTAACCCCTTAATCTATAAAAGGAGGCCCGTGGCAACCATAGAAAGGGTTAGAAGATTGGATAACTCACATGCCCGTACGCGCGTAGCCACTGCCGCCCCTGCCGGGCAAGTGTACTATGCTCCACCACCATTCTTCCACCATCAATCCACCAAAGCAGGAGTAGGGTTTTACGCCTCACGGCGGCCCGAACCTGGGTAAAATTGCCTGCGTGATCGTTGCCGCGCTGCCCCACTCTCATTTGCTCTTTGTGCAACGCGACGTCCCCCCTGCAGAACCAGCAAGGGGCCCTCTGGTCCCATAGGTGGCCGTGGTTTCCCGCGACATCTTTGGCATGCCAGGTAGGGCGATCGCTTGCACGAACCTGAAAGCGTGCGCATCGCATCATCTTCATCACCATCTTCACTTTCAACGGCGCCACTGACCATGGCGCCCAAGAAGAAATCCGGTGCTTCGGCTCATCCATCCACCTCGAAGGCTCCGCCGCCCGCAGCCTCCAACGTTGCGGGGGACACGGAGGCACGCGAGGGCGTGCATGCCGCTGGGGACGTGGTCGAAGCAGGCGGCACCGTCACTACTTCCCCCGCAGCCGACACAGGAGTAGGAGGCATCGGAGGGGAACAACGTCAGCAGCACCCCGACGGCCACGCTCCACAAGGTAGGGGTGAGGGGGTTACTCCATCCGCGCCCGCTCCCCTCGCCGACGGGCACAGTCGCAGCAACGGCGCTCAGTCCAGGGTGAATCGACGCCCTCCGGCCGCCCCCACCACGGGAGCGACTGCAGCGCGTGCGCCTCCCCTAGGACGGGTCGACCAAGTCGCTGCACCCGATGGAGCCGCTTTCCCTCGACCGCCTTCACCGCACCACCCTGCCATCCCGATGGATGCTCCGCAATAGCGGGGGCGTAGTGCTGCCGCCGCTAGCACCGTCAGGAGCCGAGCGACGGTGCGATGTACTTCATCATCACCCATGCCATGTACAGCCACGAAGGCCATGGCGCGGGCTTAGCTGCTGCTGAGATTCCCGCCGGCGGCCGAGCAGATGGACGAATGGCGTGCCACAATCCAAAGTCTGCTCAGTTTCGCCGAGGCCGGGGGCTCGCAGCGAGCTGGCCCGCCAAGGCCTCCTCAAGTGACGACGATGGCTCGTGCTGCTGGCCGTATGGAAGGGGCGACCCCCACGGTACAGTCCCCATCACGGCAGCTAGCGCAAGCACAGCAGAATCAAGAACCTGACGACGTCTCGATGGCCCCTTCTGACCGTCGAGCACGTCCAGGCCGACGGTGAGCCCCGGAGGATAGGCGGGGGGGGGAGACGAGCACATCGTCATTGAGCGACGCCACGACAACCCCTGCTGGACCGATGGGCATGACTAAGTGGCAGCCATTTGCCACATGGCGGCCTATTTCTACAGAAAATGCCTACAGATGACACCCGTCCTGCGACGTGTCAAGCGAGCAGGCGTGGAGCTGGCGAGATAGCCCGGCAAGGCTTACCGGGCAACTAATGACGTGACGTTAAGCGGTGCATTTAATGCACCCTGTCAGCCTGCAGAGTTAGGTATGATAGCACTGTTTGCTATCTTATCAGTGCATAATGACTACTTTGCCATTGTGGTAACCCCTTAATCTATAAAAGGAGGCCTGTGGCAACCATAGAAAGGGTTAGAAGATTGGATAACTCACACGCCCGTACGCGCGTAGCCACTGCCGCCCCTGCCGGGCAAGTGTACTACGCTCCACCACCATTCTTCCACCATCAATCCACCAAAGCAGGAGTAGGGTTTTACGTCTCACGGCGGCTTGAACCTGGGTAAAATTGCCTGCGTGATCGTTGGCGCGCTGCCCCATGCTCGTCTGCTCTTTGTGCAACGCGATGTCCCTCCTGCCGAACCAGGAAGGGGCCCTCTGGTCCCATAGGTGGCCGTGGTTTCCCGCGACACATGGTTAATATGACTTTAACACTGAACCATGTTAAAGACGGGTCGGCCCCGAGGGGTACCCGTGAGAGTTCTTCGGCAACAAAAGGGTGCCGGCAAGATAGCCTGCCGGGCTAAACTCGTTTATTTACACTAAGGAGGCATCCCACCTATGCATGGACATATACATGCACGGGTTCCCGGCAAGGTTCATCTTTTTGATTAATATGCTGACAATGCAAGTACAAGCATTACAGAACACAAACATGGACTCGAGAGATTATATTATTTGAATTAAAATTTGGCAAGTACCTACAGATTTAAGATTGAAAAAAGATAAGTGCCCCGTAATGACCTTTTTTGTCCCTCTCCTCCTAGGCATGGCCGTCAAAGGCAAGGAGGGCAAAAGGAGCGCCTGGGCAGAAGCCCAACCCGCCCCCCTCGGGCTCCAGGAGAGGTAGCCCGGCTGGAGCGAGAGGGCACCGGGGGACGCGTCAATGGAGAGCATGGCGGAGGCGACCCGCCGACCACCGCCACCAGGGCCAGCAGGGCTCGGCAAGGCTAACGGAGCTGCAACCCAGGAGGAAGCCTGCTGGGGTCCAGCTGGAGGGCTGCTGGAGGAGACCGGGAGCACCACCCACACCTCTGCATCCAACTCCCCGGCAAATCGCATTGCCGGGAAGGAGATGCGGATGCAGATGATGGTGCTGCCGCCTGATAAAGATGGTGCGGGCGGCACTCAGCCAGAGTCAGAGTCGTCGCCCTCCCGCCCGCTACCATCATCATCGCCGTCACTGTCCTCCTCGTCGCTTTCGCTCTAGGAGGAGCTTTCATCGTCGGTTGAGCTCTCCGCGCAGCACCCTAAGCGACCTCCTGAGCCCCCAAAGATCTTGACGGAGAGCAGGCCGCTCTCCATTAATTTGAACTGGAGGACGTGCCCCTCCGAGAAGCCGTGGGCTCGAGCAAAAGTCTTCCAACCACGGCGGAGGTACATCACGTGAGGGGCAGGGAAGTCGACATTGACCCACATTCCACCTTTCCCACAACCCCTCATATGCAACCTCAGAGCGCGTGGCTGTTCAAGCTCCATTTCCCATGCATAGGGAGTGGGAAGGCGAAGATGGCCGCACAGAGGTTTGTATAGCCTGATGATGAACTCTCGAGGTTGGTCCCCGACATGGCCTTCCATTGGGGGAGGAGCCGCCGGTGGGGGCGCAGCCAAGGTGCCGCCCCGCCCTCCTCTTCCTCGAGCGCCATGACGACCTCGGCCTCGCCCCCTCCCTCCTCCTCTCACGGCGGGCTCCGCCACCGCAGGATCCGGAGGAGGAGGGATGCATTGTCGAGTAGAAACCCTCATCGCCGTCACTGGGACACCACCGCACCCTCGCCCTCTCACCATGACTAGAAGGGAAGTTTTGCAGAGAAGAACAAGAAGAAGTGTGTGCGGAGAGGCATTGCCCCTGCCCCTTGTTATAGGAGGGAGAGGCAGGGGGCTGGCTTCTCGCACAGGAAATGGCTGCCCCGCTCCTCCAATACAGCCTCTCTGCACCTCCAGCGTCTCTAAGAATCAAGGCCGACCCTCTGCTCCAACCATCGGCGCCTGGTTTTCGGCCATGGCACTCCTCCCCGCGCCCTCCGCATCCACCACCTATCACGCTCAATGCATGCAGAACATGTGGCAGGTGCGTGCAAAACTGGAGGCAAGTAGGCTGGCAGTTTCTGCCCCGTGATCGTGGGGCGCGGGCAATCCGCGGGCCACGATCTAAGTTTTTCGCAGTGTTGCGCACAACGCACAGGAAAAACCGGAAACCGGCCCAGAATCAAGGCTATTGAAGAAGCAAAAAATACTCCAAGAGACCAGCCTCTTCAGCACCCCTGCCTATGCACTTGTTAGGGCCTACCCTGACGACGCTCAGCAGCACAGTCAGGGCCGGCTCGGGGGCTTCTGTCGGTGCAACAAACCCTGGGTCTGTTGCCCAGACTGTGCACAGGCACGGGAGCAAGATTGATGCACCCACCCAAGTCAGAGTACGAAAGACCAAGAGCTTTGAAGGACCAACATGCATATCAAGAGGACCAAGATTGAACCATAGAAACAAGATGCCACCAGGAGAAAGGCCTCCCCTGCCGGGCAGGCGAGTTCGAGAAGGACGGGGTTGCCCCCGGAAGAAGGCGTCCGAGACGTCCCGGCAGGGCCTGCCGGGGCTCACGGAGACAAAACCACCTCACCCAACCACTCCACCACGACCCACGTCATCAATCAGTGCGGTGTCAAGCTGCGAAGTGACTAAGTGGCAGCCATTTGCCACATGGCGGCCTCTTTCTACAGGAAATGCCTACAGATGACACCCATCCTACGATGTGTCAAGCGAGCAGGTGTGGAGCTGGCGAGACAGCCCGGCAAGGCTTATTGGGCAACCAATGACGTGACGTTAAGCGGTGCATTTAAGGCACCCTGTCAGCCTGCAGAGTTAGGTATGATAGCACTCTTTGCTATCTTATTAGTGCATAATGACTACTTCGCCATTGTGGTAACCCCTTAATCTATAAAAGGAGGCCCGTGGCAACCATAGAAAGGGTTAGAAGATTGGATAACTCACATGCCCGTACGCGCGTAGCCACTGCCGCCCCTGCCGGGCAAGTGTACTATGCTCCACCACCATTCTTCCACCATCAATCCACCAAAGCAGGAGTAGGGTTTTACGCCTCACGGCGGCCCGAACCTGGGTAAAATTGCCTGCGTGATCGTTGCCACGCTGCCCCACTCTCATTTGCTCTTTGTGCAACGCGACGTCCCCCCTGCAGAACCAGCAAGGGGCCCTCTGGTCCCATAGGTGGCCGTGGTTTCCCGCGACATTTTTGGCATGCCAGGTAGGGCGATCGCTTGCACGAACCTGAAAGCGTGCGCAACGCATCATCTTCATCACCATCTTCACTTTCAACGGCGCCACTGACCATGGCGCCCAAGAAGAAATCCGGTGCTTCGGCTCATCCATCCACCTCGAAGGCTCCGCCGCCCGCAGCCTCCAACGTTGCGGGGGACACGGAGGAACGCGAGGGCGTGCATGCCGCTGGGGACGTGGTCGAAGCAGGCGGCACCGTCACTACTTCCCCCGCAGCCGACACAGGAGTAGGAGGCATCGGAGGGGAACAACGTCAGCAGCACCCCGACGGCCACGCTCCACAAGGTAGGGGTGAGGGGGTTACTCCATCCGCGCCCGCTCCCCTCGCCGACGGGCACAGTCGCAGCAACGGCGCTCAGTCCAGGGTGAATCGACGCCCTCCGGCCGCCCCCACCACGGGAGCGACTGCAGCGCGTGCGCCTCCCCTAGGACGGGTCGACCAAGTCGCTGCACCCGATGGAGCCGCTTTCCCTCGACCGCCTTCACCGCACCACCCTGCCATCCCGATGGATGCTCCGCAATAGCGGGGGCGCAGTGCTGCCGCCGCTAGCACCGTCAGGAGCCGAGCGACGGTGCGATGTACTTCATCATCACCCATGCCATGTACAGCCACGAAGGCCATGGCGCGGGCTTAGCTGCTGCTGAGATTCCCGCCGGCGGCCGAGCAGATGGACGAATGGCGTGCCACAATCCAAAGTCTGCTCAGTTTCGCCGAGGCCGGGGGCTCGCAGCGAGCTGGCCCGCCAAGGCCTCCTCAAGTGACGACGATGGCTCGTGCTGCTGGCCGTA
Organism: Thinopyrum elongatum; assembly: GCA_011799875.1. Classification (NCBI taxonomy): domain Eukaryota; kingdom Viridiplantae; phylum Streptophyta; class Magnoliopsida; order Poales; family Poaceae; genus Thinopyrum; species Thinopyrum elongatum. The sequence goes on from CM022298.1 coordinate 28,277,993, forward strand.
TGGAAGGGGTGACCCCCACGGTGCAGTCCCCATCACGGCAGCTAGCGCAAGCACAGCAGAATCAAGAACCTTACGACGTCTCGATGGCCCCTTCTGACCGTCGAGCACGTCCAGGTCGACGGTGAGCCCCGGAGGATAGGCGGGGGGGGAGACGAGCACATCGTCGTTGAGCGACGCCACGACAACCACTGCTGGACCGATGGGCATGACTAAGTGGCAGCCATTTGCCACATGGCGGCCTCTTTCTACAGAAAATGCCTACAGATGACACCCGTCCTGCGACGTGTCAAGCGAGCAGGCGTGGAGCTGGCGAGATAGCCCGGCAAGGCTTACCGGGCAACTAATGACGTGACGTTAAGCGGTGCATTTAATGCACCCTGTCAGCCTGCAGAGTTAGGTATGATAGCACTGTTTGCTATCTTATCAGTGCATAATGACTACTTTGCCATTGTGGTAACCCCTTAATCTATAAAAGGAGGCCTGTGGCAACCATAGAAAGGGTTAGAAGATTGGATAACTCACACGCCCGTACGCGCGTAGCCACTGCCGCCCCTGCCGGGCAAGTGTACTACGCTCCACCACCATTCTTCCACCATCAATCCACCAAAGCAGGAGTAGGGTTTTACGTCTCACGGCGGCTTGAACCTGGGTAAAATTGCCTGCGTGATCGTTGGCGCGCTGCCCCATGCTCGTCTGCTCTTTGTGCAACGCGATGTCCCTCCTGCCGAACCAGGAAGGGGCCCTCTGGTCCCATAGGTGGCCGTGGTTTCCCGCGACACATGGTTAATATGACTTTAACACTGAACCATGTTAAAGACGGGTCGGCCCCGAGGGGTACCCGTGAGAGTTCTTCGGCAACAAAAGGGTGCCGGCAAGATAGCCTGCCGGGGAAAACTCGTTTATTTACACTAAGGAGGCATCCCACCTATGCATGGACATATACATGCACGGGTTCCCGGCAAGGTTCATCTTTTTGATTAATATGCTGACAATGCAAGTACAAGCATTACAGAACACAAACATGGACTCGAGAGATTATATTATTTGAATTAAAATTTGGCAAGTACCTACAGATTTAAGATTGAAAAAAGATAAGTGCCCCGTAATGACCTTTTTTGTCCCTCTCCTCCTAGGCACGGCCGTCAAAGGCAAGGAGGGCAAAAGGAGCGCCTGGGCAGAAGCCCAACCCGCCCCCCTCGGGCTCCAGGAGAGGTAGCCCGGCTGGAGCGAGAGGGCACCGGGGGACGCGTCAATGGAGAGCACGGCGGAGGCGACCCGCCGACCACCGCCACCAGGGCCAGCAGGGCTCGGCAAGGCTAACGGAGCTGCAACCCAGGAGGAAGCCTGCTGGGGTCCAGCTGGAGGGCTGCTGGAGGAGACCGGGAGCACCACCCACACCTCTGCATCCAACTCCCCGGCAAATCGCATTGCCGGGAAGGAGATGCGGATGCAGATGATGGTGCTGCCGCCTGATAAAGATGGTGCGGGCGGCACTCAGCCAGAGTCAGAGTCGTCGCCCTCCCGCCCGCTACCATCATCATCGCCGTCACTGTCCTCCTCGTCGCTTTCGCTCTAGGAGGAGCTTTCATCGTCGGTTGAGCTCTCCGCGCAGCACCCTAAGCGACCTCCTGAGCCCCCAAAGATCTTGACGGAGAGCAGGCCGCTCTCCATTAATTTGAACTGGAGGACGTGCCCCTCCGAGAAGCCGTGGGCTCGAGCAAAAGTCTTCCAACCACGGCGGAGGTACATCACATGAGGGGCAGGGAAGTCGACATTGACCCACATTCCACCTTTCCCACAACCCCTCATATGCAACCTCAGAGCGCGTGGCTGTTCAAGCTCCATTTCCCATGCATAGGGAGTGGGAAGGCGAAGATGGCCGCACAGAGGTTTGTATAGCCTGATGATGAACTCTCGAGGTTGGTCCCCGACATGGCCTTCCATTGGGGGAGGAGCCGCCGGTGGGGGCGCAGCCAAGGTGCCGCCCCGCCCTCCTCTTCCTCGAGCGCCATGACGACCTCGGCCTCGCCCCCTCCCTCCTCCTCTCACGGCGGGCTCCGCCACCGCAGGATCCGGAGGAGGAGGGATGCATTGTCGAGTAGAAACCCTCATCGCCGTCACTGGGACACCACCGCACCCTCGCCCTCTCACCATGACTAGAAGGGAAGTTTTGCAGAGAAGAACAAGAAGAAGTGTGTGCGGAGAGGCATTGCCCCTGCCCCTTGTTATAGGAGGGAGAGGCAGGGGGCTGGCTTCTCGCACAGGAAATGGCTGCCCCGCTCCTCCAATACAGCCTCTCTGCACCTCCAGCGTCTCTAAGAATCAAGGCCGACCCTCTGCTCCAACCATCGGCGCCTGGTTTTCGGCCATGACACTCCTCCCCGCGCCCTCCGCATCCACCACCTATCACGCTCAATGCATGCAGAACATGTGGCAGGTGCGTGCAAAACTGGAGGCAAGTAGGCTGGCAGTTTCTGCCCCGTGATCGTGGGGCGCGGGCAATCCGCGGGCCACGATCTAAGTTTTTCGCAGTGTTGCGCACAACGCACAGGAAAAACCGGAAACCGGCCCAGAATCAAGGCTATTGAAGAAGCAAAAAATACTCCAAGAGACCAGCCTCTTCAGCACCCCTGCCTATGCACTTGTTAGGGCCTACCCTGACGACGCTCAGCAGCACAGTCAGGGCCGGCTCGGGGGCTTCTGTCGGTGCAACAAACCCTGGGTCTGTTGCCCAGACTGTGCACAGGCACGGGAGCAAGATTGATGCACCCACCCAAGTCAGAGTACGAAAGACCAAGAGCTTTGAAGGACCAACATGCATATCAAGAGGACCAAGATTGAACCATAGAAACAAGATGCCACCAGGAGAAAGGCCTCCCCTGCCGGGCAGGCGAGTTCGAGAAGGACGGGGTTGCCCCCGGAAGAAGGCGTCCGAGACGTCCCGGCAGGGCCTGCCGGGGCTCACGGAGACAAAACCACCTCACCCAACCACTCCACCACGACCCACGTCATCAATCAGTGCGGTGTCAAGCTGCGAAGTGACTAAGTGGCAGCCATTTGCCACATGGCGGCCTCTTTCTACAGGAAATGCCTACAGATGACACCCATCCTACGATGTGTCAAGCGAGCAGGTGTGGAGCTGGCGAGACAGCCCGGCAAGGCTTATTGGGCAACCAATGACGTGACGTTAAGCGGTGCATTTAATGCACCCTGTCAGCCTGCAGAGTTAGGTATGATAGCACTCTTTGCTATCTTATTAGTGCATAATGACTACTTCGCCATTGTGGTAACCCCTTAATCTATAAAAGGAGGCCCGTGGCAACCATAGAAAGGGTTAGAAGATTGGATAACTCACATGCCCGTACGCGCGTAGCCACTGCCGCCCCTGCCGGGCAAGTGTACTATGCTCCACCACCATTCTTCCACCATCAATCCACCAAAGCAGGGGTAGGGTTTTACGCCTCACGGCGGCCCAAACCTGGGTAAAATTGCCTGCGTGATCGTTGCCGCGCTGCCCCACTGTCGTTTGCTCTTTGTGCAACGCGACGTCCCCCCTGCAGAACCAGCAAGGGGACCTCTGGTCTTGAGCACTTCCACCTATCCATATTTTGCTAGCCTCTTTGGTACCGTGCATTGCCCACTCTCACCTCAAGATTTGGTGCAAACTTCGCTGGTGCATCCAAATCCCGTGATATGATATGATCTATCACACATAAACCTCATATATCATTCCTCAAAACAGCCACCATACCTACCTATTATGGCATTTCCATAGCCATTCCGAGATATATTGCCATGCAACTTCCACCATCATCATATACATGACTTGAGAATTCATTGTCATATTGCTTTGCATGATCATATAGCAGACATGATATTTGTGGCAAAGCCACCATTCATCATTGATATATATCTTATGCTAGATCATTGCACATCCTGGTACACCGCCAGAGGCATTAAGATGTAGTCATATTTTTTAGTTTATTGAGTTGTAAGTAAATTAAAGTGTGATGATCATAATTATTAGAGCATTGCCTCAGTGAGGAAAAGAATGGTGGAGACTTATGAGTCCTCAAAAAGTGGGGATGAGGTCAATGATATTATTCTAAAAAAAGAGAAAAAAAGAAAGAAAAAACAAAAAAGAAAAAAAATGGAGAAAAAGAGAGAAGGGGCATCCTACTATCCTTTTACCACACTTGTGCTTCAGAGTAGCACCATGTACTTCACATAGAGAGTCTCCATGATTTTCACTCTCATATACTAGTGGGGTTTTTACATTATTATAACTTGACTTGCATATTCCGATGACGAGTTTCCTCAAAACGCTCGAGGTCTTCATGAGCAAGTAAGTTGGATGCACACCCACTTAGTTTCATATAGAGAGCTTTCATACACTTATAGCTCTTAGTGCATCTGTTGCATGGCAATCCCTACTCCTCACATTAACATTGATTGTAAGGCCTCTCCATTGCCTAACGATCAACATTGTTGATGTGAGACTTTCTTATGCCTTTTTGTCTTTCCTTATGAACCCCTATCACCATTCTCTTTGTCCTCCAAAGTGCCAAGTCCTTGACTCACGCTCAAGTATTGCATAAAAGTTGAAAAAGCTAAAGCGAGAAAAAGTATGATTTTATTACTCGGCTTGTCATCGGGATAGTTCATGATTAATATCTTGGTGGTAGGAATACTAAGCATGCTATGCTATTATGATTTTGTAGGGATAGCGTTCTTTAGCATTTATATTTTGAAAGGCAATAATTGTTTGCTAGTATTCTTGTGTATTATTGTTTTGATGTCAAATTGATAGACTATTGCCTTGAATCATTCGTATCCCAATATTCATGCTAAGATTTTTATTAGATCAAGATTGTGCTAGGTAGCATTCCACATCAGAAATTATCTTTGTTTTATCACTTATCTACTCAAGGACGAGCAGGTATTAAGCTTGGGGATACTGATATGTCTCTGATGTATCTATAATTTTTTATTGTTTCATGCCATTATCTTACAACATCCACATATTTTTGGCAACAATTTATATCATTTTATTGGACTAACATATTAATCTAGTGCCCAACGCCAGTTCCTGTTTGCTGCATTTTTTTGTTTCGCAGAAAATCCAAATCAAAGAAGGTCCAAATGTGATAAAAATTTACGGATATTTTTTTGGAATATATGGGAATTTTTGGCGCAAGAATCAACAAAAGGGGGGCCCATGGGCTTCATAAGCTCAGGGGGGCGCCCCACTAGGGCGCACCAGGTGAACTTGAGGCCTCCTCGCAGGTCAGTTGGAGGTGTCCTTCATGCGCAAGGAAGCTAATATCAGGAAAGAATCATGTAAAATTTCAGCCTGATCGGTGTTACGGATCTCCAGCTATTTAAGAAATGGTTGTCGACCAGAAAACAGAGCCGTGAAACAGCGAAGAAAACAAAGAGAGAGATCCAATCTAGAGGGGCTCCCGCCCCTCGGGGACCTTGGCGGCCAAGGACCAGAGGGGGAATCCTTCTCCCATCTAGGGGGAAGGTCAAGCAAGAAGAAGAAGGAGGGAGGCTTTCTCCCCCTCTCTCTCGGTGGCACCGGAGCGCTGTCGGGGGAACCATCATGATGGCGATTTACATCAACAACTTTGTTGCCGTCATCACCAACTTTCTCCCACTCTATGGGGTGGTGTAACCTTTCTCTACCCACTGTAATCTCTACTTGAACATGGTGCTTTATGCTATATATTATTATCCAATGATGTGTTGCACCTCTATGATGTTCGAGTAGATTCGTTTTGTCCTATGGGTTGATTGGTGATCATGATTGGTTTGAGTTGCATGTTTTATTTTGGTGTTGTCCTATGGTGCCCTCCGTGCTGTCCACACGTGTGGGATTACCGCTGTAGGGTTTTGCAATATGTTCATGATTTGCTTATTGTTAGGGTTGCGTGAGTGATATAAACACAAACTCGGGTTCGCGAGTTGTTGCATATGGGATTAATGGGGACTTTACTCTTAATGCTATGGTTAGGTTTTTCCTCAATGATCTTTAGTATTTACGGATGCTTGCTAGAGTTCCAATCATAAGTACATCTGAGCCAAGAACGGAAAGTATGTTGGCATACGCCTGTCCCTCATATAAAACTGCAATAATGATTATCGGTCTACTTATCAATTGTCTAGGGACAAATCCTTCTCATTGTCCGCCAAAAACACTCTACTAAAACAACTAATTATTTATTATCTGGCAGAGTACATCTAGTTTTATTCTTGTTCTAGGTTAATCAAACGTTAGTGTGCGTAGAGTTGTATCAGTCGTCGATAGAACTTTAGAGAATATAAATTCTACCTTTATCTCCTCGTTGGGTTCGACACTCTTATTTATCGAAAAGGCTACAAATGATCCCCTATACTTGTGGGTTATCAGCCACCAACTTGGAGATAGTTGGTTTTTTAATTCTCAGAAATTTAAACAAAGTCAGAAAATCATGAAATTTGGCATGATGTCATGATAGGGCCCCTAGAAGGCCGTGGTAAAAATTTGGGAATATTTCACAAAAGTGTCACGTAGACTGCTTAGAAACTGCACCATCTCTGAGGAAGAATTTTGATTTCGAGAGGGAATGGGTCAACTTTGCATGCGAAGTGCCGAGTTCTTCGTCTGTTCACCTTAAAACTTTTTCTACACTCAACATACACAATTACATGTTGCATGTCAAATTTTGGTATTTTTCTATGTCCGTTTACTATATTTAAGTCATTAAGTTCATTTCTAGTCATTTAATGGGTATAATTCAAGTTTGAACTGCAGTTATATAAAATAATGGCCAGAAATGGGTTGCCCAATCCTATTTATGTTCTTGAGTCCATGTTTAGGCCTTATGTAAGAAAAGAAAAGGAGTCCTAGACACGAGGGAGCCAAGACTCGGTCACCAACAGGGAGCTTGTTGGTTTTCTAATTATCAGATATACAAATGAAGTCAAAAAATCATGAAACTTGGCATGGTGTCATGATATTGCCCCTAGAAGTTGTGGTAAAAAATTGAGAAGGTTTCACAAAAGTTGTCAAGTAGACTGCTTAGAAACGGACCATCTTCGAGGAAGAATCTTGTTTTCGAAAGGGAACGGGCCAGGTTTGCATGCGAAGTGTTGGGCCGCTTCGTCTATTCACCTTGAAACTTTTTCTACACTCAGCATGCATGATTAGATGTTGCATGTCAAATTTGAGTTTTTTCTTGGTCCGTCTGTTATATTTAATTCATTAAGTGAATTGCCAGTCATTTAATGGGTATAATTCAGGTTTGAACTATAGGTACATGAAATAATGGCCAGAAATGGGTTGGCCAATCCTATTAGTATTCTTTAGTATATGGTTAGGCCTTATGTAAGAATATAAAAGGAGTCCCAGACACCATGGGGCCAAGACTCAGCCACCAACATGACGCTTCTTTGTTTTTTAATTCTCAGAAATACAAACATAGTCAGAAAATCATGAAACTTGGAATGGTGTCATGATATGGCCTCCAGAGGTTGTTGTAAAATTCTGAGAATGGTTCACAAAAGATGTCATGTAGACTGCTTAGAAACCGGACCATCTCCGAGGAAGAATCTTGGTTTCGAGAGTGAACGGGTCAGGTTTGAAGCTGAAGTGTCGGGTCGCTTCCTCTGTTGGCCTTGAAACTTTTTCTACACTCAGCAAACACCATTACATGTTGGAAGTCAAATTTTGTCCTTTTTCTGGGTCCGTTTGCTACATTTAAGTTACTAAATGCATTTCTAGTCATTTAATGTGTATAATTCAAGTTTGAACTGCAGGTACATGAAATAATGGCCAGAAATGGGCTGACCAATTCCATTTTTATTCTTGGGTCTATGTTTATGCTTGATGTAAGTAAAAAAAAAGGAGTCCCAGACACCAAGGAGCCAAGACTTGGCTACCAACACAGAGCTTGCTGGCTGTTTAATTCTCAGAAATGCAAACAAAGTTAGAAAATCATGAAACTTGGCATGATATGGCCCCTAGTGGTTGTGGTAAAAATTAGAGTATGTTTCACAAAAGTTGTCACATAGACTTCTTAGAAACCAGACCATCTCCGAGGAAGAATCTTGGTTTTGAGATGGAACGGGTCAGGTTTGAAGGCGAAGTTTTGTGACGACCCCCGCTTAATCGTGCACTAACCATAGACGCAAATGTACATGATCAAGCCTAAGGACTCACTTGAAGATATCACAACACAACACTAAAACATAAATAAAGTGATACAAGCTTTATATTACAAGCCAGGGCCGCGAGGGCTCGAATACATAGCTCGATGGCATACAAGAGTCAGCGGAAGCATAAGATATCTGAGTACAGATATAACAGAGTTACAGATAGGCCTTTATCAAGGCGGGGCAAAATAAAATACTATGATCGAAAGGCGTAGACCTCCTGCCTAGGGCACTCCAAACCTACTCCTGGTCGTCTGTCGGCTCCTCGTAGTAGTACTCGCCGGGAGGGTAGTAGTAGTAGCCATAGTCATCAACAGGGGCGGCGGTCTCAGGGGCTCCGCCATCTGGTTGCGTCAAATGGATATGGGAAGAAAAAGAAACTAAAGCAAACGTGAGTACTCATCCGAAGTACTCAGCAAGCAAGGATCTATTCTACATATGCAACATTATCAAAGGAAGGGCTGTATATGTGGACTAGGCTGCAGAAATGCCAGAATAGAGGGGAAGGCCTAGTCCTATCGAAGACTAGCATCGTCAGCACCTTCATCGGTCTTGCAGCATTAGAAGAGTGCAAATTAGCATAATGTAAAGTCGTAGTAGTATCATCAACCTCACCCAGAGATCCTTCCTCGACTACCTGCGAGAAAGCAATCCCAGAGCCATACTATCCAGTTATCATCTCAACTGTCATGTTCTAGTTGTATCGATCGGGATACAACTCCGAGTGTCCTTTACCATAGGACAGGCTATTGATAGATGTTTTCTTCCCTGCAGGGGTGCACCAACTTACCCACCACGCTCGATTAACTCCGGCCGGACACACTTTACTGGGTCGTGCCCGTCCTCGGCCAAATGATACGCCGCAACCCGACCAAATACTTAACAGAGAGGTCAGCACGCCGGACTAACCTATGCCCCCAGGGGTCTTGGGCCTTCACTCCGGGAAGCCTGCACATTGCAAACGCGGCTGAAAGTAGACCTAGCCCCCTTAATAAAAGCGCAGGCTTAACTAGTCCAATTCGGCACGCGCCGCTCAGTCACTGACGTCTATTAAGCTTTGGTTGATGTATACGACGCAGAATGCCCATACTATGCCCACGTGATGGTTAGTGCTATCGAGCCAGAGGCCCCTCGGATCAAATATCCAAATCGTTAGTGGATTGGGGGTTGTGAAAACGAGCAGAGACTCACGATCGGTGTGACCCCGTCGCCCCATCTCGAGGACTTGCGGCAAGGGCTAAAAATGCCCGGCCACGCCTCGTAGTTAACTCGCGGGCACCTCTCTGGTCAACCCGTCTTCACATCACTTCACAATATGCTCACGCGGGTACCCCTCAAGGCCGACCCGTCTTTAGTATCATGGTTCAGTGCTCAGTCATAGTAACCGAGGTATCTGTGTGTCTGACACCAAGGGGAACCCTGAGGAATCACGCTCGATGGAATTTCACTTGATGTTATCATCAAGGTGAATGAAGGAGGAATCACCCTCCAGGTCCACACTTGAGCTGTTGCACGATGGCGTCGGTATCAGGGGTGGTGTAAGAGGAATCACCCTCGCTTACCACAACCGAATAACTAACCTACAAGGTTATCATCAGAAGTGCTGAAGAGGTATCACCCTCGGCACTCGATAGTAACCCAGTAGTGTCGAGCTACTAAGGGGGAAGTGATGTGCAGTGCCGGGACCTGGTCTTCAATTCCCGTTTATCGGGTCATCTGATTGTCCAGCGGGGCAGTCGGGACAAAGTGGGGTCTCTGATAGGTCTCTACCCAGCCTATACTAAACAGTTCATGTTAAACAGGTAGGTATCAACAGCAGGCTACGATAAACAGGCTATGCAATAGAAGTAGGATGAACAGTAACATCAGTAACTTCTAATGCAAGAATAGGAGAGAGAAGAGTAGGCGATATCGGTATGCTCAAAATGGGGTGCTTGCCTGGTTGCTCGGTGACAAGGGCAAGGTCGTCAACAGTGTCGTCGGGCTCCTGAGCGGCATCGGCCTCGGGAGCTACGTCGACGTCGGGGTCTACCGAGAGAGAAGAGGGGGAAGAAACAAGTAAATACACAGTAAACGATGCAACACTAAGCATGCCATGCCTAGGATGCAGTGCAGGGTTGCCTAAAGATGCATCTAAGTCGTTTTAGTTATTTTAGGATTAACGCGGGATTTATTATCCGGTGAATATGCACTATTCATATACCGGAATCAGGCTAAGAGTTATGGGTTCTTCTACGTAAGGGGTTCCAACATGGAAACAGATGACACAATCAGATTCGTCTCGTCGTTCTGAGCAAATTTCATGTATTAAGTTTTGCGATCTGAGCTACGGTTTATTTATTATGAATTTCTGAAGTTTATAGTATGTTTTGGATTTATTTATTTAACAGAAAAGAGAATTATGACATCAGCATGATGCAATGCTGACATAAGCGATCAACTGGTCGGTTGACCAGGTCAAACCTGACATGTGGGTCCAGTGGGACCAACATGTCTGTCTCTGTTAGTTTAACAGTGTATTAAACTAAATAACAGGGTTAATTAGGGATGTGGGCCCATTAGTCAGTGGGTAATTAGTTTTAATAATAAAACGTTTTAGTTAAGCTAATTTAACAGAAGGGGCCCACATGTCAGTGGCTGGGCTGCCCAGTCAGCACGTTGACTGGGTCAACCCAGTCACCGGGGACACCCGGACCCACTAGTCAGCGACCCAGGGGCGGGGCCCACTGCGCCACGTCGGCGTCGGCGCCGGAGATAACTTCGGAACGCGTCAGAATCGCTCTACACAGCATCAAATCACGCGCGGTAACGTGCATTCGAATGGCCGCAACGCTCCACGTCGATTGGCGGCGGCGCCGGACCAAATGGTCACCGGAAACAGAGCCGGCGATGAGCTACGGCAGCGACGCATACGGGTGGTGCTCGGGTTCATCGTTGCAGTGGACGCACGAGCGAACTTGGCGGCCAGGGATGATCTACGCGGCGTGGCGAGCTCGATGGGCACAAGCCCAAGACCCTTTGGTCATCGGAGGCTCGTCGGCGCCGAGCTCCGCGGTGATCCATTCGGGCGCGCATGTAGGAGACTGCTAGGGCGCGCGAGAGCCATTTAGAGAGGGGGAGAAGGGGTGGAGCTCACCGAGCGGTTCGCACGTTTGGCCATTGGTGGTTTAGTAGCTCCAGAGGCGGCGCCGAAGACGAAGAAGACGGCATTGATCGGAGACTAGGATGGAGGAGTTCCGGTGCTTCGGTGCTTCCCAGCTCCAGCTGAGGCCACCAGTCAATGGAGAAGACGATGAAGGAGCTCCTTGACACGTCGGCAGAGCAAGGTGGTGGCTGTGGCCACGAGATCGACGGAGGCACGGCGGCTGTGGCATTCGGTAACGATGGGGATCAAGGGGGAAAGTGACGGAGAGGGAGAGGAAATGGACGGGGAGGCCAGGGGGACGCACGGGGCCTCAGGCTTATCCCCTCGACGGCGGGGCGTCGGTGGCTGTCGCCGTGTCGACGCGCGGTCGGCGCGCGCGCTCGTCCACGGGCGAGCTGCCACGGCGAAGGAGAGAGAAGGAGAGATGGGCCGGTGGGCTGGATCGAGGCACTCTGCACTTAGGCCCAGTGCACAGTGCCTCGTTTCTTTTTGTTTTTTTCTTCTGTTTTTGCCTTTTCTTTTATCAGAGGGGGTTTTGTATTACTTTGAAGCTCCAAATGAATTTGCAAAAGTGTGAAACTAGCTCACACCAGTGTCATGCAATATCCAGTATTGCCACAAAAAGTTTGGGCACTTTTGGAATCTATTTGAATTTGTTCAAAAATGGATAGGCATTTAAAGTGCTGAATTGGCTCTGTTTCTTACTGTTTGAGTCTCTTAGCTAAGTTAGTAAATGTTGGTTCTAATTTTAGAATAGTCTCTAGATTATTTTCTATTTAATGAACATTTTTCCAACAGTGTTTGAGCAACTTCACTTTGCACTTTGGATTTTGAGTTGATTTTCAGAATAGAATTTGAATTGAATATTTAACCAAAGTGACTTGGCACTGCAAATGAAGCTGACTTGGCATTATTAGCAGTTGATCACAGTGGCTATTACACGGGGGTGTTACAAATTCTCCTCCTCTAAAAGAAATTCTCTTCCCAAGAATTTCGGAGGTTGAAGGAAAGAGGTCAGGGTATTCTTTGGGAAGATGATCCTCGCGTTCCCAAGTGGCTTCATCTTCAGTATGATTCGACCACTGCACTTTCAGGAACTTGGTCATCTTCTGACGAGTCCGACGTTCAGCTTCATCGAGAATGCTGATCGGATGCTCCTTATAAGATAGGTCATCTTGCAAATCGAGCATCTCGTGATCCACTGCGCAGTGCGGAGATTCCTTGAAGCATTTACGAAGTTGCGACACATGGAAGACGTCGTGGATATGAGAGAATTGCGGCGGCAACTCCAATTTATATGCCACCTATCCACGTCCAGCCACAATGCGGAAAGGACCAATATTGCGAGGAGCTAGCTCGCCCTTGATTCCGCAACGACGAGTGCCCTTCATAGGTGTGACACGATGATAAGCTTGATCACCTGGTTGATAAGTCAGACCCCATCGTTTGCGATCATAGTTGCTCTTCTGGCGGTCCTGAGCCGCCTTGAGATTTTCTCTGACAATACGGACTTGTTCTTCAGCGTGTTGGATAATATCCGGTCCCACTAGTGGTCGTTCCCTAGTTTCTGACCAATTCATAGGGGTTCGACACTTACGTCCATAAAGCACTTCGAAGGGGGCCATTTTCAAGCAGGCTTGATAGCTGTTGTTATAAGAGAATTCGGTATACGGAAGAGATTCCTCCCACTTCTTACCGAATGATATAACACAAGCTCGAAGCATATCTTCAAGCACTCGATTAACTCACTCAACTTGGCCTTGGGACTGAGGATGATAAGCCGAACTCCAGGTAATGTGAGTTCCCATGGCTTCTTCGAAACTTTCCCAGAACTTGGAAGTGAAAAGACCGCCACGGTCCGAACTTATCTCCTTCGAAATTCTGTGGAGTGAAACAATTCTGGAGATATACAGCTCTGCTAACTGACTAGTAGTGATAGTATCCATGACAGGCAGAAAATGTGCAACTTTGGATAGTTGGTCGACGATGACAAGAATAGCATTGTGACCCTTCTGTGACTTGGGTAGGCCAGTAATGAAATCCATCTGGACCTTATCCCATTTCCATAGAGGAATAGGAAGCGATTGCAGAAGTCCAGCAGGTTTCTGATGTTCTGCTTTGACGCGACGGCAAACGTCACATTCAGCAACATATCGAGCAATGTCCTGCTTCATTTTAGACCACCAGTACCTTTGACGAAGATCGCAATACATCTTGGTACTACCCGGATGGATAGACAGCGGTGTATCATGTGCTTCCTTCATGACCTTGTCAATCATAAGTTCGAAGCGAGGTACCACAATGCGGTCTCGGAAATACAAGGTTCCATCTTCAGCAACCGATAAATCCCTGTACTTCTCAAGGTGAAGCTCTTTCTTCATCAAATCAATTTCAGCATCTTTGGCTTGCGCTTCCTTAACAGCCTTTTCAAGATTTGGCTGCACGACAAGGTTATTAAGAGAACCCTGCGGAACGATACGCAGATTCAGTTTGCTCAGTTCTTCATAAAGATGAGGTTGAGCTCGCCTAACCATGAGGTTGTTACTATAGGACTTGCGGCTCAAGGCATCAGCCATCACATTAGCCTTGCCAGGGGTATATGAAATACCACAATCATAGTCCATAATTGTTTCGAACCATCATTGTTGACGGAGATTGAGATCCGGCTGAGTAAACAAGTACTTCAGACTCTGATGATCGGTATAAATCTCACACCGATTACCGAGAAGGTAGTGTCACCTCTGCTTCAAAGCAAAAATTACAGCAGCAAGTTCAAGATCATGCACTGGATAGTTTTCTTCATGCGGACGCAATTGTCGCGAGGCATATGCAATCACTTTTTGTTCTTGCATTAGGACACAGCCTAAACCTTGACGTGAGGCGTCGCAAAAGATTACAAAGTCCTTGCATGAATCTGGACGAGCAAGCACTGGAGCAGAAGTTAGCTTGTCCTTGAGGGTCTGGCTACTTTCCTGACATTTGTCTATCCACTCAAATTTAACGCCTTTGTGAAGCAGATTAGTCAGGGGCTTGGCAATCTTGGAAAAGTTCTCGATGAATCGGCGGCAATAACTTTAATGGCCGAGAAAACTTCCCACTTGCTTGGCATTCTTTGGAGGAGTCCAGTCAAGGATAGCCTAAACACGCTCCGGATTAACGGCGATACCGTCCATGGAAATCACATGTCCAAGGTAGGTTACTTCAGAAAGCCAGAATTCACATTTGGAGTACTTAGCGTATAACTTGTGTTCTCGAAGCCTCTCCAGAACAAGTCGAAGATGTTCAGCATGTTCTTCCTTATTCTTCGAATATACCAGAATATCATCCAGATATACCATGACTAACTTGTCGAGGTAATCCATAAAGATGTAATTCATCAGGCGGGAGAACGTAGCTGGAGCATTTGTTAAACCAAACGAAATGACGGTGTACTCGTAGGAACCATAACGAGTGACAAATGCAGTCTTCGGAATATCCTCTTCACGGACACGGATCTGGTGATAACCCAACCTCAAGTCTAGTTTAGAGAAAATCGATGATCCAGCATGTTGATCATATAAGTCATTGATCCGAGGAAGCGGATTTTTATTCTGAATGGTTGCCTGGTTGATAGGACGGTAATCTTGAACCAACCTATTTGTACCATCTTTCTTCTTGACAAAGAGAGATGGTGCCCCCCAGGCAGAGGAACTAGGGTGGATGAAACCCTTCTTAAGTGACTTGTCAATTTCTTCCTTGAGCTCGAGAAGGTGGTGCGGAGGCATCTTATAAGGACGCTTCGCAATAGGGGTAGTGCCAGGCTTCAAGTCGATGACATACTCGACAACCCTAGCAGGGGGTATTCCTAGAAGTTCTTCTGGAAAAACATCCTGGAATTCACATACAACTGGAATGTTTTCGATCCCCTCAAGCGGAGAAGCGTTCAACGCATTCAAGGCATAAATCTGAGCCTTGGCATTATGAGTGATATGAGCATGATAATTTACTATCTCATCTGACGGGTGTAGGAGATGTACCACCTTAGTGGCACAATTGATTAAGGCATAATGAGCCTTCAACCAATCCATTCCCAGAATAAGATCAATTTTAGATGACTTCAGGATAATGGGAAATGCCTGAAATTTCAACCCTTCAATCTCTACAGTGACTTCGGGGCTGAACAAGGAGGCTTGACACTGACCCGCGGGAGTGTTTACCTCTAACGGACGGTGCAATGTTTCATATTTGATGCCATGCATGAATGCAAATTCTTCTGATATGAATGAATGCGATGCTCCTGAATCAAATAAACAGAAGCTGATACTGAATTAACAGGAAGTGTACCCATCACGGTAGCTGGTTGGTCTGGGTCTTCACTCATGTTGACATGATAGGCCTGCCCACGACCATAATAAGGCCTGGCATTGTTGTTGCGAGGCTGAGAATTTCCACGGCCATTACCATGACCGGCAGAGGGAAGTGCTAGCTGATTCTGACCCTATGAATAGTCTCTGGCACGGTGACCTAGCTGGCCACACTTGAAGCAGAGTCCACTGTCAGGATGTGGTGCAGGAGCTCGAGGTGGTGCAGCTCGAATAGGCTGCCTCGGTGGTGGAGGAGGCAGACAAGGTGCAGCATAAGCAGGTCTGTACACAGGAGCTGTTGGACGGTACATGCTGTGAGGAATCCAGATGCAGCGCTTCTGCGAAGACGAACCCGAAGATGAGCCCGCTTTAGGGGTGCGTCTGGTCGCTTCCTTGTACTTCTTCAGACCAGTCTCTGCCGTAATAGCCTTGTTGACCAAAGTGGCAAAGTCGGGATAGTCTTGGACGAGCAGAGCTAACTGAATGTCACGGTGTAGCCCTTCACAGAACTTCTCCTGTCTACGTGCATCATTGGGGATGTCTTCTTCAGCATAGCGAGACAAGTCAAGGAACTCTTGCTGATAGACTTCTATAGTCTTGTTGCCTTAAACAAGGTTGCAGAACTCAGCTTTCTTACGTGCTATAACTGCTTGAGGAATATAGCGAGCGCGAAAAGCAGCCTTGAATTCCACCCAGGTGATGATAGTCCTAGGAGGTAGGGTCTATCTGTGAGTGGCCCACCATTGTGCTGCGGGTCCCTTCAGGAAGTAGGTCGCAAAGGTGACATAGTTGAGAGGAAGGACATCCGCTGACTCCATCTCATAGAAGATGTCACACAGCCAGTCATTGGCGTCCAGCGGATTAACTGCGTTGCGAAAAGTCACTGGGCTGAGACACACAATCTCTGGCAGCGTAATAGAAGCTGGCTGCTGGTTGGCGTTGGGACAGGGAAACTGATCGATCACCCCTTGCATGAACTGACGGTTCAATTCAAACTGTTGCATCATAGCTGCCATATAATCTGTCGGAGGCGGCGGTGGTGGATTGTTATCAGCCATCCTGCTCAATTTAACAGGGGTAGTTTAGCGAAATAATTGCGAGTGTTTAGCGACAAGCATGATGTAACACGACGGAAATTAAGTGGTGTAATAGATGCTTAAAAGTAGCCATTTAAGACATACAGATCCATACACAGTCGGTTACAATCGGACAGCATAATGGCGCAAATTCAAAAGCTAAACATGCTAGGCGGCACACAGGCACGCGGTAAGGAAGTACACAACGATACATAGCAAAGGCTACATCAACGTCGAAGAAAACCACTGAAGCGGGGTAGCTACAAGTGCGGACGATGAGTGTTCCATCGCGGAAGGATCCTGTGCTCCATGTGCACTCTGATGCAGAACCCATTCTCGAACTGAAAGAAGAGGACCACGTGCGGGTGTGTGACCTCCAATAGTAGGCCAATCAATCCCTGGTGGCACCTCGGTCCTGCTAGGATAAAGGATGGACTGCGGATGTATCCCTGCACGAATAGCTAGTAGCAACTGCGTCATAGCCTCGTAGAGTCGTGCTCGAGTGGCAAACAACTCGACAGCAAGATCCCGAACAGTGCGATCCAGAGCCTGAGTACACTGAATCAGAACCCGCGGATCGTAGCGACGAGGCTCGTACGGGGCACAGATAGCCATGTAGTATCCAGTAGCATCTCCAGCAGGGGCATACAGAATGTATCTGAACTCAGAGGAATCCAAGCTAACGCTGAGCTCTCCCCGGAGACGTGCGACAGCAGAGTAGGCGGCATCGTGGACTGCCATCTCAATCGTCGCGCTGATACCGTGTAAAAGGTGTAGCTCAGTGTCTGAGTCATCCTGCTAATCGTAGATACGCACATCAGCATAGTACTGCTCCTGGTTGAACTCGTGGTAAACCTCGTAAACCATGTACTCGGGGTACCAGCGATATCCCAGCCTGGTCAAGAGAGCGATCAGGACGGTTGGAAACCGAGGGGCTTCACGAGCCCAAGTGCGAAGCACAAGCTGCGTCGTAGGGCGCGGTGGAAATAGACAATCCATCTGAAACAAAGAAAATTCAGGATTGTCATACGACAATGAG
The DNA here is from genome assembly GCA_011799875.1 of Thinopyrum elongatum. Taxonomy (NCBI): domain Eukaryota; kingdom Viridiplantae; phylum Streptophyta; class Magnoliopsida; order Poales; family Poaceae; genus Thinopyrum; species Thinopyrum elongatum. Next base: position 28,295,792 of record CM022298.1, read on the forward strand.
AAGTATAACAGATCTTGGAGAGAAAGGTTAAACAAAACAATGGAAAGGAAAATGATTATCAGACTAATCAGATCAATGACAGGGAAATCGCACAGATATCCAGCTCTCCGGTGGACAGGATCTACGAGATCCTAAGTGTCGGTGTTAGTAAATTTATTAAACGCGACTAGAAGAGAGATCAGAGTCCCAGAGTATAGACAAGGAATAAAAAGATCCTAATACCACCCAATTGGCGATGTGGGCCCGTAAGCCACACAGCCAAGTTAGTAAAACAGTTTTGGACGACTAGACTCAACTTCGGCCAAGGAGTGGGAAAGGGGGATTCCTATGGGGCAGTCGGCTCTGATACCAACCTATGACGACCCCGGCTTAATCATGCACTAACCATACACGCAAATGTACACGATCAAGCCTAAGGTCTCACTTGAAGATATCACAACACAACACTAAAACATAAATAAAGTCATACAAGCTTTATATTACAAGCCAGGGCCTCGAGGGCTCGAATACATAGCTCGATGGCATACAAGCATCAACGAAAGCATCAGATATCTGAGTACAGATATAACAGAGTTACAGATAGGCCTTTATCAAGGCGGGGCAAAATAAAATACAATGATCAAAAGGCATAGGCCTCCTGCCCAGGGCCCTCCAAACCTACTCCTGGTCGTCTGTCGGCTCCTCGTAGTAGTACTCGCCAGGAGGGTAGTAGTAGTAGCCATAGTCGTCAACAGGGGCGGCGGTCTTAGGGGCTCCGCCATCTGGTTCCGTCAAATGGATGTGGGAAGAAAAAGAAAGTAAAGCAAATGTGAGTACTCATCCGAAGTACTCAGCAAGCAAGGATCTATTCTACATATGCAACATTATCAAAGGAAGGGCTGTATATGTGGACTGGGCTGTAGAAATGCCAGAATAGAGGGCAAGGCCTAGTCCTATCGAAGACTAGCATCTTCAGCATCTTCATCGGACTTGCAGCATTAGAAGAGTGCAGATTAGCATAATGTAAAGTAGTAGTATTATCATCAACCTCGCCCAGAGATCCTTCCTCGATTCCCTGCGAGAAAGCAATCCCAGAGCCATACTATCCAGTTATCATCTCAAGTGTCATGATCTAGTTGTATCGATCGGGATACAACTCCAAGTGTCTGTTACCGTAGGACATGCTATCGATAGATGTTTTCTTCACTGCAGGGGTGCAGCCAACTTACCCACCACTCTCGATTAACTCCCGCCGGACACACTTTACTGGGTAGTGCCCGGCCTCGGCCAAACGATACGCCGCAACCCGACCAAATACTTAATAGAGAGGTCAGCACGTCGTACTAACCTATGCCCCCAGGGGTCTTGGGCCTTCGCCCCGGGAACCCTGCATGTTGCGAACGTGGCCGAAAGTAGACCTAGCCCCCTTAATACAAGCGCAGGCTTAACCAGTCCAATTCGGCGCGCGCTGCTCAGTCACTGACGTCTATTAAGCTTTGGCTGATGTATACGATGCAGAACGCCCATACTATGCCCATGTCATGGTTAGTGCTATCGGGCCAGAGGCACCTCGGATCAAATATCCAAATCGCTAGTGGATTGGGGGTTGCGGAAATGAGCAGGGACTCACGATCGGTGTGACCCTGTCGCCCCATCTCGAGGACTTGTGGCAAGGGCTAAGAATGCCAGGCCATGCCTCGTAGTTAACTCACGGGCACCTCTCTGGTCAACCCGTCTTCACATCACTTCGCAATATGCTCGCGCGGGTACCCCTCACGGCCGACCTGTCTTGAGTATCATGGTTCAGTGCTCAGTCATTGTAACCGAGGTATCTGTGTGTCTGACACCAAGGGGAACCCTAAGGAATCACGCTCGATGGAATTTCACCTGATGTTATCATCAAGGTGAACGAAGGAGGAATCACCCTCGAGGTCCACACTTGAGGTGTTGCACGACGGCATCGGTATCGGGGGTGGTGTAGGAGGAATCACCCTCGCTTACCACAACCGAATAACTAACCTACAAGGTTATCATCAGAAGTGCTGACGAGGTATCACCCTCGGCACTCGATAGTAACCCAGTAGTGTCGACCTACTAAGGGGGAAGTGATGTGCAGTGCCGGGACCTGGTCTTCAATTCCCGTTGATCGGGCCTTCTGATTGTCCAGTGGGGCTGTTGGGACAAAGTGGGGTCTCTGATAGGTCTCTACCCAGCCTATACTAAACAGTTCAAGTTAAACAGGTAGGTATCAACAGCATGCTACAATAAATAGGCTATGCAACAGAAGTAGGATGAACTGTAACAGTAGTAACTTGTAATGCAAGCGTAGGAGAGAGAAGAGTAGGCGATATCGGTATGCTCAAAATGGGGTGCTTGCCTGGTTGCTCGGCGGCAAGGGCAAGATCGTCAATAGTGTCGTCGGGCTCCTGAGCGGCATTGGCCTTGGGAGCTACATCGACATCGGGGTCTACAGAGAGAGAAGAGGGGGTAGAAACAAGTAAATACACAGCAAACAATGCAACACAAAGCATGCCATGCCTAGGATGCAGTGCAGGGTTGCCTAAAGATGCATCTAACCGGAATCAGGCTAAAAGTTACGGGTTCTTCTACGTAAGGGTTCCGACATGGAAACAGATGACACACTCAAATTTGTCTCATCGTTCTATGCAACTTTCATGTATTAAGTTTTCCGATCTGAGCTACGGTTTATTTATTATGAATTTCTGAAGTTTATAGTATTTTCTGGATTTATTTATTTAACAGAAAAGAGAATTATGACATCAGCATGATGCAATGCTGACATCAGCGGTTAACTGGTTGGTTGACCAGGTCAAACCTGACATATGGGTCCAGTGGGGCCCACATGTCAGTCTCTGTTAGTTTAACAGTGTATTAAACTAAATAACAGGGTTAATTAGGGATGTGGGCCCCATTAGTCAGTGGGTAATTAATTTTAATTATAAAACATTTTAGTTAATCTAATTTAACAGAAGGGGCCCTCATGTCAGTGGCTAGGCTGCCCAGTCAGCACGTTGACTGGGTCAACCCAGTGAACGGGGCCACCCGGACCCACTAGTCAGCGACCTGGGGGCGGGGCCCACTGCGCCACATCGGCGTCGGCGGCGGAGATAACTCCGGCGACCAAATCGGCGGTGGAGCTTGGCGGAGCTCACTGGAACGCGTCTGAATCGCTCTACACAGCACCAAATCACGCGCGGTAACGTGCGTTCGAACGGCCGCAATGCTCCGCGTCGATTGGTGGCGGCGCCGGACCAAATGTTCACCGGAAATAGAGCCGGCGATGGGCTACGGCGGCGGCGCATACGGGTGGTCCTCGGGTTCATCGTTGCAGTGGACGCGCGAGCGAACTAGGCGGCCAGGGATGATCTACGCGGCATGGAGAGCTCGATGGGCACAAGCCCAAGACCATTTGGTCGTCGGAGGCTCGTCGATGACGAGCTCCACGGCGATCCGTTCGGGCGCGCATGGAGGAGATAGCTAGGGCGTGCGAGAGCCATTCAGAGAGGGGGAGAAGGGGTGGAGCTCACCGAGCGGCTCGCACGTTTGGCCGTTGGTGGTTTAGTAGCTGCAGAGGCGGCGCCGGAGACGAAGAAGACGGCGGCGATCAGAGACGGGGACGGAGGAGTTCCCGCCCTTCGGTGCTTCCCAGCTCCAGCTGAGGCCACCGGTCGATGGAGAAGATGATGACGGAGCTCCTTGACACGTCGGCGGAGTGAGGTGGTGGCTGTGGCCACGAGATCGATGGAGGCACGGCGGCAGTGGCATTTGGTGACGATGGGGATCGAGGGGGAAAGCGATGGAGAGGGAGAGGAAATGGACGGGGAGGCTAGGGGGGACGCACGGGGCCTCAGCCTTTTCCCCTTGATGGCGGGGCGTCGGTGGCCATCGCCGTGTCGACGTGCAGTCGGCGCACGCGTGCTCTTCCACGGGCAAGCTACCACGGCAAAAGAGAGAGAAGGAAAGATGGGCCGGTGGGCTGGATCGGGGCACTGTGCACTTAGGCCCAGTGCACAGTGCCTCTTTTCTTTTTATTTTTATTTCTGTTTTTGCCTTTTCTTTTATCAGAGGGGGTTTTGTATTACTTTGAAGCTCCAAATGAATTTGCAAAAGTGTGAAACTAGCTCACACCAGTGTAATGCAATATCCAGCATTGCCACATAAAGTTTGGGCACTTTTGGAATCTATTTGAATTTGTTCAAAAATGGATAGGCATTTAAAGTGCTGAATTGGCTCTGTTTCTTACTGTTTGAGTCTCTTAGATAAGTTAGTAAATGTTGGTTCTAATTTTAGAATAGTCTCTGGATTATTTCCTATTTAATGAACATTTTTCCAACAGTGTTTGAGCAACTTCACTTTCTACTTTGGATTTTGAGTTGATTTTCAGAATAGAATTTGAATTGAATATATAACCAAAGTGACTAGGCACTGCAAATGAAACTGACTTGGCATTATTACCAGTTGATCACAGTGGCTATTACACAGGGGTGTTACAAGTTTGACCATGAAACTTTTTCTACATTAAACATACACCATTGCATCGTATATGTCAAATTTTGGCATCTTTATGGGTTTGTTTACTGTTTTTAAGTCATTAAGTGCATTTTTAGGGTTTTAATGGAAATAATACATAGTTGAACTACAAGTACGTGAAATAATGCACAAAAATGGGTTGAAAATCATATTATGGTCTCGAGTCTATCTTTTCGGCCTTATCCAAGAAAGAAATGGAAAGGAAATAGAAGGAATGAAAGAAAAGAAAAGGAAGAAAGAAAAATGGAAAGAAAGAATAAACAATGAAACAAACAAACAACAAAGATAATAAAAAAGAGAGAGAAAGAAAACAAACTAATAAAGAAAGAAACAAAGAAAGCAAAACAAAATAAAGAAAGAAAGAAATAAGAAAAATGTAAAAAGTAGTTTGCCGAGTGCGCGGAACTTTACACTCGGCAAACAAAAGGTACTCGGCAAAATCAAAACAAAAAACCCTGAACAGCCCCAGTTGCCCTGCCCAAATCCTATCCGATCCTTTCCCCTTTCCCCAGCCCCGCCACCACCTGCCCCCTCCACAACGCCGCTCACCGTCGCCTCACTCGTACACCCTGCCACCCACTCTTGCTTCCCCTATACACCGTGTCATCTTCCCCGTCCACCCCGGCGCCCCACCGGCACTGTCCCCGCTTTGCCGGTATACGTCACCGCCACCCTCCGTCACCACAGCACGGATGTCGCCCCGCCACCCCAAGCACCGCCTCCCCGTACGGACACCCCCTAGATGTCCAGGCATCCTACACGATCGCAGGTAAGGCTCCACCTCACCATTCTCCTCTCTGTTGCTTCCTGCTCTCCTCTCTCCTCTCGAAGCTCCCCCTTCTCCAATCTCCTTCGGTGAACTGTCCTACTCCCGTGAGATGCAACTTGACCTTGCCTTCCCTCATCATCTCTCTCTATCTCTCTTTCTCTCTCTTTCCCCCTCTCTCTCTCTCTTGTCTACTGCAGGTACTACACCGGCAACCTTCCCTGCTCCCTTTTAACCTCCCCTACTTCCGTTTGACCTCCCCCTATTGCAAAGTGACTGACAGGGAGCAAAATTGATATGGCTATATGTGTTTTGATATGTGTGTGTAATTATGTGAAAATATGACCTCTGCAATTGGTAGGCTTTGAACTGTTCCTATATAAATTGCAACAAATTGTGTGAAAATGCTTACTGGGATATGCTTGTGTTGATGTTGATTGTGCTGCCGCAGAGGTATGTGCTACCGCCGCTATATTCTTACAATGTGCTATGTGCTGCTCTGTGCTCTTGCCATGTGCTATGTACTGCTATGTGCGCATGCCATATGCTATGTGCTGCTATATGCTCATGCTAAATTCTGTCTAGATGGAGGATCCCAAAGAGAAACCTCACACTACTGCAGGAAAGGCTATTAGCGGCATGCGGATTTTATTATTAGTGGCATGTAGGACACACGCCACTAGTATTGCGCCACTGGTAACAGGTTACTAGTGGCGTGCGCTTGACACACCACTGATAACCCACTTACCTGTGGCGTGTCGCTAAGGTAGCACACCACTAGTACCTCATATACTAGTGGCGTGTGATATGTCCCAAACGTATCTATAATTTTTGATTGTTTCATGCTATTATCATACCACTTTCATATACTTTTGGTACCAATTTTTATCATTTTTCTCGAATAACCTATTTACTCAGTGCCCAGAGCCAATTCCTATTTTCTGCATGTTTTTGGCTGTTCAGAAAATCAATATTTCCGGAGCCCAAAAAACGCTGGGGATTTTTGACAAATTATTTTACATCGAGAAGAGTTCAGAAAGCATCTGAAGTCACCAGGAGAGGCCACAGGGCCACGACACGGGGTGATGGTGCGTCCTAGCTCTTGATGCACCATTGTAGTGTAGCCCTATCCGCCGCAGACTCGTCATAACTCCCGACGCACTGTTGCAGCGCGCCCCCACCATGGTTGAAGCATCCCGGCCGGCTGGTCCCAGTTGCACTCTCCGCCAGTCGCATCATCTCCACACACCAGTTCTAGCATCATCGTACCTCTGTTCCAGCAAAGCCGAGATGCGGTGGGGCGCACAGCCGGTTGCATCAAAATCCGCCGACGGTTCCAATAAAATCTATTGCCTGTCACAACAAAATACATTGCCGGTAGCAGCAAAAAGTACCACCATTGCGGGTCCCCTGCAAAAGCAGTCGCCAGTTCCAGCAAAAATCACCACTGGTCCCAGCAAAAATGTCAAGAGTTGTAGCATGGGTACCGGCCTGGGCGCATCTCCATCCATCATCGGTTGCAGTACCGACGTCACCCCCATGGTGAAGGGAAACGCAGTAGAAAACAAAAAAAATCTGAACTACGTACACGCCTAGGACCACTATGAAGATGCATACAAGGTTTGATCTGATCATTACCGACTCATTACGCAGCGGAAGGAGAGTCAGTGGAGATCGTTGGTGCAGATCCCCATAGCTAAGATTTTTCAACCTACCAACCACGAGGATGTACTCCCTCGTCATCTCCTCGGACGGTCCCTCGTCATCTCCTCGGACGGTCCCTCGGACAGCCCTTCGGGAGGCCATCGGATGGTCCCTCGGACGGTGTCTTGGACAACCCTTAAGGAGGCCCCTCGAACAGTCCCTCGGGTAGTAGATCGAACCTACAACCTCTCTACGGGGTTGCACACATACGATGTCAGCTATCCGGCAGGGCTTCGCCGTCCAGAACTAGTTCCTACCGGAACCCAGACAGCCTTTCGGCTCTACGAAACTATTTCGTGTGAGGGAGAGAAGAAAGCCAGATAATGCATCGCATGTGTATGAGAGAACTTGAGTGAGTATGGACAACCCTCTCCACCTCTATTTATAGGCCAAGCAAGGGGTAGAGGTCACTTGAAAATACCAAAATGCCCATGACATATGTCCTTCATAAGGGCAAAATGGGGTGGTAGTGGAGCTCTATGGAGGAGCTCCCCCATGGCCGGCCACCATTTGTGGGGCCCCCCCAAAGGGTGTCCCACCACCCCATGTCATCCCATTGACTTCTTGGGTAAAGACCTAAAAGGTGGCTTTCCAAAAAGCCACCAAATAGTCATAGTACCTTACTAGTGTTGCCACTATACATCCCACTATTCATGAGCACTATTCATGAAATATTTTTTCATGACCGTTTAATCCAAAAAATATTTTTGAAGGTCCAGAACATTTCCAGCTCCCCCTAAAATAATTCTGGATGTGTTTCAAAACATTTCCGGAAGGATGATTTTTATCTCCGAAACATTTCTTGTTTTCTCTCCAGAACTTTTCCGTTGTCTCTGAAACTTTTCCGGTGACTTTATCTCAGACTCCCTATCTACTATTCAGCTGATAGATGACCCTTATGTGTGTGACCCTATAGGTTTGGTGAACTATAGACATGACCAGAACTTTTCTAATCAATGATGACATCCATATTGATCCCTATATACCCACACGAATGAATATTCGAGCGAACCTGTAATTACCGAATGCTGTTCCTGTTGCTTGATGATATGTTACAAATACCCATGGTGAGATTTAATAGCATTCTCATGAATCAACAACTTGTTCACTATGCCAGTTTACTCGTTACAGGTTTTGTTCTTTTTTCTTGTTACCGCGTTCTGGCATCCCCGTGATCAAATCACGTTGTGTCTGACCAGACGATGATGGATATCGTAACAACAAGAAGGCCCAGAGAATATCTCTCCATCGTTGGAGGACAAAATCTCAATCTTGAGCTATCTTGTCCCTTGTCATACTTTTCCATGAACCTGAAACTCGCCATAATAGACACCTTGTTACGGATGACGTTTAACAAAACCCCAAAGTTCATGAAGCATGTATGAAGGAACTCGATACTCTCATGGTCTAAGGAATTATGCAAATGCTAACTATCTCTGTGTTATAAAACATTAACTTGTGATGAATGTATCTCATACCATAACACCAATATGGGTCAATTCAACACAAGTGTTCTTACAACATTATGTCCTCAAAATTGCTAGCATAGTCATGCCCATGATCATGAAAACGTGACCATCATGCAACGCTTGAGCTAGTCTTAGAGGCATGACTAGGAACGTATTTTACCGTTTATTATTCCACACATGCACATGGGTTTTCCTCTGATCCTTTAGGGATATACGGGCTTAAGGACCATTACAGTTTTAGGATAGAACATAAACATTAATTACAAACTTGGGGATAAATAACAATAGTTATTATCTCCTCTAGGGCATATCTCCTACATGTGGACCATTCTAGCATCGGCTATTCCAGCATTGGCTATTGCCAGTCGCAGCACCAGGATCATACCTCGTGGACCATCGCAGCACCCCTCAGCTCAGGTTCCAGCACCCGACGCAGTTGGTCACAGCACCGACGACTGATGTTTCTAGCATCGATGGACGCTGGTTCCAACATCTGCCACTGTGCCCGTGAACCATTCTAGCGCCAGCCGTTGCTAGTCACCGCAACTGGGCTCGCCGGTTGTAGCTTCTCCACCAACGGTTCCAGCACGGCCACCGACTCGCCACAGCAAGACCCGGTTTGGCAGTCCCAGCATGACTGCGCATAGTCGCAATAGCTCCGGCCGAGTGGCGAAGCTTCGAGCACAGGGCCAATATGCACGTAGAGGACGCTGCTATGACGGGGAGCATGAGAAGTTGCAATGGAGCGTCTTTCGTCGACAGCAACAGCGGCCCCGGTCACAATCGGATTGTGGGGGGTCGCAGCACGGCCTGCTAGCTCGCCCATCGGCGACCGCGAGGCCCACTCAATATGCTGAATGGCCGAAGCTCATAGGTAGCAGCGAGTGATGGCACGGTTGTCGGTGTCCTCACCGGCATAGCGATGATCGGGAGTCACATCAGTGGGAGGTAGCGACTTGCATCGGCGACAGGCAGGTGGTTGTGCCCAGAGAGATGTGAGAGAGACAAGCGGTGGATGCGATGCATCTTGACAGTTCTACCAGTGAGAAAAGGGGATAAGGGATAGAGCAGCATGCGTGGGCCTAGGGGAATGCGCGCTCAAAGTGACCAGCGCAGCATTTGGCCGGGCGCCCGATTCAAATCATTTCCCAAGATAGAAACCCGTCCGCTGTAGGTTTGCTATGTTTGCAGCACAAATCAGTGGCCATAAATTAATTCGACCAGATGAGATGCATCATGTAATTGTTGTTACGAACCAACATTTCTGAAGGGTCATTAGCGAACCGTCATTAGGTAGTTATTAGTACCCAAACGTTGTATGGATGCGACCGTTCGTACAGGCATCCCCTTGTAGCTGTACATGCACCTTTGTAACAGACGCCTATTGAAGGTTCACTCAAAAAGTATTCGTGTAAGTGTAGGAGTCAATATGGGCGTCCAGGTCCCGCTATTGATTATTGACCGGAAAGCGTTCCGGGTCATGTCTGCATTTTACCAAACTTGCGGGGTCACATGCTTAAGGATCGTTAATCTGTTGAGTACTAGAGTGATAGGAGCTTATATGTGAATTGCACCAGAAATGTTCCAGAGAGAATGAAAATGTTTCAGAGAGAGAACTAGAAGTGTTTCAGAGAGAATTGAAAGGTTTTGGAGAAAACCAGAAAAACCGATAAAACAAAAAAAGTTTTGGAGCACCCCGAAAATCGACCGAAAGGTCTAGGATGGTTCCAGAACCCTTCGAAATATTCTGGAGCAACCCACGGGGCTGCCCACTTGGCTGACCCAATTGGGGCAGCCCACATGGGCCGAATAGGCCATAGAGGTGCCCCCCTTCTGCCTTGGGAAGCAAGGTAAGGGGTGGCGGCTAGGGGTGGGGGGCCAGCACCATTGGGGTGTGCATCGGCCCTAGGGGAGGGAGCCCCCACCCCAAGGCAGCCCCTTCCTCCACCTATAATTGATGGGGAGGCGGCAGCCCAAAACAAAACTTTGCTTGCTGAAGGCTGCAACCCTCCCCTGCCTCTTTGTCCCGCAAAACACTCCACCCCGAAGGGCTGCTCCACTCCCTCCTCTAGTTCTCCGATCAGGCTTCATTCTAGACATTGAAGCTCTACCAGACTGACATCTCCGTATGCGTGGATACCGGTAGAGGGATCATCCCTTTGATCCTTTGTTCGTGGGGACAAATCCTCGCGGTCGAGAGGTTGAAATCCTAGCTATGGGGATTGGCATACTTCTTCACCAACCTCTTCTCCGCCATGTTTGTTGGTGAGTGATGATCTGATCTAATCCCTCCACCTACATAGATGATCTTGGGTTTTGGTTTCATAGGACCAATTTTTTTGTTTTCTACTATGTTTCCCAACAGTGGCATCATGAGTGATTTATGAGTAGGTGCATGTTCAATCTAGAGCACATAGTGATGTGCGGGCATTGCACAATTTTTGTGCGGGTATTAGATGTGATCTTTTACTTGATGTTCTTATTGCTTCCCTTGAATTGAAATTTTTTGATCTTGACGACAAAGTAAAATTTTGTTACAAAGGTCTGGCTTTCTGCGGTCCTTCCATGCTGCTCCTGAGTATGCTGGACGTCTTTCTAGACCAAAGTCATGCTTCAGGTATCTTTGAGTTTTAATTTAGTTTAGAAAGAAAAAATTTGTGATGAAAAGGGCTTGTAGATGTGATCTACACGGGGATCACATGTTTAACGAAGTTTAGTATGGGGCTCGAGATTTTTCATTAAGTCTCGTGTTTCATACACCCTGAAAGTAAAACTAGCAACTTGAATAATAATGCTTGATGATAACGTAGGTAGCTAACACTTTGCAACTAAAACCCTAGCAGCCACGATAAAATTGCAACAAATGAGTAGAGGCATCTAAGTTGTTTTTTAGGACAAACATGTGATGTGGTATAGTCTTTGTCATGCCAATGTGATTTTTATGCGATGCTATATGATGTAATTAATTATCTGCATGACCTGCGTGTCATGGTATAGCATGATGGCTGGAGCCATATGATTGTCATTTATTCGACCTATGTGACAAACTTCATGTAATGCTTTTATTTTATTAGCTATAGAGATAGCAATATTAGTAATACACTACTAGGGAAAAGCTTATAGGTAGAACATTAGTAGTAGCAAGGGAAAATATGCAGCGCTGCTGCTAATTAGCAGTACCGTTGGGTTTGGACAGCGCTACAAGTAAGGCCTTAGAGTAGCGCTGGCAATACTTGCCGCGCTACTGCTAAGTGGGCCCCAACGTGCCCACCGACGCTAGCTGTAGTAGTAGCGCCCTCCTAAATACAGCGCTACTGCTAAGATTTTAGCAGTAACGCCGGCTCCGACAAAACCGCTACTACTATTGGGCCCCACTTAGTAGTAGCGCTGCGCCGAACGAGCGCTACTACTATGCACCTTAGCAGTAGTGCCGGCAAAAATACAGCGCTACTGCTAGGCGTGGCTGGTGCCACCTTTTCACCCACCCCCTCTCCCCCTCCCCCTTCCTGCCCCTTTGCCCTGTCCCCTCCTCTCCCCTCTCCCCTCTCTAAGTTACCTGTCCACCATTATTGCCCTTCTTCTCTGTTCCTTCTACCTCTCTTCTCTCCCCATTAATGCCCCCCACCACCATAATTCTCCATAAATGGCCTCTTTTCTCTATCTTCCTCATTTATTTGGCTCTCCCTCCTTCCATACATATATATCCCTTTCCCACTCCTAGATTTGTCTCATAGCTACCTAGCTCATCTCTCCCTCTCCATTAGTTAGCGAGAGTCATCTCTCCTCCCAACAACTAGATCTAGCTAGCTACCTAGCCATCCACTTTCGGTCCCTATAGGTAGCGAAAGGCCTCATCTAACAGTGCTCGATCTCTCTCGGGAGATAGGTGAGTAAAAAGTTGTGCATTTCAAGAATGGGAATATGCGTGATTACGATATGAAGGGATTTGTGCGAGTGACATGCCCAATAAGTTAGCTATAGTGCTGGGTCTTAATCCCATGCTACTGCTATGTGTATTTTAGAATTAAAAAAAATGAAAGAGTTAGGAGTAGCACTGGGTACAGACCCGCGCTATAGCGAAGTTAGCTATAGCGCGGGTGTGTGACCAGTGCTACTGCTATTTTGATTTACCCCCTCGCGCCCACCCTCCTCCGCCAAAATTCCCCATTCTCCTCCCGCGCCCCCTTGCTCCCTCCTCCGATGCCCCCGCCGCCCTCTGCCGCCACTCCGGCCTCGCCCTCGTCCGTGCCGCCGCTCTTGCCCCCTCCTTGTCCGTGCCACCGCTCCAGCCTCCTCCTCATCTGCGCCGCCACTTCGACCTCCTCCTCGTCTACGCCGCCGCCGCTCCGGCCTCCTCGTCTGCGCTACCGCTATTTTTGAGATGATGATATTTGTGTTGGATGATGATGATGATGATATGACGAGACTACTGTATATGTATGATATGATGAGAATATTGTATATTTATTATGATATGATGAAACTACTGTATAGAGCATGCACAAATACAAAACAAATATGTAGAGGGGAAATAAATACGCGAAAGCAGGAATCTTAGCAGTAGCGCTGGTGGGCGTCTAGCAGCAGCTCTGGTTTAGTAGCAGCGTTTGTTGTGGTGCAGCGCTACAGATAGTTAGTAGTAGCGCTGTTCTCTACAGCGCTACTGCTAACTATACTTACCAGTGAACAGATCACACAGCAAGAATAGTTGGTTATCTTGATGTTCAGGCAAGATAGTCTTGATCTCGGAACACGCACATCGAAAGATGAACAAGAGTCACATAGGGATGTGATCGGCAAGTTGGTTTACCTATCGTGTTATTTTGTTATCAGTGATGTCTATATCAATGGCGGAATAATCAGGACAAGGATCTTGAATCATTAATAATCAATAATGAGGGGTATTGGTTTTAGTAGGAGTGCGCTTTAAAATCAATTTGTTAATTAGTAAGGGCAATTAATTATGCACGATGTCCGAAAGAATTTGCATGTTTCGTTGTAGATAAAATGGCTCCCAACACACCATTTAACTTAGGTCTGATGCTTTAGAAAGAAAAGTTAGCTGCGAATGGAAGCAACTGTGCAGATTAGTTCCGTAGCCTAGGGTTGGTCCTTAGGGTTGCTAAAAAATATTATGTTCTAAAGGCGGCTCTTCCAGCTACTCCACCTACTGATGCAACCCAGGATGACAAGAATGTGTATGCATCTAACGTTGATAAACACACCATAGTTCAATGCTTGATGCTTACTTGTATGGATACAGAGCTGCAAAAGCGTTTTGAAAACTCCTCCGTCTTTGAGATGGTCATGGCATTGAATGCTCTGTATATGAAACACACAACGACTGAATGTTATGAGATAACTAAGCAGCCATGGGAATGGAAGATGGCGGAAGGTAGCTCAGTGAGAGAGCACGTGATCAAAATGGTTGGTTACACGCAGAGGTTGGCAGCCTTGGGCTTTGCCATCCCTATGACGCTCAGCACTGACCTTCTCCTTTCATCTCTCCCACCATCTTACAATGGTTTTATCATGAATTATAACATGAATGAGATGGACAAGACCACAAACGAATTGTTCACTATGCTGAAAACTGCGGAGGCCAATATGGAGAAAGACACCAACCATGTGATGACGGTGACTAAGACCACTAGTTTCAAAAAGAAGGGCAAAGCCAAGAAGGCCAAGGGCGCTGGTAAGACTGACGCTCGAGGAAAACTGAAAGGTGGCCCGACTAAAGAGATAGTGTGTTTCTTCTGTAAGCAAAAGAGGCATTAGAAGAGAAATTGCAAGAAGTACTTGGTAGAGTTAAAGAAGACTGGATGGTCCAGCAAAGGTATAGTTTTTATACATGTTATAGATGTTTTTCTTGCTGGTCCTCACTCTAAGTCATGGGTATTTGATACCAAATCAGTTGCTCATATTTGCAATATCATGCAGAGAATACAGAGGACACGAAGACTAGCACATAATGAAGTGCATATGTGCGTTGGGAACGGTGTTCAAGTTGCCGCTCAAGCCGTCGGTGTCATGCCCTTACATCTACCTTCAGGATTCACTTTAGAACTGAATAATCGTTATTTTGTTCCAGCATTATGTAAGAACATTTTATCAGGATTTCGTTTATTACGTGATGGATATTCCTTTAAATCAGAGAACAATGGTTGTTCCATATATTTGAAGAATATGTTTTATGGATTTGCACCCATTGTGAATAGGTTATTCATTATGGATCTTGAATGTAGTAATGATGTCTTTAACATTGAGGCTAAACATCTTAAGAAGACTGATGAAAATACCGCATTTTTTTGGCACTGCTGTCTTGGTCTCATCGGAAAGAAACACATGCAGAAGCTTCATAATGATGGAGTTTTGCAGTCCTTTGACTTTGAATCTTTTGACACATGTGAAGCTTGTTTGATGGGTAAAAGGACCAAGACGCCATTCACTGGACCTGTTGAACGGGCGAGTGATTTGTTGGAAATAATAAATACTGATGTATGTGGCCCAATGAGTGTACCGACGCGCCATGGATATCTTTTCTTCATAACTTTTACTGATGACTTAAGTAGATATGGTTATGTTTACTTAATGAAGCAAAAGTCTAAAACCTTTGAAAAGTTCAAGGAGTTTCAGAACGAAGTGGAAATCATTGAAAAGAAGATCAAATTTCCATGATCAAATCATGGAGGAGAATACCAAAGTCATGAGTTTAGTGAACATCTTAGTGGGTGTGGAATCATTTCACAACTTATGATGCCCGTAACTCCACAGAGAAATGGAGTGTCCGAGAGACGTAACCGAACCCTATTAGACATGGTAAGGTCTATGATGTCTTGAATAGAATTGCATTTATCTTTTTGGGGTTACGCTTTAGAAAACGCTGCTTTCACATTAAGTAGAGAACCTTCAAAGTCTATTGAAATGATGCCATATGAGATATGGCTTGGGAAGAAACCCAATCTGTCATTTCTTAAAAATTGGGGATGCGATGCGTATGTAAAATGTTTGCAACCAAACAAACTCGAATCAGACAAATTCTACTTTGTAGGTTATCCCAAAAACACTATTGGGTTTTCCTTCTACCACCGCACCGAAGGCAAAGTGTTTTTCACTAAGAATGGAGTATTCCTCAAGAAAGAGTTTCTTGCAAAAGAGGTGAGTGGGAGGATGGTAGAGCTTGACGAGATTATTGACTCTTTGGCAACAGGACCAAGGGTTGATTTGTCGAAAGTAGTACTGGAGGTCATCCCTTCAACTGAACCGGGAACTCCTACAAGTGGTGCAGAAACTTCGAGCAAGTCTGTAGCTGAACTACGTAGGACAGGAAGAACTCATTCCGAACTAGAGTGGTTCCATAGCAAGGTATTCATCATCGAAGATGATGAACCTGCGAATTACAAGGAAGCAATGGTGGGCCCGAGCTCCACTGAATGACTTAAGACCATGAAATCCGAAATGGAATCCATGTACGAAAATCAAGTTTGGAACTTGGTAGTCCCTCCAGAGGGTGTGAAACCTATAGAATGTAAATTGATTTTCAAAAGGAAAACAGCAGCGGATGGTAATGTGACTATACATAAAGATCGACTTGTCGAGAAAGGTTTTTGATAAGTTCAAGGAGTTGACTATGATGAGACTTTCTCGCCGGTAGCGATGCTTAAATGTGTGAGAATTTTGCTGGCAATTGCTGCATATTTTGATTACGAAATATGGCAGATGGATGTCCAAATGACTTTTCTAAATGGAAATTTAACTAAGGGTGTGTACATGGTACAACCTGAGGGTTTTATCGATCCTAAGGATGCTGGAAATGTATGCAAGCTTCCGAGAGCCATTTATGGTCTGAAGTAGGCATATAGGAGCTGGAATCTTCACTTTGATGAAGTGGTCAAATAGTTTGGCTTCATCTAGAATGGTGAAGAGGCTTATGTTTACAAGAAGGAAAGTGGGAGCGTGAAAGCATTTCTGATCCTATATGTGGATGACATATTGTTCTTTGGGAATGACGTGAATTTTCTTAGTGAAATAAAAGCATAGCACTGTAGCGGATTCTACAATGGAGGCAGAGTATCTCACAGCTTTGGAAACTTCAAAGGAGGGATTTTGGATTAAGACGTTCATCACTGAGCTTGGTGTGGTTCCAAGTGCACTTGAACCAGTGGAGCTGTATTGCGATATTACTGGCACCGTGGCTCAGACAAAGGAGCCAAGGTCTCACCAGAAATCCAAACACATTGAACACCGGTTTCACATTATCCGAGACTTTGTTAAGAACGAATATGTGAAAGTATGCAAGATTCACATGGACTTCCATGTGTCAGATCCAATGACAAAGCCTCTACCAATAGCAAAGCGTGAGCAACACCAGAATGCCATTGGTGTTAAAGAACTTATGTAACTAGATTATTGACTCTAGTGCAAGTGGGAGACTATTGGAAATATTCCCTAGAGGTAATAATAAATGTATTATTATATTTCCATGTTCATGATTAACATTTATATTTTTGTGCTATAATTGCAATGGTTCCCGGCTCTACATAAAAACGAGATTCGGAGGAAAACACATATGCATGTGTGGAATGATACATCTCCATCTTATCTATAATTTTTTATTGTTTCATGCCATTATTTTACAACTTTCACATACTTTTGGCAACAATTAATATGATTTTCTCGGACTACCATATTGATCCTGTGCCCAGTGCCAGTTCTTGTTTGTTACATGTTTTTTGTTTCGCTGAAAATCCATATCAAACGAAGTCCAAATGTGATAAAATTTTATGAAGATTTTTTTTGGAATATATGTGATTTTTGGGAAAAAGAATCAACGTGGGGCGACGCACGAGGGAGCCACGAGCTCAGATGGCGTGCCCCCTACCTTAGGGTGTGCCATGTGATCTTGTGACTCCTCCGTAAGTAGGTTGGGGCCCTTCTTTCGCCGCAAGAAATATAATATCCAGAAAAAAATTGTGTTAAAATTTCAGCCCAATCGGAGTTAAGGATCTCCGGGAATATAAGAAACGGTGAAGGGCCAGAAAACAGGAACGCGAAACAGAAGAGAAACAGAGAGAGAGAGATCCAATCTCGGAGGGGCTCCTGCCCTCCAGGAGCCATGGCGGCGAAGGACCAGAGGGGAAACCCTCCACCCATCTAGGGAGGAGGCCAAGGAAGAAGAAGAAGGAGGGGGGCTCTCTCGCCCTCACACAAATCTTGCATACTTCGCCGGGGGAATCATCGTGACGACGATCTACACCAACAACTTCGCCGCTGTCACCACCAAGTTTCCCCCTCCCCCTCTATGCAGCGGTGTAACCTCTCTCTCCCCGCTGTAATCTCTACTTAAACATGGTGCTTTATGCTATATATTATTACCCAATGATGTGTGGCCATCCTATGATGTTTGAGTAGATTTGTTTTGTCCTACGGGTAAATTGTGGTATGGTGTGATTGATATGAGTTGTATGTTGATATGGTGCTGTCCTATGGTGCCCTCCGCGTCGCGCAAGCATGTGGGATTACCGTTGTAGGGTGTTGCAATACGTTCATGATTCACTTATAGTGGGTTGCGAGAGTGACAAAAGCTTAAAACCGAGTAAGGGGGTTGTTGCGTGTGGGAGTAAAGAGGACTTGTTACTTAATGCTATGGTTGGGTTTTACCTTAATGATCTTTAGTAGTTATGGATGTTTGCTAGAGTTCCAATCATAAGTGCATGTGATCCAAGTACGGAAAGTATGTTGGCGTATCCCTCTCCCTCATTGCATATAATAAGTATCACACATGTCATATTCAATTGCCTATGGACAATCTTTCTCTATGTGTTACAAAAAGCTCTCTACTAAAACAAACTAACTTTTATTATCTTGCAAATTACTCCTAGTTTTATTCTTGCAAAGTAGTTCTAGTTTTATTCCCGCAAATTAGTTTCATACTTGTTCTAGGTAAAGTAAACGTCGGTGTGCGTAGAGTTGTATCAATGGTCGATAGAACTCGAAGAGAATATAAATTCTACCTTTAGCTCCTTGTTGGGTTTGACACTCTTACTTATCGAAAAAGGCTACAAACGATCCCCTATACTTGTGGGTTATCAAGAACTTTTTCTGGCACCATTGCCGAGGAGCAATAGCATGGGGTGAATTTTTGTTCATGCCCATGGAAACTTTGTGAATCTTGAATTGCAGAAACTTTTTAACAAAAATAATTATCCCCTTGTACAAATCCATTGTATTATAAAAATAATGTGCCAAGAGTTACCTTTAGGGTGTTTAAATTGCTTGTTTGTTGTGTGCTGTGCAAAAACAGAAACTTTTGCTTTAGTGCTTGAATTATGATATTTTACTGGTACGTGAAAAAATTCTGAAATTTTTACACGTTACTGCTAGGAATTTTTTTTATTATGTCTTAATTTTTCAGAATTTTTGGAGTTATAAAAGTATATTTACCATCTGCATCTTTACAGAATGTCCTGTTTTCACAGATTGCTGTTATAGTTTCTTTTTGTACTTATGTTTGAAATCTTGTTGAGCCCCATTGATTTGGGAGCCATAGAATTGTGATAGCATACAGTGGGTAATCTTTGATTATAATTATACAATAATGCTATAGAAAGACATGATGGGATTTGATGTTATATGTACTAATCCCTCTAATAAAAGTTCGGTTAAGTTTTGTGTGGATGAAGTGTTTGAAGATCGAGGAGGTATCGATATGAGAAGAATAAGGAGAGGCAAGAGTTCAAGCTTGGGGATGCCCAAGGCACCCCAAGTAAATATTCAAGGAGACTCAAGCATCTAAGCTTGTGGATGCCCCGGAAGGCATCCCATCTTTCTTCCTCGACAATTATCGGTACTAGTCATCAACCCGTGTATTCGCACGGGCTAGGATTTGAGCATACAAATTGTGGCATCTCTTTCCTTTTTCATGTTGTTTCTTTTCTTGTGCTTTAATGATGTATCAACCTTTTCCTATTTGCCTTCATGCTTTGCAAATTTGGATTGTTTGATCACCTGTCCCATTTTATATTCATTATATTTTGTTTTCACTAAATAATACAGGTAGATTAATAGGCCTCTTTGAGTTGTAACAATTCTGGTGTTGTTGTAACAATTTTCTTCTATTATTTTGATTTCTCCCACTATGAGTTGAACAAATGTGGACTATGGCTAGTGAGAAACAGGGGGTGCCTTATATTGAATTGCTTTAGACATTCAAGATATACACCATGATTAATTAAGATGCATTCTAGTAATTCGCTAGGAAGGAAAGGAATTAACAATGAAGTACATATAAAGTACAGATCTAATGTTCCCATATATTCTATTACGTCCTAAATGTTATTGAATATCCATCCATGTTTGACCTGTCTTTCGAGTAGTCGATACACCAGGTTTCTGAATGTCTCCGGCCACCGATAGTTTATCAACACCATATAACCTTCTCTTGGGTCTTGAATCTTTATGCTTATGAATGCCTCCTTTCTTGATTCACATTATTTTTTCTTATGAATATTGCTACATTTTTTGTTATTTATGGTAGTCTTCCTCATGTAGTATGATTTCCTGAAATTGGATTCATTTATTTCTTGTAATGATTCATCATGACTCAGATCTTGCCTTATAGTTTTCAAAATAGATGACATTTCTCTTGTACTTCATGCTAGCACTTATTTTGTTGGTCTCTGAATACCTCGGTTCCTTCATTATGTGAATGTCCAACATCAAGATTGTTTCCAGGCATTTTATCATCGCCGCCACATTTGTGAATTATTACATGCTTCCCCTTATATCTTCATTCCATGACTTTGAAGTTATCTCTGTCTTCACTACCGTTATTTTCTAATTCTTCATCAGATTGTACAACACAACATGTGTTCCTAGTGAAGACATTTTGGCGTCCTTCACAATTAGTATATCATTGGTACCTTTCTTCTAAAAAAAATATTACAGAATATGCGTTAATCACCTAAAACTAAAAATCATATGTATTATTTAGCATGTAGTAGACAGTAAACAACATAACGCACCAAAGTAGCAAAGGCACGTGTTCAAAATTTGCATCTCTTACGGATGGATCTTTTTCAGAATCTATTAAAAAGATTTCTATACACAGTGTAAACTATATGTACCCATACTTGAGGTTATAGTATTCAGTCTAAACTGAAATGTCAGTCTCTATCCACGGTTTTTCTGGATTTTTTTTCTTGTTATTGATGTCACAATCCACATTTATCAAGAATCTTGTAGATTTCTCCGTCATCTTTTTTGTTCGGTCTCAAAACATGGTGCAAGTTGATGCACCCAGATCACATTTCTCTAAGGTAACATCTGTACGTAAAATAATATGACTATAATATATGGTTGAGTAAAGGATAAAGTATTACAAAAATAATGAGATATTATCATATGTCTCTTGGACATGTCGGCTCAGGTTATTTATCACACTTGGGATAATTAATAGAAGTGTTATTTTTTTATCGGCTCAGGTTATTTATCCCAGAGATTGCTCATGCGCGCCGAGTAAACCGTGACTGAGGGAGTAGGTTCTGTTGTACTTGCCATGCACTATGTAGTAGTACTACCAATGATCTAATGTATTTAGTAATTCATTTAAAGCTTCACACTCTAGATATTTTCATGTCCATTATAAATGAATAGCACATTAGAAAATATAAGAAAAGGAATATATAAAATTACCTGTGATTACATTTATACACGTAATTTCAGTTATTTCTTGTAGTGTTCTTTTGATATAGAAGATACGCTCTTGAACTGTTCCTTGCAAGTGGGCGCCAGCTTTATTTCCTCTACAACATCGTCTTGAGAGCAATACCTATTTGGCTTGTATAGATATACTAATGGACATAATAGAAAAGACCATGAACTTCTAAACATATGTTTCACTACCTTGCAATATATCATACATAGTGCCCTTAATTTTTTTACTGTTAATGGTGAAGAAGCTCAAAATTTAGAAAAAAAAAACTTCTATAATCGTAGCAGCCTATTTATTATGAATATACATGTACTTTTCAATAAAAAAATGACCTCTTCATCAAGTAGTACCATGCAAAGGCTAATCAGTTCGATTTTGTTGACGTTACTGGAATCCCATAGCTATTACACCGATCCTCGCTTTCCAAAATTCCTCCCGGTTTAAAAGGGCTGCATGCGAAAACACAGAGATCAAGGCAAAATTAACTCACCATCAGTTACCAAAATAATTTAATTCATCATCTATAGGAAGGGATTAATTCTTCATGGGAGAGAGAGAAAGCCTCACCCAAAACGGGCATGCATTGGCTGCTGCATTAATTAAAACCTTGCATGCAGTTTTGTATCCCTTCGCTTGCATGCCGCCTCATTCTTGGCGACAGTTCCGCTTGTCAATATCTAATTAATTCTTCCAATAAGCGGACGCATAGCCAACTAAGCTTAGCGAAAAATAGGGCAGTAATAATCATACGGGCCTAGAAATCCGAGCGGCGCTATACTATGAGAAACGAACCTGATCTAGTTGAGGAAAATAAATTTGAGGCAGTATGCCCCTTACCAGGCCAGATCCATGCCCAACCTCCTCGCATTAGTTTCAAGGGAGACAATTAATTTGTTTTCCATGGAGGGGGATGGGAGGTGGAGTAGTTTCCATGGCTGGAGAGAGAAAGAATAGAGAGGAGGGACGGTAGATGCATTTGTTTTTTTTTCTCATGGGGAGAGATTGGAGAGGGGGCGGGTCTGTTGAATGGTTTCTATCGGAGCAGATAGCACTACTAGAAAAAGGCTTATCCCCAATATCTCTACTAGTGGCGCATCATGATGGTGGTGCGCCACTGCTATATAGCAGTGGCGCACCAGAATCAGGTGCGCCATTGCTATGTTTTTACTAATGACGCACCACATGAGCAGTGCGCCATTGCTATTTTTTTTTGGTCCATCCCCCCTACCAGACATAGCAATGGCGCACCACACCTAGGTGCGCCACTGCTATGCTACATAGCAGTGGCGCACCATGGTGCGCCATAGCTATGTCTGGTGGGGGTGTGCCTGCGTGTGTGTGAGGTTAGTAATGGCGCACCCTCCCTGGTGCGCCATTGCTAGGGTTACCAATGGCGCACCAGGGAGCGTGCGCCATTACTAACATCTCACACACACAAACACCCCCCCCCCCCCCCCCCTCCAGTGGATCGCCTTTTAGGTTTTTAAAAAAATAAAAGAAAATGATAAAAGATTCAAAAAAAATCAAAAAAATAGATGCCCATATGTTATGTGTTCTAGTTGTTAGAAAAATTAACAAACATGAATTTTGAATTTTATTGCAAAAGGCCGCCGTGTTTCGGTAAAATGGCCGTAACTTTTGCATACGACCTCCGATGAAAAAGTTTTTTATATGAAAAATCATCTACTTGAAAAGTTACAGGGCTTTCAAGATCTACTCGAAAAGTTTCGGTAAAATGGCCGTAACTTTTGCATACGCCCGTCATCGATTTTCTAGAATCCTCAAAAACCTAACAGAAAAAAAGTTACGGGGCTTTCAAGATCTGGAGAGGCAAAAAAATTCAAAAAAATCAAACTCAGTAATGGCGCACCTGCCCATGGTGCGCCATTACTATCTTCCCTCCTTCAAAATTCAAAATAAATCAAAAAAATAAAAAAAATTAGTAATGGCGCACCTGCCCACGGTGCGCCATTACTATCTTCCCGCCATCAAAATTCAAAATAAATCAAAAAAATAAAAATAAAAAGTTAGTAATGGCGCACCTTCCCACGGAGCGCCATTACTATCTTCCCGCCTTCAAAATTCAAAATAAATCAAAAAAATAAAAAAAAAGTTAGTAATGGTGCACCTGCCCACGATGCGCCATTACTATGCCGTATATATGGCTGGGGTCCTCTCCTCCTTACCTCTTCATTTTTCTCCTCCACTCGACCTCTCCTCCACTCCATCTCCCCTCCTCTCCTCCACCATACTCCCCTCCTCCTCTCCGGCGACCTCCTCCTCCTCCTCCTCTCCGGCGACCTCCTCCTCCCTCCTCTCCTCCCCTCTCCTCACGGTTTCTCCTCCCTCCTCTCCGGTGAGCTCCTCCTCCGTCCTCTCCTCCCCTCCCCTCACAGTTTCTCCTCCCTCCTCTCCGGTGAACTCCTCTCCGGCGACCTCCTCCTCCTCTCCGGCGATGTAGGCGAGCTCCTCTCCGGTGACCTCCTCCTCCTCCTCTCCGACGATGTAGGCGAGCTCCTCTCCGGTGACCTCCTCCTCCTCCCTCCTCTCCTCCTCACGGTCTCTCCTCGGCCCTCCTCTCCGGCGAACTCCTCTCCGGCAAATGAACATACAAGATCCAAAAACAAGAACAAAATTTGAAAAAATATCGTGCAAAAAAACGAGCAAAAAAAAACGAGCCAAAAAAAGGGCAAAAAAATCGCAATCCAGATCCTAATTCAAAATTCAAAAATAGCAATGGCGCACGGTGGGGGTTAGACGGTGCGCCACTATTATTTTCCCGCCTTCAAAATTCAGAAAAAAATCAAAAAAATTCAAAAAAAAAAGTTATCAGTGACGCACCTGTAGCAATAGTAATGGCGCACTACAAGGTGTGCCACTGTTACCTGCAATACTAATGGCGCACCAGAGGTGCGCCATTAATACTTGTTACTAGTGGCGTGGTGATAGTGGCGCACCTATAGTGCGCCATTAATGGCAAAAATAGGTGCGCCACTAACAGGCCTTTTCCTAGTAGTGTAGAGTTAGAGAGAGATAAAATAGGGGGTAGGGACTATGGAATAGTAGATGGAATAAAATACGGATCCAATCCCCTTCTATATCTTACGTGAATAGTTTTATTTTTTCTCGAAATCAGGATCGAATCTCGTTTGAAATCTACATGTGGAGGTTTATTTTATTTCTTGTTGCATCTACCGAGGTTTTCTTGAGCTGCTTTTTGAGATTATATATTTTAATTAATGTGGAAATTATATGGATTAATCTAGACCGTAATAATTCGGTCCCACCAGATTAACGGCTAGTAATTTCTAATTAACGTGGGAATTTCCAGGGAGTCTAGAATTAGTATAGGTATAGATGTCTCAGTTTTTGTTTTGTTCACATGATATGCGTAAATTCTTGGAGCATCATGTGCTTTTTATTTTTATTTTTAGTGATAACCATCCTGGTATGAGATTTTCCTTGGTTTATTTATAGAATGCTCTTTGCACTTCACTTATATCTTTAGAGTATGGCTTTATAGAATGCTTCGTGTGCTTCACTTATATCATTTGAAGTTTGGATGCTCGTTTCTCTACACTTGGAATACCGTTATTTGTAGAATGCTCTTTTGCTTCACTTATATTTGTTAGAGCTTGTCAAAGTCTTTTGTAGAAAGAATTGAACTCTCATGCTTGACTTATATCTATTTAAAGAGTTAACAGGAATCGGTCATTCACATGGTTAGTCATAAAATCCTACATAAAACTTGTAGATCACTGAATATGATATGTTTGATTCCTTGCAATAGTTTTGCGACATTGAGGTGGTAATATGGGGCCATGCTAGTAAAAGAATTTAAGTTGAGTATTAATAATGTTGTTAAGGGAAATAAGTCTTTACGCAAGTAAATCCTCACGCATGTAAAGTGGTGGCCGCTGACATTAGCGATGAGGTCGGAGCATATTTTATCATTGATTGATCGTTTGTGTTGTCTAAATCGGGGGCACGCGATGGTTAACTCCTCCTAACCTCCTCCCTAGGGACATGTGAGTAATACTTTGTTTGAGGGCTTTCCAATTTTCACAATAAGTATATGAATTCTTTATGACTCATGTGAGTTTGTGGACTTATGCACTCCCACCTATCCATATTTTGCTAGCCTCTTCGGTACCGTGCATTGCCCGTTCTCAAATCGAGACTTGGTGCAAACTTCGCCGGTGCATCCAAATCCCGTGATATGATACGCTTTATCACACATAAGCCTCATTATATCCTTCCTCAAAACAGCCACCATACCTACCTATCATGGCATTTCCATGGCCATTCCGAGATATATTGCCATGCAACTTCCACCATCATCATATACATGACTTGGGCATTCATTGTCATATTGCTTTGCATGATCGTAAGATAGTTAGCATGATATTTTCATGTCTTGTCCGTTTTTTGATATCTTTGCTATGCTAGATCATTGCACATCCTGGTACACTGCCAGAGGCATTCATATAGAGTCATAGTCTTTCAGTTTATCGAGTTGTAAGTAAATAAAAGTGTGATGCATTCTAGAGTGTTGCCCCTACCTGTGAGGATATAAAAAAGGAAGAAAAAAAAAAGAGGCCAAAAAGAGCCCAACAAAAAAAAGAGAAAAAAAAAGAAAAAAAGTGAAAAAAAAGTAAACAAAAAAATGAGAGAAAAAGAGAGAGGGGGCACACTACTATCCTTTTTCCACACTTGTGCTTCAAAGTAGCACCATGTTCTTCATATAGAGAGTCTCCAAGATTTGTCACTTTCATACACTAGTGGGAATTTTACATTATAGAACCTGGCTTGTATATTCCGATGACGGGCTTCCTCAAATGCCCGACGTCTTCATGAGCAAGCAAGTTGGATGCACACCCACTTAGTTTCATAAGGAGCTTTCATACACTTATAGCTCTAGTGCATCCGTTGCATGGCAATCCCTACTCCTCGCATTGATATCGATTGTAAGGCCTCTCCATTGCCTAACAATCCACCAAGTCGATGCGAGACTTTCTCCACTTTTGTCTTCCCTTATATACCGCTATCATCATTCTCTTTGCCACCCGTAGTGCTAAGTCCATGGCTCACACTCATATATTGAGTGAAGTTGAAAATGCTAAAGCGCATGAAAAAGTATGATACAATTACTTGGTTTGGCACCAGGGTACTCTTGATTTGATATATCTATGCAGGGAAGAACGAGCGTGTCATGCTTACCACAATTAAGTGTATAGAGGCTGTTTCCTTTAGCTCCATTATGATGAAAGGCAATGATGAATTACATGCATGTTTTGTATTATTGTTTCAATATCGAATTGATAGACTATTGCCTTGAATCACTCGTATCTTAATATTGATGCCATGATTATATTATTTGATCAAGATTATAATAGGTAGCATTCCACATCAAAAATTATCTTTTCATCATTTACCTACTCGAGGACGAGCAGGAATTAAGCTTGGGGATGCTGATATGTCTCCATCGTATCTATAATTTTTTATTGTTTTATGCCATTATTTTACAACTTTCACATACTTTTGGCAACAATTTATATGATTTTCTTGGACTAACATATTGATCCAGTACCCAGTGTCAGTTCCTGTTTGTTGCATGTTTTTATTTCACAGAAAATCCTTATCAAACGAAGTCCAAACATGATAAAATTTTACGGAGATTTTTTTGGAATATATATGAGTTTTGGGAAAAGGAATCAACGCGAGATGATGCTAGAGGGAGGCACGAACTCAGACGGTGCGTCGCCTACCCTAGGGCACGTCATGTGAGCTCGTGACTCCTTCGTAAGTCGGTTGGGCCCCTTCTCTAGCTGCAACAAAGATAATATCCAGAAAAAAATTCTGTTAAAATTTAAGCCCAATCGGAGTTATGGATCTCCGAGAATATAAGAAACGGTGAAGGGCTAGAACACAGGAACGCGAAACAGAAGAGAAACAGAGAGAGAGAGAGAGAGAGAGAGAGAGAGAGAGATCCAATCTCGGAGGGGCTCCTGCCCTCCGGGAGCCATGGCGGCCAAGGACCAGAGGGGAAACCCTCCTCCCATCTAGGGAGGAGGCCAATGATGAAAAAGTAGGAGGGGGCTCTCTCCCCCTCTCTTCCGGTGGCGCGGGAGTGCCGCCGGGGGAATCATCGTGACGACGATCTACACCAACAACTTCGCCGCCATCACCACCAAGTTTCTCCCCCTTGATGCAGCAGTGTAACCTATCTCTCCCCCCTGTAATCTCTACTTAAACATGGTCCTTTATGCTATATATTATTACCCAATGATGTGTGACCATCCTATGATGTTTGAGTAGATTTCTTTTGTCCTACGGGTTAATTGTGGTATGGTGTGATTGATATGAGTTGTATGTTGATATGGTGTTGTCCTATGGTGCCCTCTATGTTGCGCAAGAGTGTGGGATTACCGCTGTAGGGTGTTACAACACGTTCATGATTCGCTTAAAGAGGACTTGTTACTTAATGCTTTGGTTGGGTTTTACCTTAATGATCTTTAGTAGTTGCGGATGCTTGCTAGAGTTCCAATCATAAGTGCATGTGATCCAAGCATGGAAAGTATGTTAGCGTATGCCTCTCTCTCATTGCATATAATAAGTATCACACATGTCATATTCAATTGCCTATGGACAATCTTTCTCTTTGTGTTACAAAAAGCTCTCTACTAAAACAAACTAACTTTTATTATCTTGCAAATTACTCCTTGTTTTATTCTTGTAAAGTAGTTCTAGTTTCATTCCCGCAAATTAGTTTCATACTTGTTCTAGGTAAAGCAAACATCGGTGTGCGTAGAGTTGTATCGGTGGTCGATAGAACTTGAAGAGAATATAAATTCTACCTTTAGCTTCTCGTTGGGTTCGACACTCTTACTTATCGAAAATGGCTACAAACGATCCCCTATACTTGTGGGTTATCATGGAAACATAAACACAAAGAAGTTCCTAGTCTCACTTCCTCCCTCCTGGCCACGGCCTGGTGTCCATCTTGTCGGAGCCGGAATGGGAGGTAACACTGACCGACATGGAGCAGCAGTGGCTTAGCACCACTGTAAAGAAGGAGCCCTCGACTCCGACAACGGCGGACGAGACCGCCTACGACCCCATCCCCGACCTCAACATAGCCGCAGGTGTGCAGATCAAGGATGTGGCATTGTCATCCATGCACCTACCACCCCCACCTCCAGCGTCTCCGCCGCCTCCACCCCCGGCAAGCCCACTGATGCCACCACCCGAGGTGCGCCGCATCTAGCACTGCTTCATGGCCGCGCTGGAGCAGCATCGAGCCGGCCTTCACTCCGGTTCATGGGCATCGCGGGGTTCCAACTTCCTGGCTACACCAGCGAGGGCAAGGCAAGCAGCAGCGACGCCGACCATGGAACTGCGCTGTTCTCACCCCTCTTCCTCTAGTAGACAGTGCGAACAAGGGAAGGTCGAGGCGACGGCGATCAGCGGCGGGACGGAGCGATGCGGTTTGGGCTGATTTCGGGGTCGGGTGGTTGGCTAACCCTAGCCGCCCTTCTCCCTTCCCTTATAACCCCCACTCCATATGGGCTGGCCAATGGCCGCCAAGGCCCAAGCCTGCATCGCCCACCCTCCTCTGTTCCCCCGAGTGGACCGAAAGGCCGAACGGGCTGCGGGCCAGGTTATTTCAGCCCACATGCCAATAACAGAATAATAATAATAATAATAAAGGATTGTTGTACTCATCACTGTTTTAACAAAAAGAACCCCAGGGTTTCTGTATATTAGGTGGTAGTCTGTTTTATTTATATAGTGTGCTGTAAATTAAATATTTAGACCCTGTATTGTTATGTAATTATGTATCAGTCCGGTACTATATTGTAATCTATATTACGGACCTTATATTTTACTATGTACTCAGTACATATTGTTACATATATTAGATATGTTTGCCTCTAGCAAATCCCCGCAATATAAAATTTTAGTACAATAACTATGTCATAAATCTTGACATAACTTATAAGAAAATTATAAGTGTCATACATAATATGACTAGCCTAAATTATATTTCTGAATCACAAGGAAGTAGTGGCATCTACTGCACATACTTGCAAATTATCCATCACTACTGCGAGGTCTACGTGTTGTTATATTAACGAGATGACTACCATCAATGTGCTCTTGCAAATATTAATACTGATGTGGCTACCTCGAATTTTATTTGTGAATCACAAGGTACTCGTGGCATCTACTGCACATACTGCAGATTATCCACCACTACTATAAGTTTATGTTTTTGTCATCCTGACAAGACGACTACCTTGATCGTGCTCTTCCAAATATTAATGATATAGTTAACACAAGGTAATAGAAACCATGAACATCTACTGACAAAAGTCAGATTATGCATCCTATTAATGCGAGATCCACACCACATTCGGTGAATATCTTGAAACTGTTATACTATATAGTTCTTGGTACATGCACATGAATGTATTAGCATCAGCTATACTTAAAAAAATGCACCTAAGAAGCATTTGTTGTTGTTTACTAAATTAGTTTACTCTCACAATAAAACTAATTAATGCATGATCAGAACATGCAGGAAAATGGATGGCATCATGCATCATGAATTTCATGAACTTGAACTAGATGGTAGTAACTATTTACCATGGGCTATGGATGCAAAGATAGCCCTTGAAAGTCGTAAATTCTGTTCCACCATCATCACACCCGATGAAGGCACAGCAGAAATCCCCGTGGCAGCCAAATATACAGCTTTAAGTTTCTCACAGCATCACCTCCATCTAGATTTAAAGTCGGGATACTTGATGGAAGAAGATCCACTAGCTTTGTGGAACTCTCTCAAGGAAAGATATGACCAACAAAGACCAGTCATGCAGCCCGAAGCACAGAGGGAATGATCCCTCATGAGGTTTCAAGACTTCAAAACTATAGCAGCATACAATTCTGTTGTTCACAAGGTCAACTCAAAACTAAGGTTTTGAAATCACGCAATTTCTGATGCTGATCTCATTGAGAAGACCTTGTGCACTTTCCACCCAACAATGAAGGTCCTGCAATAGCAGTACCATCAACAAAAATGCAAGAAGTACTTTGAGCTCATAAACACTCTGCTTCAGGCAGAGAAGCATGACGAGCTTCTCATGAAAAATCATCAGGGTTGCCCAACGGGTTCCATGCCACTACCTGAAGCACATGCTAACACTCAGTTTACTAAAATGTATGGAGGTCGCAACAAGGCCACCAGAAAATTCAATAAAAAAAATGGAAAAAGAACAACATGCAGAAGTTCAGTGGTCATTCTAAGGGTAAAGTTCAGTTCAAGAAAGATGACCAAAACAAGAATCTTGTGACTTGTCAAAGGTTTGGATGTGCAAATCATCGTACTAGAAAATGCCGTACACCCAGGCATTTGGTTGACTTATACCTTCAATCAACTGGGAAATGCAAACATGTTCATAGAAAAGCTGAAGCTCACTTCAACTCCCAACAGAAGGAAGAGAATCTTGAAGCAGGTACTTCTCAAAGCGTTCCTCAGGAAACAAGGCAAGAGGACAAATCCCTCCTTGATGTCAACGTCATGCTTGTGGAATAGACCACTCAAGATGCATTCGGAGGTCTCAATTATTCTCCACATCACTAATTAATGTCAACAGCCATTTATTGTAATACTAGATGTTATAATTCGTACAACTCTATGTAAAATAAAGTCCTATGGACTAAATCATATTATGTACCTCAGACATAATGGTGTAGTTATATTTGTTATTGTAATACGAATACATTGTATACAATTTATATGAGTAATATGAATAAAATCTGTCCTAAAATATTCTCTTACTCTATGTAGAACTTTGTTTAGTGGATAGTTGTGCTTCTAACACAATACTAAGGGAAACAAAGTATTTCCAAACTCTTCCTAAGAGAAAATGAAATCTAATGACCATCACTGGTCGTGATACATCTATTTTAGGATCTGGACGGGCCACAGTTGTTTTACCCATGAGTACTACCATTATATAGTAGAAGATGCACTCTTGTATCCAGAATCTACACGTACCCTTTTAAGTTTCAAAGATATCCGCTCAAATAATTTCCATCTGGAAACAACTTCTGAGAAAAATATTGAGTTTTTGCTTTTAACAAAGAGCAACGGATCTGAGAAACAAGTTTTTGAAAAATTCTGATCACTAATTTCTGGATTGTTCTACACATATATAAAACCCATACCACATGTTGCGTATAAAATAATTTTTCAAAACCTTGATAAATTCAAGACTTTGCATGATTGCCTTGGCCATCTAGGAATAGGGATGATGTGAAAATTTATTGGCAATTCTATTGATCACAGCCTCCCAACTACAAAATTTTCCAAATCATCAGATTTCATTTGCACCGCATGTGCAACAGGGAAATTAATCATATAACCATCTTATCTCAAAATTAAAAATGAGTCCCTCAATTTCCTTAAATGCATTCAGGGACATATATGTGGTCCAATTCAACCACCATCCGGACCATTTAGATATGTCATGCTGCTTATAGATGCATCTACCAGATGGTCACATGTGTGTTTACTATCAACACAAAACCATGCATTCGCCAAGTTAATTGCTCAAATTATCAAATTAAGAGCAAATTATCCTGAACATAGGATTCAAACTATCAGAACGGATAATGCTACTGAATTTTCTTCACACGCATTCAGTGACTATTGCATGACTATGGGCATCCATTTAGAACATTCATTGGCTTATGTTCATACTCAAAATGGATTGGTTGAATCTCGCATTAAAAGAGTAAAATTAATTGCTAGACCATGCTTACAGAATTATAAGTTACCAACATCATATTGGGGACATGCGGTCTTACACGCCGCATATGTGATACAAATCAGGCCAACTGCATATCACACAGCCACCTCGCTGCAACTAGTACGTGGAAATCAACCAAGTATTTTCCATCTACAAAAATTTGGTTGCGCAGTATACGTACCGATATCACCACCTCAGCGTACATCCACGGGCCACCACAGAAAATTAAGTATCTATGTGGGGTATAATTTTTCGTCAGTTATAAAATACCTAGAACCCCTCACCGGGGAGCTGTTCACGGCCAGGTACGCTGACTTTATTTTTGATGAGGACAATTTCCTGACATTAGGGGGAGAATCAAACCACAAAGAATGCCAGGAAATAGATTGGAATGTAATAGGCATTCAGTCCTTAGATCCATGTACTAAAGAATCTGAAACTAAAGTTCAGAGGATTATAGATTTGCAACACATTGCAAATAACCTGCCAGATGCATTTACTAACCCTAAAGGTGTCACTAAATCACATATTCCCGTATTCAATGCACCAGAACGAGTGGAGGTACCAAATAAAACCACTCAACCCCCAAATGCACATAAGAGGGGGAGAAATCTGGTCAAAGGGGATATGTCTTCTAAAAAACCTTCGAGGAAACAGAGAAAATCAACTACACTACCCGTAAATGCAATTCAATGTGAAGTTGAAAGACACCAATCAGATGCTCAACATCTAGAACCCAGCACAAATGCACATACAAACTTAAGTGTTGGAACATCGTAACACACTGACTCCATTGTTGTGGGAAATCACATAGAGTCTGAGGGTATAAAAGAAATATCTACAAACTATGCAGATTCCGGAGAATCATACAACAGCAAGACTATGATTATCGACATATTCTTCTTCTCTAAAATTGGTAATACCCTTCAACTGGATCCAGAACCAAAGTCAATGAAGGAGTGTCGACAATGAGGTGGTGAGATACAAAGTGAGACTAGTAGCACAAGGGTTCATGTAGAGACCCGACATCGATTACGATGACACATACTCTCCTGTTATGAGTGGAATAAGATTTCGATACTTAATTTCTATGGCAGTACAAATGAATTTATCCATGCAGTTCATGGATGTAGTGACTGCATACTTATATGGGTCACTCGATTCGGGCATCTATATGAAAGGCCCTAATGGACCAAAAATACCAAATCCCAAAGAAAATCACAACACATATTGTGTAAAACTACAAAAGTCACTTTATGGATTAAAACAGTCAGGTAGAATGTGGTATAATGGGCTAAGTGAGTTTCTGATTCAGAAAGGTTGCTCAAACAATGATGATTGCCCTTGTGTGTTTATAAAGAAGTCCTCAAACAGATTCTGCATCATCTCAGTGTACGTTGATGATCTCAATATCATTGGAAGAACACCAGACATAAATGAAGCACGCAATCATTTGATGACGGAATTTGAGATGAAAGATTTGGGAAAGACCAAATTCTGCTTAGGCTTGCAGCTTGAGCATCTTCCCTCGGGAATATTAGTATACCAATCGCACTATATGAAGCATCATGAGAATGCATTTGACTTCGCAGAATGATTATCCACATTCAAACTTCATGTGGTCTTTGTTCATTAGGATCACCAACTATTATCTATGATGATAATGCCGCTTGTATTGCTCAAATGCATGTAGGTTATATAAAAAGTAATCTCACAAAGCATATTGCTCCTAAGTTGTTCTTTCCTCATGAATTACAAAATAATGGAGAAATTGATATTTTGCAAACCAAATCATGTGACAATCTAGTAGATTTGTTCACAAAGTCTTGACCAACATCAGCATTCCAGAAATGTATTCATGGAATTGGTATGAGACGACTTTGAAATTTGCATAGTTCAGGGAGAGAAATATCCTAGAACTATAACCCTCTATTTACCATCAGATAATAAATATCACACCCTTTCCCTTTATGAGTTTTTTCAACAGGTTTCTCATAAAAAGTTTTTAATGAGGCAATTAAAATACAAGCGTTGATGCATGCCGTATCATATTTCTCCTTATATTTTTCCTATTAGGTTTTAAAGGAGTTTTTCATGGCACATCTCATTGCACTCTTTTCATTATGAGTTTTCTCTGAAAGCTTTTCTCATGATGTTTTTAATGAGGCAATATCTTCATAAGATCATATACAATACTTTCTATTTTTCCCTATCGGGTTTTTTTTAGAAGAACGTATCCAAAGCATATTTATTGTTCTCTAAACTCACTAATGATTTTTCTCCTTCTTCAAAGGTTTTTCTCATGCGAGTTATCAAGAGACAATAATCATTGTATGTTGCATCGTTTTCTCCTTATTATTTTTCCCACTAGGTTTAAAGGAGTTTTAGCAACATATCCATACCATTCTCCTCATATTTCTCCCACAGGGTTTTTGGAGGAGACTCTCAAGATTATACTACTCGAGACAAACGATGAATATACAAGAAGCCTTCAATGATGGATTATTCAGAGAATCGACGTAGTACAAGGGGAAGTGTTACGAACCAACATTCCTGATGGGTCATTAGCGAACCATCATTAGAATACATCATTAGGCAGTTATCAGTGTCCAAACATCGTACGAATGCGACCGTCCATACAGGCGTCTCCTTGTAGCCGTACACGCACCTTTTGTTATAGATGCCTATCGAAGGCATCCCAAACTCCTGTCTAAATAGATGATTCACAATCAATGGAAAGGCTCGATCGTTCATTTCAATCATTTACATTCTTACAATTCTAAACGGAACTTGTTAGATGTTGCCAATGCATGCCATGCATATATGCAATGCAGCTCCAGTACTAACTAATGCTTGGAAATGTGTGCACAGGGACGTCCATCGTCTTAGAGTAGTGGCGTCCATGGCGATGGCGGCACGTGCGAACTGCAACTGAAAACCTACGCGAAGGTCGGCGTAGTGGAGCCGCATGGAAGCGGGAGCATCCCAGTGATGCTGAGCATCATGGCGCCATCGGGGCAGGATGCAGGAGCGTGCGGTAGTGGACCTCGTCGTCGTGCTCCATGTACGCAAGGGCTACAAGCTGCCGGAGAAGTGGCAGGAGCTGCTCGTGGATGCTATCAAGGTGGTCGCCGAGAGGCTTGCTGACGATGCCGATCGCCTCGCCATCGTCGCTGGCCAGTCAACCTTGTTGCCGATGGCCGCTGGAAGCAGCAGGGTCGAGGTGGCCACCGATGAGGTATATAAGGCCATCAAGAGTGACACATTAAGGGTGCGAGCTCTTGGATCGTCCGAAAATGTAATGTATTTTGCAGTACATCAAGCATCGATTGATCTATCAAATCTCATTGCTACGTTTTGAATTACGGTCGTCAATTATATAAATATTGTATGCATGTGTATGATCTATGAACATCTAGGTCTACGACGGAAAGAAATTCATCGTTTGGTCAAGCCGACCCAATCATGGCGAGAGCTTTGCTATCAGCCGACTCAGTACCATCACTAGTTACCTTTGTGTATTTATCGAATGGAATTAAATTTAGCTAGTTTTACCCAGGAATTGCGTAGTTACGCATCAATATGTCTTAGACAAATCTCACATTCCTACTAGTACATCCACATGCCAATGTCTTCTGTGCATTATGTCTTGTGTGTACAGGCGAACCATCAAAAGAAGCCATCCAAACATCTTTATCTTGAGGGTACAGGAGCATCAAATCCATTGGAAGATAGGATCCACCACAATGCTAGCATGCACAGAGACATAGTAAGATTTAGGTCTGTATTCACCCTTATTGAAAGGCCATTGCCACACACCAGGAGTCCCATCAGACAAAAGAACAGAATCCAAAACCTGTCAAAGATTCAGAAATTCCAAACGAGCTTTAGAGCATAAAGGCAGATGAAAACCAGATATAAGATCCTCAGACAGTGTCATGAATAGAGGATAGCCCATCAATCACAAACGAAAAAAGCCTTGGAAATTTTTCAGTCAAGGTAGTGGGACAGTTGGCCAGAGCCCATCTGTCAGACCAGAACAGAATGGATTTACCATCATTATCCTTTGGTGTGGCAATGTGGCAGTAATTGCCAGGTAATTTGAAAATGTCTCTCCAACAAAAGGAGCCACATAGAGAAGTGGCACATGGAACAAAGTTGTTGTAGTATGAATCCGAAATCAAACTGACCCATGGGGTGTCATGATGGTTATAAAACTTGTGTAAAAAATTAAGCAATAGGGCCTCATTTTGAACCTTGAGATTAAACACCCCAAGTCCACCTTTGTTTCTTTTTTCTATCTACAAGACTACTATGCAAGCATTTTTTTCAGTTGTTTCTATATGGAATATATGCTGGAAGGTGCATGCTATTAAAGAAGGTTCATTGTTGTTGCAGGGCACTCCTTACTTTTAATTTCAGTGGCGAAGCAAGTTTTTAGTCATATATTGCAGGTCGTAAAAGATGCTCCCATCTTTTAGCTAGAGTACAGCCGGATGCTCTGGCAAGTTTTGTCTGTTAAGGAGTTTATGAGATGAAACCTTGAACATACAGTAGTGAGTTGCCATATCAACGGTCCCTTGTTTTCATATCACAACGCCCTTTTCTGTTGTTAATAAAATTTTGTATCTTCACCAGATCTTGTAGTGCTTTATATGAAGAAGGTCGCGACTGGTTTCGATGCAAAATTCAGCAATCAAGCCAGCTCAAAGGAGTTGGACCTCAGCCATGGCTCAATGGGACTTGTTTGTATTTTTCATTTTTAGTGGGTCCCATGTTGCTGTTGCTATTGCTTGTAATTTATGTTTTTGTAATTTATTTTTATTCAATAATATTTATTTCACAGCTTTTGTTTATGAGAAAAAATATAGAAAAAATGGGCTCAAAATGTGAATGGACCAAAATTAGTGAGTTGTTTGTTTGGGCTAGGCATACCAATCAGAATTGAAATTGATGGGCTAAAACACTAAATGGATAGATTATAACATGGACCAGAACTCTAATTGGGCCTGTTAGCACACGGGCTGAGACTAAAATTAGTCGGCCAAAATACTATCTGGCCCTAGAACCATATGGGCCGACACTTCGGATCCATGTTGGTTGTCATGTAAAATAATGATGTGGCATGCACAGTAACGCCGTTATCGGCACGTCAGTTAAGTATCCTAACAGTGATTCAAGACGGTCAAGAACCGTCACGGATCCATGATGGTTTTGATGATCTGTCATGGATTGCACGGTGGTCAAATTATGACGTGATATACATGACGGATTTCAAATCCATCATGGATGGCCTCCCGTGACGGTTTTGTGCTCATCTGTGACGGTTTGTGTCTGTCATAGATTAACAGATTGCTTATATTGCTGTATGACCTACCCGGCGTTGCTAGCTCCTGGGCATCTGCACCGCGCCACCCTGTTGTTCCCCTACTCGCACCGCACTCTTCCCGAACTAGCCGCACCGCATTCCGGCACCAAAGCATGCCTGACACACCGTCGCCCACTCTGCTGTCACCGCCGCCTTTACCACCACGTCACTCCCATGCCACCCGTCAAGCCCACAAGACACCAGGGCCTTTCCCAGATCAGCCTTCCCCTCCTGCAGCACTCATGTGCCTAACCGACCTAGCGACTACCCCAGTCTCGCCATAAATGGATGTTGCCGCCGTGGCGCACTCCAGTTAGATGAGCTCTTGCGGAACCAACCTCCCGTGCCTATGGAACTTCACACCAAGCTCCCCTAGCCCCTCTGCACCACTATTCCATCCTCTATAACCCTCCATGTTCAGTTAATCGATTGGAAACGCCCTTCTTCCTCACCTCCGATGAAGTTTACCGCCATGATTTCATCGATGCCGAGCGATGCAACAGGATTTCCCTCAATTCCCTCATCCAGGAGCATACTCTAACCACCCACTACTGATCCTGCACCTCAATTTGATCCTAGATTATCTAGAGCTGAAAGCCCTCTTTTGTCCCTTCGGAGCTCCACGGGAGACATCGCCGCCGGCGACTCGGTGCTTCCCGGTGACCATGTCCTACACAAGGGGACTCGCCTTAGTCCCCTGAGCACGTATGTGTGCTCAAATTCCGGAGGGGCACCGCCGTTCATCGGCCTTCCCTGTTCCCGTACTTCAATTTTGACTAGGGTCAAACCAAACAGGTGGGGCCCACTCGTCAGATTTTTCTCTTTTTCCTTTTTCTGATCTGAGCAGTAGATAGCTATGTTTAACCGATCCATATCTCTCGCATTTCAACTCCTTTTGGATTTATTATTTTTCTAGAAATCTTTATTTTTTGTCTATTTATTTTAGTATTTATTAGGATTTTTAGGAGTTGATTTGGTTTTGTTTTTGAAATTGTGTGTTTCTTTATTTATTTGAAAATAGGATTTGAAGATGAATATTTTCCCAAGAATTATGCGGAGTTCCCGAACACTTATTCCCCCCAAGGCAAGCATCTTTGAACCTTTGATATGGTGATTGCAAGGTTGAGTGCCTTGCTTGTAACATATGCATGGTTAGGATCACTTTGTTTTGAAGCATATTATGTGACATGGAATATAGGCATAAAGGCATGAATATTGTTATCTCTAGCAAAGTCTATGATATGTTAGGTTGGTATGCTTCTGCTCTGGTTATATACCATGCTATGTTTGCCTTAGCTAACTTGCAGGGAAAAGTGGTGTCACGTAGTAGCGTGACTGGAAGGGGGAAGACCACGTAGTTGCGTGGCTATGTTTTGAGATTGGAGCATGTTGGAGCATGCAAGGGTTGTAGCCTTGTTTGGTACTGATCTTGAGGTTATATCATTTGTCCTAACCAATGCAGGTAATAAGAACCTCCAAAGTTGGCCATAGATCGAGTCTAGATGGTCACTATCCCCAAACTTGAGTGTGCTACCACATGTCCCTATATGGATAGGGTTTGACTTAGTAAATTGTTTAACCCCTCACCTGCAAACACCTATAGAGGGGCTAAGTGGGGGTACCATGTCACTGAAGTGGGTAAATTCGGCCACTTAGTCTGGGGGCATGAACCTGTCAGTTGTAGCCGAGTAGGGGTAGCACCCCTTTTGACCCAGTGGAGCGTCCCATGCGTGTTATAAATAGAGATATGTTGGTTCATGCTATTTGAAGCTTTTGTAGAGGTTTCCCCACTTACATGGTTGAACTTTTCCGGAGCTTAGGGTGATTCCATGCCTGGAAGGTTGAGCTGGTGTGGCAGCTGAGGTGTGTTAGCAAATTAACCAACGGTCATATTGGAATTTTTCCTAGCCGGTACTCAATGGGTGACTACTTCTGCTATTCGCGATGGCGGGCATCAAAGAAAATCCTTTCATGTGGCTAAACAGTACAACCTCTACAGAGTTTAAAATCTATTCGAATAGCCGTGTCCGTGGTTAAGGACTTCAGTTCGAAGGGGTCAGAGGGTCAGTCTAGGTGTCTGTCTTCGGAGGGGATAACAAACATAAGGAATTGATAATGAATTGTGTATGATCCATTTATGATTGATATTGATTATGATATTATTGTGGACCAAACATTTTCCTGTATATATTACTACTCCTATAGGAGTACATACTTCCTATACATGTGTCAATATTCTGTTGATTCTTTTCTTCTGTCGTGCTAAAATTAGTTGACCTGATCCGATTCTCTAGGGAAAATCCTTCAAGATGGTGATGACCGACCATGAGACGTCAGGCTCGGGATTGGGGTTGTTGCTTTACACCAGGTCGTCTCGTCCATGGGCATTATGGCGAATCCCCATGTGAGCAGTACATCGCGACAATGACCGACATCTGGCGTCAAGGACGCGGTGGACTAACTGATGCATGCTAGTGTCAGCGAGATGTTTCCCGCTGTTTCCTTTCCCGTCGCATATGAGCAGACACATTCAATTCCCGTCGTCGTCGGCGATGGCGGCCATCATTCAATCATCCATCAAGCCACACTAGTAAAGTTGTCGAGGACAGCTCAGGCCACGGTAAACCGTACGGACCAGTTTACGACTTTTCTAGGCATTGGTTACTATACTAGTATTCCTATGCATGCAATCTGCACATCTAATTTCCTACAGTGCTAATTAATTTGCAGATTCCAAGTGGAGGCGTTGATACATTGTGGAAATATTCAACTACTAATTTTTGGGATCACATGATGACCATTGCAGTATGGTTGATTTCCCGTAGTTTCTCTCCTGGTGCAGATTTGGCAATTTTCTTAATTCCATTTTGTTAGTCTGAAGGATTTGGTGGAAAGTGAGATTTGAACAAAAGAATTCCTTTCCCCAGTCTAGACTGCCTTTATAAAAGATAGGTACATTATAGAAGGGGTTGTGATTCTGCATGAAGCTTTAAGCACAATTCATCATAAAAAACAAAGTGTTTTACTTTTCAAAGTTGATTTTGAGAATGCTTATGATAAGATTAAATGGCATTTTGTCTTCCAAATGCTTTCTCTTAAGGTCTTCCCCTCACAATGGTGTGATTGGGTAATGCACACTATAATGGGAGGACATGTAGGAGTAAGAGTTAATGATAACATAGGTCCTTACTTCCCTACTCATAAAGGGCTAAGGCAAGAAGATTCTCTTTCCCCTTTGTTGTTTGATTTGGCAGTAGATGCACTTGCTATGATCATGAAGAAAGCTAGACAAACTAATGTAGTCAAGGTTTTTTTGTGATATCATTGATCAGGGTGTCAACATGTTATAGTATGCAGATGACACTATTTTATTATTGCCTGATGATGTTGTGAGTGCAATTAACTTAAAATTTCTTTTGTGTGCCTTTGAGCAAAAGTCTAGGCTGACTATTAATTTTCATAAAAGTGAGCTTTTTCTTTTTTGAGAGGCAGTTAACAAAGCTGTTGATTACCAGAGAATCTTTACTTGCCAACTGGGTGATCTTCATATGAGATACTTGGGGGTACCAATTTCTGACAAAAGAATTCTGAACAGAAATTGGAAACCTGTAGAAAACAAAATTGAATCTAAATGTGCTAGCTGGCAGGGTAAAATGCTCAACATTGCTGGGAGGTTAACTATGACTACGTCATGTCTCAGAAATGTAACTTTATACATGATGCCTTTTTACCCAATTCTAGTTGGTATCAGAAAGAGATGTGACTTTTTTAGAGCCAGGTTGCTCTGGCAGGAAGATGAAAATAAGAAAAAATATCATCTTGTTAATTGAGGGAATGTTGTCAAACCCAAAGAACAAGGTGGGCTACGTGTTTTGAATCTGGATTTGATGAATATTGCCATGCTAGCTAAGTGGTTCTGGAAACTTGAAACCGAATTTGGGATTTTGTAGGATGTGCTATTAAATAAATATGTCAAATTCAAATCTATTTCTGATGTAACTCATAAACCTGGTGATTCACAATTTTGGAGTAGCCTCCTCAAAGTTAAACCTCTCTTTTACAAATACTGCAAGGAAAAAGTAGGTGATGGCCTTAATACTAGATTTTGGGAAGATTGGTGGATTGATGATCAACCTCTTAACCAGAGTTACCCCAGATTATATAAGATTTGTTTTGACAAGAATATTTATGTTGCTAAAGCTTTTCATAAAGGGTAGGATAATTTTAGATGTAGAAGAACATTGTGGGGAGAGACCCTGGAACTTTGAACTAATTTGACTCAGAACTATGATCAATTCTAGGTGAGTGATTTGATAGATTATGTTAGATGGATGCTTACTGCCAGTGGCATATTTTCGGTGAAATCTCTTTATCACAAACTTGTGGAAAATTCTTCTCGTTTTCCTCATAAATTTCTATGGAAAACTAAAGTTGCTCCTAAAATCAAAGTGTTCCTCTGGTTAATGGTCAATAATAGTATCTTAACCAGGGACAATCTTTTGAGGAGAGGTTGGATTGGCAAACTAACTTGTTTTTTTTGTGGCCAAAATGAAACTATGGATCATCTCTTTTTTCAATGCTCTGTAGCTAAACAGATTTGGTGCTTGCTGCAATGTGCATTTTGTTTCCCTTCAATACCCATGAGTTTGGCTGACTTATACAATGCATGGATCAAATGTTTTCCTAAAGGAAAAAAGAACATGGTATTGGTAGGAATAGCTGCTATTTTTTGTACTATTTGGAGATGCCGCAATGATGCTTGCTTTAATAATAAAAGAATCAGTGATCCTATTTCTTTGATTCAACTGATTTGTTTTTGGATCCAATCTTGGTCCATTCTTCAGAAAAAATAGGAAAATCGTGAGGAGTTGATGCTGGGGGCAAGGTTACTAGAGCAAGTAGCAAATGAAGTGTTCAAGGGATCACAAGGCTGGAGGCCGGGAGTTCTACGGATTGCTGGTCGGTGATTTTAGTAGTTCCTTTTGGTGCTCTATTTTGGCCCTTTAAAGGTCTTGTAATCTCTAGAGTCATGTTAATTAGCTCTCTAAAACCTGCTGGTGATGTTGCTTGGTGCTATATTCTTTTGGTTGCCTCTCATATGTCTTGATTGGCACATGTATGTCGGGTTGGATAATTATCGGAGTCTTCTTGTTCATTTTTCTTTTCTTTTGTTAGCTATGCTGTAAGCAAAGTCCTTTTTTTATAAAGGAGGCGATTGCCCGGCTTTGGCGAATGGAAGCCCTTAAGGTTTTACAAGTACTACTCAATGAAAGGAAAACGGAATAAGTGCTATTACAAGTCCTCACAAGGACTAAGGCTCAAGAGCCGACACACACGATACAAACCCATATGGGTCCTTGGCTAAACAGCCGAACACATGCTAAACTCCAATAGACGCAGGATGAAGTGGTCAGCCTCCAGGTCCGTAGCTCCCCTCCTTGAGCACTGAAGCATGTCTGCGAAGCTTCTGACTAAAGATATCAATGGTCGATGAGTCCCAGGTCTTGTTGAGCTGCTTACATAGCTGTAAAAAGATAGTCATTTTATAGAGCCCACCAGCTGGATGCTTAATAAAAATGCCTTCAATAAGAGCTTTGTTACAAATCTACCAAAGAGCCCAAGCTAATGCGGCGAAGCTATTCCACGCAACCCTATGTGGGGAGCACGAAAGTCTACCACTAAGGGTGTAGAAGTCGGTGAAAGACAATGGTGTCCAACTACACCCAGTGACATCTCTACTGCATCCCCAAAGAAATTGGGCCATAATGCAAGAAAAGAAGATATGATTGCTATCCTCCGTCCCTCCATAAAGTGCGCATAGACCGTCGCTAGGCCCATGCCTCTTTTGCACATCAACCCAGCTAGGAAGCCTATGACGCACTAGCTGCCATAGGAATTTTTTTTTATCTTGGTGGGTAGCTTGGCTTTCCAAATGCCCATAGCTTG
Source organism: Thinopyrum elongatum (assembly GCA_011799875.1). NCBI lineage: Eukaryota > Viridiplantae > Streptophyta > Magnoliopsida > Poales > Poaceae > Thinopyrum > Thinopyrum elongatum. Next base: position 28,339,104 of record CM022298.1, read on the forward strand.
GAATTTGGCAGCGCCGTTATGCAGAGCGTGATACAGGGACCTCATTGAGAACTGCCCAGATGGTTCTAACTTCCAATGGAAAGAGTCATCATCGGTAGAGGGCATAACATCAGCCAACCTGGCTGCTAACCGACATCACTCTTCCCTCTCCTCAAGTCCCAAGATTCGCCGGAATAAAGGTCTCCATTGACCTTGTCTCCATATCTCGCTAACCAGAGCGTCTGGCTAACGGGCGATGGAGAATAGACCGGGGAACTCCCTCGCGAGTGGATTTTGACCAATCCATTAGTCCAGCAAGAAGGCCATAGACTTGCCATTGCAGATTGTGTGAACTGCCCCAATGCGTAGAAGATGTCTAATCTTGGTCGTAGCTTTCCAGAATTGTGAACCACGTGCAGTGGAGGCCGTAGAAATGGGCGCTCGCCACAGGTATTTGTGCCAAATAATGTCTAACCAAAGCCTATCCTGGCCGGTTAGAATCTTCCTCGCCCACTTGGTCATCAGACACCAATTCATATGTTTGGTGTTAAAGATGCCGAGGCCCCCCACCTTCTTGGGGGAAAAAATGGTACTCCAGTGTACCATATGAAACTTCTGCTTTCCTAGTTCTTTTCCCCAGAAGAAGCGAAATCGTACTAAGTCAAATTTCGCATGGACTCCATCTTGAAGCAGGAAGAACCCCATGACAAACATTGGCAGACTCGACAATCATGCGTTGATAAGGGTAGATTTGCGTCCGGTTGATTGGTGTCTCCGTACCCAAGGTTCAACCCTGTTGGTAACTCCATCCATGATGAATTAAAAATCCTCGATGGTCAGATGCTTGTTAGTGAGTGGTAAACCAAGATACTTGATAGGGAGAGTCCCAAGCCGACAGTTCATCATATGGGCAGCCGGAGCTGCTCCTCAAGGTCACACGCAGTGACGAAAGCCTCACTCTTATCAAAGTTAATTTTGAGTCCCGACATGGACTTAAAACACATCAGCAGAAACTGGAGGTTAACCAAACTAACAAGGCCATTCTTGATCAAGATGAGGGTATCATCCGCATATTGGAGATGGGTGATCCCCCCTTCGCGCACCTTAGTGAACACGCCATGAATATGCCCGGCCGCCTTAGCCCCATCCAAAATTGCCGCCAAGGCATCAACCACTAGGTTAGACAGGAGCGGAGAGAGTGGGTCGCCTTGCCGCACACCCCATGAATTCTGGAAGAAAGGGCCGAGCTCCCCATTGATGTTAATGGCGGTTTGCTCACCCTTAACAAGCTGCATCACCCAACTCACCCATAATGGGTCAAAGCCTTTCTGGAACATAACCCCTTCAAGGAACTCCCAGCTGACATGATCATAAGCCTTCTCAAAGTCCAGTTTGAGAACGAACACACTGGCCTTCTCAAGCTGGGTAGAGTGGAGTACCTCGTGAAGAACAGAAATGCCTTCGAGAATACTCCGCCCCTGGATAAAAGCCGATTGGCTCGGGTGAATCACCATGTTTGCAACCAGGGATAACCGCGTTGCAAACCCTTTAACAAGTAGCCTAAATGCTACATTCATCAAAGCAATAGGCCTAAACTGTTTCATAAGGTCCGCCCCTGGCACCTTAGGAAGTAGGATGATGATTGCAAAGTTGAGCCGTTTGATATAAATATGACCTTTGGTAAAGTCACCAAGCATATCAAACAGTTGTGGTCCCACCAGCGGCCAGAACTTCTTGTGAAACGTCACCGGGAACCCATCTGGTCCCGGTGCGGTATTGGTACGAGTGGCAGCTAGCGCCAACTCGAGTTCCTTCGGGGAGAAAGGAGCGGTAAGCAACGCGTTCTAATGACTGCATCCTCTACCGCGGTGCGTACGAGGATTTGAACGCATGCCCGGTATGCGGTGCATTGCGGTATAAGATCAGACGAGATGACCCTGGAGATGTTGACGGCGAGCCCCCCAGGAAGAGGGTTCCTACCAAGGTGATGTGGTATGCTCCTATAATACCACGGTTGAAACGTCTATTCAGAAACAAAGAGCATGCCAAGTTGATGCGATGGCACAGAGAGGACCGTAAGAAAGACGGGAAGTTGAGAGCACCCGCTGATGGGTCGCAGTGGAGAAAAATCGAGAGAAAGTACCGGGCTGAGTTTGCAGGTGACCCAAGGAACGTATGGTTTGGTTTAAGCGCGGATGACATTAATCCTTTCGGGGAGCAGAGCAGCAATCACAGCACCTGGCCCGTGACTCTATGTATGTATAACCTTCCTCCTTGGATGTGCATGAAGCGGAAGTTCATTATGATGCCAGTTCTCATCCAAGGCCCTAAGCAACCCGGCAACGACAGTTTTGTGTACCTAAGGCCATTAGTTGAAGAACTTTTACAGCTGTGGAATGGAAAAGGTGTACGTGTGTGGGATGAGCACACACAGGAGGAATTTGACCTGCATGCGTTGCTGTTTGTAACCATCAATGATTGGCCTGGTCTCAGTAACCTTTCAGGACAGACAAACAAGGGATACCACTCATGCACGCACTGTTTAGATGACACCCAAAGTATATACCTGGACAAATGCAGGAAGAATGTGTACCTGGGGCATCGTCGATTTCTTCCGACCAACCATCAATGTCGAAAGAAAGGCAAGCATTTCAAAAGTGAGGCAGATCAACGGAAGAAGCCCGCCATGCGTACGGGTGATCACGTACTTGCTATGGTCAATGATTTATAGGTAATCTTTGGAAAGGGTCCCAGCGGACTATCTGTTCCGAATGACGCTGAGGGCGAGCACCCATGTGGAAGAAGAAATCTATATTTTGGGACCTACCCTACTGGAAAGACCTAGAGGTCCGCTCTTCAATCGACGTGATGCACATGACGAAGAACCTTTGCGTGAACCTGCTAGGCTTCTTGGGCGTGTATGGAAAAACAAAAGATACACCGGAGGCACGGGAGGACCTGCAACGTTGGCACGAAAAAGACGGCATGCCTGCAAAGCAGTATGAAGTTCCTGCCAGCTATGCTCTTACCAAAGAAGAGAAGGAAATCTTCTTTGAATGCCTGCTCAGTATGAAGGTCCCATCTGGCTTCTCGTCGAATATAAAGGGAATAATAAATATGCCGGAGAAAAAGTTCCAGAACCTAAAGTCTCATGACTGCCACGTGATTATGACGCAACTGCTTCCGGTTGCATTGAGCGGGCTTCTACCGGAAAACATTCGATTAGCCATTGTGAAGCTATGTGCATTCCTCAATGCCATCTCTCAGAAGGTGATCGATCCAGAAATCATACCAAGGCTAAGGAGTGATGTGGCGCAATGCCTTGTCAGTTTCGAGCTGGTGTTCCCACCATCCTTCTTCAATATCATGACTCACGTCCTAGTTTATCTAGTCGACAAGATTGTCGTTCTGGGCCCCGTATTTCTACACAATATATTCCCCTTTGAGAGGTTCATGCGAGTCCTAAAGAAATATGTCCGTAACCGCGCTAGGCCAGAAGGAAGCATCTCCATGGGCCATCAAACAGAGGATGTCATTGGGTTTTGTGTTGACTTCATTCCTAACCTTAAGAAGATTGGTCTCCCTCAATCGCGGTATGAGGGGAGACTGACTGGAAAAGGCACGCTAGGAGGGGACTCAATAATATGCAGGGACGGGCATTCTTGGTCTCAAGCACACTGCACAGTTCTACAGAACTCTACCTTGGTGACCCCGTATGTCGATGAACACAAGAACATTCTGCGCTCCAAACACCCGGAATAGTGTGACGACTGGATTACATGTGAACACATCAGGACTTTTGGCAGTTGGTTGGAAACACGTCTCAGAGGTGACAACACTGTTTCTGATGAGCTGTACTCGTTGTCCAGGGGACCATCTTCGACTGTATTGACTTACAAAGGATACGAGATAAATGGGAATACATTTTGCACGATCGCCCAAGATCAAAAGAGCACCAACCAAAACAGCGGTGTCCGCTTTGATGCAGCAACCAAGAGGGGAAAGGACACATATTATGGTTACATACTGGACATATGGGAACTTGACTACAGACATGATTTTAAGGTCCCTTTGTTTAAGTGCAAATGGGTCAATCTGTCAGGAGGCGGGGTACAGGTAGAGCCACATTACGGAATGACAATAGTGGATCTGAACAATTTTAGGTACACAGATGAACCATTCGTCCTAGCCAATGATGTGGCGCAGGTTTTCTATGTGAAGGACATGTCTACCAAACTGAGAAAAATAAAAGATAAGGAAGCGAATACATCATACGATGAGCCAAAGCGCCACATAGTTCTTTCAGGAAAAAGAGACATCGTGGGATTGGAGGGCAAGACATACATGTCTGAAGATTATGAAAAGTTTCATGAAATTCCTCCCTTCAAAGTCAAGGCTGACCCAAGCACCCTGTTAAGCGATGAAGAATATCCATAGTTACGACGCAATAAGCAAAGGACACAAGCGAAGAAAAAGTGAAGATTTTCTCTCCACAACTATTATGATGATGCCTTTGATATAGAATATCACTGCAGTTACATGTGAAGAAATGAAATGTTTTGTGTAACAGACGAGTTTCCGTATGAAACCCTGATACTTCGAAAGAGATTGTCCGTTTTGTACACGAAGTGCATCCAGTTTTTGCCGTAACCCTCTCAACTTTTTAGCACATGCTTTGTGGGTGAAATGATGATACCATGCCAACTTTCAACCTTTTCAGAGTTCATTTGTACTGCTTTTCAATTTCAGGGTCATATAGCTCAAAAATATCAGTAAATGCATGAAAAATAAAAATAAAGTCAGAAAGGGTTGAAAACTGGTGATGTGGCTTTGAATGGTGCATTTTGAACACACAAAATGTCTGGAGTTCAAATAAGTTCAAAAAAATGAAATGCCTTTTGTAACAGACGAGTTTCCGTATGAAACCTTGATACTTCGAAAGAGATTGTCCGTTTTGTACACGAAGTGCATCCAGTTTTTCCCGTAACCCTCTCAACTTTTTAGCGCATGCTATGTGGGTGAAATGATTATACCATACCAACTTTCAACCTTTTCAGAGTTCATTTGTAGTGCTTTTCAATTTCAGGGTCATATAGCTCAAAAAAAATCAGTAAATGCATGAAAAATAACAAATGAAGTCAGAAAGGGTTGAAAATTGATGATGTGGCTTTGAATGGTGCATTTTGAACACACAAAAAGTCTGGAGTTCAAATAAGTTAAAAAAATGAAATCCCTTTGTAACAGACGAGTTTCCGTATGAAACCCTGATACTTCGAAAGAGATTGTCCGTTTTGTACACGAAGTGCTTCCATTTTTTGCCGTAACCCTCTCAACTTTTTAGCACATGCTATGTGGGTGAAATGATGATACCATGCCAACTTTCAACCTTTTCAGAGTTCATTTGTAGTGCTTTTCAATTTCAGGGTCATTTAGCGCAAAAAAATCAGTAAATGCATGAAAAATAACAAATAAAGTCAGAAAGGGTTGAAAATTGATGATGTGGCTTTGAATGGTGCATTTTGAACACACAAAAAGTCTGGAGTTCAAATAAGTTCAAAAAAATGAAATCCATTTGTAACAGATGAGTTTCCGTATGAAACCCTGATACTTCGAAAGAGATTGTCCGTTTTGTACAAGAAGTGCATCCAATTTTTGCCGTAACCCACTCAACTTTTTAGCACGTGCTATGTGGGTGAAATGATGATACCATGCCAATTTTCAACCTCTTCAGAGTTCATTTGAAGTGCTTTTCAATTTCAGGGTCATATAGCTCAAACAAATCAGTAAATGCATGAAAAATAACAAATAAAGTCAGAAAGGGTTGAACTTGAAATAATCAATTAAAATATTCTGTTATGATCAACTAAAACAAAACTATAATATTCTTCAATAGCAAAAAGAATCAACTAAAAAGCTTTTATAAAACTCTAATAGCAAAAGGAATCAACTAAAAAGCTTTTATAAACCTCTAGTATTTTTTTAACTAAAATTATATAAAATTTATCCAACTAAAATTATCAAAGTATTTTCTGTTCAAAACATTAATGGCAAAAAGAATTTTCATAAAGAAATTATTTGTTAGAAGAAACTTAATAGCAAACTAAAATAACAAAAATTGTTCTTGATTAAAACAGACATTTAAAATAACCTAAAAATTACCAAATTTAATATAACGATAAAACACAAGAATATTAAATAGCAGGAAAAAGAATAACTCAAAAATCAATTTTTATAGTAAAGTTATTCACAAACTAGTGATTCACACAAATTTAAAAGAATTCAAATTTAAACTATTCAAATTTGAAAATTAATGGCACTAACAGAAAATCTATAATTTTTGTGACCTAACAGCAAAAAGAATCACTGGAAAACTGCAAAAAAAAATAAAGCAAAAAACAAAACAAAAAAACAAAAAAAAATGCCACCTACTGGGCCACCACGGCCTGAATACGACTAGAAACCCAGCTAGTTGGGCCAGGATTCAGGCCCACAGAAGTCCCAGCAGGCCCATAGGCATCTCAGTGTCAGATTAGGCCCATAGGCCTGCAGTTCAGAGGAGTTCGAGAGACAAAGCGAGGCAGCGCTTATAAACAGGTGCGGCCGCTCCTCAGCTAGTGAGGTGGGACTAAACATCCCACCGCACCATGGCTTTGGCAGGCGCAGGCCTTTGGTCCCGGTTGGTGCCACGAACCGGGACCAATATCCCGGTTCGTGGCACCAACCGGGACCAATGCCTCCCTTTAGTACCGGTTGGTGCCACCAACCGGGACCAAAGGCCTCTACTTCCCGCCCTTTGGGCTGCTGAAAAGAGACCTTTGGTCCCGGTTGGTGGCACCAACCGGGACCAAAGGGGGGTATTGGTCCCAGTTTGTGCCATGAACCGGGACCAATGCTCTGTGTATATAAGCAGGACATGTAAATTTTTCAGTTTCATCGACCATTTGCCCCCCGACGACGCCGAGCTCATCGACGCCGCCAGGCTGCCCGTGCTCGCCGTCGCCGCCCCGCGGTCGTCGTCGCCGTTGCCGCCCGCTCCTCGTCGCCGTCGCTGCCCGCTCCTCGTCGCCATCGCACCGCGCCCTTGCCCTGCCCCGACGCGCCGCCTCGGCCTGTGCCCCTGCCCCGAAGCGCCGCCCCGGCCCGTGCCCCGACGCCGCCCCACGCCCCCGGCCTGCCCCGACCACGCCCTGCCCCGACCACACGCCGCTGCCACATTCGGTCCGGCCGGCCTTCCTCTCTATTTTTTATTCATATATATGATGTTTATTTTTCAGATTATATGTATATGTGTGATTTTATGTATGTGTGTGTATATATGATTATATGTCCTATTGTTTTCAGATTTTTTGTTCATATATATGATGATTTGTTTTTTGAATTTTTATAAAAATGTATATATGTATGTATGTTCTCTGTGTATATATGTTCATATATGCAAAAGTTAGATTTTTAGAAAGTTTTATGTATGTATGTTCTCTGATTTAGTGCATTTTAGGTTAGTTTCATTTTTAGAAAAGTTTTATATATTTAGGAAGAAGGAAGAAGAAGAAAAAGTCCTATATATGCAAAAGTTAAATTTTTAGAAAAGTTTTATATATCTAGCTAGGAAGAAGGAAGAAGGAAGAAGAAGAAAAACTTTTATATATGCAAAAGTTACATTTTTAGAAAAGTTTTATCTAGGAAGAAGGAAGAAGGAAGAAGAAGAAAACGAAGGAGAGGAAAAAGGAAAATAAGAAGAGGAAGAAGGAGAAGAAGAAGGAGAAGGAGAAAAAAATAAAAAGAGGAAAAAGAAGAAAAAAAAAGAAGAAGAAGAAGAAGAAGGAATAGAGGAGAAGAAGAAAAAATAGAATAACTCTTTTTTTTCTTTTTTTTCTTCGATCTTCTCCTCTATTCCTTTCTTCTTCTCCTCTTTTTTTTCATCTTCTTCCTCTTCTTATTTTTTATCGGGTATGTCGTTCTCGATATACCCCCTCCCCGATAACTTTCACATGAGGGGGGGGGGGTCGAGGGTCGAGGATCGCCGAGGGGTCAAGAGGGGGGCGTCGATCAACCCCCTCTCGCTCGACCAACTCTCGAGGACACCCAAACCCTAGAAAAAAAACGATGTCGGTCTCCTACCCCCTCCCGCCCCTACCCGACAAACTCTCTCGAGATTTATAAGAGATTTATCAAGAATGCCCCAATTATGGATGTGCATAATTAAGTTGATCCATATTTTTCCTGATCTCATCTACCATTCTATATTTGCTCGTTCTCTTGTGTCAAAGTATTGAAGAAATCCATGGTTTCATAATTGGCCCGAAGTAACAGGCGCATGATGGTATGAAGCTCTCCAAAATTATTTTGGAACAGAGTCCTGATAGGATAATTCGTTTTTTGGTACGAAGTTCAGCAAAGGCCATCCAAATAGCAATATTCGAAAGGCACTTGCTGAACTTCGTACCAAGAAGCGAATTATCCTATCAGGACTCCGTTTCAAAATAATTTTGGAGAGCTTCATACCATCATGCGCCTGTTACTTCCGGCTAATGATGAAGCCATGGTTTTCTTTAATTCTTTGACACTAGACAACGTGACATATAGAAGGGTAGATGAGATCAGGAAAAATAGGGACCATTTTCTGCACATCCAGAATGGCGTCATTTTGTTAAATCCCTTGTCGGTCCGGACGTCGGACATTCATGAGAGAGGCGGTCCGGCCCAAACCCTAGAAGCGTTGCCGAGGCCACCCCAAATCCTAGAAGCGTTGCCGAGGCCACCCCAAACCCTAGAAGCGTTGTCGAGGCCACCCCAAACCCTAGAAGCATTGTCGAGGCCACCCCAAACCGTAGAAGCATCGAGCTAGCTAGGTCTACGTTTGCCACTAATATATCCATCTGTCATGTTTGTATATTAATTGCCATGTTGTAATATTTGCAGAAACTATGGAGCACCGAGACATCGAAGTAGAACAGTTGTTGGGGGACATAATCCTCGGCGGAGGTGATGTCTTGACGTATCTCAACGACACCGATGGTCTGGAAGGAGAGGCTGAAGCAAGCTCCGGTGATCGAACAATGGAGGTGGAAGGACATGATTATGATGGCTCCGGTTACGGAATGCCGGTGGAAGAAGGAGACCGTGATGACTGCTCCGGTGAGCGAACAGAGGAAGGAGCTGTTGCAAAGTCCGGTGAGGTATATATATTTATTAAGCCTGTGCTGACTAGCTAATTGATGCATTAATTGTTTTGGTATGTACACATATTAACTCTCTTCTTTCTTCTTTTCTAGACCTTCGGATCGAGCCAAACTTCGGTAACGAGACGAGGCCCGAAGAAAAGGTTGCGCCAGGATGAAAGGTTCACGATCACAGCAATCAAGGGCGATGGCCAACCGATTGAACCCAGCCGGACCAAGGAAGCATTTTCTGCTTAGTGCGGGGTTCTTGTTAGGGACATGATCCCGATCAGCATCCACCAATGGAATAAGCCTAAGAGCGAAGACCCTCAAGTGTCTTTTGTCAATGATAGATAGAAAGATGATCTTTGGACCGTGCTGAAGGCAAATTTCACCCTACCGCCAGAGGAGGATCCGGATAAGCTAGTTATAGAGCCATTGGTCAAGGCTCATACTCTTAAGAAGATGGCAGATCTATTCAGGAGGTGGAAGAATGAGTTGAAATCAACGTTTGTCGACAAAGGGAAGACTCCAGAATTCACCGGCCGATTTGAGAAGATAAGAGATCACTGGCCCGCATTTGTGGCCCACAAGACATCGGAGAAGAGTAAGAAGATGTCAACGACAAACAAGAAAAATGCTGCAAAGAAGGAGCATCACCATCGCACGTGGTCAGGTGGCTACCTCAAAGCCCGGCCGTTGTGGGACAAGGCTGAGAAGGACCTGCTTGATAAAGGGGTCGAACCAGAGACATTGAACTGGCCAGACCATTCAAGGACTTGGTTCTTCGGGGTTGGCGGAACCTTGGACCCTGAAACAGGGAAGTACCGTTGGACGGAGGAGCAACTTGAAATACCCGTCAAGAAGCTTCAGAAGTATATCGCCGCAGCGCAGCAAGGGACGTTCGTTCCTGACAGAGAGAACGACGAGCTCACATAGGCCCTCGGGAATCCTGAGCACCCAGGACGAACACGAGGCACGGCAGGCTCCGTTGCATGGAAGGTTGGGTTTCCCAGCGCAGGCGGTTACAAAACCCGAGAGAGGAGGAGGAAAGTGGAGTTGACCAAACTGCAGAAGCTGAATGCAAGGGTACGAGCGCTAGAGGAACGACAAGCACTACTAGTTCAGAGCCAGCGACCTGCCGGAGCTACCCCAGAAGCTACCCCGCCATCTCAGCAGAGAAGTAGCGTGGCTTCCACTGAGCTCCTTCAGCAGCCTGACTTCACGGCTCCCAGCTACCCCGTGGATGCTATCATGGAGGCTCAAGATTGCCACCTTATGACGCAATGGCAGCACCTCAAAGTCAAGGCGGTTGTCGGCTCTGTTGCACCTCCTGAACCCGGCGCAACTTTTCACTGCCTTCCGATTCCACAAGGCTATGCTGTTGTGATGGTCGATGAAATAACGGAGGGATTTGAGGAGCTCGAGCTTGACCACCCTACCGGTGAAGGGGAGACTCAGCTGGGTCTTGCTCTGAAGACTCCATGTCTATGGTGGAAGGAGCTCATCAACCTTCCGAACTGGACGCCTCCACCTCCTCCTCCTCCTCCGGCGAGTCAGGGCACTCCGCCTCCTCCTCCGGCGAGTGATCAGGGCACTCTGCCTCCTTCTCCGGCTGCTCCGGCGCGTGGCGGCACTCCGCCCCCTTCTCCGCCTGCGCCGGCGCGTCCGAGCAGCCTGCCTCCTCCTCCGCCTCGTCAGCAACAGCGGAAGACAGCCGCCGCCGCTCCGGCTGCTCCGGCGCGTCGTAGCACTCCGCCTCCTTCTCCGCCTCGTAAGCAACGAAGGAAGACAGCCGCAGCCGCTCCGGCTACTCCGGCGTCTAGCAGTACAGCCAGAGGCGGGAGGCAATACATATTCGGTCCATCTCTCAAGCCTCTAGAGAGGTTACCATACGAGATGACCGAGGACGAAAACACAAAGATCTGTAAAGCCCAAGTGAAGGACTTTTTTGCAAAGAAACATCCACCTTCGGAGGAGAAGATAGATCCGGTGAAATTGAAGCGCACTTTGAATGCCCTGAAGCGACCACCACCGCCTCCGCCGGATGACAACCATGTCCGCGCTCTTAAAAAGGCAGTGCAAGGAGCGTGCCGGTCGAGAACTACTTCAAATGACAAAAAGGTTACAAGAACAAAGAAGTTGGAAAAAAAATCTCCAGCTCGGCGAACAGGCGAACCAATCGTGCCCCCCGCTCAAGGTGTCTAGTGATATCGTCGCAAATCTGCCGGGGATGCTGCCCGGTACCAATCCTGGTGATTACCTGCCCGACAATGCACATTTTGATACAATGGAGGTGGACGAACACAAATACCGGTACGGGAAGCCTCTCGTCAAACCTGGCGATCCTCCTCTAACAACGATGATGCAAAGATTCCATAAGTGGTACATGGACACCTGCAAGTCTGGAAGGATATTTTGACGCTGAGAGTTAAAGAGGAGCACGACCTCGTTGGAATTGATCTGTTGTCTATTCCATTTGAGGAGTTCTTCCAGTTTTTCAATCAAAAGGCCCTCGATAAAATAATCATCACTTGCTATTGTCTGTAAGTACTACTTCTGTAATTAAGTCTCTATATATAGCTCAGCTCTTTCATTGCATGTATATATAATTATCCTCACTATATTATGCAGATTGAAGATCGTCGAATGCAGAAAAGCACAAATCTATGATATTTTGTTCATTAACACAAATCTCATAGATGAATGGACGGTTAAATATAAAGCCAAAGAAACCGAGGCCAACTTGCTAAAATCGTTGCTTAAAAATCAAAACAAAGAGAAAATAATCTTTCCTTACAACTTCAAATGAGTGTTACTGTCTTGTGCATATTCGGTTTTCCTTATTACTCGAGGTTATAGTAATGTAATTGATGAATTATGCATGCGTGCGCAGCTTCCACTTTATTCTCCTAGAGATTAAGCTTGTGCACGGACTAGTAACCGTCTTAGACTCAAGACGAAAAGATCCCAAGGAGTATGCGGCCATGACTGAAACGCACGAGAAGTTCAATCGATCATTATCGCACCATATCGGCAACTTTGTTCATTTCCTGATATCAAGTAATTATTTTCTTAGTCTCGCAGGGTTTGGAAAGTGTTCACCGTAGAAGTTCCGGAACTGCCGGGGGAGCTGCGATTTACACACCCGAAAGTAAGTACTACTAGCTAGTTCCGCGCATCTCCCATTGATTCTAGCTAGTTTCATCAATACCATTTATAATGCTTGATTATCAGTTTGATTGACCTCTATTTCTCGTAAAGTGGTTGTGGCAGGAAGGCGGGAATAATTTTTGTGGATACTACGTTTGCGAGTACATCTACAACGCGACGCCCTCTAAATGGGGCTACTCTGAAAAACAATATGAAGTGCGTAAGCAATAATATTCACAATTTTATTTTATTACCATCATTTGTGTTGACTTTCATTCATATATATGTATTGACCCCCTTCTTCAAATTAGATGTGGCAGTTGGGGGATGAACTCCTACCACAAGATCGCATAAAAGCAATTCAAGAGGAATTGACGGGATTCTTTCTTGACCACGTCATCAATAAAGACGGAGAATACCATGTGGAACTTGACATCAGATGTTAGGGATTGTAAGAGATCTTATATTGTATATATGTTGCTAGTAGCGTCGGATAGATAGACGAAAACTTGTTGTTCGACCAATCTCTCGGAGAAGGAGGAGGTCGATCACTTATCTCTGTATATGTTCATGACGATCTTGTGTACTTAATGGTTTCCTTCATTTGCTTACTAGCTAGCGTGTCGAGTCCTCTCTATACGTATAGTACGTAGCGTAGACCAAGCACGGAGATAAGAGAGGACACTTCTCTCTATTAGCTAGCTAACACAATATATGAAACCCCTAAATTAACCCTATAAAACCCCCAAACCTCCCCCCCTTAAAAAAAAACAAAAACCCTAGCACCTGAACTGCTGACGCGTGGATGCTTTTTGGCCCCGGTTGATGCTACCAACCGGGACAAAAGGCCCTCCTGCCTGGGCAAGCCGCAGCAGCCACGTGGAGCACCATCTGTCCCGGTTAGTAGGCGAACCGGGACTAAAGGTATTGGGCTTTAGTCCCGACCCTTTAGTCCCGGTTTCAGAATAGGGACAAATGGGCCTCTGGAACCGGGACAAATGGGCCTTTTTCTACTAGTGTACGGCAGGCATCAGAACACAAAATGCCAGCGGCGGCGGCGCTGTTTCTGTGTGACTGCATCGAAGGGTTGAGGGAGAAAGAGATTTGGGCTGCTCCGCTGGTGGACAGGGCTACGTTTTATAGTTACTACAGCCCACTGTACAGGCCCAAGTGCCCAATCAATCTGTACTGCAATCTGCAATCGATGAACGATAGAGAAGGAAATTCCCAATCGACAGAGAAATCGCTTCCAGCTGTTCCCCTCGACCTAGCCAGACCCAGCCGTTCCCCAATCAATTTTGTAGATCTCGTTTGGAGATTAAAATGGGATCATATTATGGCATAAGTGAGCATTTCAAGCAACAAGAGTCCATGTTAGAAGTTTACTAGTTTTGAAAATCTTTTTTATTCTTTTGTTGTTGAGTGATAGTATGAGTTTTGGTTGAACAGAGTTGCATTTGTGCCCGAAAAAATTAGACGTTAAATGTTCGCCCCAGCTAACTTCAATTCCTGGGTCCGCCACTGACCACAGGGGCAAGCTCGCACGCGGAGGTGAGATACGGCTTGGCCAAGACCGGCAAGGTCCTCTCCTATGTGGCTGTTTCTCACCGTCGAGCCGCTCTTCCTGCCCTCATGCCCAATCCACGACACCCCCGATGCGGTTGGAGATGCGGCGCAGATGGCGGGAGCGAGGGCAGCCGAGGAGGTGGTGCTGCCTCTCTCCTCCACGGGTGTGCCTCCCGCTGCAGTAGCATGCGTGTGCCCGCTCCTATGGGACTCATGTTGGCTGACGCATGACGAGCTCACCGTTGCCGCATGAGCTCCGTGGCGACTCAGCTTGGCTGCAGAAAAACAGAGGCTGCTCTGGTGTGCCTGCAGTTAACTTTTCTAGTTTACTTCAGTTAACTTCCGCTTAGAATCCTGATTGGTGGCCTAATCCACGTCGCTAGGCACCACCTTGTTTCTGGGCATCTTCCTCCATGGCTATCAGAGCAGAACGACGGCCTCTAGCCCATCTTCAATTTCTTCGGTGGCAGTTACCGGCGGCCGCATCGGCAGTTAGGAGAGCTCGTGTGTGTATGGGCCTTGCTAGAGCCTTGCCTGGCTCCCTTCACCCCTATCCCCATCGCGGCAAGTGGGTTGTACGGCCGGCTGCCCTCCTCACTGCAAGTCCAAACTTGGCTCAAGATCTGGCAAAGGAAGAAAATCCGTTCATGGTCTGCTCCTCCCGGCGACCTGACGAGCAAGGCCGGTGGTGCGTGACATGGCTCCACCTCAGCTGAATAGATTTTGGATCGGTGCCGGGGCTATTGGTCCGAATTCCGCATGGCCGCCTACGTAGTTAGCTGATGGATACTTATATCTGCAGTTAACCTCTCACAAACATACAGTTAACCTCTCGCAAAAACTTTAGTTAGCTATTGCAAAATAAAAAGCGCAGTTCTTTCTTTGTACGCTGCAGTTAGCATAACCCATGACACGGTTAGCATCGTGGGGGCAGTTAGCATCACCCCATAACGCTATTATCATCAACCCTAGACGTAGTTAAGCATTATGGGCAGTTTTGTTTTGACTTCCTGTAGGTTGCATCTAATCTTTGTTAAGAGAAACACTCCTCTTTACTGTACTATATCAATGCAACTGATTCACGCAATTCTCTGTTGGCAAACAAATACATACAACATTTCGCTGCTCAAAGTTCGCTCTTTTGGAGAAAAAATCAACAACTAATTTACAGTAGTTTACTTTTTGATTGATGGCAGTTAATTTGGACGTATTAGCGGAAATAATTTAGAAGTTAATTTTGAAGATTGTGGCACTTTGCTCGGTTAAAAAAAATCAAAACAAAAATTGATGCAGTTATTTATGGGAGCATCAACAGTTAACTTGGCTCAATCCAACAGTTAATCAAAACATATTAAAATATTTTTTGCCAGTTAACTTCTACAAACTGTGTCAGTTAGTGAGTCAATCTTAGAAAAAACAAAAAATGTAAACAAAAGAAACATTAAAGTTCCGTCCAATTTTGCTAGCTAACTGCAGCAATGATAGTAGATAACCGCGTGCGATTGTAGCTGATCAGACTTCAAAGAATAGCAAAAAGAAAAGTTCCCCCGTGGTAGCAGTTAACCCCCGCCACAATGGCCATTATCCTTGGCAGCTGTTGCAGTTAACCTCATAGTCCATAGCTTTTAAGACAGAAAAAGAGGAGTTAACATTGCAAACCTATAGACTAGCAGTTATCTTTGCATTGCCGTATAGTTAGAATATTGATCGGGCAGTTAGACTCCCGTGCAAGTTAAGCTCGACAATTGTGGCGGTTAATGCTGGTAGTCATGGCAGTTAACCTCGGTAATTGTAGCAGTTAGTGACCTGAGCAAAAGATCAATAAAAACAAAACAAAATAGCTTCTGTCTTTTAAAACCGCAAATTGAAACATTGTTTTTGAACGAGTTAACTTTGATAACACATATAAATTAATCCATTTTTTCTTATAACTTCTGAAGTTAAGTGAGCGCACAGAAAGTGGACTCGAGAAAAAGAGTAGGCTAGAATAGTGTCAGTTAACAAGGACAAATCATGCAGTTAAAGAGAGGCCAAAAAATGCTGCAGTTAACAATGCCACAATTTTTTATAGTACAGTGCCATTTAACTTTTTTAGGACACATTTTTTAGGACTTATGGTGCCACTTAACAGCTAAAGAAAACTTCAGTCAACCGTTACGCCGACGGAATTTAACTGCCACAGCACCAACTACTAGCTGGGGCACGGGTGTTAACTACATAAAGTTAACTTCACCTTCGACACAACACAACAAACAGCAGCCGTTAATCAATCTAGGAGCAGCAGTTAATAGTGATTTAGCACAGCAATTAGAAGCAGGAGTTTACATCAATTGGCATTAGAAGTTAGCACTAGTATTGGCAAACAACAGTCAGCAGTGGAGCACCCGCACCTCGCACCTGAACTGGACCAACTGCACGGGGCCGAGCCACCTGAGGTGGATACCATTAGAAGTTACTAGCAATTAGTACTAGCAAACAACAATTAGCAGGGAGCAGCCCCAGGCGCAATAGAAGCTGAAACACAGGCATCGTTCACCTCCTGCACGCGCGTGTGCACCAGACGAGCTACACGGTGGGGCGACCCACCTTAGGTGGATGCGCCAGGGACCTCGCCAGATGCCCAATTGGAGGCGCTCGCCGTCCAATCATACACGCTCTCCTACTCCCTTTTTTTTTTTTTGTGAAATACACGCTCTCCTACTCGAGGGGGCTACCCGGATCGAGCGGTGGTGACCCCATGGTAGGTCGACCAGGCCCGACGGCCGGAGATGCATGACCACACCACCTCCCATGCGTCGAGGAGGCCGAGCTGCCCGAGCATGGCTAGGAGAGCTGCTGTGAGAGGCAGGGGCAGCCGATTTGTTGACGGCGAGCGGTGGGCGTGGCGGATCCTTGACGGCGACCATGGATGTGGCTTGGGGGAGGAGATGCGGTTATCCTACTCGCCGGGGTAGCAAGGGTTCAAGCGTGGTGGTTGCCCGTGAGGAAGAAGAGTGCAAGTAGCAAGCTCCACCGGAGGAGCAGGGGTCGGGCGCGCGACGGGGATTGGTGGCCGGCCGAGGCGTCGCGCCGCGGATAAGGCAGTGGGTGGGATGGAACCAAGCAGTTATCAAAATGAAAGCGGACAGTTAGCTTGTTTCGTGCAGTTAGGAATAGCTTATTCAGAAATTATATATATATATATAGTAACATTATTCTAATCCCAGGATTAGAATAGTATTCTGATCCTAGCGCCGGGATCCCCCCTCTCCCAGCAAATCTCGCCGGTGCACGCCACCTCCCTCCTCCTAAGGTGCTCTTTGTCCGGTCCACTCCACTGGTGTCCACGCCCCGCTGCCGTCGGCGAGAGCCACAACTCCATGTGTTCCTCTCTGGTCCAAGTTCATGCAGCCCTGATTCTGTTTGTGTTCTATTGCAGGTTGGGCACGGTGTGAACTTCGAAAGGATCAGTGGTTGGACCCGCAGCGGATAAATGTACCAACGCGGCTGACTCCACCTTGCACGCGTTCGTCTTTTTTGATGTTCAAGTGTTCAGTTGTTGAAGTGAACTTGTCGATTTGTTCTGAATTTCTGGTACTTCGAACACTGTCGCGAATGTCTAAAACTTTCTTTGTGCACTGCAGGGCGACGAGTGATGCGACGCGCCAACCAGCAGCAAGGGGAGGGGGTCTCTGGAACGTCGCTCAATGCTAGCGTCACCGATCGATGATGGATGGTCGCTATTAGTTTAGCTCCTTCGTAGTCCTTCCCTCTCTTTCAGGTTGCTGTTGCTGGTAGAAATGGTAGCTTATTGTCTTGGAGGTTGCTAGCCCAGTCTTCTTTCTGTAGGGTCTTGCTCCTTCCAGTGAGTAGGAGCAGGAGCAAGAACGCTATGCTATGGCCCTTCTTCTACTAAAATTGTTATGCACAGTGTTCCTGCAACCTCTCACACGTATTCGTTTATTTCATTTCGTAGCTTGGATTTTGTAACTTGTTAAAAGTTTATTGTGTGCAGGCTTCACCAAGATGCCCCAAAAAAAAGTGTGTTATGGACCTTGTAACTCATTCCCCTTTTTCTGTTCATGCATTTTCTTCACCTGATTTGATGGAAGGAAGTTCAAAGATTATTGTCTAGAGAGTTCAACCATTGGATGTTGGGAAGAATGCATCTTAATGATGAAAAAATGCATCAAGAAAAAATTCATTCATCAAAAAGAAGTTTGCAAGCCCATTTTCGGGAGGTTTAAAACATTAAATTCGGAAAATGTACATAAAAGAGTGCAGCAAAAAAAATATGGGCACCGCAAAAATGATACTAAACAAACAAAGAATTTGAAGTTCAAATTCGCAGAGTTGGGCAGTTCAATAAATGAAAAAAACAAAACAAAGACTAGTCTGCAGGTTGCACGGGCCCATGACATGCTCGTAAATTTAAAAATTGTTTTTATGGTGGAAATTTTACTTTGATTTCCATTTTTATGTAGAGAAACAGTGAGCAAATAAGACCACAAAATATATTGATGTCGTTTTTCGTGATTTTACCCGTTTTATGTAGAGAAATAGAGAGCAAATAAGACTAGTCTGCAGGATGTTCAGCATAAGGTTATTATTCACCAATGCACCGCTTTCTCTCTGGGAGCAGAAAAAGAGAGAAGTTCATCCTGGCAACCTAATGTGGTTCATTTTGTATATTAAAAAGAAGAAGAACCTAGAAGTTCAAAATTAAGTAACGATGTGGTTCAATTTTTATTTACTAAAAAAGGATTTCCATCGAAACTAAATAATCCACCAAGTTCACATTAAAAATAATGGAGCGGTTCAATATATACAAAAAACTCAAATTCTTCCTGTTTTCTAGAAAAAGTAAAGTATGAAGTTCAATTTGAAAAACTAAAAGTACAAAAGGATTTTCATCGTTTTTAAATAAAAAATCTCTCGAAATTCAAATTAAAATAATGCAGCGGTTCGATGTTTAATAAAATCTAGGTTTTCTCCCATTACTAAAAAAACCAAGAAGTCCAAATTAAAAAAATGGCGAAGTTCGGTGTGAATAAAAAAGTCAGATTTTCCTCGTTACTACAGAATAAAATCAAGAAGTTCAAATCAATATAACGGAGCAGCTCGATGTATACAAAAAAACTCAGATTCTTCTCATTTCTAGAAAAAATTATTTAATTCAATTAAAAAATAACCCTAGAAGGCCAAAATAAAAAAAATAGAGCAGCTCCAAAAGTATAGAGAAAATGGATTTTCCTTGTTTCTACGAAAAACATAGAGGTTCAAATTTAAGTAACGGAGAAGTTCAATGTTTATTACAATACCAAGAAGGTCAAATTAAAAAAACCGAGCAGTTCAAAAAGTTTATAAAAATAGATTTTCCCTCTATTCATAAAAAAAACCTAGAAGTTCAAATTTAAATAATTGAGCAGTTCAATATTTATTGCATAACTAGCACTTTTCCCGTTACTAATGAATAACACCAAGAAGTCCTAATTAAAAAAATGAAGCTGTTTGATATTTGTAAAAACTCAGATTTTCCCCCATACTAAAGATTAAAACCAAGAAATTCAATTTTAAAAAATGGAGTAGTTCGATGGATATAAAAAAAACTCAGGTTTTCTCGTTACTAGAGAATAAAACCAAGGAGTTCAATTGGAAAAAGCGGAGCAGTTTGATATTTATTTGAAAAATTAGATTTTTCTAGTTACTAAAGAATGAAACCAATAAGTTCAATTTGAAATAATGAAGAAGTTCGATGTTTCTAACAAAACTTCAATTTCCACAATTCTAAAAGTACACAAAGAAGTTCAAATAAAAAAGTTAGAGCCATTCGATGTCTATAAAAAACTTAGATTTTTTTCGTTACTAAAGCGAAACAAAGAGAAGTCCAAATTGATAACAGTCGGAAGTTCATGTACTCCATGGAGTGTGTTTCGTATGAGAAAAAAGGAATAAAAAGGCGAAGTATAAAATTTTGTTGCTAGAAGTTCAACTGCTCAGCCCGGGAAAGTTCAAAACGTTCCTCCTATTCAACAACTTTCCAAGGGTATATAATATTCTTATTAGAAAAAAGGTTAAAACAAATTGGTGTATGTTGTTCGAAACAAAAGTTTAACCGTGTTTGAAAAAGTTGCGTCTTTTCAACAGGTTTGTAAAGATATAGCATTTGTGCAACTCCGATGAACGTGTGAGGAATTACGAACAATAAAAACGTGACAGAAGTTCAAACTGAAAACAGCGAGAAGGTTAACTACTCTAACGAATGCATTTCATATGAGAATAAAAGAATAGAAAACTAAAAGACCAAAAGGTTAGTTGCAAGAAGTTCACGTTCTCCTCCCGGCACGGTTCAAAATTTATATTGCAAGACGTTCGACCTTAAATTACATGTTAGAAAAGCCAAAAACGACGTTGGTTTTGTTATTTTTAAAACTGCTCTCAAATGGCAACGAATTTGTGACAACTGTCTACATAAAAAAGTTGCTCCTATTCATAACCTTTCCAACGGTATATTTTATGCTACATTCTGACAAATGGTTTAAATGTTTCATGTATACCGTTAAAAACATGTTTTTACATATTGAAAAAAATCTCTCAAACCGATGCGAGTATGAAAAAATGATCAACACCGGAAAATTGCGTGTTTTCAACAGGTTTCCATCGGTATATCATTTGCCCAATTCCGGTAAGTGGTTGGGAGTTATGGGCAAAAAACAGCACGTGAAAAACAGAGTGAAGTTCAAACAGAACTGCCCCAGAAGTTCAACCTCTTCACGCATTGCATTTTCGGAGACTCTGTTTTTGCGATGAAAGCTGAACGCATGATCTCGCCGCTTTCAAAATTACTTAAAAACGGCTAGGAATCAGAGAAAACTTTCTATATGAAAAAGTTTCGCATTTTCTATAGCTATCCAGGGGTATATTATTTGCCCCATTCCGACAAAGTTTGCGAAAATTACGGCCAAAAAACAATTTTAGCAATTTTCAAAATTGACTTAAAACCGTAATGAATTGGGAGAAACATTATATACAAAAAAGTTTCGCATTTTTTCAGACTTTCCAATCCCATATCATTTGCTGCATTCCGACAAACCATTTGGAAAAAACCCAAAAATACGAACTCGGAGGAACTTCGAACGTTTTTCAGATTATTTTTAAACCGTTTAAATTTAGAAAAAACTTTCTATATGAAAAAGAAGTGCATTTTCATAATCTTTCCAACGCCATATCATTTGCGTCAATCCGACTTGCCGTTTTCAAATTACGCCAAAAAACAGCTCGGTTGTTCGGTTTGAGAAATTCCGCCATTATTCAAATTGCTCTTTAACCGTACGGAATTTGGGAAAACTTTATATATGTGGAATGAGCGGATTTGCAGCAGCTTTCGAACGCCATATTATTTGCCTCATTCCGATAAACAGTTTTGAAATGAGCTTGAAAATACGATTCACGTTTTTTTGTATGAAGAAAAATGGTTTGTAAAACTGCTATTAATCCATGTAGATTTTGACAAAAATTTAACTTAGGTTGTGATGCATGTGTCAATAGTTTTCTGACGGTATATCGCAAGACCCATTTGGACAATGTTTGCGGAAGTTCAACCTCTCCTTGGGTGAAGTTCAACTGCTACTACTACGACGGGTTGGGTAGTTATCAGAATATTATTCTGATCCCGTGATCAGAAAAGTGTATATATATATATATATATATATATATATATATATATATATATATATATATATATATATATATATATATATATAATTATTATGTCTTTGCCACTAGGGGGCATTTCCACCCCTCTGGCTTCCGTCTGATCTGTCTTTGAGATCCGTGTAGCATGTTTTAGAACTGTCATTGATTAGTCCTCCATTTGTCAAATTGCATTGAGACAAGTTCATTAGCACTAAGTAGTAACAAGATTAAATGTTGATACTATGTATACGCATGGATCTATTATTGGGGAATCTTTTTTGAGTTCATGGAGAACTTCTTTTTGGTAATATAAGTTTTAATCACAAGCCAATTTTTTTATACTATTATAGAAAGTTAGTAAGTTATTATATTTTTATACTATTAGAGAATCTTTTTGGTTAAGTATTCATAATTTGACATTTTGATACCCCTAGTCTGACACATACTCTGCTAGAACCATATTAGTGTGATCATTACCGTGATTCATTATATGAATCCTGATGGTGGAATGACGATAGCATAGTGTTTGCACAGATCACGAGGCATGCATTGAACGAAGATCACATGGGGTGGCACTACCACCCAGAGGGCTGTCAAAGTCACCGGGTGTTAAAAAATCCACACTATATATATAGGATGGGTCTATTCTAATAAACACCCTTAAGACCTTATTGTGCACACAAAAACCTTATTCTGCACACCTCCCACCCAAACGCCGCCGCCCCTCCCCTCCCCGCCTTCTACCGCGGGAGCGGCCGGGAGCGCCGACGCCCCTCCCCTCCCTGCCTTCTACCGCGGGAGCGGACGGGAGCGCCGCCGCCACTCCCTTCCCCGCCTTCTTCCGCGAGAGCGGCCGGCAGCGATGCCGCCCCTTCCCTCCCCGCTTTCTCCCACGGCAGTATCTTGGGAGCACCGCCGCCCCACCCCTCCCGGCCTTCTTCTACGGCAGCCGCCTCGCAGCGCCGTCGCCCCACTCCTCCCTTCGTTCTTCTGCTGCAGTGGCCTCTGAGCGCCGCCGCCCAACTCCTCCCGGCCTTCTTCCACGGCGGCGGCCTGGGCAAACGGCGGCGCCTCACCTACGACAACTAGTACCAGCGGGGGCACATCGATTACTTCGCATCCTACACCAGATTCGGACTGGTGTTGCCTCGACAGGGCCCCAATTCCACGAAGACGAACTGCTTGCAAGGCTCCTTCCTCCGTCGCTACTTCTTGGATGCAGACTGCGACGAGGTTCCGAAGAAATCCACCATCTCCGCTCACTCTTAGCAACGTTCAAAATGTGCATCAACTCCTGAATGGCAAGTGGACTGCACCGGCACATACAAAGGAGCTGCACCATTAAATGAAGGGAACTTCTTGCAAACGCAAGAACACATTGCAGAGTGAGGTAAGTAGTCCACTCCCTCTCTTCGATTAGTTTAGATAAAATACTCGATGTAGTGCCTCTCCTTCAGTTAGGCTTGCATGCTGATGCAGTCCAGCTGCTTCAGTTCACCCTGAATAATGATGTAGTGCGGTAGCTTCAGTTCGCCCTATGCAATGATGCAGTCCAACTGCTTCAGTACACTTTTCGAAATAATGCAGTTGATATGCTTCAGTTTGTTTATTGTGACAATGCAGTTCCACCGAATTTGCACTTCAGAATTTTTTTTAATTAAGAAAATTGCGTCCACGTTTTGTGCAGGAAATGACGTTCAGCAGACAAAAAATGCCATGTATATTCCACAGCCCAAAGCCCCTGAATCGCATGATGAGCGAAGCTTCTGGAAACACCGGATGGGTATGTCCTGAAATACCTCGAGGATTCTACACTACAACAAGCAGGGTGCAATACTCTTCGGAAGAAGATTTTTTCCAGGAAGAAGAGGTAGCTGAAGATGGCGACGATGTCACCTTCATGGGGGAGGGCACCCACCAACCAGATGATGATGATGTTGACGATGATGATGAGCCAATAACGGTTCTCAAGCCAGAATACAAGCACGAGTTCACTACATTTGGACAGCATGTCCGAACAGACAACGATGATGCTATTGACCATGATGGTGAAGATGATGATGATGTGCCGCCGACCCGACAATTTCAAACCAATCCAATGAGACATCACCACAACACTAGATTACCACCACGTGCACCTGCTGCAAAAAACAGAGTTCCGCGTGCACCTGCAGCATCAAGTTCAATAAAACGACCACCAAGGGTGCCTCGGCCAGAAGTCAACAGCAGGAACAAGTCTTCCTTACTGCTATCACCGCGAGATCCTCAACTACACAGATCTGTTATAACCGTACCATGTCCAATACAACCCGGCGAGCTGCAAACACCATCGGATGAACGATAGTACACACATGTAAGTTTCTGTCCTGGAAATAATAATATTGCAGTCCACTAAGAAAAGCAGCACACTTACATTTCCTGTGAAGTTTGGTCTAATATCTAATGCAGTCGACTCTTCGAAAAAAAACTCGATAACATGCAGTACTTTCTTACCTCGTATGCAGTCCTCATATTTAAAACAGAACAGTACACTTAGACTGATAGAGCAGTGCACTTAGTCTCTAACAAATGTGACAAAATAAAATTCTGACGTAAACAAATTCAAATATATGATGGTGGAATTTTTTTTCTAATATGGTTTACCACGATGCTATCTTGTAGAATCAAAACATGCCGCCAAACCTCATACCTGTTGCTGGAATGAAGTTCAGCTCATACGACAAAGCAAAGGAGTTTTACAACACTTATGCAAGACATGCAGGGTTTGGCACACGCAAAACTTGCGCCACAAGACAAATACATACATTGTCTGTTCCAGAGAAGGGAAGCACAAGGAGACTGTGGCAGAATATGATCGAAAACGTGGGAAGACATCAAAAAGGACTGGTTGCCAAGCAAGAATTAGAGTGAAAGAGAGGAAGAATGGGAGCTTTGTGATAGAGAATGTTGAGCTCAAGCACAATCACAAGATGGTAGATACCCCAGCGATGCTTTTGCACCTGCACTCACACAAAAGAGATGATCCTTTGATTGACCAGTTGGTGAAGGACATGCAGCTGGACAACCACACACACGCACAGATGATGTCAACACTATCACGAATGTCCGGTGGTCTCCACTTCATGGGACATACTAGCCGCGACTGTGTGAACAAGTAAGCACATCACAAAACATCTCGCTTGAGCATTCTTTGGGTAATTATTTCCTGTTTGATAAGATAAGTTTGCATTGTGCTTGAAATGGAGGAAACAGCAGTTTGCAAGAGAAGAGTCTCAAGATGACGTCAAGAATCTTCTAGATTTCTTCGAGAAGATGAAGAAGATCAACCCAGAGTTCTTCTATGATTACGACGTCGATGCAGATAATTGTGTAAGAAACGTCTTCTGGGCCAACGCAAGTTGCAGAGGATCGTATGAAGATTTTGGAGACTGCATCATGTTCGACATGACATATAAAACGAACATGTTCCACATGCTGCTGGAGGTATTTGTGGGAGTGAACCATCATCTCCAAAGCACGATCTGTGCTGTCGCCCTCGTGCGAGATGAAACAATCCCGTCATTCGAATGGGTTTTCAAAACATTCTTGAGGTGCATGAACGACAAGCCGCTGATCTGCATACTCACCGGTAAAATACAACACATGTATATTTACATTTGTTCGGTCCACTTCTATTTCTTCCATCTTTCTTGCACACAGCCAACTTAATAAAAATACATTACTTGTGCCTCTCAGACCAATGTTCCTCGATGAAGGCAGCATTAAAAACTAGCCTCCCAGATACATTGCATAAGTTGTGTCGCTGGCACATCATGAAGAAGTACAAAGACCACCTCGCCTTGCTGTATAAGGCATACAACACATTCAAGGCTGACCTCACTACGCTGCTGAACCATCAACTAATGCCATCAGAATTTGAACGAGCATGGGAGGATCTCATGCAGAAGTACAACTTGCAACATGACAAAGTGATGAATTCGCTATAGTATGACCGACACGAGTGGATCTCAGCTTACTACAAGTAAATATTCTATGCGCGGATGACTTCCACGCAGAGAAGCGAGAGTATGAACCGTATATTGAAGAAAAACTTCGCCAAAGAGAAGCATGATCTCCATCTATTTACTCAATAGGTGGACATGTGCATTCAGACCAGGAAGGGCGTCGAGCACGCAGAGACAGTCGGGAATGAGGTAAAAAAATAAATGTTCATCAAACTAGTAATAACTACAAAAAATAAAAAATATTTTCAGTTTTGTGATGTGTGACGCTAATTTTCTGATCACGGTGTCGAAGGTAAAGACAACCACTAAATTTGGATTTGAAGTCCAGCTGTCAAAAATATACACAAGGGTAGATTTCAAAGAGACACATTACCGCAGCACAGCATTCATAACAGAGCAGTGCCGTGACAACCGAACAAAGTACCTCGTACACCACTACAACAGATCAGATGCATTTGATTGGGAAAGGTATGAATTCCAAGTGGTCGCCGATGTCAAGAACGGTGTCTACGAATGCGAGTGCAAACTGTAGACACACACAGGTGTGGGTTCGCTTGCACAAAAGCTTAATTTCACCAAGTTCTGCATGAAGCTCACTTTATTAAAATTTAAGAAGTCTACTTGCATAAAAAGCTCCCAAACAAAGTGAAGTTCACTTGCTTAAAAAGAACAAACAACAAAGAAGTATGGTCTATTAATTTCATGCAGTTCACTTACAAAAGAAAGAAATATGTGTTGTCTATAGGGCTCTTTTGCGTCCATTTGATATGCATGCTGCATCAGTTGAGAGTAGACAAGATTCCTGAAGTGTACATCTTGAAAAGATACACCAGGAACGCAAGATCAAATCTGACGTTTGACCGTAGAGACTACGAATAAACAACACCAGATGGAACTTCCCTATTCTGCCGTAGAAAACTGCTGGCAGAAACAACCATGGACCTGGCAAACAGAGGGACAAAGTCCGAGGCCGGGTACCACAGGGCGATGTCTGATATGAAGGCAGTGGCAGAGGAGGTTGATGTGCTGAACAAAGAAGAAAAAGCAGCGAAAATTCAACAAGCACAGAATTCCCTGCTTGACAACAATACTAAGCAAACGGAAGATGCCGAACGCACTGCTACTGCTCAAATCAAAAAGGAAATAATTCTTCCACCTCCTGTTTCAAACACAAAAGGGAGGAAGAAAGGGGGAGATGCAGCTCAAAAAAAAGGCTGCATCCAAGGAGAAAAATGCTGAAACAAATAGTAAGCCACAGCCTGAGCTGGACAGTGATGGTCGGCCACTGGGAATAAATAGGTGCAAGACATGTAATTTGATTACGGGCCACAATTCCAAGACATGTAAAAAAACACGAACAAGAAAATCCTGGCCCTGCCGATGCGCAACAAAATAGAGATGCTGCACATAACCAGACAAGTTCTACTAACAACACTGAAAAAGTGGTCAAACGGAGACTTTGCAGTATCTGCACCAAAAGAGAAAGACACAATTCAAGAACTTGCCCCGACAGGACAAGAACACAAAATGAAGAACATGATGAACATGAAAATGGAGAAGAAGAGAGTGATGGAACTAAAGAAGATGTGCCTTCTGAAGAAGAAGACGAAGAAGAGGAGGAAGAAGAAGTAGAGAGTGAAGAAGATGAAGAACCTAAAGAAACAATGCCAACAACACAACCAAACAAAAGACAGAAAAAAGAGGGGAAAGCTGAGTAGAAACAAGTAACATCGACAATGCCATCAACCAGCAGCCGAGGAGCGACAAGGACTGCAGTTCATAGTGGTGGAAAACCAACACCATCATCAACCAGCAAGCGAGGGACTATGAATATTGCAGTGCATAGAGACGAAACTGCAACACCGCCATGAACAGCAAGGAAAACTGCAACAAAAGACGCACTGCAGTCGCCAAGAAGAAGCAGCAGGTTGACAAGAAAATAGATACGGTTCACTATACTCATCATATAGCAGTTTGCATTTCTATAAGACTTATATAGCAGTTTGCATTTGTGTAAGACTTATGTAAACACAAATTTTCCGTTGACTTTGAGATTCCACTACACCATGAGTCGAACTATGCAACATGTTTGGTTTGGTATGCATAGAAGAAAATGATGTATGAAGTAAACCTTAACGCACTTCGTCCGTCAACAAATATGAAGTTCGTCACACAAGACAAGCGGTTCAAAAATGCAAAGAATGGACATTGCAATATGTAACAAGACATAACCTGCAACACATAATGTAGTTCGGCCGTAGCCAACAAGAAGTTCTCTTCTACAAACCAGGCGGTTCGGAATAGATAAACAAACTACAAACTGATTTAAAAAGCAAACATGCATGTCTCATAGATAAATAAAGTTCTTATTATAGACCAAGAGGGACAACTACTAAGATAAAGCATTGGATCCGCAAAAGTACTTATTACAGTCCACCTCAAAAATTTAACCAATCACGTCAAACGTGATTTCAAACATACGATCCCCAACTTCAAAAAAGTTGAGGACAACAACTTGCTGAGACTTCAGGCCACTCTCAATGACGAATTCCTTCCAACCTTTCTGCAGATACAGCCGCCCATCAACACCAACATGGTACTCAGCTGGTTTGGGGTGACCTTCATCGAAAACAACTTGGAGAATACCCGCCTTCCTAAGATGGAGATAACTTATAGCTCTATTGGGGATTTTTTGCAAAAATAATAATAAAATTATTAAAAGAAAACAATAGCAGTGCAGAACCAAACTATATGCAGTGCAGACGCGAGGCAAATGAAGTGCACAATGGAGGTATATGCAGTACAGAACACACGTACATGCAGTTCATGTGGCTATTCTATGAAGTGCACAAAAGGAGGTACATGCAGTGCGGAACAAGCGTATATGCAGTGCATGTCTCACTTACATGCAGTACACAGAAAGATGCATGTAGTGCATAATGGATGTGAAAAACGATATGTGCAAACAAGTAGTGCACTTCACAAATCTACGCAATGCATATCCTGTAACCATGCAGTATGAACCATATATTCATGAACTACAAACAGTGCATTGCAGTACATACAAAAAATACACGACCTCTCTCCAAGCAGGAAAAAACTAAAAAAAGATATAATAGCATTATGCTGTAAACTTCAATAAACGAAAAGAGGTGTGCTTCTAAAGTAAGAGTAGTTCAGACTACTGTAGAAATTATAACTAAAAAGAAAACACGCAAAATAAAATCAGATCAAACGAAAATTACCATCTTGTAATGAGTCTCCACGTCTGTGGGCGTAAGGCGATGGACAAATGGGCTGGTGCGGCCAAGGCCACGGCGAGGCAGAGGAGAATAGAACTCAACGAGATTGATCTGTTCTAGATCCAATCCCTCGGTGAAAACTGTGCGACATGCAAGCTGCTCTGCTTGCCTAGATTGGCACAAGACCTTGCCCCGCCGGCGAGCACACCAGGCCTCCTTGCAAGCTGAGCAGTCGCAGTGCGTCGGCACACCACAACCATGGCCGCAGTAGGAGAGATTCACACAGGGGCCTGGCGCCATGGCAAAAAACCCTAAAAACTCACAGGCACAGAGCGGCAGCTGGAAGAGAGAGTACATGCGGCTACAGGAGAAATGAACTGCAAAGGAGGGGTGGAAGTTGCCCAGAATATATAGACGAGGAATGCAAAAGGTCTAGGTGCACGGGAAAAAAGAGGAAAATTAATGAAAGTTACGTTACCAAAAAAAGAGAACAATTAATACAACTTACGTTACCAATAAAAAGGGAAGACGAAAAAACGATGTACTCTGATTGCTCAATGGGCTTCTGTATCCCACACCCCACAAACGCACTTCACTTCTATATCTTTCCCTAATAATAAAAAACGATGTACTCTAATAATAAAGGCACCTCAACCGAAGGAACGGAACAAGGCTGTGAGATCCAGCCAGCGAGTCCCCCGACCGCATCACCTTGCCGAACGCACGCGTGGTGCGGGGGCAGCATGGAAGAGCTGCTCGTCGGCATCCGTCCTGTGCACCTAGCCCCCGCTGCCAACGGTCATCCAGACCCCTCTACGGCGCGCGCCTCCTGCTCGCTCCCTTGTGTGTCTCCCTGCTCGCGGCCCCCTGATCCTACAATCCCCTCCATGGTATTCCTATTTCGAGACAAGCAAAGTGTTTGATGAAATGTGACTGCAGAATTGTTTTGTGTGCTGCTACATCGTTAATTCAGAGTATGTAGAAGATGATATCCTGGGTGTGTAGCCGATGGAGTGTGTGGTTTCTTGTGTGTGTGTGTGTGTGTGTGTGTGTGTGTGTGTGTGTGTGCGCGCGCGCGCATATATGTTAATTGGTTGCTGGTGTGTGCAGGGTGCGAATGATGACAACGAGTAGGAGGCAAGTATATTGGGGCGAGCAGCAAGACATGGGCATGAAGCAGGTGTGTGGGGTGACTTGCTGTTGCACTAATAGCCTTGACAGAGCACCGGCCGCCGGCTCCCCGGGACACACCGGCCGCTGGTGGACGCCCTAGTTGTGCGCGATAAGATGAACCTCACTTTAACTCCCTTGCAGCCTGGATAGAGCTTCGCCGGTGCTGGTGATGAACCCCGCATCTGTGGTGGTGATGACGCTCTCCATCAAATTTCTCCACCGGGTATCAGAGAGTAGAGTCACATTCTAGATTTGTTTTTCCTCAAATATGTGCTCTAATCATTGTTGGCTGTCGAATTTGCGATGTAATCCAGCGCTACATCTGTGTCTTCATCACTTTGTCCTCCTGCACAATCAGCGAAATAGAGCAACTGCCATGATATGCTCATTGATCTCTTGGAGTGATTCAAACCTAGGAAGCCTGCTAATTATGCAAGCAGCATGGTAAGAAGTTTCAGTTTTCTCACTAATGCATCTCAATTGGTAAGGATAGAACAATGTCAGTTTGCTTTATATTGGTTCTGCCTTCAAGGAAATCTAATTATCTAGGCAGTATGGAAAGTAGGCAAATTATGTAACTACTAGTTGTCAACCCGTGCGTTGCACGGCCTAGTTAATTAATATTCCATTCAAATATATATTATTATCATATAACAATGTGTTTTATGAAATCAGATATGAATAACCCATCTACTGAATCATCGAGGATTTGAAACATGACATTTCGTAGGAATGTACTTTCAAAAATGAGTTAGTTGGCTGCAACCTGCAATCATGTGTGTGTCCGTACAGCTAAAAATAGTTTGTGGTGAGGTAACGTGATATAAGTTCTTAAATATGAGGAAACAAAACATGAGTCAACGACAATTAATATGGATCGGAGTGAGTATTATTTGTCTCATTTCAGTAATATGCAAAGTCGCCTAATTATTGCCTACTTGTTTAGACCTTATCATATGACGAACTTAGCAAATTCTTATGTTTTCCATAATTATAAATGATCGTTTCCCTTGCAAACTCAATCTAGGAAAGAAAAAATAACAATATCTCATATAATTTGTATGGTTGACACTTCAATAGATCCTACAAATTAACTGGGTAAGGAAGAATAGTTGGTAAATCAAGAACATACCTTATTCAAGTGAGATTATAAGAAACTAAGAATTGCTACAACATGGGGCCGGTTTATGCCCTATAGGGTAATGCCACAACTTGTTGAAAGATTATGTTGAACATTATGGCACACATCGTTACATATAACTATTTGCACCAGATGCACCTGAATCACATATTCGAGTGTGTGTAAAATTTAAATTTGGAACGTGGATACTCACTCTATTCTTCATCTAGTATATATGCACAACATAGATGATGGACGAAAGTTACAAATTTACTTCCATGTTGGGCCCAGATGAGTGCCCCGGATTTTCCTTTGATATAAGTTTCTCTTGTTTGCTTGGTTATATAGAGAGAACTGTAACACGGTAAAATCATTCCATTACCACTTTCTGCAGCAGCCCATAATAAAAATTATAGTAAGTAAAACCCATCAGTGGATGAGCATTGTCCTTGTACAACTACTGATAATCATAGGCAAGCATTTTTCAGTTACCAGCTCAAATTAGAGAAATTATTCACTCTATTATTCATCTCGTACAGAAACAAAGCTATAAGTACTAAAACACGGGATATGAATTTTCATATCTAACATTAAATAGGAAATCTATAGCTCATAAGGCATCGATCCTCACCATGTGGTTTATTCACCCTTGGCCACGACATAGTGCAAGCAACAACTTTGTGTGCGACATCACCCATATATGCTGGAAGGGGAGGAGAGAAATTAAGGAGACATTGGAAAGATATCGATTCCTAGCAGATAAGGTGCAGTCTCAATTGAAGGTAGCAGTGGTAATTAACAGAACAACTAAGAGAAAATTTATGGACGGCTTGAACAACCTCAGCACAACCCTGATTAAGGCTATCGCACCTCCATATGTTTAAGATTGCCTAATGTAAAACTGCTAATTACGTGTCTTTGCGTACTTACAGTTGACGTACATGTGCCTTTACATACCTACATGAGTCTTGACCTGTGTATGAACGATGCTGCTGCGGGCGTTGATTGATCCACGCTAGTGACTCCGGCGAACATCCAACCATAGATCATTGGTTGACTTTTTGTCTGACAAACCATGCATATATACTGGAAAAAGTGAATGTGAACAAATTTAATAATTTATATCGAAGGGACATGTGAGATTTCCTCACGGAGAAGGAGAACACAACAAAGAGATAAAAAAAGGCAACGAATTGGAAGTACCGAACAACAATTGATCTAACAAAAACGCTTGATAATATTATATAGGCTCCACATGCTGTCAAAGAGACGAAGCCACCAGATTGATGTGTTAATACAGCAACATCAGAAACTATTCTACTTGTGACACTCGTTATCAGGCACAATGAGCTGGACGACGAAGCCTCACAAAACAGCAAGAAATTCGTACGTGTTTAATACTTGCAGTTGAAAACATGAGCACCGCTTATTTCTAATTAAGTTCAAACAAAATTCAGAACCAAACAATTGAATTTTAATGGATTAAGGCATCATCTCAACATGGCACACCTCCTCTTTTTGTGCTGGCTCCACTGCCGTAAAAGACACGAAAAGAGAAGCAATGCTTTGAACTCTAATGCCCAGGACACATAACGTCTTCTATCCAAACGATTCAGTAAGGTACCACAATTCCTGACTTCAGTAAGAAAAAGAAAAGAAAACAATACATCAAGGGTGTCCTTGTATGCCAATTTACTATCAAAGAAATAAAAATTGCATAATCTAATGTTCCCATTTTTTTAAAGTCACAAAGCTAGAAGAGGAAATTTCCAAAAGGAAGCTTCTCACTAACCTAGTAAAGACGATCGTGTTAATTGTTAAGCGAGGGAAATCTGGACAATGATCACATGCTCAGAATTTGCTCAATAATGTTGGACCAACCATCCTACTGTCTCTTTCTCAGCTCTGGACCATACGACCTGGATATACAGTGGAATAGGCGAACAACGTAAACATCCAATCGATGCCTTATGAAACATCTCACAACTTGTCAAACAACCACCTGCAGCTGGCCGTCTTGCTGAAGAACCGATTCTTGTCCATCTATGTGAAATCCAAGACATGGCACATTGCAGAACAATCCTGGAAGCAAAGAAATCTAATATTGTTTTGAGGCCAAATAGAAAAGTGATTATAAAATTCAGGGAATAGAATATGAGGAGAAGAACAACTCCTAGGTATTTACAGTGCACACCTATTAAACATATAATGTCTCCTCCAGGGTGATCAGTACCTAAAAAGGAAAAGATGAATCAAAGTTATAAATATATAGGGATTACATGCCGTCTATTAAACATATGTACCTGTGCGGCTTTGCGCTGTTTATGAGACTATGAGCATAACGTCTTGCATCTGGCCTTCAGGACCACGACCCCGTGTGCCGAGGTGTAGCACCATCACCCACGCTCCCGTGTATGTGCAAGAAACCTAGTCAACAACACCTCCACATCCTATGCGGCTGGGACAACGGTCTCCTAGATCAAGAACATGGCAGGATTAGAGGTGCAGGTGATGCTGGGATCTGTCCGGCAACGACGCCATGCTCAGGGACGAAGGTCTCCTAGAGCGAGAACGTGGCAGAATTAGAGTTGCAGGTGAGGCTGGATTCCGTCCGGCAACGATGCCATGCTGCAGATCGGCCATAGCGCTTTGTGTGGTGGAGATCGTAGGCGAGATTCTATCGTGCCATCGTCATCCCGCGACCGGCGGCCTCGACGATAGATACAATCGGTCGGCCTTCAGCATGGAACGGTGACGACGATCAGATTTGCTTGTGCGTGGGAGAGGAGAAGTGGGTGGAGGTGGGGCGGCGTGCGGGGAAAAGAGAATGAGAACCGATGGTGGCGGCGTGAATTTGTTGTCCAGATTGAGAGGGATACATGGCGTAAAATTCGCTTCAGGTTGTTTTGTCACGGGAACAGGAAAAGACCGTGGAGCAAAAAAAAATCTTTGGCCTGCACATGACGGTTCCTTCCAACTCCTTTGTGCGGTCATGTGTTATTCTATGGCTCAACTTTTTTTCTTTTTTCGTGTAAACAATTGTATATCTAAACCGTTCGATGCTGTTGTATGGCTCCTTTTTTTTTTCTTTTTCTTGCTTTAGATCTAAACTGCTCCATGCGATTCTATGGCTATTTTTTTTCTTTTCTACTATAGTAATTGGGTTAATCTACACCGTAATAACTTGGTCCCACCAGATGAACGGTTCGTAAAATCTAATTAACGTGGTAATTTCTTGGGAGTCCCTAATTAGTATAGGTATAGATTTGGGTGTACTCATGCTCTGCTATATCAGATTGAGGAGAAAGAGTTAGTTTATTCACCCATCCTATTCTTTTATATATAATGATTAATTTTTTCATCTTGTGATCTTCTTTGCTCCAGTTGTGCTAATACTTCATTTGCACGTCAGTGGGACTAAATTTTTCCTGATACCATGAGTCATGGTAGTAGGTTGCTGCGACAAAAAAAATGGTGAGCCTCCTAGGAGAAGAAAATTGAAAAGGTCCCATCCTGCTTACCATGTTTAATCTTAAATTTTGGCTTGAATTTTGTTTCTAACCTATATCTGTCCATGGTTACTTTCTCCAAACATGCTTTAGCTGCTGCATTGGTTGACTTGAACACAGCTCACACGAGTCACCGCCAAATGGCTCTTTTTCTAAATTCTTTCTGTTGTGCACTAAAGAGAGCAGTTAGGCCAGGGTTTGAGGTGTATATTTTAGTGTGCCACTTAAAGGATAAGGTTGTTCTTTGGTGGTTTTCTACTTTTGTATACAATTTCAGTCTTATTCCACTCATTTAGCTTGACTATAATTAGAAGTGGATAAAAAATGCACATAAGTTTGTCAAAATACATGTTGGTTATCTTACGCACGAGTATAGCTATCACCAGAGCACAAGAAAATATGTTTCAAATTTTCCATGAAGGAAACATATATTATAATTTATCACATTTTGATCTAGGAGCAATGGTCAACTTTAGTAGATGGTTATTGCAGTCTGCACCTGTCCTTAGATGTAGTTTGATTTATAATTTTATTCCTATTTCCTTAGCCTTTGATTCAGCAGTGCGGGCTACCTAGGAAGGAGTCTGAGGTGCAGCAGGACGTCCATGCTGGAGCAGACGAGCAGAAGATTATTCGTAGCTTCTTGGATGAAGGAGGTTTTATTACATGGACCGCTGTTGTGTTCTTTCCCTGAAAATTTCTTCTTTTATTTCTGAACTGTTCTGCCGTGTTCTCCATTCTGAATTTCAACTATTCAAATCCAGAAGCTCAAGATGTACTGCAAGATATGTGGTGTCCAGGTAAGAAATTGGAATATATACTTTAAAAAAAATTCTTTTCCATTTTGCAATTACAAGGAAGACATACTACGAGAAGGTTGAGATTCATCGCTAGGTACAGAAGTGTGGTGGAAAGGTGCACTACCCTTTTCACATACTACATTTCTTCTTAAGCAAATCATTAATCTGGCAAAAATTTAATTAGCATTGCCAAGAAATTTTGTTGCAAAGTAGGCAATCAGGAATGTCATTATTTGCAGAAATTGAATTACAGTTGCAACTCTGTTATTACGACAGCGAATTAGTTTTTTAAAGGTTCTTCACATCAGTGTAGTTGTAGCCTGCTGTGATGAAAATTAACCAACTATATACTTCTTGATCTCATGAGAAATATATTAATCATTTAAAATTATATGATTATGCAAGGCCAATACCATAATATACTACTGCCTCGTCCCAAAATAGGTGTCCCAGATTTAGTACAAAGGTGTACTAACTTTGTACTAAATCTGGGACACTTATTTTGGGACGGAGGGAGTAGAAAGCAATTGAAGAAACTGATAATTTTGTTGTGAAAAAAAGAGTTTCCAAAACAAGCATATTAGGTTAAACCAAAAATATATCCTACTTATTCTATCATTCTCTTTATTTGGATACACATGAGCTCTGCTTTTATAAATCCCGAGTTGATCCTATTATATGCAGGTCCCCTCAAGGCCATTGGCAGCATGAGGAAAAGATTGTCAATTGGTCAAATTTGTTCTTCATTTTATTAGTCAGTGCTGGCCTCTTTCTCTGTTTTATCTTTTTTTCATAGGTCTTCTTGAAAGATGATAACAATCTATAAACATTGTTAGAATGATCATGCTTCTCTTTGTATTCATAAACAAATTTGAAGCTTATGGCCTTGATTTACATATGAATCACTTTGGCTCAGTGTTTATAGAGTGGTTTCATGAGTTGATTAATGTTGTCCTTTCAAAATCTCACTCATAGTATTTCCAAGCACAACCACATAGTGCTATATTGGAAGGAGGATTAGCCCATAGTTAATTTCCCTGCAGTTGTCGTTGAGGGGGTCGAGCCCGAGGGAGATCACACGCGATATGCTGCTGCAGAAGGTCTCCGAGGAGTGGCAGCTCCGTAGCCACCTATGCCTTGCCGCTGCCACCCTCACAATTCAGGTGCCTACCATCCCCTTCAACGCGTTTCTCCCCCAGACAAACCTGCATACTTCTATATCTGTCCACCACCCACCAGTCCACCTGCACACCTGATCTATCTGAAATGTGAT
Source organism: Thinopyrum elongatum (assembly GCA_011799875.1). Classification (NCBI taxonomy): domain Eukaryota; kingdom Viridiplantae; phylum Streptophyta; class Magnoliopsida; order Poales; family Poaceae; genus Thinopyrum; species Thinopyrum elongatum. The sequence continues at coordinate 28,375,755 of CM022298.1, forward strand.
CTGAAGAATTACGTGACACTGATTTGATTGGCCTGAATCACGTGTGACCCCCTACGGAGATTTCTAGAATGTTGTTGCATTTCCTGTTGGCTAGGAGTCGGTGAATCCTGAATACTAAAAATTTAGATGCACAGTGAACAAGTAACAATCTTGACCCGGACACAAGTAGATTTTGGTGTTGCCGACGCCAAATCCAGTAGTTGGATTCAGTTTTGTGTATGAGCGTCCTTACAAATTCATGAGGTAGTGGGGTTTACTATTTTGAAGTAAGAATAAAGTCCAGAAGCTGCAACCTACACCCATGTCGGGTAAACTATCGAAGCAGAACATCTCTTTGATTTTTCATCCTTGCATCGCACTAAAGGGTTACCTGAATTTGCTATCCCTGTGATTCTCAAAATTTTCAACCTCAAGATCCTAATAAAAAACTCAGAAAATAATGTTATGTTCCACGCAAGAGCAGTAGCAAGTCACAAAGTCTGATGAATCTTAATTGATGTTTTTTAAAATAAATCCACAGTTTCATTGTTCATCCTATTTGCTTATTTACAATTATTGGAGTTTGAGATGACATAACAATTATTCCAAGGAGAGAAGCTTTGATGCTTCAATGGTTCTCTCGTGAATGACCACCTGTGCTTAGCTTGAGCATAACGATAATGTTCATATGGCCAGCAGAATGTGATTTTCGTGACTAACATGGAGTGAAGACCATTGATAATGTCAAACATTGATGTTGATAGCTTTTTCATTTTGCGGTCAACCTTTTTGGCTGATGCTGATAGAGCATGAAGTTGTTGCTACAGCTGGTCTAGAGAGGGATAAATCAAAGTTGGATGAGAGGATCTACATCTTCATAGTATACACTTGGAGGTCAGGAAGTTTCTTGATGGCCACGTGGGACAATAGAATTGAACGACATGGCTATGTATCTGCTAACTTTGCTTTATGGGCAACTGAATCGTACTTGTGGTGTTAACACCTTCTGGTTTTTTGTTTGATATCACTCTGCAAATATCACTGGAAAGTATTTCAGGTTAACGCCTTCTGAATTTCTGATCCAGTTTTGATTTTGTAACTTTTTGGATCCAAGAGTGTACTGGATCTTTACTTTGAACGTGGTTGTGGTTAATATAGTGCTAATTATGCAGATAAATTGGTGTAACTTATCGGACGCAGAATGGTGTAATGGAAGCCAAGTCCGATGGTCTGAATATGAATATAGGTAAGTTGTCCATGTGTGAGATAAATTTAGCTTATAGCAGAAAAAATATCTTGCTCGACATGAGGGTCCCCAAAACTAAATCTTTAGACGCTCCTCCCATTATTAATTGCGTACATTAGTAGTTCTATAGATCAAATAATGTGGGAAGGTGCTGATCCAAACCTTTCTTGCGTGCAGGTGTGTGACACCAATCAAACATTTTTTGAACTTATCAATCAATAATTTCTTGGCACATATCTTGTTCTCGAATGTTTATTTCTTTCCCCCTAAAACTCAACTATATTCACACTTTTTAAAAAATGGTCAAAATTCTTCCCTTTTAAAAAAATCCATTTAGAAATGTTAAAAAAATCACTAATTTATTATAAAAAGTTCTTAAAAATATTCAAAATTTAATAAAGCATTCATTAAAAAAAATGTGTTTTTGAAAGCAAAAAATGAAACCAATTGAGAGACTATTCCATGAACCACTACTGTCTAATCAGATGAAGAACGCAAAGGTGGCTTCTTAACGACTAAAATTCAACCAAAAAGCAATAATTAGTGTAACATTAATACCGATGTTTGGTGCGTAATGACATATGGAGCAGGTTTTGCAAGATTCTACGCCCGTTGCAATGCACAGGCATTTGTACTAGTATATTTAAAAAATATATAATTCAACAAACGATTAAACACCTCCGTAGAAAGGTGCATGCAATTCACAAGAGTAACTAACGCAGTTCACAAGATGGGTACGTGCAGTGCAACACATGCTTAAATGAAGTGCTGAAATGTATGCTAGATGCAGTGCAGTGCGCAAATGTTGGTAAAAACAATACATGAAATAGTTGCATACGAAATTAAAAAAAAATGACTGCCCAGGTGCAACCGGGCCCCAGCCAGCCTCGTACTAAGACTGCACCCACAAAGATCCATAGGCGAGTCCATTCTACGCCCCCAAACCACCCATCACGCAATGCTCCATAAAAAAACAGGGGAAACAAAAAAAAGTTGTGGCGGAAAGAAGTCAGCCAAAAGGGGGACTGCAGTTCAGTTATATACAGAAATGAAGTGCGGTTCAAAAAAACACCCGGAATGTAGTGCCATTCTGCAAGTATTTGCGCAGAAAAAAAGATGAAAAAGAGACGGCTACAATAGCACTGTTGCATGCAGGACACACGTTGACGAACCGGATTTCACATAAAAAATCATGTACATAAATAAAACACACCCAGTTTCATCAAAAGTACTGCTGCAAAAACAGACGCTACACATGCCCGAAAAGTAACCTTCATACACATTATTTGCAAACATGATCTACCTTAGACAGCACACAGTAGACAGTACACACCCTAAAAACTAGCTTTCGTCCAAATCATTAACATGACTGTGCCTAAGACTGTTGCTGCGAACGCGGCTGCGACTCGGAAGAAAGCCCAAGGCTATTGATGAGATCGCGGAGCTCAGGCGGCATGTCTTCAACACACAACATGTTGGAAGGATGGAACATCAGCTCGTAAAGGTACTCCGCCTACCAATCTTCGACAGCAACCTAAAAAAATTGAAAATGCAGATCAATGATTAAAGGACGTGATGTAAAACAAAAATTAAAACATAAAAAACAAAACACTAACAAAAAGGAAGAAACAGAAAGGTATTACATCGCATTTCGCCATTTTTTCGACCATATGCATGCCATCAAACTACTGCGACATCCGCAGAACATAGAATCCACACTCATTTGGTCCCTGTTCTGGCGTGACCGGGAAAGAGGGCTTCTCTGACAATTTAACCCAGTCAGGCTGCTTCTTCAAGTTATACAACTTTTCACCGTAAACTCTCTTCAACACTAGAGTCATCCTGGTCATCTGCCAAGGGAAAAAGGCAGCCACAAAGCCAAAAACACACATTACTGATCAATAAACAAAGGTATAACAAAAAACAGAGAAGTTATATTAATAAGTTATTTCTATTCAGACGATGCAACTATATGTCCTTCACACGGTCTGAACGGTCCATCTTTTAATGCATGTGAGCTCATCTATGTGGTTTTATCACTCTTTTAGCCAAGCCAGGTGGTGGGAGAAATGCAGTTCTATGTCACAGATATTGCAGTGCACTGTATTAACAAGTGCAGTGCTATAAGTAGTAACAACGTAGGGAGGATTGTTTTATCACTCTTTTAGCCAGGTTGGTGGTGCGAGAAATGCAATTCTATATAACAGATACTGCAGTCCACTGTATTAGCAAGTGCAGTGCTATGAGTAGTAACAATGTAGTCAGAATGGTCAAAACTTTGCCATACCAATTCAGTGCAGTCTGTGTGGTACTCGGACCAGCGCCACCTTGTCACTTCATCAGCATGGCCAGTGTACCTCCTCATGTCATGGATATCGATCGTCTCGCGATGGCGGTTCATCGTGTACATGGAGTAATGCCGTCCTTCAAGCGTGGCAACAAATAAGGAAGAGACAACAAAAACAAATCAATGAAGTTCATTCCACACATAGAGCTAGGACCACTGCTGAAAATAACTATAAAGGAAATGCAACAAATAAGAAGAGATGATGCAAACAGTGGCCTTACTAGTTTTGCGTCGAGCAGGTTATCATCGCCAACAAAAAAACTGAACTGCTTAGCCGCATCTTCTAAAGAAAATGTGTTATGCACAACCGGCAACACAGGGTTTCCTTCATCATCTTTCTTCGCAGCGGTTTCCATTTGAAGTACATACTGCATAGAAAAAGAAAAAAATGGACATGAAAAAAAAGATGCATGCACGCATGGACCTAAAAAATTCACTATGAAAGAAAAAATGCACAAAAGCAAAAAATAGATGATAGCAGAGACATTTACCGTGATGAATAAAGGTGAAAGTAGCACACGATCGCCAGAACGATAAACTAAACTCATCTCAGGATCTTGCTTCCAGTACTTAATGACATAATCCATGAGATACGAGTCCATGAAAGCTCCTTTGCCAAATGTGTTATACATATAGTCAACAATGGTTGTTTCGATATCATCAAAAGGACCTTTCACCATGAAGAGCGCGCTACTGCGGTAAAGATATCACAAGATACATACACAGATGGGATCAAAAATAAAGTTCAAAACAAAAACTAAAAACATAAAAAGGACGAAGGACAGCCACATAGAAAATTACTCTTTGTATTTGGTCCTGAAATCTTGGCTGAGAACGAGATCCTTTATTTTCCTCGAATCATAAAGATATCTGAACCTGGAAGGCTTCAGCTTCTCCAAAGAGCATCTAAGCTTAACAGGCCTCTCTGTTGCTCTCTTGTTCGAAAATACAACAGCCTCACCAATGGTGGGAGGATTGATCGCTGCACTCCTAGTCCTCCTGCTAATGGGTGGCAGCGGCATCACGAAATCATCATCAAGATCACATACCACACGTGAAGAGCCAGGTGGAGCTTCCTTTCCACCATCAGGTCCAAATGCCACACGCGTGTTCGCACCAACTCCAGCCAAAGAACCAGATTTATCAGGAGAGATTTCAACAACACAATCCTCCATAGATGCCACACCCGTGTTCCCACCAACTCTAGCCAAAGAACCAGATTTATCAGGAGAGATTTCAACAACATATTCCTCCATAGCTTCTTCAGAAACCTGGGTCTCAAACAGTGATGTACAGTCTCCATGAAGGCCCCCATCAAAACCTGAAAAAATGAGGGGAAACAACACGGGAACACTCAGCTAACTTGTCTAGTGCCGACAAAATACACAAGTACAAAACCAAAAAAGTTAAATGCAGCTCAATCATGTAAAGAACTACAGTTCACTAAAGAACAGAATGCAGCTCACTCATATAAAAAGGAGTGCAGCTCACTTATCAAAAACAATGCAGCTCACTTATCCAAAATAATGCAGCTCACTTAACCAGAAACTGAAGCTCACTAACACAAAAATACGTAGCTCGCCACTCTCAAAAAACGCAGTTCACTAGCACACGAAAAAACTAATGCCTAAGAAGAGGAAGCAAGCAGTACACAAAATAAAGGAGGGGAAGCAAGCAGTTCACTAAACACAACCTTTATCTTCAAAAATCAAAAGTGATGATAGCTCCAAGGAACACTTCGATGATGTGAGCCAGCTGTAGAGCATGGACTTCCTGATGTAGCCATTGTGCTCCCCCCAAACTGAGCAACTCGAATCCCATCCCATGTCTGCAAGAATTGGAACATATAGAATCCACAATCACGCCTGCAAAAGAACAAAAACATTAGTTTCACATACATATAAAAAAATAGTTGGGCAATAGGAGGGGAGGGGGGGACTACAACAAACATACCCATTTGGCTGAATTGGGACAATCACATGTTTGAATGTAAAGCCATCAAGTGTCGGAGGATTTAGCGACTCATCAGAACTTGCGCTACCTTCTTTCCATGCACGCCTGATATTTTTAACCATCCTCCTGATAACCCTGTTTGCTTCAGGGCTGCCAGGTGCATTGAGCAAGTCAAGAAATTCAAACTGCCTTTCCTTCATATTCAAGCCTACTACACAATAATGGCCAACAGTTTCGCCTTCCTTCGTGTTTGGAGGATCAAATGTTGCAAACAGGATCTGTTGGAAGTAATATATATATATATATATATATATATATATATATATATATATATATATATGTTATGCTCTTAGGCATTTATGCATTACGAAAACAAAAATAAGAACACTATAAAACCAACACACACAAAAATGATTTGGGCCACATAAAAACATTACTCACCATATCTTTTTTATCGACACGTTCCTCAGCTCTTGACGAGAACATCAATTTCACCGCCCTGCTTACACTACCGCCATTCCAAATACTTGTCTGCCAAACAAAATAAAACAAAAAAAGGTGGAAAAGCAAACAGGTCATCACACAAAAACAGAAAAGAGAATCAAACAACAAACAAAAGTTCTGCATGCTTACAAAAATATGGTACGGGCCAACCATCGTCGACGATCCCTTAAACTTATCTACCAGCAAAGAAACACCAAAATTTACAAAGCGGGTAGTCAGCATCCCTTTCGCCCAAAAAGATTCACCAACTTCGCCAACGGGAATATCGCCCAACTCAGTTTCAAAAGCAATCATGTCCCTGATTTTTTTTCAAAAACTGCAACACAAGATACCACCAAAAATAACAAAGAATGAAAAAGGCCAAAGACTGCGATTAGAAAATACATATCAACAGAACAATTTAAGAGTTCAAAAAACGTCATACTTCTTCTTTCTGTCCTTCCGAGCCCTGGTAACAGCAGTGTACAACTCGTTGTATCTTTTGAGAAGAGCTGGATCAATGCTCGACGGTGTCACAATATGAAGTTCATCATCTGCAAATAAAAAATAAGAAACAAGTAAAAGATGAAGTTCACTTATCAAAAATAAAAAAATTCATACAGATGGCAACTTAAAAAGGACTTAAAAAAATATGAAGTTCACTTGTAAGAAAAGGAAAAATGTGCTAGCTAGCAACTAATTTGAACGCATTAACAAAAAGAAGAAGTTCACTTATCATAAAACATGTGATATGTAGCTACCATAGTAATTAAAACATGACTGAGAAAAACATGAAGTTCAGTTTTCAAAATAAAATACTTGCCTTGAGTGTCAGAGTCTTCGTGCTATTGCTCTTTAGATGAGACCAAAACAATTTCACCAGTAGGTTGCGCTGAAAGCACCGTAGCCTCACTGGACTGGCCTACTGCATCAACATCAGTGTTGTCTGGATTTTCAATAGTCCGGACAACCGTAACGTCCTCCGATAACTCACCTACATGAGACTCCACACTGAAAACAACAGGAACATCGTCGGCGGCCAGACAAACAGGAGAACCAGCAACACTATCAACAGAAACGACATTCTCCTGTGGCTTTTCAATATCAACATCAACATCTTCGTGCTGACTAGGGACAACAGCAGGATCAGATTCCTGAGCTACAGAAGCTTCTACATTGTCACCAGCTACTAATGAAGAAACCTTTACACTGTCACCACCAGCAACAACGCAACCCTCCAGGTTCACATCAACACGAACAACGCCAACCGGTTGATCAACTTCTGCACGTTTCTCTCCAGACTGCAAAAAATTAAAAAAAGACACGAGAACACAAAATGAGCGAGAGAAGAATTAACATGACAACATGCTTCTCAATTATGTAAAACAAATGCAGTTCACTAACACAACAACATGCAGCTCACTTATGGCAAGAAACTGCAGCTCACTTATGTCAAAGACTGTAGCTCACTTATGTGAAACAATGCAGTTCACTAACACTGCATCATGCAGCTCACTTATGTCAAAAGACTACAACTCACTTATGTAAAACAATGCAGCCGACAAAACAGAACAACATGCAGCTCACTTATGTCAAAGACTGCAGCTCACATACACGACAAAAACATGCATCTATCTTCTACCAACAAAATATATAGATTACAAAACACTAGTACAAGAAGTCATTCAACTAAACCTTCTTAGCTACAACATCCAGAGGGGACGACGCATCAGCCAAGTGCTTGTCCTTCTCAAAGCCGTCGTACGAATCCTGTTGCGCATCACAACCTCCAACTCCAGTCTACAACATACGATCATGAGCAGTCCACATGTTACAATCATGACGTACACAAAAAAAAGAAAAAATACAAGTTTGAGAAGAGAGAACACAACAGACCAGACATAAGTGATGGGACAAGAATTTATACCTAATCAATCCCATCGTCCCGAGATGCATGAACATCAGAAGATTCTACTCCAGCCTACAACAAAAAACATCACAGGCACATGATAAGAAAATTGTAACTAGGGAAAAACTACAGATTGAGGAGCAGACCACATAATACACAAATGAGGTACAAAAGGACAAAAAAGGGAAAATGTACATGATCAGCGTCAGCACTAGTGTCATGTCGGTTCATTTCATTCAAAATGTCCTCAACATCCTTCTCAAACCGAGCGCATTCTTCATCCTGTGACTGCTTCAACTAAGCATACGAAGACCGAATATTCGTCACCACAATCTTCAAGCCTTCAACCACACCATGATTAAAGTTGTGAGTAGCCACAATATCTTCTTCACAGGGGCCGTGGCCAACAGGGAAAAATCCAGCAACTGTCCTCATCCTATCACCAGAGGTTGGCAAATCTTCAGTTAACTTGATAACCTTCTAAAGGAGCTCATCAATCTCCTTGTGTTTTTTGCCGCCAACAAATGTCTGATCAGAAGAGCTTCTAGTATTGGAGATCCGACCAACTGTGAAACCCCGGGTAGGCGGCGGCTGATCATGACACGTAGCAAGCTTGCTACAGATAGGCTCATGGAACCTAGCAGGACTGCTAGGCCCTGCACCAGAGTTGCCACATAAAAGTGTAACAAGACGATTGTAGACAATATCCCCTGACACCTTCCACTAAAAAACAAAGAAAAGGAAAGAAGTCTACATGTGAATACTAGAAGGTTTAGATTTCTCATGATTGCAAAATTAAAAAGATGATGTGCTTAAAACAAGGATAAGAGGAAAAAAATTAAAAACGGATGCACTAACAGGCAGGTTCACAAATTTGTAAGTTTCCAGATAAATCTTTCCCTTGACAATCATATCATGGTTGTATATCTTCAACATGTCTTTATTCGTCAGGTATGACGCGCGCGGCGTCAACATGTGCATAACTGAAAATTTGTGAAGGTTCAAGCAATCCAGATACATAATCAGGGGGATAATGGCACAACCCTCAGCGCAGTTCTGCTTGCTACCTTCTGACTGCCACTTCACCACAGCTATCAGGAGCTCATTAACAACAAGCTGGCAAAAGTCCATCTGCGCCATACCCGCATAATCCATGTTCTCAACCATGGCAGCAACCCTGCCCAAATGAACTGCAGGCCCGGGGCATAGCAAATTCTGATAAAGTATCAGGAAGAAAACCTTGACAACAAGATCAACCGTCTCGGTGTCCTCGCCCTCCAGCAACACCGCTAGCAGTGCAAGCAAGTCCTTAACACCTATACATCGTGAACTGTCAAAGCCAAGCTCATTCTTGAGGGCAGACAATGAATCATCATGGCCACTGGTAGCAGGCATGGGTGCAGTGTGAGCTCTCATAGGAAAATCAAATATCTGATGAACAGCAGCACGAGTGATTCGAAGAACCCTGTCAGGCCCCATGTCAATTTTCATCGTGCCAGAGTCAATAATTCCCATCAGATAGCACATAAGAATTCGGGACACATTTTTCTTTATTGTCAAGTCAAAGACAGCACCAAAACCAGCATCCCGAACATGAATACGGTGTGGATCTTTCAATAAACCAGCAGCTTTGCACACAGTGGGGAGTGACAAACATACGGTCTTGTTAAACCGAACATCATCTTCTTCCTTGCCGTCATCTTCAGTTCTCTTCCTCTTACCAGTCTTCTTCTTCTGTGTAAGGGAAAGTGCAGTCCACATTAACAAATTAGGCAGATAAGAAACAAGAAAGGTAAATAGAATAACAATGGAAGAAATGAATGCAACACTTCAACAAACCTTTGGAACAACATCCGCCTCCCCACCCGCGTCAGCATCTGCATCTTCGTCACCATCAACACGCGGTCGCTTATGTTGACTCCTAGATGGACCAGAATCTTTCCGTCTACCAGACCGAGCATTCCTCACAACATTGGCAAGCTAAAAGTTATCATCGTCGGGATCAGGCCTCTGCACCAGTTTCAACAGTTCTCTTACCAAGGTTCTTGTCCATGCAAGCAACATGAGGACTCCGCCAAGGAGTACCACCCTGCTCAGCAATAGAAATCAGATTCTTCTTCTGCAAAATAGGCTGCTTGACTTTACCAAATTTGCAAATCTTGGCAGCATCTGCAGCCCTCCTCTGCTTCTCTTTCTCCTCATACTACTTTGAATCACTTTCAAACCTCAACAGCTTCTTGTGTCTCTTCGATTCATATGCATGAAGTTGGGCCGGGATCATCCACTCCTGCGTAACTTGCTCTGTACCATCAACAGATTGTGACTGTGTTTTAGACAACACAGGCCGCCTAAAGCTCTGGTCAGAGCTCACACCATTGACACCCTCTGTGAAATAATGGTCAATCAAGTGAGTAATCTCTTCAAAGCCAGGCTCCCCAGCAGAAAAATCAGTCACTGCATCAAAAATGAAGTTTAACTACGGTCAGTAAGAAGTGCACAAATGAACAAATGCAGTTCACCTATCCATATAATGCAGTGCTGCGTACAAAAAAAATAAAGGATAAAATTTCCTTGAAAAATACACTAAGTCCATGTTTGTTAACAAAAATTGGCTGACTAACTTCAACAAGGCAACAACAGTTTGTACAACATCGAAATAAGCAGCATATACAATAAACAAAAGCATGCACATCAAAAAATAGCAAGTATATGTATGTATAATAATGCAGTTCACAATTCACGGACACGAATGTAATTTACAAGAAACACAGTGATACAAAGAAAGTTGGCAAAACTAAAAAAGAAAAAGAACATGAACATACCGGAAGGAGGGGCCACACTTATAGGGGAGGTTTCAATTGGTGAATTCAATTCAGGGCTTGCCTGAGCACGATGATCCTTGCCACCAGGACAACGAGAGCCAATCGGCGAATCATAAATAGCATCATTAGGGCCAGTGCCAACAAAATTACCTAATGGATTCAAAAAATCAAAAACAAAATTAATAAAATCAAACAACAAAAATGTCAGGAATGCTGGGAACTAACACAGCATAAACGAATCTACAGGATGAACAAGACAACTAGATAAAACAAGGCACAAAATAAACAAGGGGAAGCAAGCAGTCCACATACCTTGATCTCCTCCATCTGCTTTGCTTGGTGAAGACATGGCGTTTGCGTGGCCAGCAAGGACGGCGTGACGAATATAAGCAACAAAAACGAGCAAATCCGACGAAACCCTAGATTCACCTTGCTCTGCCCATGGAGCCCACGCGAGTACCACCTTCAAATCGAGAAGAAATCACCTGCTTACGAAAAGAAACTACATCACGACCGAGGGGACGAGAATCGAACAACTAGATGGGGAACGATCACGACCGAGGGGACGAGAGGCGGACCACAACCGAGTGGATGAGCGGCGGCTTTGGGCGACGGGAGGGAGCGGAGGGGGGCACGGAATGGAGGAATCTAGGGCAATGTACCGATGAAAAGGATCCCGGGCGCGGACAGATGTTGTGGAGGATGGCGGTTGCCGCGGGTGACGACGGTTGCTACCTGCGACGGCAGTTACCACGGGGGTGGGGAGTTGCTCTGGGCGATACTGGAAGACAGGGGAGCACGGAGCAGTGGGAGCGCGTGGAAGAGACATGTGTGGGAGGGGCACGTGGGAAGAGCTGCACAAACGGGCTGGCCCGACACGGCCCGGCTAAATTAGAAGGGGCCGTACCCAGCCCATCAACAAAAGCCGAGTAACAGCATACACGAGGGCCAGAATGACAGGCCGGGCCAAAGTAATTGAAGCTCACTTGTAGGGAAGTAGCAGTCCGCCTGTTTACAAAGCAAACACATGCAATTCACCTTTATTGCAGTTAAACTTTATAAACTCACGCAGTGCTGTGTGAAAAAACACAATGCTATTTCCTGGGAGAATCCACTCAGAGCTCACATAAAAATTTCAAGTAAAAAACTAAAAATTGCAAAAAAAGTAGTATTACAAAAATGCATAAAACTAGATGCAGTTTGCTCCGCACATCAATGACGTTCGGACGGATACAGAATGAAGTAGACGTAGTTCATAAAATCAGTTCCCGTCGAAAAAACAATGCGCGTGTGAAGATGGCGCGTCCGAAAAAAAGACTTTCTTTAAATGAATATCCACAACAACAAAAAATATGGGGGGGGGGACCCGCCAACCCTCGTGGCCAGGAACTGCAGCAAATTCACATAACAGATGTAGTCCACAGACTTCAAGAATGCAGTGCGCTGTATTTTACAAAGAAGTGCGGTTACAACTAAAATGCAGTTCGGCAACTGAATCAGGTTCTTTCTACCGCCTACCACATACTAAAACAATGCGCGTCTAGAGATAGCACGGTGGTTAACAATATTACTGATGAAAGAAAAAAACCATGATAAAAAACCCACTATCACAGACGACCCCCGCCCCCACTCCGAGCGGTTCCATCGCTAAAAAAGCCACGATCACAGATGGAACCCTTCCCACGATCTGCACAACCGAATCATTAGGGAGATCGTGCAGTTCATCCGTTACTGCCATCCCACCCTTAAATTCAGACCTCCGCCAAGGCTTTCACATCCACAACAACCCAAATCGCCATTGCGCTGCCACCACTTCCCTACCACTCATCAATCTCCATCGAAGGCAACAAACCCTTCTCCCGGTGATGGTGTTCACCGATGAGTTCAAGGAGGTGCAGGCCCACGGCAACACCAAGTTGCACGTGATCCTCACCAACAACTTGCAGCAGGCGGCGACCACCATCAAGCAGTACGAGTGCCACCTCAAGATACAGCGCCACAAGATCATCGGAGTTGATGTGGAGTACACCAACGAGGATGACAAGAAGCAGAAAGCCGCCCTCGTCCAACTCTCCGTCGGCAAGACTCAGCCGGTGCGGCTTTCCAACTAAGCGCCGCTGACGACAGGTGCACAATGTTCGATAACTTCCTCGCCGACCCCAGGTACACGTTTGCTGGTTTCTCCATTGACTGCGACATAGAGAAGCTACAACGCATTGGGCTGGAGATCGCCAACTTCGTCAACATCCAAAAGGAATGGAGGGTGCCTACATCGACCAAGCCGCTGGACTCACTTGCAGACGTCTCTGGCATCCTTGTCGACGACTACTACAACGACATTAAGAAGCTGACCGACACAAAACAAAAGCGTTGGGAGTGCCTGCCCCTGTCCATGAGGCACATCGAGTACGCGACAAAGGATGCTTACACCACGTACGAGATATGGAGCCGCATCACCATCACCCAGGATGGGGTCTGCCTGGCAAAACTCGAGAAGGAGAAGTCCAAGAAGCGCGCCAGGAGCTGGGGAGACTATGACTACTGAAGACGGAGATGGTGCTGGCCAAAAAAGTATCTAGAAGATTGCTCATGCCATTTTAGATTTCTCATCATATTTACTTACTGTTCAAGTTTGTAGTTTGCTTGTGGTAAATTTAGGGTTGCTTGTGATGCAGTTTGCTTTCTAATCATGCAGTTTGCTTATGTTATGAACAAGTTTATTTCCAGTACAATATAGCAGTTCTCTGTTAGAATATACTGTAGTGCACTAAAATGTAAACGTAGCACATGATAATATGTGATTCGGGCACTGCACAAAAAAGAAGAAGCATGTAGTGCACAAAAGAAGAAAGCATGCAGTGCACAAAAGAAGAAGCATGCAGTGCACAAATGAAGATGCATGTAGTGCACATCGGTCATGTACATGCAGTACGAAAATGCAGGGACAAGCAGTACAGAATGTTGATAAATGTGGTGCACAATTTTCTAACAAAGCAGTGTACACCCTATATTTAAAAAAAACACGAAGAGTATGAAAAAATAGTTGCATATGAAATAAATAAAAAGTGACCGCCTAGGTGCAACCTGGCTCAAGCAAGTCTCGTACTAAGTTTGCGCCCATAGAGATCCACAGGCGAGACCGTTCTGAGCCATGATGCATGCGGACAGGCACAGATTGGCCCACAGGTCAACGGAGGTGGGGCAGCGAGTGTCGTGTGTAAGCGCCCAGTCAGAGTACAGAGGAGTTCGGAAGCGCTACCACGCCAGGGCTTATAAACCGGTCGTGGTGGCTCTCGGCAGGCGAGGTGGGATTAAAATTTAGCGCATACCCATAGCGCACAGCGAAGCAGCCTACTTGGCCGAATGTCACTTACTCCCCAACAGGCCCAACACATTCTCACATTCGACGGCCCACTAAAAGAAACAAAGACTCGAAAAATAAAAAAGTGGGGCATTACAATGCGTTTATCAACAACAAACTAAATAAAAAAGATTTTTTTAGATGAATAACCACAACAAAAATAATGTGGGGGGTTCCCCCCTACCGGCAACTATAGTTCATTCACATCAAAAATGCAGAAAGCTGCCACTCGCAATAGAAATGCAGTCCGCTGCCTCCAACAATGCAGTGCGGTATGTAAAAGCAAGAAGTGCTATTACTTCCGAAACGTAGTTCGTCAAACTGAATCAGATTCCTTCTACCAACTACCACCTACCACAACATTTATCACTTTCGTTGTAAAAATCGGCAGTAATCCTGGCTGCATAAAACCTATGCATTCATGCCCCGGACTCATAGAACTCCTCCCTCTCTTCTATTTTCCAAAGCCAAATCTAGGGTTCCGCCCTGATGACGCACAAGTATAGGGGATCTACCATAGTACTTTCGATAAGTAAGAGTGTCGAACCCAACGAGGAGCAGAAGGAAATGACAAGTGGTTTTCAATAAGGTATTCTCTGCAAGCACTGAAATTATCGGTAACAGATAGTTGTGTGATAAGATATTTCGTAACGGGTAACAAGCAATGAAAGTAAACAAAGTGCAGCAAGGTGGCCTAATCCTTTTTGTAGCAAAGGACAAGCCTGGACGAACTCTTATATAAAGCAAAGTGCTCCCAAGGACACATGGAAATTGTTGTCAAGCTAGTTTTCATCATGCTCATATGATTCGCGTTCGTTACTTTGATAATTTGATATGTGGGTGGACCGGTGCTTGGGCGCTGCCCTTTCTTGGACAAGCCTCCCACTTATGATTAACCCCTCTCGCAAGCATCCGCAACTATGAAAGAAGAATTAAGGTAAACCTAACCATAGCATGAAACATATGGATCCAAATCAGCCCCTTATGAAGCAACGCATAAACTAGGGTTTAAGCTTCTGTCACTCTAGCAACCCATCATCTACTTATTACTTCCCAATGCCTTCCCCTAGGCCCAAATAATGGTGAAGTGTCATGTAGTCAACGTTCACATGACACCACTAGAGGAGAGACAACATACATCTCATAAAAATATCGAACGAATACCAAATTCACATGATTAATTATAACAAGACTTCTCCCATGTCCTCAGGAACAGACGTAACTACTCACAAAGCATATTCATGTTCATAGTCAGAGGAGTATTAATTATCATTAAGGATCTGAACATATGATCTTCCACCGAATAAACCAACTAGCATCAACTACAAGGAGTAATCAACACTACTAGCAACCCACAGGTACCAATCTGAGGTTTTGAGACAAAGATCGGATACAAGAGATGAACTAGGGTTTGAGAGGAGATGGTGCTGGTGAAGATGTTGATGGAGATTGACCCTCCCTCGATGAGAGGATCGATGGTGATGATTTCCCCCTCCCAGAGGGATGTTTCCCTGGCAGAACAGCTCCGCTGGAGCCCTAGATTGGTTCTGCCCAGGTTCCGCCTCGAGGCAGCGGTGCTTCGTCCCGAAAGCTTCTTCTTGATTTTTTCCATGGTAAAAGACACCATATAGCCAAAGAAGGGCACTGGAGGCCTGCCAGGGGGCCCACAAGGTTGGGGGGCGTGCCCAGGGGGGTAGGGCGCGCCCTTCACCCTTGTGGCTAGCTAGTGGCCCCCCTCTGGTTCTTTCTTCGCCCAATATTTTTTCTATATTCCAAAAATAAGCTTCGTGAAGTCTCAGGACTTTTGGAGTTGTGCGGAATAGGTCTCTAATATTTGCTCCTTTTCCAGTCCAGAATTCCAGCTGCCGACATTCTCCCTCTTCATGTAAACCTTGTAAAATAAGAGAGAAAAGGCATAAGTATTGTGCCATAATGTGTAATAACAGCCCATAATGCAATAAATATTGATATAAAAGCATGATGCAAAATGGACGTATCAACTCCCCCAAGCTTAGACCTCGCTTGTCCTCAAGCGAAAAGCCGATATCGATAAATATGTCCACATGTTTAGAGATAGAGGTGTCGATAAAATAAAATACGGACATGAGGGCATCATGATCATCTTTAGAACAGCAACATATATTGTCATATAATCTCTTATGCTAAAGTAACAATTCGTTCACAAGGTAAAGTATGAATCAGAAACTTCATTGAAAACTAACAAACTATGATCTCAGTCATTGAAGCAATTGCAATATATCATAACATCGGAAAGAGTCAATTCAAGAGCTTTTCAGCAAGTCCACATACTCAACTATCATTTAGTCTTTCACAATTGCTAACACTCACACAATACTTATGGGTCCAAAGCTTCAGTCGGACATAGAGAAAGATAGGGGCTTATAGTTTCGCCTCCCAACCTTTTACCTCAAGTGTAATGTCAACAATAATACTTTATGATAACCTAAATCCAAGTGGGTATATATATCTGGATCTCCCTCCAACACATAGTGCTTGCCAAAAGAAAAAGTGTAAAAAGGAATGGTGAAGATCACCATGACTCTTGTATAAGGGTAGAAGATAAAAAGTAAAAGATAGGCCCTTCGTAGAGGGAAGCAGAAGTTGTCATGCGCTTTTATGGTTGGATGCACAAAATCTTAATACAAAAGAACATCACTTTATATTGCCGCTTGTGATAAAGACCTTTATTATGAAGTCCGTCGCTTTTATTTCTTCCATATCACAAGTTCGTATAAAGCTTATTTTCTTCACACTAATAGATCATACATATTTAGAGAGCAATTTTTATTGCTTGCACCGATGACAACTTACTTGAAGGATCTTACTCAATCCATAGGTAGGCATGGTGGACTTTCATGGCAAAACTGGGTTTAGGGATGTTTGGAAGCACAAGTAGTATCTCTACTTGGTGCAAAGAATTTGGCTAGCATGAGAGGGAAAGACAAGCTCAACATGTTGGAGGATCCATGACAATATAACTTCTATTCGGATATAAGCAAACATAACCTATTATGTTGTCTTCCTTGTCCAACATCAACCATTTAGCATGTCATATTTTAATGAGTGCTCACAATTATAAAAGATGTCCAAGATAGTATATTTATATGTGAGGCCTCTCTTTCTTTATTACTTCCTATTAATTGCAACGATGACCAAAGCTAAGTTTGTCAACTCTCAACAACTTTTATTCATCATATTCTTTATATGTGAAGTCATTACTTTCCATAAGATCAATATATGATCTTTTTATTTCTTTTATTCTTTTATTCCCTCAAGATCATAGCAAGAAAGCAAAGCCCTTATCTCAAAACTACTCTTTATTATATATCTCACGGACTCGATTACATAGATAGAGATCAAAGCAAAACTCAAAGCTAGATCATACTAAAAACTTTATTCTACTAGATCTAAATATAACCAAAAGGATCGAACTAAGAAAAAAACGATAAAGATAAAGATGTGATGATGATACCATACCGGGGCACTCCCCCAAGCTTGGCAGTTGCCAAGGGGAGTGCCCATAACCATGTGTTTATGCATCTTTCTTCGGAGGTGGTGATGATGATGGGGTTGTTGATGAAGCAGGCTTGTCATCCATCTTCCAAGGCATAGGCTCACCATCATAAAAAGACGAACGAGTCTCCGGGTTACTCAAATCTGTAGCCAAACTGATCCTCTTAAATTTGTATTCATACTCACAGTTTTGGTTTTGCAGGCCATAGATCTGGGCTTGGAGATGTTCGATTTTCTCATGAAGCTTGAAGATGGCCTCCTCAATGCTCTTGGTATCCAGCTTGTGATTGTTGGTGAACTCCGCGATCATCATGTGATTGGCGTTGAGTCCATGTTCCACCATCCCTTGACACTTGAAAACTTGCTGCTCCATTGCTTCGAGTCTTGTCTCCACATTTCCGGTCTTCTTTGGTCCCTCAACATCGCGGATGTGCAGCACCCCCTCACGCACCTCAATGGCTTGAGGGTGTCGTAGGACCTCCGCAAGGTAGGGGTTGATGACCTTCTCAAAAAACTTGTCCTTGGGGGGCGCTTGGAGACGTCATGGTGATCTAGATCTGTCAGAAAAGCAGCTCGAAACAAAAACAGGAGATATTGTCATGGTACGGTGGTCAAAAACTTCGGGAGATTATATAATGAATTTTTACCGACTATAAGAAGTATTGTGCAAGAAAACGGGGTCCGGAAGGCACACGAGGTGGCCACAAGGTCGGGGGGCGCGCCCTCCACCCTTGTGGTGGCCTCGTGTCTCTTTCGGACTACTTTTAATTTTCCTAATTTTTTAAATATTCCAAAACGGAGAAAATTTATAATTGGAAACATTTTGGAGTCGGTTTACTTACCGTACTACATACCTATTCCTTTTCTGAGTCTGAAACATTCTGGAAAGTGCCCTTATGTACTCCTCCGGTGTTACGGTATCAATTATATTGGTCTCCACATTTATGGGAGTACCTGAGATATAATGTTTAAGTCTTTGACTGTTCACCACCTTCAGATTTTTACCTTCAACATTGTTGATTTTTATGGCACCGGAACGATAGACCTCCTCGATAATGTAAGGGCCTTCCCATTTAGAGAGAAGTTTTCCTGCAAAAAATCTTAAACGAGAGTTGTATAGCAAAACATGATCACCTACATTAAACTCACGCTTTTGTATCCTTTTTTCATGCCATCTTTTAACTTTTTCTTTAAACAACTTGGCATTCTCATAGGCTTGGGTTCTCCATTCATCAAGTGAGCTAATATCAAATAACCTCTTCTCACCGGCAAGTTTGAAATCATAATTGAGCTCTTTAATAGCCCAATATGCCTTATGTTCTAATTCGAGAGGTAAGTGACAAGCCTTTCCATAAACCATTTTATATGGAGACATACCCATAGGGTTTTTATAAGCAGTTCTATAAGCCCATAATGCATCATCAAGTTTCTTAGACCAATTCTTTCTAGATCTATTAACAGTCTTTTGCAAAATCAATTTAATCTCTCTATTGCTCAATTCTACTTGACCACTAGACTAAGGATGATATGGGGATGCAATTCTATGGTTAACATCATACTTAGCAAGCATTTTACGGAAAGCACCATGAATAAAATGTGAACCACCATCAGTCATTAAATATCTAGGGACTCCAAACCTCGGAAAAATAACTTCTTTAAGCATCTTAATAGAGGTGTTAAGGTCGGCACTACTAGTTGGAATATCTTCTACCCACTTAGTAACGTAATCAACAGCAACTAAAATATGTGTATACCCATTAGAGGAAGGAAAAGGTCCCATATAATCAAAGCCCCAAACATCAAATGGTTCAATAACAAGTGAATAATTCATAGGCATTTCCTGACGTCTACTAATATTACCAATTCTCTGGCATTCATCACAAGACAAGACAAACTTACGAGCATCCTTGAAGTGAGTAGGCCAAAAAAACCAGATTGCAATACCTTGTGTGCAGTTCTACCTCCAGTGTGGTGTCCTCCGTAAGACTCGGAGTGGCACTTGCGTAGGATCTGTTCCTGTTCATGCTCAGGTACACAACGTCTAATGACACCATCTAATCCTTCTTTATAAAGGTGTGGGTCATCCCAAAAGTAATGTCTTAAATCATAGAAAAACTTTTTCTTTTGCTGGTATGTCAAACTAGGTGGTATAATTTTAGCAACAATATAATTAGCATAATCAGCATACCATGGAGTATTGCGAGAAGCATTTACAACATTTAATTGTTCATCAGGAAAGCTATCATCAATAGGCAGTGGTCATCAAGAACATTTTCTAACCTAGACATGTTGTCTGCAATGGGGTTCTCAGCTCCCTTTCTATCAATAATATGCAAATCAAATTCTTGTAGCAAGAGAACCCATCTAATAAGTCTAGGCTTAGCATCTTTCTTTTCCATAAGATATTTAATAGCAGCATGATCAGTGTGAACAATTACTTTTGAATCAACAATATAAGGTCTGAACTTATCACATGCAAAAACAACTGCTAAACATTCTTTTTCAGTAGTAGCATAATTTCTCTGGGCACTGTCTAGAGTTTTACTAGCATACTGAATAACATTTAATTTCTTATCAACTCTTTGTCCTAGAACAGCACCAACAGCATAATCACTAGCATCACACATAATTTCAAAAGGTAAGTTCCAATCAGGTGGCTGAACAATAGGTGCGGAAATCAAGGCTTTCTTAAGTATTTCAAATGCTTCTACACAATCATCATCAAAAACAAAAGGAATATTTTTTTGTAAGAGATTAGTGAGAGGCCTAGAAATTTTAGAGAAGTCTTTAATAAACCTCCGATAGAAACCAACATGACCAAGGAAACTTCTTATAACTTTGATATCTTTAGGACACGACATCTTTTCAATAGCGTCCACTTTAGCTTTATCAACTTCAATACCTCTTTCAGAAATTTTATGTCCCAAGACAATACCTTCATTAACCATAAAGTGGCACCTCTCCCAATTCAAGACAAGATTAGTTTCTTCACATCTCTGCAAAACTCAATCAAGGTTGCTTCAGCAATCATCAAAAGAAGTTCCGTAAACGGAGAAATCATCCATGAAAATCTCAACAATCTTTTCACAAAAATCAGAGAATATATCCATCATACATCTTTGAAAGGTAGCAGGTGCATTGCATAAACCAAAAGGTATACGCCTATAAGCAAAGGTATCGAAAGGGCAAGTAAAAGTGGTTTTCTCTTGATCTTCTTTTGACACAGGTATTTGAGAGAAACCAGAATAACCATCTAAAAAGCAAAAATGAGTATGTTTGGATAGTCTTTCTAGCATTTGATCGATAAAAGGTAGAGGGTAATGATCTTTTCTAGTAGCTTTATTCAATTTGCGGAAATCAATTACCATTCTATTACCTGTAACAATTCTTTAAGGGATCAATTCATTCTTATCATTTGGAACAACAGTAATACCTCCCTTCTTTGGAACACAATGAACAGGACTTACCCATTGACTATCAGCAATAGGATAAATTATACCTGCCTCCAGGAGCTTTAGTATTTCATTTCTTACCACTTCTTTCATCTTCGGATTTAACCATCGTTGATGATCAACAACTGGTTTAGCATCTTTCTCCAATTTAATTTTGTGCTGACATAGAGTGGGACTAATGCCCTTAAGATCATCAAGAGTATATCCAATAGCGGCACGTGCTTCTTCAGAGTTTTCAATAATTTCTTTTCTTCATGCTCTGAAAGGTTAGCACTAATAATAACAGGATATATCTTCTTTTCATCAAGATAAGCATATTTCAGAGTATCAGGTAATTGTTTAAGCTCAAACACGGGATCACCCTTAGGTGGAGGAGGATCTCCAAGGATTTCAATAGGCAAATTGTGTTTCAAAATAGGTCCCTGATTAAAGAATACTTCATCTATTTCCCTTCTTTCATTCATAAACATATCATTTTCATGGTCTAGCAAATATTGTTCTAAGGGATCATTAGGAGGCACAACAATAGAAGCAAGACCAATAATTTCATCCTTACTAGGCAGTTCTTTATCATGGGGTTGTCTACGAAATTTAGAGAAGTTAAAATCATGAGACATATCCCCTAGACCGATAGTAACAATATCTTTCTCGCAGTCTATCCTAGCATTAACAGTATTCAAGAAGGGTCTACCAAATATAATGGGACAAAAATTATCTTGTGGGGAACCAAGAACAAGAAAATCAGTAGGATATTTTATCTTCCCACACAAGACTTCAACATCTCTAACAATCCCAATCGGTGATAGAGTATCTCTATTAGCAAGCTTAATAGTAACATCAATATCCTCTATCTCAGCAGGTGCAATATCATTCATAATTTCTTTATATAAGGTATAAGGGATTGCACTCACACTAGCACCCACATCACATAAGCCATGATAACAATGATCTCCTATTTTAACAGAAACAACAGGCATGCCAACAACAGGTCTATGTTTGTCTTTAGTATCGGGTTTAGCAATCCTAGCAGCTTCATCACACAAATAAATAACATGCACATCAATATTATCAACCAAGAGATCTTTAACCATAGCAATACTAGGTTCAACTTTAATTTGTTCAGAGGGTGTATATGTTTTAGTATTACTTTTACGAACCACAGTTGAAGCTTTAGCATGATTCTTTATTCTAACAGGGAATGATGGCTTCTCAATATAAGCAGTGGGAACAATAGGATCAACATTATAAACAATAGTTTCTTCTTCAACTTTTATAGGTTCTACTACTTTAACTTCAATGGGAGGATGATATTTAAACCACTTCTCCTTAGGGAGATCAACATGAGTAGCAAAGGAGTCACAGAAAGAAGCTACTATCTCAGAGTCAAGTCCATATTTAGTGCTAAAATCACGAAAAGCATCTGTATCCATAAAAGATTTAACACAATCAAACTTAAGGTTTATACCTTACTCTTTACCTTCGTCGAGGTCCCAATCTTCAGAGTTGCTCTTAATTCTTTCCAATAAATCCCATTTGAATCCAATATCCTTCTTCATATAGGAACCAGCGCAAGAAGTATCGCGCATGGATCGATCATTATGAGAAAGCCGAGCATAAAAATTTTGAATAATAATTTCTCTTGAGAGCTCATGATTGGGGCATGAATATAACATTGTCTTAAGCCTCCTCCAAGCTTGAGCGATACTTTCTCCTTCATGAGGCCAAAAATTATAAATATAATTCCGATCACGATGAACCAAATGCATAGGATAAAACTTTTGATGAAATTCCAATTTCAATCGGTTGTAGTTCCATGATCCAATATCATCCAAGAGCCTATACCATGTCAATGCATTCTCCTTTAAAGATAAAGGGAAAACCTTCTTCTTGACTTCATCCTCGGGCAAACCTGCAAGCTTAAATAATCCACAAACTTCATCCACATAGATTAGATGCATGTCAGGATGTAATGTTCCATCTCTTGTGTAAGGATGAGCTAGCAGTTTCTCTATCATACCCGAAGGAATTTCATAATAAATATTTTTAGTAGGTGCAGTAGGTTGAGGAGCAACTAATTGTGGTTCCGGTCGAGGTGAAGATACCCCGAACAAACCCCTCAAAGGATTATCTTCCATAGTAACAAGTGACAGTAAATTTTAGCACACTATATAAATGTTTCCTTACCAAATTCCACTTACCAAAGGCGCTTCACTCCCCGGCAACGGTGCCAGAAAAGAGTCTTGATGACTCACAAGTATAGGGGATCTATCGTAGTCCTTCCGATAAGTAAGAGTGTCGAACCCAACGAGGAGCAGAAGGAAATGACAAGTGGTTTTCAATAAGTTATTCTCTGCAAGCTCTGAAATTATCGGTAACAGATAGTTGTGTGATAAGATATTTCGTAATGGGTAACGAGCAATGAAAGTAAACAAAGTGCAGCAAGGTGGCCCAATCCTTTTTGTAGCAAAGGACAAGCCTGGACGAACTCTTATATAAAGCAAAGTGCTCCCAAGGACACATGGGAATTGTTGTCAAGCTAGTTTTCATCATGCTCATATGATTCACGTTCGTTACTTTGATAATTTGATATGTGGGTGGACCGGTGCTTGGGTGCTGCCCTTTCTTGGACAAGCCTCCCACTTATGATTAACCCCTCTCGCAAGCATCCACAACTACGAAAGAAGAATTAAGGTAAACCTAACCATAGCATGAAACATATGGATCCAAAACAGCCCCTTACGAAGCAACGCATAAACTAGGGTTTAAGCTGCTGTCACTCTAGCAACCCATCATCTACTTATTACTTCCCAATGCCTTCCCCTAGGCCCAAATAATGGTGAAGTGTCATGTAGTCGATGTTCACATGACACCACTAGAGGAGAGACAACATACATCTCATCAAAATATCGAACGAATACCAAATTCACATGATTACTTATAACAAGACTTCTCCCATGTCCCCGGGAACAGACGTAACTACTCACAAATCATATTCATGTTCATAATCAGAGGAGTATTAATTATCATTAAGGATCTGAACATATGATCTTCCACCGAATAAACCAACTAGCATCAACTACAAGGAGTAATCAACACTACTAGCAACCCACAGGTACCAATCTGAGGTTTTGAGACAAAGATCGGATAGAAGAGATGACCTAGGGTTTGAGAGGAGATGGTGCTGGTGAAGATGTTGATGGAGATTGACCCTCCCTCGATGAGAGGATCGATGGTGATGACGATGGCGATGATTTCCCCCTCCCGGAGGGATGTTTCCCCAGCAGAACAGCTCCGCCGGAGCCCTAGATTGGTTCTGCCCAGGTTCCGCCTCGAGGCGGCGGCGCTTCGTCCCGAAAGCTTCTTCTTGATTTTTTCCAGGGTAAAAGACACCATATAGCCAAAGATGGGCACCGAAGGCCTGCCAGGGGGCCCACAAGGTTGGGGGGCGCGCCTAGGGGGTAGGGCGCGTCCTCCACCCTTGTGGCTGGCTGGTGGCCCCCCTCTGGTTGTTTCTTCGCCCAATATTTTTTATATATTCCAAAAATAAGCTGCGTGAAGTTTCAGGACTTTTGGAGTTGTGCAGAATAGGTCTCTAATATTTGCTCCTTTTCCAGTCCAGAATTCCAGCTGCCGGCATTCTCCCTCTTCATGTAAACCTTGTAAAATAAGAGAGAAAAGGCATAAGTATTGTGCCATAATGTGTAATAATAGCCCATAATGCAATAAATATTGATATAAAAGCATGATGCAAAATGGACGTATCACACCCATCCCCCCCTGTTCTCTGCCTTTCCCCTGAGCCAGCCATGG
This sequence comes from Thinopyrum elongatum, assembly GCA_011799875.1. Classification (NCBI taxonomy): domain Eukaryota; kingdom Viridiplantae; phylum Streptophyta; class Magnoliopsida; order Poales; family Poaceae; genus Thinopyrum; species Thinopyrum elongatum. The sequence goes on from CM022298.1 coordinate 28,400,651, forward strand.
ACTGCTCGTGTGGCTGCTTGGCAAGGATGGTGCCAATAGCGGAGGTATGTGTGTACTCTGATGGTCTGGAACTCACCAAGACTCAGCGGCGCAGTCAGCTCTCGTGCCTGCTGACCACAAACCGTGGGTTCCGGGCCCCATTTCTTTATCGCCTAACAACTGCAGACCTGGAGGAATCATGGGTATGCCTTACCCCTCTTAGTTTTTGACCATTTTAGGATGCGAATCCACATCTGAATGTATATTTCCATCGTTTTCTTCAGTCATATCATCAATGCCAAGAACTATGTTTTTGTTCAAATTTGTCAGCAATTAACACTAGGTGGATCTAGGGATGTAAATGGTACGGATAATTTCCGTTCCGAATCCGCTTCCGCATCCGTTTTTAAGGATATGGAATGCACTTATACAAATCCGGTGGATATGGATGCGAATACGGATATTGGTCAACCGAATATCCCACGGATACGGTAGAGGATATTGTATTGGTAATTGCTACTTGTAGCTTGTGTTCGTATTTCCCCGAAGAGGAAGGGATGATGCAGCACAGTAAAGATAATTATTTCCCTCAGTTATGAATCCAAGGTTATCGAACCAGTAGGAGAATCACGCATCACCTCGTTAGCAGCACCTGCACACAAACAACAAATCCTTGCACCCAACGCAAATGAGAGGTTGCCAATCTCTCAGCGGTAAATTGCAAGATTAAATTGTATGTGATAGATAGATAGATTGAAACAAAAATACAAAATAAAAGAAATAAAAGAAAATATTTTTAGGGTTTTAGTAATATGATTTAGATAGACCCGGGGGCCATAGATTTCACTAGAGGCTTCTCTCAAGAAAATAGCATACGGTGGGTAGACAAATTACTGTTGGGCAATTGATAGAAAAGCAAATAATCATGACGATATCCAAGGCAATGATCATTTATATAGGCATCACGTCCAAGAATAGTAGACCGACTCCTACCTGCATCTACTACTACTAGTCCACACATCGACCGCTATCCAGCATGCATCTAGTGTATTAAGTCCATAAGAACGGATTAATGCCTTAAGAACGATCACATGATTTAGACAAGATAAACTCACGTATGAATAAACCCCATCATTTTACCCTTAGTAGCAACGATACATACGGGTCATGTCCCTTTCTGTCACTGGGATTGAGCACCGCAAGATCGAACCCACTACAAAGCACCTCTTCTCATGGCAAGATAAATCAATCTAGTTGGCCAAACCAAATCAATAGATCGAAGAAGAAATACGAGGCTATAATAATCTTGCATGAAAGAGTGCAGCAAAGACTCAAATAATTTCATGGATAATCTGATCATAAACTCACAATTCATCGGATCCCAACAAACACACCGCAAAAAGTGATTACATCGGATAGAACTCCAAGAACATCGAGGAGAACATTGTATTGAAGATCAAAAAGAGAGAAGAAGCCATCTAGCTACTGCCTATGGACCCGAAGGTCTGTGGTAAACTACTCACGCATCATCGGAAGGGTAGCAAGGTTGATGTAGAACCCCTCCGTGATCGATTCCCCCTCCGCCAGATTACCGGAGAAGGACCCCAGATGGGATCTCTCTGGAACAGAAACTTGTGGCCGCGGAAAAAGTATATCGTGGACTCCCCTGAGGGATTCTGATTTTTCTGGAATTTATAGCGCTGGAATTAGGTCAAACGGAGCTGGGTGGGCCCCATGAGGTAGCAGGGTGCTCCACCCCCCTAGGGCACGCCCTGGTGCCGCGTGGCCCACTCCTTCATCTTCTGGCCCTCTCCCGAAGCTCCTAGTGTTTATCTTGTCCAATAAAAAATCTCCAAAAAGTTTCGTGGCATTTGGACTTCGTTTGGTATTGATTTTCTGTAAAACAAAAACAGGGCAGAAAACAGCAACTGGCACTAGGCACTAGGTTAATAGGTTAGTCTCCAAAAATGATATATAATTTCTGTAAATGATAATAAAAACATCCAAGATTGATATTATAACAGCATGGAACAATCAAAAATTATAGATATGTTGGAGACGTATCAGCATCCCCAAGTTTAATTCATGCTCGTCCTCCAGTAGGTAAATGATAAAAACAAATTTTTTGATGTGGAATGCTGCCTATCATATTCATCACATATTCTTTTCTTTTATGGCATGGATATTGGACTTGAATGATTCAAAGCAATAGTCTATAATTCGACATGAAGATATAAATACTCAAGCATGCTAACAAGCAACCATGTCTTTCAAAATATCAACGCTAAAGAAAGTTATCCCTAGTCCATTATGCTCAATCATTGATCCATTCATGAAACACACTCAAATATTAGCTACATCCAATGCACAAGTATGACAATAGTGCTCTCTAGTTGGCGCTTTTGTAAGAAAAGATGGAGACTCAAAAAATAAAAATTGCATAAAAGTAAATAGATAGGCCCTTCGCAGAGGGAAGCAGAGATTTGTCAAATGTGCCAGAGCTCAAAGCTGAAATTAAAGAGATAAAAAATTTGAGAGGCATGCTTTTCCTGTCAACGAAAACGACCGAGAATTCCCAATATTTTCCATGCTAGACACATCATAGGTGGTTCCCAAACAGAAAGTAAAGTTTATTTCCTTTCCACCATTCTTTCACAATACATGGCTAGCCGTATCCACGGGTGCCCTCCATACCAACACTTCCCAAGGAATTTTGTTGTTATTAATTTGATTTCATTGTGGGACTGGGCATCCCTATTACCAACCATTCTCTCATGCAATGACAAGTGAATAAACACTCATCATGAGAATAACACACCTAGCATGGAAAATAATGGCTACCCCCTGCCGCTTCATGAGCGGTACGGGCACACAAAACGGAAAATTATTTTGAAAATTAGAGTTGGCACACGCAAATTTACTTGGAACGGCATTGAAATACCGCATATAGGTAGATATAGTGGACTTATTTGGCACAACTTGGGTTTAAGGAGTTTGGATGCACAAACAGTATTTCCGCTTAGTACAAATGAAGGCTAGCAAAAGATTGAGAAGCAACCAACCAAAAAAATGAAAACGGTCATAAACATGCATTGAACATAACTAACACCGAATAATGCACCATAAGTAGGATATAATTTCATTGCATAACTATTGACTTAACGTGCATGCATAGGGAATCACAAACCTTAACACTAATATTCTTACTAAATCACAATTACTCACTAACATGACTAACATATTATCATTTCCATATCACAAAACTATTGCAAGGAATCACACTTATCATATCCAATGATCTATATGATTTTTTATTTATAACCCTCTTGAATATTCATCACTTTGGGACCAACTTCATATCTTGTGCAAATTACCGTTACTATTATCAACTCTCAAAAAGATTTAAGTGAAGCATGAGGGTGCAAATATTTCTTCAAAATTTCAGTCTTACCAATTCTCAAAATAATATAAGTGAAGCATGAGAATTCATTTCTTCAAAATTTCAATCTTATCAATTCTCAAAATAATATAAGTGAAGCATGAGAATTCATTTCTTCAAAATTTCAATCAACTCTCAAAATAATATAAGTGAAGCATGAGAGTTTATTTCTTCAAAATTTCAATCAACTCTCAAAATAATATAAGTGAAGCATGAGAGTTTATTTCTTCAAAATATAGCCACCACCATGCTCAAAAAGATTTAAGTGAAGCACTAGAGCAACTGCCTAGCTCAAAAATTTGAAGTGAAGCACATAGAGTGTTCTAACAAATGATGATGAACATGTGGCTCTCTCAAGATAGGTGTGTTCAGCAAAGATGATTGTGACAAACTAAAGAGAAAACAAAGCAAAGACTCATATAGTACAAGACGCTCCAAGCAAAACTCATATCATGTGACGAATAAAAATATAGCTCCAAGTAAAATTACCGATGGTTGGTAGAATAAAGAGGGGATGCCTTCCGGGGCATCCCCAAGCTTAGACGCTTGAGTCTTCCTTGAATATTACCTTAGGAATCCCCAAGCTTAGGCTTTTACTACTCCTTATTCCTTCATCCATCGTGACCTCACCCAAAACTTGAAAACTTCAATCACACAAAACTCAACAAAACCTTCATGAGATCCGTTAGTATAACAAAATAAATCACTACTATAAGTACTGTTGCAAACCCATTCATATTTTATTTTTGCATTATACCTACTGTACTCTAACTTCACCATGGCTTATACCCCCCGATACAATCCATAGATTCATCAAAACAAGCAAGTAGTGCATCAAGAACAAAATCTGTCAAAAATAGAACAGTCTGTAGCAATCTGAATTATGGTCATACTTCTGTAACTCCAAAAAATCTGGAAAATTAGGACTACGTGGAAAATTCATATATCAATATTGTGTAAAAATTTCATAAGGTTCTGATGTCCAGAGAAAAAATAAAATTCCAGCACTGGACGCAAAACTTTCTGTTTTCAAACAGCATCAATTATACTATCTTCCAAATCATCCTAAAGGCTTTACTTGGCACAAACACTAATTAAAAACACAAAAACACAATCATACCAGTAGCATGACAGTGAAAACACACAATAACAGAAAAAAAATTATTTTATTCATTGGGTTGCCTCCCAACAAGCGCTATTGTTTTATGCCCCTAGCTAGGCATAATGCATAGTTTCAAGTATTGTCATCTTTGGTTTCTAACTCCTCGATCACACATCCATCTTTTCTAATAGATTTAACATAGGTGTTTCTCACCATCACACTTCTAGGCACAAAATCAAAATTTTTACTTTTGTGAATAGGTTCCTTAAGTATACCGATGAAATCGGGGTGCACGCTAATCATTTTAAGATCCTCCTTTCCCTTACTAGAAGTAGCACCATTGGTTTTAGGAACATACATAAACTTGCAATTCTTGCTAGGAATAGTTTTTTAATAGTTTCAGTGGAAGAAAAAGCGGAACCTAATTTATTAATAATTTCTTCCAACTTATCGATCCTAGCGGGACTTTGTTCCACCCTTTCATTAATTGTTGGTTCTTTCTCTTTTAGCACCTTAAGAGTAATCCCTACTTTTGACCCAAATTGAGTAACATGATTATGAATCTTTTTATCTAAGTTTTCAATATGCTCAATGATAGGCATTTTATTTTCAATAGCATCTAACCTTTGCATAACATGTTCCAAGGTCAAAGTTGTTTCATTAATAGTAATAGGCGGTGATCCCACTAAATTTCCCATAGCATTGAAAGCATCCGTAGAGGGACACATCAAGAAATTTCCTCCAGTAATAGTATCAAGCACAAATCTATACCAAGTAGTAATGCCCACAAAAAAATTGCGAAGAGGGACGATAGAGGATTGCTGACGAGTTGATTTATTATGAGCATCACAAATCTTATACCAAGCATCTTTTAAATTCTCTCCTACCCTTTGTTTAAAATTAAGTACTTCATTTTCGGGGGTAATAGCAACGAGCGAAGAACTAGCCATAATGATAAAGCAATTAAAAAAGCAAACAAGAAAAAGGCAAATGGAAAATATTTTTGTATTTTTGTAAAAATGTTTTAGAAGTGGGAGAGATGAAAATGAGAGGCAAATGGCAAATAAAGTAAATGCAAGGAGATGAGAGTTTGTGCAAAGGTAGTTGATAGATGTTGATGATGTCTCCCCGGCAACTGTGCCAGAAATTCGTCCTGCTACTTGTAGCTTGCGTTGGTATTTCCTCGAAGAGGAAGGGATGATGCAGCACAGTAGAGATAAGTATTTCCCTCACTTATGAAACCAAGTTTATCGAACCAGTAGGAGAATCGCGCAACACCTCATTAGCAGCACCTGCACACAAACAACAAATCCTTGCACCCAACGCAAACGAGAGGTTGTCAATCTCTCGGCGGTAAATTGCAAGATTAAATTGTATGTGATAGATAGATAGATTGAAACAAAAATACAAAATAAAATAAATAAAAGAAAATGGCAGCAATATTTTTAGAGTTTTAGTAATATGATTTAGATAGACCCGGGGGCCATAGATTTCACTAGAGGCTTCTCTCAAGAAAATAGCATACGGTGGGTAGACAGATTACTGTTGGGCAATTGATAGAAAAGCAAATAATCATGACGATATCCAAGGCAATGATCATGTATATAGGCATCACGTCCAAGATTAGTAGACCGACTCCTGCCTGCATCTACTACTACTACTCCACACATCGACCGCTATCCAGCATGCATCTAGTGTATTAAGTCCATAAGAACGGAGTAATGCCTTAATAATGATGACATGATATAGACAAGATATACTCACGTATGAATAAACCCCATCTTTTTACCCTTAATAGCAATGATACATACGTGTCATATCCCTTTCTGTCACTAGGATTGAGCACCGCAAGATAGAACCCACTACAAAGCAACTCTTCCCATGGCAAGATAAATCAATCTAGTTGGCCAAACCAAATCAATAGATCGGAGAAGAAATACGAGGCTATAATAATCATGCATAAAAGAGTGCAGCAAAGACTCAAATAATTTAATGGATAATCTGATCATAAACTCACAATTCATCGAATCCCAACAAACACACCGCAAAAAGTGATTACATCAGATAGAACTCCAAGAACATCGAGGAGAACATTGTATTGAAGATCAAAAAGAGAGAAGAAGCCATCTAGCTACTGCCTATGGACCCGAAGGTCTGTGGTAAACTACTCACGCATCATTGGAAGAGCAGCAAGGTTGATGTAGAACCCCTCCATGATCGATTCCCCCTCCGTGATCGATTCCCCCTCTGGAAGATTACCGGAGAAGGACCCCAGATGGGATCTCTCTGGAATAGAAACTTGCGACGGCGGAAAAAGTATATCGTGGACTCCCCTTAGGGTTTCTGATTTTTCTGGAATTTATAGCGCTGGAATTAGGTCAAACGGAGCTGGATGGGCCCCACGAGGTACCAGGGCGCGCCACCCCCCTTGGGGCGCGCCTTGGTCCCTCAGGGCCCACTCCTTCATCTTCTGGCCCTCTCCCGAAGCTTCTAGTGTTTATCTTGTCCAATAAAAAATCTCCAAAAAGTTTCGTGGCATTTGGACTTCGTTTGGTATTGATTTTATTTAAAGCAAAACAGGGCAGAAAACTACAACTGGCACTAGGCACTAGATTAATAGGTTAGTCTCCAAAAATGATATATAATTGCTGTAAATGATAATAAAAACATCCAAGATTGATATTATAACAGCATGGAACAATAAAATATTATACATACGTTGGAGACGTATCAGTAATATCCGGCGGATATGGATTATCCGGTATTTTTTGCGTATTATCCGTGGTTGTCAAATAGGATTATCTGATAAATTTAGCCCAATTAAGAAGCCCAAATGCCCACGTGGATCACTAATAAAAATGACCACATATAAATAGAATTTAACCTAACCCTAGTATGAGACCAGAATTACAATTCACATGCAGCCGTCGACCTTGGTCACCTTAGCGTCGTCTTTTCTTGCACCGCCAGCAGCGGCCACATCTCTCCAGCAAGTCGGTTGTCCGGCACAATGGGCAAAGATCCCGGCGCCGATCCAAGCAACGGAGGTGAGCAAGCACTCTGACCTTTCATGTTTTTTTAGATGCAATGAATCATGCAAGTTTAGTGCGTCCAAGGACGAAGGTAGGTATGTTGTATCCATGAATGCATCCACGGCTCCACGCCATGCAGGTGCAGCTTCTCTTCTCTGCATGCACAACGGGTCATGGTGGTAGTCTGGTAGATCACCGTGAGCAAAATTGGTGCTGGTCGCGGCCATGATCTACACTACACCCATACATGACGAGGGGTAATCCACATATACGCCGGTGGGGTCGAGACAATGCTCTGCGTAGTGCGTACATATACGTTGACGGCTTCAAGACAACGCTCTGCGTACATATATGCCGGCGCCGGTGCAGCGCATCCAACGGAGGTCTGCGACTGCGTACATATACGCCGGCGGTGCATCGAACGGTGGTCTACGTACATACACACTTAGGAATACTGAGTATGAACAAGTATGAACATTGGTAGTGGTTCCTTCTTCCTTGCATGCAGTCACGTACAAGTATGAATACCAAGTTAATTTGTAGTCAAGTAGAGTAGGCTTCATCTTAGTAAACTACAAAACAGTATGAATCTATGATGTTTACTGCCTTACTTGCTCCAGCGTCTAAGATATTAATTCCTTTGATCAAGGTTACTAGTTACTTATGTATTGTTGTTCTTTCTGTAGATCGTCTGAAAAAGATATTGGTAAATCATGTCTCTTTGCACGTATCATCCGATATTTTTTGGCCGTTTCCGGTCCGAATCTGCTCCACCTCCGCTCTGAATCCGTAGTCCGATATAATCCGCATCCGGTCATTATCCGCTCCACTCCAAATCCGACGAAAAAATATGGTAAACGATATGGTAAAGGCATTATCCGATCCGATCCGATCCGTTTACATCCCTAGGTGGATCTATCTATTTTTCTTCAGTCCCATGTCAGGTGTTAACACTAGTTAGATCCGAACCTGGACAGACGATCCACAACACCCGAACAAAAGCAGTTCCATCGCCCAGCGATGTAGTATGTAGTGCTCTTTCCTATTCGAGTGCAGTACACTAGACCTGAGCTTGCAGTGCTAAAGTGTTAGCAGAATAGTATAAATTGTACTAAAGTTAGTGATCAAGTCCGTATATATTTTGGTTCATATATTGGAACTCCTTTCTTAATAGTACTCATATATCTATACATATTTAAGTCGAATTTAAACAGATCCTACAGCAAACCGTGTGGTGTTTACTTATACAGATTCTTTTTCCATGCATGCCAAAATGCAGAAACTGCCATCCACAATAAGGTTTGCTGCTTCGAGTTCAGGGAAGCTAATTTTGGAGACAGTGCACAAGAATGGGTATGAATACATGCAAGCTGACTACCACATCGACTCTGATGGCTCGATTAACATAACTGCTGGCTGTAAGCAGTTTGTCTCCCAGAATGGGTTCGAGGCCGGAGAAGTGGTGATGGTGATGTCCTACAGGGAAAAAGACTCCCTGTTATTCAGAATATTTGCACTGTAGGCTGTCTAAGATAAAGCAAGCCCTTTGTGGCATATTTGTAATGTTTACTTATGCTGTATGCTTTTAAAATTATGTCCATCAGATGATGCAACTCTATGTTCTTCAGACGGTTTGAACGGTCCTTTCTAAAATGTATGTGAGCTCATCTACAACATTTTATAATTCTTTTTGCCAAGTTGGTGGGAGAAATGCAGTTCTCTAATACATATAGTGCGATGTGCTATAATAAAAAGTGCAATGCTCTAAGTAGTAACAATGTAGTGCGAATGGACAAAACTTTGTACTTCACCTCTGCTGTTTAAAAAAATTGTCATAGTATGCAGTTCTTTTATGTATAACAATGCAGTACGAGAGTGCAAGCTTTACAGTTCGCTCAACCACAGAAAAACATTTCAAAAAAATTGAGAAATCTCAGAAGCTATCAAGTACACTATAATGCAGTTCCAGTGCAGTCCACTAATTACAAACATGCAGTACACTACAAACATATGAAAGAACTGCAACAATAAATACAAAACAATAGAGATCCAGAGATGTGGGAGAGTAACAGAGGTCAGGAAATACAGTCACAGTTCGATAGCTCGACTAATCGCTGTGCAATCAATCAATTTTGAAGAACAGGCCGTAGATAATTGAATCGAGCTCACGGGCCAAAAAAACTAAACGGATGAACAACATCCCCTGTCTCCAAAAATTAACACCGAAAAATACCGATTACAGGTGCAATACAGTCGATTCAAAACGAAAGAAAGACACTAATTGCAAGATTCAAAATGAATCAACACACAAAAATCAAAAAACACAAAAAACACAGAGGAGTGGACGAAGCACGTCACGCCCGCAAAATCGATTTCGCAAAAATTGATACCTGATTACCAACAAATACGCAGATTATAGCAAAACGGGAGCGATTAAACGAACGCAAGCTAAGAATTCCTACTTACAAACAACATCTGAGCGCAAAAAAAATCGTATCACACACGAACATGAACGAACAGAGGAAAGCTCCTCCACCAAATCCGTCGATTTCTACAGATTTTAGTCAGAATTCCAGTAAATTACAAAGAATAAAGGGCAACGGGCGTCCAGTAACAACTAAAATCATCCCGCAACACCCGATGGCATCCAGATCACACGGACGGGCCGCAGGTGATGAAGCAGTTCTCTCGCCTGGCAATGCAGTGCTCTTTCTGTAGCGATGCAGTGCACTTGCCTTGAGCATGCAGTTCTGAAGTGTGTGCAGAATATTATTCTGCTAATATTATCAGAATAGACCGGCTGTATATATATATATATATATATTGTTTGAGTATCTTCTAGGAAGGTTCTACCTTCTGGATACTCTCAGTATTTTATTTTTCTATTCTCCTTTACTTCTTGTGCTAAGCCATCTATCTGAGATGCCGCATACCCGTCCGGTTGATTGGCTACTTTATTTTCAGTTTTTCTTTGGTTCTTCTTTTGAGCCATCTGTCTGTGATGTCGCATAGACGTCCGACGGATTAGCTATTTTATCTTGTCATTTCCTTTGTTAGCCTCTCCTTTATGAGATGTCACACTGACGTTTGGGTGGTTGGCTATTTCTTTTCTTTATTGGTTTATTTTGCATTGCACTTGTCTATGACGTTGCACTGACGCCCGACTAGATGGCTGTCTTACCTTGGTTATTATTTTGTCTTCTTTTTAGACACTTTTGGGACGGTTCTACCTCCTGGGAATCTCCTTATTATTTTATACCTTGTTGATATTATTTGGCTCACCGTCTTATTATTATTTCGTGTGCAGATATAATGTTTTGATGTGACCATTTCTTGATATCACATTGACATTACCTTGTTTATATACTTGAAATTGCTTGCTATTATACTCATTTTGATTTGCATCAAGATGTTGGAAACTTAATGGATTTAGATTTGATTACTTAATGACTGGTGGAATTTGATTCTGCTATTGGATTTATATAGATATACTTGCTCGGCAGAAACTTTGCGTTGATATCGGAGTTATACTGGGGATGACCGAAGGAAGTAGTTGATTCTAAATTGTTTGTTATGACCATAATTGCATTGAAGTTGGATTTACCTCACAAGGTTGCGATCTCTTAAGATTTGTAGATGATTGGGCTATTCAATTTAGAAACAACTAGGCTATGATTAAGGGATGGAGTAGTAATCATAACCAATCTAGATCTCAGGAACTTGCTAAAAAATGAGTAGTGATATGCCATTAGCTATGTGTCTCATATAGGTTGACATCATACTTTGATGATTATCACTTGCATGCCATAATATTTCTAGCTTGCTTGAAAATTTCTAGGATAGCATAAGCATATGCATTCTGCCTGCATTTGTTATATCTCTTGTTCATGATGTCTTACGAGTACATTCAATGTACTCACCTGGCTTGTTGATTTGGCCAAATTCTGGAGATGAAATGTCAGCCTAGAAGCCCGGGTTAGCTACCATGTGAGCTAGGAGTGATCCCAATCAGTTGTTTGTGTGGGGATGGAGTCTCTCCAGAGTTGGAGTTCTGCTAGTTGATTCCGCTGTCGGCTACTAGAGCACTCTATTGTAAACCCTTAGACCTTTATGGTCTTGTATTTGAACCTTGTATTGTGAGATCTGTATCAAGACCGTGTCCACCAGTTTTAAATGATCTTGGGGCTGGTGATAACATGAGGGTAATTCTGGAATTTATTGTGGGAACTACCCTGACAGCCTTGGTATCAGAGCCATACTGACTGTAGGTTACCCCTAGTTAGCATGGTCATTAGCCGTAAGTTTCCTTCTCGTCTAGTCTCCCTCTCTTCTCACTCAAGCCTAGCCTATCCTCTAGCCAGAGTAATAGCCACTCAACATCTTTTGGTAGCCGGTGCCCAACCTATTCACCCAAACCCATAGACCGTGTGCCTATCGCAGACACTTGAGTTGTCCCATCCGCAAGCGTGCTGTAGAACCCCAGTTGGCCTATATAGGAAGCCTTGCTCTGACCCAGAAACTGATGGAATATCTCCATTTCCTTACTATTCTGAATCCTTGGATCACTATTGGAGGACCACCCTTACCAACTTAGGGAGAGCATGTTCTTCATTTTCTTCCTCCGCTTCCTCCAGAAGAAGAGTGTGTCCCAGAACCAGAAGCTTTTCCCCAGAATCCAGTATATACCTCACCTTTGGGCCATAGTTAGTCATGAGTGTGCATTTGGCAGGGTTATAATGCTTGTAAGGTGCATCATATGTACCCCTAGTGTTGTTTGCTTTAGGTGTATGTCATGGATATGTTGCTATGATTGTTTCTTGTGTGTGCATCTTTGTTTGTTGCGGGTTGTGACTAGCTCTTCCGCCCCCTACCAAATCTCGAGGACGAGATTTCTTTAAGGGGGGTAGGCGTTGTCACACCCCATTTTTTGGGGTAAAAAGTTTTGGCCAATTAAAAATGCTAGAAATAATAATAAGTACTTATTTGAGTGCTTTAATAATCTTGGAGGTCTTTATAAGTTTTCTTCTCTCCAATTTCCCCCTCATCTTGAAATGTTTTTGAAAAATGAAGTGGTGGCCATAATAATCTTTTACCCATTATTCTCTTATCTCCTAAATTCTAGTAGAAGCCTTGACCTTAAATAAAATAGCCCTAAAATATTAGTTTTTGTTACTATTCCAAATCCCAAAATTGATTTTTTTAGAGCCCTTAGAATTAAATTCTGTAAAATTACCATAAAATCATGATAAATACTACTATGTCTATAGAACCCATTTGTGCAAAAACCTAGCCATGTCTTTTTGAAAAATTGAGTAAATCATCCTAACATCTTTTATACATACTTTAATTTTTAGTTAGTATTTATTCCGAAACTAAAAAAAATATTTCTTACAAATTTATACATTAATAGCTTGTACAACTAGAAAAACTAGTAAGGTTGACACCTTTGCTAGGATTGATACCTTGGTTCTCACCGAGGAGAACTTGCTACTTGTTATAAACCCTTGCACTTGGGGGCCCAATACTTTGATACCTTGTGTCTTCTGGGAGCAATCAATAGCTGGCATCCCCAGCAGGGTTGGTGTGTATGGGTTACCCTTGTTTGTTGCTTAGTTCATGCTTTATCTAGAAAGCAGGGCGAAAGCCTATTGAGAGAGAGAGAGAGATAGTGAGATAAAGATAGAGATAGAGATAGAGATAGATAGATAGATAGATAGATAGATAGATAGATAGATAGATAGATAGATAGATAGATAGATAGATAGATAGATAGATAGATAGATAGATAGATAGATAGATAGATAGATAGAGAGAAAGAGAGTAATGAGGACATCCGTACTACAATTACACCCACATCCACTGTGACTGCACCAACTCAAGTTACATAAGATACAAGGATCAATGACTAGAGCTTGCACACGCCAACTCAAATATCAGGTACTTTTGTTTCTTGGAACGTTTCAAAGTGCTTATGAGAATACGATGTTGCCTAAGTCAAATTTGTTTTTACTCAGGAATGAAGGACCTAGCACGGACAAGCGGGACATGCATTCGAGTATGATCAAGCATGGAGATGGCAGTAGACATACAATGATCAAAAATGGAGCTTCAAATGATGATTTCAGGACTTTGAAGCCACCGTGATGACACGTGAGGGACATGGATGACATATACAAGAAGAAACTTTATAATTTCGTCCATAGTCATCTATATGTGCTACGCCACCTCAGTTTTGGGCCAGGCACGTGTATTTTTGGATTAAAAGACTACGTGCAATTTTTAGAGTTTATTTTTAGAGAGGAGACCAACTTAAGGTTGGATTCGACCGCTCCTCCTTGGGCTGGCCGAATCCTCCCATTTTTTCCCTCCTTAAATACTGCCCTTAGGGCTTCGTATTAGGGTTTGGATTATGTTTGATTGAGTTTTAGCATTTGCTACTATTTCCATAGACACGAGAGTCGGTGAGACCTCCTATACTTCACGTCATCGAAACCCAGCTGTGTTAAACAAGTGCTTACTCTTTTATCCATAATTTAGATTGCATATCTCAAATTCTTGCTTGTTCTTTGGTTGCATGTAGGGATTGATCTTCATGACTAGGTTGACAATGTTTCCAGCACTGTCAATAACCATACTGGAGTTGGTTTAGCAATTGCTAAGGCACATCGTCGAGTGTTCAGTGTAGTCGGGTCATCAAAGTCCTTTCGAACAAAAATAGATACTATCTCATCAAAAGATCGAGCCACCTTGAACCTATCGCAAAGAGAGAGAGAGAGAGAGAGAGAGTAGCACAAACTTTTGAGCCTATGTATGTCCAGCGTCCAGTGGAGTTCCCTGGCATACTCCTGCACAGTACTCAACTCACTAATGCAAAAAATGGACTTTGTAGACGATTTTGGTACATGAGCCTGAGGCGGATCCATATTCCGCCTCTAGGCTTGTGTTGCTAATGCGCCTAGTATTGGAGGCAGTTATTCAACCGCCTGCAATGACATTCCGCCGGAAGTGGTTTGCAAATATAGATCGCCTCCAATACTTGGAACACCAGAGGCGGCTATTACTTTGGAACCGCCTCCTATACACTAACATTACAGGCGATTTCTTCAACAGAACCGCCTGTATTTCGTTTTTGTGGGTACTTTTTTTCTTTTTTTTTATTCCAGTCGCACTCAAATTACACGCTCACAACATTTTCATAATGCACATCCACATTCATCTCAGAATTGCATTGCATTGCATTTCATAAATACATTCATATTGTACAAATGTCTAGGGGCAACATATGCAACAAAGTGCTAAAAGCTACAATGTGTCTAGGGTAAACATATGCAACAAAATATCGAAATCTGCAATGTGTGACCGCCAATGGGGAGATTCGTCTTGAGGTCATGCCGGCGGTGTCGTTGCATATTTCACGTTCCAATGAGTCCGTAAACTCAATGGAAATGACCATCGCATTCTCCGATTAGCGGTTGAGTATCCAGATAAGACCCTCAGCTTCTTGGTTCAGAGGTGAAAGGCGGCGACTTTATTGTACCTGTAATACACATAGATTTGTTTAAGGATGCAGTATGTATCAAATAGCAACTTAACAAATTGTAAACTTACAGATGATACAGATGAACCGTCCCCTACGTGCGCCTCCTTCCAATCTTTTTGTGCGGTGCAACAAAAATAGAGCCACATCACCGATGTGACATTTTAAGGACACTGCACAAAACACTCTTACCAAAAAAAGTGATTTGTGTGGTGCACTAAAAGGTCGCAATAGCAACGATGTGTGTACAAACCCCTGTTTGCACAAAATAAACAAAGGCATAGGCATATGGCATATACTTAATAGCAATGCATAGGCATATGGCATAACTATAATGAACTTAATATTGGAAGTTTATTATGCAAGTTCACATAGGCATTGCAAACTAGTCTCATAGAGGGAATAATCCTAGGCATTGCAAACTACTAACATTCAAATAAAGTTAGACCTACACTATGATAGAAAGTACCAAAACTTCGGCACGAAGGCCGGTTCCACGCAGGGATTATATCACGCGAGGTCGCTGATCTCGGTGGAGGAGCGAGGCGCGAGCATGCAGCACGCGCGGTGACTGCACGGGTTGCACAGGGATAGCAGGGCACACGCGCTCACCCGCTCGTGTATGGCGTGCGGCGATCGCGTGGGTCGCACGTTGATACCACAACGCACGCGCCGACCCTCTCGTGTATGGCGCGGTGCACGCGCCCGCCCGCTCGTGCACAGCGGGGGCGACGTCGAACGGAGATGCCGCCGGTGACGGAGAGGGTTGGCGGTTGCTACTTGTGAATGCGTTGAGATTTCCTTGAAGAGGAAGGGTGATGTAGTGTAGTAGCGAAAAGTATTTCCCTCAGTTAAGAACCAAGATTTATCGAACCAGTAAGAGAACACACGAGCAACGGTCAACAGGAGCCTGCACACAAGAAGAGCAAATGCTTGCACCCAACGCGGGCAAGAGGGTTGTCAATCCCCTTGTACTCGTTAATTGCAAGGATTAAATCTGATAGTTGTAGATAGATAAATTGCAAAGTAAAATAAAAATAAATAAATTGCAACAAGGTAACTAGGGTTTTAGTAATATGATTTGGATGGACCCGAGGGCCATAGATTTCACTAGAGGCATCTCTCTCAAGAAGGAAACATACGGTGGGTAAACAAATTACTATTGGGCAATTGATAGAAAAGCACATAGTTATGATGTTATTCATGGCATGATCATGTATATAGGCATTGCATTCATGACAAGTAGACCGACTCCTGCTTGCAGCTACTACTATTACTCCACCAATCAACCGATATCCAGCATGCATCTATGGTATTAAGTTCATGACAAATAGAGTAACGCTTTAAGCAAGATGACATAATATAGACAGAATAAGACCAACCAATATGATCAAAATCCGTCGTTTTACCCTTAGTAGCAGCAATACAAATAGGTGCCTCACTACCCTTTCTGTCACTGGGTGAGGACAACGCAAGATTAAACCTACTACTATGCACTACTTTCACTGAAGATCTACTCATCAACTTGGCCAAAGATAACTCATAGATCGGAAAGCATTACATAGCTATAACAATCATACATAATATGGTTTAGAAATAACTCAATTACTTTCAATGAATAATCTGATCATAAACCCACAATTCATTGGATCCCAACAAACACACCGCAAAAGTAGATTACATCGGAACAATCTGATAGAACTTCGAAGAGAACATTGTATTGAAGATCAAAGTGAGAGAGAGAGCCATCTAGCTACTGCTATGGACCCATAGGTCCTGTGGGGAACTACTCACACATCATCGGAGAGGCAGCAAGGGTGATGAAGAGGCTCTCCGTGATCGATCCTCCCTCCGGCAGAGCCCGGCCACGCCCCTGCCCCGGCCCGCCCCCACCGTCGTCGTCGCCGACGCCCTCGCCGCCCCCGCCGTCGCCGTCGCCCGCCGCCCCCGCTGTGAGCCACCGCCGCCCCGGCTCTGTATGATGAATTTTTTGTTCATATTTTATACGATGAATTTTTTGTTCATAAATATATAATGTATATATGTATGTATGTGGCTATATGTATGTATGGATGTTCATATATGTATTAAATTTTTTGTTCAGAGCATTTTTTTGTTCATATATGTATTTTTTTGTTCATATGTGTATTAATTTTTTGTTCATATATGTATTTTTTTCATAGCATTTTTTCCATGTATATATGTATGTGGCTATGTATGTATAGATGGATATCATTTTTTTCCATGTATGTATGTCGTTGTCGATATACCCCCTCCCCGATAACATTTTTTTCCTTGTATGTATGTCGTTGTCGATATACCCCCTTCCCGATAACTTCAACATGAGGGGGGGGGTCGATATACCCCTTCCCCAATAACATTTTTTATATGTATGTGGCTATATGTATGTCGTTGTCGATATAGCCCCTCCCCGATAACTTTGACATGGGGGGGGGTCGATATACCCCCTCCCCGATAACATTTTTTTCTAAGTTACTAAAGTAAAATGTTCGCCCCCCTCTCGATATACCGGGCGACCAACTCTCGAGGCCACCCAAACCCTAGAAAAAAAGCGTTGTCGATCTCCTGCCCCCTCCCGCCCCTACCCGATAAACTCTCGAGGCCACCCAAACCACTAGAAGAAAACTCCGGTAACTTCGACATGAGGGGGGACGTCGATCAACCCCCTCTCGCCCGAACAAGTCTATGTATCATTTTATATAGCGGTGGACATATATCAAAGTTTGATCATATGTCAAAGTTTGAATTTTGACATATGCAACATTTGATCATATATCAAAGTTTGATCATATGTCAAAGTTTGAATTTTGACATATGCAACATTTGATCATATATCAAAGTTTGAACATATGTCAAAGTTTGCGATATACCCCCTCCCCGATAACATTTTATTATATGTATGTCCTTGTCGATATAGCCCCTCCCCGATAACTTTGACATGAGGGGGGGGGTCGATATACCCCCTCCCCGATAACATTTTTTTTCTAAGTTACTAAGGTAAAATGTTCACCCCCCTCTTGATATACCGGGCGACCAACTCTCGAGGCCACCCAAACCCTAGAAAAAAAGCATTGTCGATCTCCTACCCCCTCCCGCCCCTACCCGACAAACTCTCGAGGCCACCCAAACCACTAGAAGATAACTCCGGTAACTTCGACATGAAGGGGGACGTCGATCAACCCCCTCTCGCCCGAACAAGTCTTTGTATTATTTTATATCGCGGTGGACATATATCAAAGTTTGATCATATGTCAAAGTTTGAATTTTGACATATGCAACATTTGATCATATATCAAAGTTTGATCATATGTCAAAGTTTGAATTTTGACATATGCAACATTTGATCATATGTCAAAGTTTGATCATATGTCAAAGTTTGAATTTTGACATATATAGATTTATCAAGAATGCCCCCATTATGGATGTGCACAAGTTGATCCAATTTTTTTTCTGATCTCATCTATATATATATTCTTCTATATGTCACGTTGTCTGTCAAAGTATTGAAGAAATCCATGGCTTCATCATTAGTCGGAAGTAACAGGCGTATGATGCTACGAAGCTCTTCAAAGTTGTTTTGGAACGGAGTTCCGGATAGAATAATTCGCCTTTTGGTACGAATTTCAGCAAAGGCCTTCCAAATAGCGATATTCGGAAGGCTCTTGCTGAACTTTGTACCAAAAAGCAAATTATTCTATCAGGAACTCCATTCCAAAACAACTTTGAAGAGCTTCGTACCATTATACGCCTGTCATTTCCGGCTAATGATGAAGTCATGGTTTTCTTGAATTCTTTGACACTAGACAACGTGACATATAGAAGGGTAGATGAGATCAGGAAAAATATGGACCATTTTCTGGACATCCAGAATGGCATCATTTTGTTAAATCCCTTGTCGGTCCGGACGTCGGACATTCATGAGAGAGGCGGTCCGGCCCAAACCCTAGAAGCGTTGTCGAGGCAACCCCAAACCCTAGAAGCGTTGCCTAGGCCACCCCAAACCCTAGAAGAGTTGTCGAGGCCACCCCAAACCGTAGAAGCGTCGAGCTAGCTAGGTCTACGTTTGCACTAATATATCCATCTGTCATGTTTGTATATTAATTGCCATGTTGTAATATTTGCAGAAACTATGGAGCACCGAGACATCGAAGCAGAACAGTTGTTGGGGGACATAATCCTCGGCGGAGGTGATATCTTGTCGTATCTCAACGACACCGATGGTCTGGAAGGAGAGGGTGAAGCAGGCTCCGATGATCGAACAATGGAGGTGGAAGGACATGATTATGATGGCTCCGATGAGCGAACGGAGGAAGGAGCTGTTGCAAAGTCCGGCGAGGTATATATATTAATTAAGCCTGTGCTGACTAGCTAATTGATGCATTAATTGTTTTGGTATGTACACATATTAACTCTCTTCTTTCTTCTTTTCTAGCCCTCCGGATCGAGCCAAACTTCGGTAACGAGACGAGGCCCAAAGAAAAGGTTGCGCCAGGATGAAAGGTTCACGATCACAGCAATCAAGGGCGATGGCCAACCGATTGAACCCAGCTGGACCAAGGAAGCATTTTCTGCTCAGTGCGGGGTTCTTGTTAGGGACATGATCCTGATCAGCATCCACCAATGGAATAAGCCTAAGAGCGAAGACCCTCAAGTGTCTTTTGTCAACGATAGACAGAAAGATGATCTTTGGACCGCACTGAAGGCAAATTTCACCCTACCGCCAGAGGACGATCCGGATAAGCCAGTTATAGAGCCATTGGTCAAGGCTCATGCTCTTAGGAAGATGGCAGATCTATTCAGGAGGTGGAAGAATGAGTTGAAATCAACGTTTGTCGACAAAGGGAAGACTCCAGAATTCACCGGCCGATTTGAGAAGATAAGAGATCACTGGCCCGCATTTGTGGCCCACAAGACATCGGAGAAGAGTAAGAAGATGTCAGCGACAAACAAGTTAAAAGCTGCAAAGAAGGAGCATCACCATCGCACGGGGTCAGGTGGCTACCTCAAAGCCCGGCCGTTGTGGGACAAGGCTGAGAAGGACCTGCTTGATAAAGGGGTCGAACCAGAGACATTGAACTGGCCAGACCGTTCAAGGACTTGGTTCTTCGGGGTTGGGGGAACCTTGGACCCTGAAACAGGGAAGTGCCGTTGGACGAAGGAGCAACTTGAAATACCCGTCAAGAAGCTTCAGAAGTATATCGCCGCAGCGCAAGAAGGGACGTTCGTTCCAGACAGAGAGAACGACGAGCTCACACAGGCCCTCGGGAATCCTGAGCACCCAGGACGAACACGAGGCACGGCAGGCTCCGTTGCGTGGAAGGTTGGGTTTCCCAGCGCAGGCAGTTACAAAATCCGGGAGAGGAGGAGGAAAGTGGAGCAGACCGAAATGCAGAAGCTGAATGCAAGGGTACGAGCGCTAGAGGAACAAGCACTACTAGTTCAGAGCCAGCGACCTGCCGGAGCTACCCCAGAAGCTACCCCACTATCTCAGCGGAGAAGCAGCGTGGCTTCCACCGAGCTCCTTCAGCAGCCTCACTTCACGGCTCCTAGCTACCCCGTGGATGCTATCACGGAGGCTCAAGATTGCCACCTTATGACGCAATGGCAGCACCTCAAAGTCAAGGCGGCTGTCGGCTCTGTTGCACCTCCTCAACCTGGCGCAACTTTTCACTGCCTTCCGATTCCACAAGGCTATACTGTTGTCATGGTCGATGAAATAACGGAGGGATTTGAGGAGCTCGAGCTTGACCACCCTACCGGTGAAGGGGAGACTCGGCTGGGTCTTGCTCTGAAGACTCCATGTCTATGGCGGAAGGAGCTCATCAACCTTCCGAACTGGACGCCTCCTCCTCCTCTTCCGGCGAGTCAGGGCACTCCGCCTCCTCCTCCGGCGAGTGATAAGGGTAGTCCGCCTCCTTCTCCGGCTGCTCCGGTGCGTGGCGGCACTCCGCCTCCTTCTCCGCCTGCGCCGGCGCGTCCGAGCAGCCCGCCTCCTTCTCCGCCTCGTCAGCAACAGCGGAAGACAGTCGCCGCCGCTCCGGCTGCTCCGGCGCGTCGTAGCACTCCGCCTCCTTCTCCGCCTCGTAAGCAACGAAGGAAGACAGCCGCAGCAGCTCCGGCTGCTCCGGTGTCTAGCAGTACAGCCAGAGGCGGAAGGCAATACAGATTCGGTCCGACTCTCACGCCTCTAGAGAAGTTACCATACGAGATGACCGACAAGGAAAACACGTAGATCTGTAAAGCCCAAGTGAGGGACTTTTTTGCAAAGAAAAATCCACCTCCGGAGGAGATGATGGATCCGGTGAAATTGAAGTGCACTGTGAAGAACCTGAAGCGACCACCACCGCCTATGCCGGATGACAACCATGTCCGCGCTCTTAAAAAGGCAGTGGAAGGAGCGCGCCGGTCGGGAACTACTTCAAGTGACAAAAGGTTACAAGAATGAAGAAGTGGGAAAAAAATTCCCCAGCTCGGCGAACAGGCAAATCAATCGTGCCCCCTGCTCAAGGTGTCTACTGATATCGTTGCAAATCTACCGGGGATGCTGCCCGGTACCAATCCTGGTGATTACCTTCCCGACGATGCACATTTTGATACAATGGAGGTGGACGAACACAAATACCAGTACGGAAAGCCTCTCGTCAGACCTGGTGATCCTCCTCTAACAACGATGATGCGAAGATTCCATAAGTGGTACATGGACACCTGCAAGTCTGGGAAGGATATTTTGACGCTGAGAGTTAAAGAGGAGCACGACCTCGTTGGAATTGATCTGTTGTCTGTTCCATTTGAGGAGTTCTTCCAGTTTTTCAATCAAAAGGACCTCGATAAAATAATCATGACTTGCTACTGTCTATAAGTACTATACTTCTGTAATTAAGTCTCTATATATAGCTCAGCTCTTTCATTGCATGTATATATAATTATCCTCACTATATTATGCAGATTGAAGATCGTCGAATGCAGAAATGCACAAATCTATGATATTGGGATCATTAACACAAATCTCATAGATGAATGGACGGTTAAATATAATGCGAAAGAAACCGAGGCCAACTTGCTACAATCGTTGCTTAAAAATCAAAACAAAGATAAAATACTCTTTCCTTACAACTTCAAGTGAGTGTTACTGTCTTGTGCATATTCGGTTTCCCTTATTACTCGAGGTTATAGTAATGTAATTGATAAGCTATGCATGCGTGTGCAGCTTCCACTTTATTCTCCTAGAGATTAAGCTTGAGCAGGGACTAGTAACCGTCTTAGACTCAAGACAAAAAGATCCCAAGGAGTATGCGGACATGACTGAAATGCTCCAGAAGTAAGTTCAATCGATCATTATCACACCATATCAGCCACTTTGTTCATTTCCTGATATCAAGTAATCATTTTCGTTGTCTCGCAGGGTTTGGAAACTGTTCACCGCAAAAGCTCCGGGACTGCCGGGGGAGCTGCGATTTACACACCCGAAAGTAAGTACTACTAGCTAGTTCCGCGCATCTCCCATTGATTCTAGCTAGTTTCATCAATACCATTTATAATGCTTGATTATCAGTTTGATTGACCTCTATTTCTCGTAAAGTGGTTGTGGCAGGAAGGCGGGAATAATTTTTGTGGATACTACGTTTGCGAGTACATCTACAACGCGACGACCTCTAAGCGGGGCTACTCTAAAAAATAATATGAAGTGCGTAAGCAATAATATTCACAATTTTATTTTATTACCATCATTTGTGTTGAGTTTCATTCATATATATGTATTGACCCCCTTCTTCAAATTAGATTTGGCAGATGCGGGATGAACTCCTACCACAAGATAGCATAAAGGCAATTCAAGAGGAATTGGCTGGATTCTTTCTTGACCACGTCATCAATCCAGCCGGAGAATACCATGTGGAACTTGACATTAGATGTTAGGGATCTTATATTGTATATATGTATCTAGTAGCGTCGGATAGATATACGAAAACTTGTTGTTCGACCAATCTCTCGGAGAAGGAGGAGGTCGATCACTTCTCTCTGTATATGTTCATGACGATCTTGTGTACTTAATGGTTTCCTTCATTTGCTTACTAGCTAGCGTGTCGAGTCCTCTCTATACGTATAGTACGTAGCGTCGACCAAGCATGGAGATAAGAGAGGACACTTCTCTCTAGCTATTAGCTAGCTAACACAATATATGAAACCCCTAAATTAACCCTACAAAACCACCAAAACCCCCAAACCCACCCCCCTTTCAAAAAAAAAACCCAGCTCCTGAGCTGCTGACACGTGGATGCTCTTTGGTCCCGTTTGGTGTTACCAACCGAGACTAAAGGCCCTCCTGCCTGGGCTCGCCGCAGCGGCCACGTGGAGGCACATCTGTCCCGGTTCGTAAGTGAACCGGGACTAAAGGTGCTGGGCTTTAGTCCCGACCCTTTAGTCCCGGTTCCAGAACCGGGACAAATGGGCATTTTTCTACCAGTGTAAAGGATCACATATAGAAGAAAAATACCATCTCATCATATAAAGGATCACACATACAAGAAAAACACATCGAATGCATCTGATCAATTGCATACATTTTTTTATCACGTACTTCATTCCATACTAAAATACATTGCATTTTGATCATTCACTTTGATCACAAAATAACTTCTGATTGACAAACCATAACACTCGGTTTTACTACTGCAAAATACAAGTACTAGAATGGCTTCCTCGCCTCTCGCTTGATCCTCCCGCGAAGTGCCGCATACCCACCGGACCCGGTATGATGGGTCGCTGCATGTCGCTTCTTCAGTGCGGTTGTGGGCGCCGCCACGGGGGCCTCCTCGGGATCGGCCACAAGGATCATCAACGGCGGCGAGCAGGCCCGCGCCGCCCCCTTAACCTCGCCTGATACGGAACCTGGGGTGGCGATGGAGGTTTTGGCAAGATCCTCCGGAGATAAGACGCATACCCACCAGTCCCGAAATGATTGGTCGCTTGTCTTCTCGGTGCGGGCGAGTCCTCCTTCAGGTGGTCGCCGGCAAAGATCGACGGTAACGATTCGAGAGCCAACCCAATTACCTCCTGATCGACGACAAGGCTCGGCGGCGGAAGCGGCGGTGGCGGGAGAGCCAATCCTAGAAACCCCGACACCCTTGCCCTTTCCCCATGTTTAGGCTGTGGCAGCGGCAGCGGGGAGGAGTCCTCTACGTGGTCGGGCGGCGCTATCCCATGCGACGCTAGCCATGCCCTCACCCTTGGCAGATCTGATAGGAAATCCTCCGCTGCCATTTTTTCGAGTAGTGGAGAAAGACAGTCGCAGCGGTGGAGTAGTGGGCACGAGGCATTAGGATATGAAGTGGATAGGTGGATGGCCTGACGTAGGTGGTTATTACAAGAAACCACCTCCAATACTTACGACTTGGAGGCGGTTCCAAAAAGCTAACCTCCTCTATCTATTATTGCAGGCGGCTCCACTTTTGGAATCACCTCCGATACTTTTGATAACGAAAATAACCACCTCCGATGGGGTATTACAGGCGGCTTAAGTTTTTGGGGACAAAACTGCTTTTGAGGGACGCGTCTAATGCATGTTTCTGTACTAGTGTCTTGCAGAGGAAATTTTGGTAAGCCATGGAATAATTGACTGGTAAAAAGAGAAACACAATATTGGTAGCCAAGCCACTTGGTTATACCAGATTTTGGTTTCAATGACCTCACTTCGCACTGAACCCACGCTGGTTGGATCCGAGAAAGAGAGACCAAGGCCGCGATAAGAGGTTGGGTAAGGTTTCTTCTCTGGGTTTTGCTTTACAGCAGGTCTTCTACATGAGTATGGGATTTTAGCGCTGTTTGGAACAGTGGGTACGGGACGGGAGTGTTGGTGGGAACAAATTAATGAAAACTAACTGTATGATATTTGTCATCAAGTGGGTTCCGATGTAGGCTGGTTCTGGAAATTCACTCTTAAGTTGCGTACGCTGGCGACGCTGCTTTACACATTATATTCCTGGAATGTATGGACCGATGGAAGGACCATCCATTCTCTAAGGAATCCTGAACAAATACGTAGGTAACGTGGTAGGACACTGTCGGCATTCTTGCCCTTCCTACTGATCAAGGAATCTAGATATGTATATATACTTTTCAAAAAGGGCTAAAGTAAAAGCAGGATGAAGCAGTTTTCATTACAAAAGATACAAGAGGCTTTGCTAGCTATATTAAAGTACGTGTCTTCTCCCCTCAAAAAAAGAAAAAGAAAAAGAAAAAGAAAGAGAGAGAGAGAGAGTGTGTGTCTTCCCGCGCGCGCGCAAAGAAACAAAAGGTGTCACAGCAAAAAGGAAAACAAAGAGCTATTAAAGCAGTGCATAAAAAGATGGAAACCCGCCTCCTGCAGGTTTGATAGATTTGCAGCACAAATCAGTCAAAGCCACACATTAGTTCGTTCTCTAATTCGTTTCGACGAGATGCATGGAGATACACAGGGGCCATCGTCTGGGAGTAGCGGCGGCGGCGACAACTGCGACCTGCAACTGAAAGCCTACGCTAGCGTCGACCGGCCAGAGGATGAGCGGGGTATCCCGGTGATGGTGAGCATCACGGCGCCGCCGGGGCAGCAGCGTGCGGCAGTGGACCTGGTCGTCGTGCTCCACGTCCGCAAGGGCTACAAGCTCCCGGAGAAGTGGCAGGAGCTGCTCGTGGAGGCCATGAAGGTGGTCGCCGAGAGGCTTGACGACAAGGCCGATCGCCTCGCCATCGTCACGGGCCAGTCAACCTTGTTGCCGATGGCCGCTGGAAGCAGCAGGGTCGAGGTGGCCACCGACGAGGTATATAAGGCCATCAAGAGTAACAGCTTGATGGTGCGAGCTTGTGAATGGGCCAAAAAGGTAATATATTATGTACATCCAGCATGTATCGATCTATCAATCTTCAAGTACGTATGTATATATGATTTATAAACATCTAAATAGTCCTTGGACGGTCGAAAATACGTCGGACAGTTCCACCCATACATGGTGAGAGCTTTGGAATCGGCCTACTCGGTATGTATACGATCACCAGATACCTTGTTTTTATTCTTAAAAAAGGGGGATTAAACATAGCTAGCTAGCTAAATTGACCGAGAAATTCTTATTTCTAGGAGGACAATTTTAACCTTTAATTTTTTATCAACGGAAATTGGGTATAATTACATACTTTTCGAAATATATGCAACTCAGCTAAAATAAATAAATATATATATATATATATATATATATATATATATATATATTGAATATTCGTCACCCTGGGTGAGGAATAGTTATTCTTCACCCCCCTCTATTTTAACGTCAATGCACCGTAATCTTACGTTCCGTAAATTTTGTTTTATTTCAGACGTAAAAAGAGAACGTAAGAAAATATATAATCGTCGTAAAAAATATTTTATGTTTCGTAAAATTACAGATGTAAAAACATAGTGTAAAATATATATATAATGTAATTTTTTTGGCCTTATGACCTATTTTTTTTCCTTATGCCAAATTTTACGCAGTGAATCAATATGAATGTAATTATTTGTATTTTAAATGTAATTTATTTATGAAATGATCGTAAGATTATCTCGGGTGAAGAATAACTTATACTGCACCCTGGGTGATGAATAGACTTTCTATATATATATATATATATATATATATATATATATATATATATATATTTCAACTTTGGCACTGCATGTATTACACATTTAGTGCAACTCGACGATTTGCATATTTGTTCTGTGGGCAACTTGATGGGCTTTCCGCAAAAAGAAAAAGGAAACTTGATCGGCTTAGAAATAACTTTTTTTTCAGTTACCATGGAAATAACAAATCCATAATAAATCCTGTTGTCGTTACGAGTAGATCTTAGATGGTCGTGGAGATGATGAAAAGTTGAGGCGCGCGGGCTGCGTCTTGCTCATCTCCAACTCCAACGGAGACGATGACATGGACTCGCTGCTTACCTGGAGGTTCCGTTCGGTCCACGCTTTTGGCTTCCGCGACGCGGGCAATGCCAGCTCCATGCACGCCATCGTCAGCATGAGCCCGGGTTGCACCTATGCCATTCTGGACGACGAGCACGGCCACGTCACCCAGGCTTTGGCTGCCAGCATTGACAGGATTACCTCCACCGTCGTGCCGATAGAGGTCAAACTCAAGTGCGAAAAGAGGGTGGTCCTGTCCTCCATCGACGCCCCCCGCGTCAGCTACTTCATCTCGTACGACAAGAAGGTGGGCAGTATCTCCGCCTACCTGGGAGGCGGCGTACAGGAGGCCAACTTCATCGTCTACCTCGGCAACCTCCACGGTAACCACTGCAACGACCGCGAGCTGCCCAAGCTGTTCACCCTTCATATCAAGCGCGGCGGCCACAAGATCGACGGGGAGGTGGTGACCGTGAGGAAGGGCCAAGACGGGTCCAAGCAGGTGGCGGCGGAGATGGTGCGGGTTGAAGCTGTCAAGAAGGTGGCCAACATAACCGCGGATGATAAAAAAGACGTCCATGCAGCGGCAGACGAGCTGCACAAACAGTGGGCCTTGCTTCGGAATGGGGACATCGGCAGGGAGGCCGGCGAGGCCGGGCTGCTATCTGGGCTCACCGCGGAGATGCAAGAGATGGAGGCGAGGTTGTACAACAACTACTTTGGGCTAGAGTACATGCTGTCGTGGCAATCACACCAGCGGTGGCAGCTGCCTTTGCCACCGCTCTTCATGGACAAGCAGCAGCAAGCCGTGGCCGATGACCATCTCCTCCGACTGGAAATCTTCGCCGCCGTACCGGAAATGGTCATCCTACCACTGCCGGTGCTCGTGCGTGTCGTGGCGCCAAAGTCCGGGTTGGCAAAGCGGCCCCCGGTAGACCTGGTCGCCGTGCTGGACGCCAAATGCGGATCCACGGAGGCAATTAGGTTGAAGCTGCTCCTCACGGCCACGGAGCTCATCATGAAGAAGCTTGCCCACAAGGACCGCCTCGCCATCGTACCCGCTCAATCCTCCTCCGCCTCGGAACCTGCTGGCCTCATGGAGATGTCGTCCGAGACCTCCACCAAGGTGCGGTCCCTCGTCCTCAGCAAGCTGCACACAGCCTCCGCCAACAACAAGAAGGCCGTGCAGGTATGAATGATACTGTGTACCACCTATATATAGCTATAGGTAATTAAGTAGAGTACGTGCGTAGCTACTAGCTAGTGACCAATTTTACGTGACGAACATCCATAAAAGGTACGTATCGCTTCCAGAATCGATAGAACTCAAACTCTTCCAACATAAAAACAGAAGCATATACCCGCTCGTGAGATGCCCAAAAGGTGTTTGTTTAAAGAAAAAATTTGAAGCAAGGAGCCTCCTCGTCAATTTCCATTAAAGAAACCGCCACAAGTCATTATGCAACCCACACAAAACACAACAAAGATAAAGAAAACACCGACAGGGCTATTACACGTCCACTGCCAGAACATAACGACTCCTCCTCCTCTACACATGATAGGGAGGCTGCTACGCAAAGCAACAGAACAAAGACCAACTACAGTTTTACCCCCCAAACAGCCGCCTTGCCTCCACCACTACAGCGAAGAGAAATACAAGGTGGAGGATACACCACAAAAGGTGGAGAGGGTCAGATGCATCAGCAAACATCCTCAGCCCACTCCAATTCTTCTGTTTAACGGGTTCCAACCACGGGTGGGAGCATAGACTTATTCCATCACCTTCTTGATCAAGCCAGCTTCCTCCTCGGTTCTTCTTCTGTCTTGGGGCTTCTGCAAGATACTCCAGGTTTTAAGATAATAGATAACCTATATACCAAAGAAGCAGGATCATCTGGGAAAATTTTGTCAAAACAAGCTCTATTTCTAGCTTTCCATATAGTCCAACAGATAGTGACACTCCCACACAACACCATTTTCCCTTGGTCAGTGGGGAAGCTTTTGATCCAAGGTCCTAAAATCAGCAAGATTGTTTTGTTTCTTGGCAACGCAAAAGCACAAGTCACTACTTGCCGGATTAGCTTTGCCACAGCACAGCCAAAGAAGAGATGGTTAATGCTCTCTTTGACTACACAGAAGGGTGATTTTTTTTATCTTATGAGGTACTTTGAGTTTCCAGATGGATCTGTACCCTACCATCCTCCCAGTTTTGAGGAATAGGTACAATTCTCTCGCCACAAATTTGTTTTCATGGTGAGAGAATTGTACCTATTCCTCAAAAGTTTGTTTTAATTAATGTTCCTAGTTTTCGACTGTAGGTTTCTGTAGTTAGTGAAAGGGAAAATTGTGGCTACATCCGGGTGCATTGCACCCATGAACAGCAATTAATTTTAAAAAGGCAAAAAAATCCAATAAATACTGAAACTTTGTGGCCTCGACTGTGATGAATGTTTTTGTTGCATGCAAAACAATAATTCTGCTCAAAAGTGCACAAAAGTTTGAGCACTAATTCTTTTAATTATTGTACTCCCTCTGTACCGATTCATTAGACTAGCCATAGTGGGGAGTAACTTAGACTAGTAACATGTTACTAGTCTATGTACGTTACTACCTCTATAGGGGGAGTAACATATGTGCGTGTCATGCAAAACTTCATTTATTAGGTTGTAACTCATCTTGTTTTGGTATGTGTGATGTTACCCATAGTATGAGTAACTGGCTATGTTATTCAAATCATCTCTCTCCTCATTAAATCATTGCCGCATAAGCAAATTTGTTGAGTTGGACTATATGTTACAACTGAAGTTACTCCCATTATGGGCAGTCTTAGGTGTGGTGCATTAACTGCCACCTTGTTCCTCGTTTTTTGGCACGAACAAAGAACTCAACCAATTAGAGGCGTGGGACGTGTATGCCTTCAATGACTTGAGACTACCTAACACGGCATGCAGTGGTCAGTTCATTGTATGCAGTAGTATTAATTAGCAAATAAACATTAAGTTCTCTCTTTTTTTCCTCCGTCTTGATTGCAGTGCACAACCTAAGATGCCTAATGCACCGGTACTGAGAAAGTATGGAGCTCTTCGGTTATCATTTGGGCAACAAATTTTACAAGCACCTAGAAAATTTGGTCATGATCAAAGTCAGAAAGCTTCAGAATGTTTTATTATTATTTTACTATTTTTTCAGTTTTCCTGTTCATCTTGGGCGCAGTGCATCCGGGTGACGGTTTTAGAAAAATCACACTCTGTTTCACGGAGGAGTCTAGCTAGCCATTGCTTTTTGTGCAAATAACATTCAATTTCCATAAGGTGCTTCACTCAACACTTACTTGAACATACACATCTGTGTGGCATCCGTTTCCATGTTGTATTGTAGGTCTCGCACTGGAGGGGGAAGCTCAGCAAGGCCACGAAGTTCGTAAAGTCCATCAAACCCGTTAGATCTTCCATCCCTGCACCTGCACCGATGGAGCCTGAAGGCCAAAGCACGGCCACCACGACGGCGCAGTCTGTTGCTACAGGCGGCAGCACCAAACTATGGACGGCATTGATCGATGCGGTGAAGGTATGCCGGACCAGAACGTTAAGGGCAGACTTACCTAAATACAGTATATATTAAATAAAAGTATATTCCTTGCGTCTAGGTTTATTAGGCCGCCTCTTATTTTTTTTCGAAAAACTTCCAATCTATTCATCTTCAATCATGGCGGTACAAAGAACAACAGAGGTAATAAAAATTACAACCATGTCCGTGGACCACCTAGTGACGACTACAAGCACTGGAGCGAGCCGAAGGCGCGCCGCCGTCATCACCCCTCCCTCACCGGAGCCGGGCAAACCTTGTTGTAGTAGACAGTCGGGAAGTCATCGTCCTAAGGCTCCATAGGACCAACACACCAGAGTAGCAACCATTACCGATGAAGAAAGTCGTACATCAGAAGGATCAAACCTGTAAACACCCAAACGAAGACGAACGTAGACCGGATCCAAACAGATCCACCGAAGACCAGCACCGACCGAATCCCGCGAGATCCGACGGAGACAAACCTCCACACGCCCTCCGACGATGCTAAACACACCATCGGGACGGGGATAGAACGTGGGAGACATTATTCCTACTAAGGGACATTACCGCCGCCACACAGCCCCAACCAAGACGCTGAATCTAACAAGAACGAGAACGGGGTCCCTCCCGCCGGCGGGGGGCCAAGATCCTCCACACCGCCATGGCCTAGAGGCCATCGGAGATGGGGCAGACCAGCGGCGGCGCCGACGGGAGGAGAAGAGCTTTTCTTGTGGAGGAGGAAAGAGACGGAAGAATATTTAACATGTCTTAGGCCGCCTCTTATTTAGGATTAAAATTTGACGGATTTAGTGAAACCTAAATTGTATGTCACAAAAATTACACTGTGGAAAATCTCTTTCAAATACAAATTAAAAAATCTACTTTTTGTAGCGTATACTATTAATCATATAAATGGTCAAAATTTAACCCAAAATAAAAGGGGTGCATTAAATCTGGATAGAGGGAATACGAGTCAATACAACTTCAGTTAGAATATGGATAGAGAAATTGCTTTTGGAGGCCGAGCTCCATGGAGGCCTCCAATTCAAAATTCATGAAAATTCATGAAAATTCATATTTTTACATTTCAAAAATCTAAATAAAAAAAGATATATATGAAGCCATAATGCACAAGTGTGTAAATTTTTAAGACGAAGTACGTTTAAATGAGGGTTGTGCGAAAAAAAAAATCTGGCCCTTTTTAACACATCATACTATTCATCCTCCTAGACCATGAATTTGTATTTTTTTTTACAGGTCGCATTTCAATGTATTTCATCCTGAAATTTTACACACATACACCTCACATCCTTGTTTACTTGTACAAAAAAATTCAGATTTTTTTGAAACTGAAAATTTTGAATGTTTCAAAAATTCGGCCTTCATGGAGGCCAAGATCCAAAACGCCATACTCTTTCTGTGTTCCGAAAACCATATTTGCTAGTACATTCACCCTGTAAGATCATGGTTAACATTTTTTTCCTTATTTTTTTCCTCCAATGCATTGTTACTCATTATCCAATACATCCGTTCCTCATGGTTGGATTAAAAGCTTAGAGAAAGGATTTCCAGTCACAGACTGCCTCATTTCGGAAAAAATGGAACTATTAACTATATTGTTTGTTATTTTGATATTTTCTATTTGTTAGTAGTGAACGGTTCTAAAATGGGTATATTATCCCAAATAGTAATGTGTGTTTTGAGATACAATCAATCGAAGAGAATAAAACTGGGTCCAATAAAAACAAGAATGAATTTATTAAAAGGGATTGGAAAGGGATAAGTGCAAAGGGATTCAACGAACCTAAAAAAATCAAAAAGGGTTTAATAATCCCCTCCTACGAATACTAATTAGTAAAATAATGTGGATGAATAAGATTTTGCTCGATTTTGGATCGGATTTGGCGGCATGGCCAAGCGGTGAGGCAGGGGACTGCAAGTCCTTCCTAGTTCAAATATGGGTGTCGCTTGACCAAAAAAATAATTAGGATTTCTTATTGTACTGATTGAACTCGACAAATTCTTGCCCTGCATAAGCAAAGGAAAAGAACTAGGCCTGTCGATACTGGATTTTACCATAGTTCTAGTTCTAAAAAAGACTATCAATTTCTTCTTAAAAATAGGGTGTGCACTAAAATATGGAATCTATTTATAAGAGGACTTTATTGTCGGTAATTGTGTTCTGAGAATGAAATAATTCCAATTCTTCAACACTCTCAACAAACTAAAGATGGTGCCCTAGCACATGACATCACTATGTGTACAGTCTCCACGCCACCATCGCTGATTGTGGTGTTCCAATGGTGGCGGCGGGCCTCCCTGCAGCAGGCATCCACCTTGTTCCCCATCCTCTGGTTGATGTTGATCGTTGTTGCTCCATGTCTGAGTTTGCTTCGAGAAGACTACTCAATAAAGGATGTGTGTTATATTTGTTGTAGAAACAAACAAGAATTTCAATTAGACTGAACTTAATGTGAATTTTTATTTGAAATTTCAGGAAAAGTTGTTCATTGGACAACTCCTTTGTTTTCTAATAATCCTACAATTCAAACCAGCCTTAGGGAATATCCTACTTCGTAAAGAATTAAATTCCACAGAAGTTGCAGTAGAATAAATTCATGTGAAACGAGGCCGTACATGAACATGGCACCTATTTTGATGTACTTATATTCAACATTTTACCTATATATGCATTCGTTATTCAAATTGGCTCCCGGGAGCACATGCTCCCGGGCCAAAAAATAATTTTTCAAATGTCAAAAAAATCAAGAAAAGAAAATTATGTGATCTTAGTCACATCCAAATGCCACCTGCAAATTTTGAGGCAAAAAGATTAAGCATTTTGGCCTGTGCAAAAAAAAACAAATTATAGACCAAATGTCACCCCAATTTTGTTTTTTTCACCGACGAAACACTGCTGCTCTGTTTCACATGAATTTTGTCAAGCATGCTTGCGACATTAACACGAACATCTACAAAAAAAAATTCAGAATTTTTTGATTTTTTTTACATTTTTTTTTTGAATTTACTGTTCATCCGGGAGCATATGCTCCCGGGAGCCAAAACGCCCCTCACCATTCTTAACCTAGTATATATGACTTTTTCCATTAAAACAACCAAAGCAGGCACGTACTATTTGTCAAAACTTAAGAAGATCATTGTTAAAAGTTAACCTAGACAGTATACAATCATCTATAGTTTTCAGAAAACTGTATTGTTTTGGATAATATATTATTAAGTACCCTAATAACTTGGTAACTTTCGTCCCGGGGGAGGGGGAAGGGGTGAGGGGATGATATTTGCGAACGATTTGGGTGGTAGTTATAGTTGTTGAGGGGTGGCAACTTCAGTTTTAGGGGTTGGCAGTTTTCATTTTTTTGAAGGCATTTTTTCGCGAATATTGCCATCGTTCGATTATGATTAACCTACTGTGGGAGAGCTCGCTGGGGCCTCCCTCACAGCTAACGTTCGCCAGTTAACATCGAGGAAAAATTTTTGACGGAATTTCCAAAATTTTGATCATTTGAAAGGTGAACGAAATATTTGCATTTCATTCGAAATATTCGTTATTAAAAAAAATGTATATAACCGGTGTTCTGTTCTCAACTCATAGGTCTGGAGTTCGAAATCCACTACTGCATTGTATTTTCTTAGTTTTATTTAAATTTTTGTCTACTTTGGGAAAAATTGTCAAAAAGATTAACGTTACCGAGAGTCGATCTTGGCTCTGTGAAAATATACGCTAGGACTGAAACACTAGGATAGATGTGTTTCCTTGTGCAAGGGCCGCTACAAATGGTATGTATTCCGGTTCTTAAATTTAAATTTATCCAAACTTAATTAAAAATTTCATGGATTTGTCCGAAATAAATTTCGAAATTTACGAAGTCATCGAAATTTTATTGCTATTGAAATTCAAAACCTTGGTTAACATTACCGATTATTAAACGTCATCCCGAAATTAGAAACAGTTAACAAATGAGTGTAAGATATTGCCCTGAGGGCGCCACCGTGCATGCATGTTGCACTAAAAACATTTATCATCCGCGCCAGATGCAATGAGAAAACCAAGACTGATCCAAATTTCTTACCTCTATTTGCATGCATACACGTGCGTCCGCGCGTGTGTAGATATTGGATGGTCGACCAGGCGAGGAAAAGGACCGCGTGGGCTTCGTCATCGTCATCTCCGACAGCGAGGACGACTCCTTGATCAGCCAAAATCTTATCAACACCAACAAGTACACTATACACACCTTCGGCTTCCGCGGTAGTGGCACCCGCAACACCAGGGCCCTGCAGTACATCGCCAGCACGTCCAACGGCATGTACGCCGTCCTGAACGACGCCGATAAGATCGCCGAGGCGTTCACTACCTGCATCGACAAGATCACCTCCACCATCGCCGTCGGGACAACCGTCGACATCTCCATCGCGTGCAGCAGCCATCACACCGCCTCCGGCTCTGGGCCGGTGCTGTCCAGAATCGAGTCCGGCCGATTCTGGTCTCGCTCTCGCATTGCTGGCGACAGGAAGTCCGGTTCCATCTTCGCTGGCACCCTCTCAGCCGACACGGCGAGGAGCTTCCTCGTCTACGTAGACAATGTTGGCGAGGCCGCCTACCCCGACAGGTTGTCCGAGTTGTTGGCGGTCCGAGTCAGGTTCTTGCATGCCTCGAGCAGGGTGGAGGAGGAGGTGGAAGGTGGCCAGGTGGTCGTCGTCAAGAGGAGCTGGGAATCCGAGGACATGAAGTTCATGGCGGAGATTGCCCTCGAGGCGGTGAAAATTGCCGGTGAGACCACTGATCCCAAATGCGACAGGAAACTGTTGGCGGACAAGTTGAATATGATGCGTCAGCTGCTGCTGGAAGGTGAATCGACCAAAGTACGGGATGCTGGTCGTGAGATGCGCACTCGCCTCGCTGGGGAGATGAAGAAGATGGAGGACAACCTAATAAGGGTGAAGAGCGAGACAGAAACGGAACAGAAA
The DNA here is from genome assembly GCA_011799875.1 of Thinopyrum elongatum. Classification (NCBI taxonomy): domain Eukaryota; kingdom Viridiplantae; phylum Streptophyta; class Magnoliopsida; order Poales; family Poaceae; genus Thinopyrum; species Thinopyrum elongatum. The sequence goes on from CM022298.1 coordinate 28,436,231, forward strand.
CTGTCGGCAGACAACCTGTCGTACTGCTACTCGTCTATGCTGTCGTGGCTGTCATTCCAAGACTTATCTGAGCAGCCACCCTTGCTAGCGTAGCCAACGTCCCAATGTACGACACAGGGCAGAGCTAGAGAAAATTTACCATCATGCACAAGTTGCACACTATACCGAGTTTTACAGCTCTTATAGCATATAAAATTCAACAAAACGAACAGCACACTATACAATAGTCCCCCCGTTTCAAAATAATTAAAGCTCTAGATTTGTCTTAAGTCAAACTTGTTTAAATTCGAGCAACTCTAGAAAAATATGGTAAAATCTACAATACCTAATACACACATTGTACAAAAATATATTACTATTTCGCAAATAATTTTTAAAAAGTGAACAAAATTTGTAAACCGTGAATAATTTTTGAAATCATGAACAAATTTTGGAATTTCAAACATTTTTTTGAAAAAAAAGGATAAAATAAAAACAAAAAAGGATAAAATAAACGAAAGGAAAAAAGAAAACAAATAGAAACAGAAAAAGAGAAACAAAAACAAAAAAATAAAAAAGAAAACAGGAAAAACCAGCAAAAGAAAAAAAGAAGAAGAAAAAAAAGGGTTGAGGAAACCTTCTAGAAAGTTCCCAAAACCAGTTTACAAGGCACTACTTTAACGCTCAAAGTGGGCCGGCCTGTTTTGCGGTGCTCGCTTGCGCGCTTCTGCAAAAGCGCTGCAATTGGACGCTCGCGAGTTTCAAATAGGGATTGCCAACAAGCCACGCAGCACACGGCCTACAAGGCCACATCCAGTCGCGCTTTGCGTTTCATTCTCTCGATTTTCTTGTAACTGATGATGCTCGTTCTCCATTTGGCCTTTCCATTAAAAGCCTTCCTTTCTAACACATCCTACTACTCCCTCGAATCCAAATTACACAAAAGAAGCGTCATTTTTTTAGAGGAAAGGCATACACCCGATTTTATAAATAAAGCCACAAGGCAGAGTAGCAGACATAGCAACCAAACCGACAGAAGCAGAAACCAAAGTATCAGGCTAACAACCACTGGCACGCAGGCCACAAGTCCTAAGGCACGCAGGCTAGAAATAGAGTAGAAGGCTCGCAGGCCAGCAACCTACAACTAAGAAGATAGAGCATAACACCATTAAGGAAGGGGGGGGGGGGGCCTCGGCAGCAGGAGATGACAGCAGATTGGCAGATGCCCGAACTTTGTTGATCAACACCTCCATTGCAACCCGATCTGCCGGCTTAGTCAATAATTTTCACTGCTGCAAGAAGATAGACATTTTAAACAGGACATCAGTCGGTTTGTTAGGAAAAACACCCTCAATGGTGAATTTGTTCCTAGAGGTCCACAAAGCCAACGTAAGGCTCCAAGACCAGCCCAAAACATTCTTTTAGAAACACCCTGAAGGTTAGAAACCAGCAAACGGACATCCGAAAATGAAGTGGGGGCCCAAGTAACACGCAACCAGGAGCAGACACATCCCCAGGCCAACTTGGCCAACACACACCCAAAAAAAATATGATTGGTGTCTTCCAGATAAGAACAGAGGGCACAATGAGCAGAACCTGGGCCATTCCTTTTCTGTATCTGGTCGGCTGAAGGCAACCGGCGCCTGAAGGCCTGCCAGAGAAAGATTTTAATCTTGGGGGGAATCTTGGCCGCCCAGGTCTGCTTAAACTTGGAGGTAGGGGTCCCAGAGATAAGCCTAGAGTAGAGAGATTTGACAGTAAACTTTCTAGACGCCACATGGGGCCAAGCCACCGAGTCCTCCTCCTCCGAAAGCACAGGGAACATAGCAGCAAGGCGATGCCAGTCACCTAACTCTTCAGGAGTTAGAGATCTTCAGAGGCCCAAGTCCCAATTATCACGGGAGAGCTCAAAGATTGAGATCTCCGGGTTAGAGCAATAGGAAAATAAAATAGGAAAGGAAGAAGCTAAAGGGGTGTCGCCAGACCACCAATCCAACCAAAAGCGAGTAGAAGAACCGTCCCAACAACAAACTTAACATGCTCACGAAACACATCACGAACTCTAAAAGAAGCGTTATTTAATTTGGATCCGAGGAAGTACTATAGTTAAGAGTCATGTCAACAAATTTATCTTTAACCAATTAATAATACAGCTAGTTCCAATTAAGGAGGTAATTAAACTGACGGCCTTATCTTTGGGGCACATTCATCTCCTAGTACTTAATTTGGGGAGAAACTTCCATGCAAGTCTATACCTATACTAATTAGGCACTTCCTACAAATTCCCACGTTAATCAGTAATTAGGAACCGTTAATATGGTGGGGCTGAGTTATTACGGTGTAGATCCATCCTAGAAAAAAAAAATAGAAGCGTGACAGTCTACCAAATTCCCACGTATTCATCATATATAAAAAAACAGATGAATAGAAGCCAGCCATTGGTGCGTTTAGATTTAGAGATCTTCCCCTCAAAAAAAATTTAAGAGATCTAATCTGAAGCCTTTACGATGGTCCACCAAATTCCCACGTATTCAGAAAAAAAAAATAACAATAGAAGCCATCGGTGCTTCAATAACCTAGCCGCCAGTCCATCAACTCTTGATTTGTTTTTCTTGCTCCCATCACAAGTCCAATCTATGTTCTCATCTATGAAGGCTGATGGATTTTCATGCGGCTAGCTAACATACGCACGTACCAAATGCTACGGACCCGGGGCTTAGCCCACTACACTCGACCACATGGGCAGGACGTTTAGGTGCATTCGGTGGTGACCCTGGCTACGAGCCCATTCCACAACCAAAAGACCGGCCTGGTGGGAGGGTGGAGCTCGCCCTTTTAAGCCACTCCGAGCCTCCTCCCGCGGGCGAGGTGGGACTAAAGAACCCGGCCGCGCACGGTTCCATCAGGACCGTGGCATTCCACCCCCCTAAGGGGCCAGCTGTCACAGCTGGGCCCGCTGTCACAGCTGGGCAGGAAGCCAGACCTGTATGGGCCACCAAATGCTACAGACCCAGGGCTTAGCCCACTACACTCGACCACACGGGCAGGACGTTTAGGTGCATTCGCCGATGACCCTGGCTACGAGCACATTCCACAACCAAAAGACCGCCCTGGTGGGAGGGTGGAACTCGCCCTTTTAAGCCACTCCGAGACTCCTCCCTCGGGCGAGGTGGGACTAAAGAACCCGAGCCGCGCACGGTTCCATCAGGACCGTGGCATTCCACCCCCCTAAGGGGCCCGCTGTCACAGCTGGGCCCGCTGTCACAGCGGGACAGGAAGCCAGACCTGTATGGGCCACCAAATGCTACGGACCCGGGGCTTAGCCCACTGCACTCGACCACACGGGCAGGACGTTTAGGTGCATTCGGCGGTGACCCTGGCTACGAGCCCATTCCACAACCAAAAGACCGGCCTGGTGGGAGGGTGGAGCTCGCCCTTTTAAGCCACTCTGAGCCTCCTCCCGCGGGCGAGGTGGGACTAAAGAACCCGGCCGCGCACGGTTCCATCAGGACCGTGGCACCAAACTACGAGCCACCATCAGTTGACATGTTCTTTGGATCATATTCGTTTGTGCCTCTCCGTGGAATCCATCAATCAGCTAGATAGCTAGCTAGCACACATACGGATCCATCAACCTAGATTTTATCATTATAAGGTTTACCTCTAACCTAGCCGCCAGTCCATCAACTCTTGATTTTATCGATATATGTGCACGAGGTTGATATGGAGAACGGATAGTGCTTCCAGTTCATGACTTGACCAGCCAAGCGGTGTTTGCCTGTGATCTGACCTGGCAGACCAAGCTGTATTCCCCGGTGATCTCGGAGCTCTACGTTTGGCCACAGCAGGCTCACGTATGAAAGAGACATGGAAGTACTTGAAAACAGGAAGGTAGATGGATGATGTATATCTCTTTGGAAGACAGTATCCTGTCTACGGCAATGTGGTGCTCTGTTTCTCTTAGTATCTAGGAAGAAAGAAAAAAAATGCTTTACTGGCTGGGAAGATCTCGCATAGGACTAATAATATTTTTTCTTTCGGGGAGGCGAAATTGGTGCAAGCTACTATATCTATATGGATGGCCCTTGGCAGTCTTTCAAGTAATGAAGTATGAGTAATTGGGGACATGATTAAATACAAGTCTGACTTTGTTGTATTCTGTTAGCTACTAAGTGATATCTGTCTGTATTGCTCGATATGGTGGGATTGACTAGCTAATAATTTCGGATTACACTACTGGCACAAGCACAAGTGTGCTGAAAGATGGAAGAAGCAAGAACAGAGGCAGGGTTGAGACTTGAGAGACAGATGGGAGGGGTAGCCGCCGTCCAGTTTGTCCTCACCCTTCTCCAGATGATTTGCTCTCAGCCTCCTCCACGTATTTATACACTGCAACTCCCAGCAGTTCACAAACAGGCTAGGTCCATGTGCTACCCCTAGGAAAGAGCCCATGTACGTGTACATGAAGGAGAGGTCGCTAACATATTCTAATAAAAGGTTATTTTTCTCACGGGCGTAATTATTGCAAGCTGATATGTGAAACCAGTCATCAGTTAGAACCTGGTGGCCCTTAGCAGTCTATCCTGGAATGTCAGATGGATAAACAGGGATATGATTAAGTACAATCTCGCCATTATATTTGTTGCTTTGCTTATCATCAGTAACCTAATGGGAAGATAATTAAGTTGATTATTGCGTTCCTTAATAATTACATGATTCATGGTGTATCTGGAGTTGATTGTTGCGTTGGTATACATTTTTATTTCAAAATATCATGTGTATTCCCCTCATGACATTCTTTCAAAAGTTCATTATTATTTTTCTCTAGACTGACATTACATAATTAAATAAGGTCTAGGTGACAGTGGTTAGTCTTATACTTTGTCCTTGGACATAAAGTCTAATATTTGAGATGCACCATATGAGAAAATAATTAAGCTATGGTTAGTTTTTAGTTTCAGAAAACGAGATGGTATGGTTTTGCTTCACAAGATCAAAGATTGGACTTTTCTGTAATAAAATGATCAAGATTTGGAACATATATTCACGTGAGATAATATTAAAGATTTTTTAGAACAAAGATAAATAATTCACAACTGTTGAGATTACCTTCTTATCTACTAATTAAATCAAGTGTATGTGTTTTGGTTATCTTATGAATTTACTATGAAATATATTAGTATTTTTCAGTTATGGTCCATGGTTTCTGTGCACCAATAAAAAGATAGAAGTTGGATTTTTTTCAGATAGGCGCTAAATATGAGTTGTTCTCACCTAAATTGTACTTGCTTCCTGCCTGATATTATTATTGGATTTTAGGTGACCTGGATTAAGATTTTAGTTGCTTTCTGTTTCTTTATGACAACATTTAGAGACTGGAGCAATAAAAGTTCTGTCAGGTAAGCCAAGGCCACCATGATCTCTTCTGTTTCACTTGCGTTTTATCAACTCCTACACATTCTATTCAATTTTCTACTGCTCCTGATGTACTGGCGCCGGACAACTCCTACAATGCCAACTAATCTTAACGGTACAAAGAGATGTTTTACACGCACTTCCTTCTGTTTTTTCTTTATTCTAATTGAGGATATTGGGCCCACTTAAGACATGAAATAATCGAAAATCTCAATGTGACACGGCTACGAAGTGATGAAGCTTGCCTGTGCAGTTTCGCTAGCCTTTTTTTTACACATGCAAGTATTGTATCGACCTACTTCTAAGTAATTTATGCAAGATACCAAATGCATCCAAAAATTTGTACCATTAATCTTACTTATTGTATCTAATATCTACTCTATCTTAAAATGTTACTAATCCAAGTTCTTAAAAAATGAAAATTGATTCCTGTTAGTTGTTCTACATGGTTTACTTATGCCCTTTCAAACATACATTTGAAGCAGATGATGTATGTTGCAAAGATTCTCAAAAGTTGCTCGATACACCTATTTGGAATAAAAGAAATATTGTCATTTTCTTTGTCTCAAATAATAAAATGCGTATGTACTTGACAAACATCTCAATGTCTTAGACAACATTTTTTCCCTTTTAGTCATTATCTTTTGCAATGAGATATAGTTGTTTTCTTAAATCATAATAAGCAAAACAAAAAAATTAGAGCTCTATGCGAATTTGTGTTTGTGGTTCCTGTTATTATATTGTTGAAATTTAGAATTCTCATGATTATAAGTGCACCCATGCAAATGCACGGGATGACGACTAGTATTAATTAACCCTTCAAGATAAGGATGAACGAGGCGAGTTAGAACACAAGCACCGTGTGAGTGTACGAAGATCGGCAGATCCATCGAAATGGTAAGCATAGCGCTCGTTCTCACAGTTTGTTTCTTGGGCTTCTACGTGCCCGCCCCCTCCCTGGCGACGTCCTCCGACGACAATAACTTCCTCCGCTGCCTCTCGACGAACGTCCCCAGCCAGCTCGTGCAGACGCGGAGCTCGCCGTCGTTCAAGCAGCTCCTGGTGTCATCCATCAGGAACGCCAGGTTCGTGGCGCCGGCCACGGCGAGCCCCCCGCTTTGTATCGTGACGCCCACCAACGCGTCGCACGTCCAGGCCGCCGTGCGCTGCGGGCGCCACCATGGCGTGCGTGTCCGCGTGCGCAGCGGCGGGCATGACTACGAGGGCCTCTCGTACCGGTCGGGCAGCCCCAACCGCGAGGCGTTCGTGGTGGTCGACCTCGCCAAGCTCCACGCCGTCCGCGTCGACCCACGCAAGGCCACCGCGTGGGTCGACTCCGGGGCGGCGATCGGGGAGCTTTACTACCACGTCGCCACGGCAGCGCCGGGGCTGGGCTTCCCGGCTAGCGTGTGCCCTTCCGTGGGCGTGGGGGGCATCTTCATCGGCGGCGGCATAGGCCTGATGATGCTCAAGTACGGCCTCTCCGTCGACAACGTTCTCGACGCCACCATGGTCGACGCCCATGGGGATCTGCTGGCGAACAAGAAGGCCATGGGGCACGACCTCTTCTGGGCCATCCGTGGCGGGGGCGGCGGGAATTTCGGCATCGTGCTGTCGTGGAAGGTGAGGCACGTGCCGGTCCCACCAAAGGTGGCCTTCTTCAAAGTTGCCAAGACCATGGACCATGGACCAGCATGGCGACCAAATGGCAAAAGCTCGCGCTGGCGCTCGCCGACGACCTCAGCATACGTGTTGTAATACAAAATCGTCATGCCAACTTCCAAGGCCTGTACCTAGGCAAGTGCAAAGCGGTGGTGGCGACGATGCGCAACCGGTTCCCAAAGCTCGGCGTGATGCGCGCCGATTGCAAGGAGATGAGCTGGCTGCAGTACACGGCATACATATACTTCGGTGACGCCATCAACAGCACGCCGCTGGAGGCGCTCCTCCTCAACCGGTCCACGACCCTACGTCCCTTCCTTAAGAACAAGTCCGTCTACGTCAAGAAAGCCCTCACCAAGGAGACGTGGGAGAAGATCTTCCTCTGGCCCAATGGTGCTGCCACCGATGATGCGTGAGTAGTTTCCCACGGACCTATGGGTTCATACAGTGTTCTCCTCGATCTTCTTTGAGTTCTATCCGATGTAATCTTCTTTCACGGTGTGTTTGTTACGATCCGATGAATTATGAGTTTATGGTCAGATTATTCATTGAAAGTAATTCGGTCTTTTCTGAACTTTATTATGCATGATTATGATATCTTTATATTTCTCTTCGATCTATCCGTTTGGTTTGGCCAACTATATTGATTTATCTTCAGTGGGAGAGGTTCTTGGTAATGGGTTCAATCTTGCGGTGTCCTCACCTTGTGACAGAAAAGGTTGCGATGCACGTATTGTATTGTTGCTATTAAGGATAAAACGATGGGGTTTATTTGTATTGTTTTAGTTTTACTTTGTCTATATCATGTCATCTTACTTAAAGCGTTAGTCCGTTTGTCATGAACTTAATACCATAGATACATGCTGAATAGCGGTGGATTAGTGGAGTAATAGTAGTAGATGCAGGCAGGAGTCGGTCTATTCGTCATGGATATGATGCCTATATATATGATCATTGCCAGGAATAACATCATAGTTATACGCTTTTCTATCAATTTCTCAACATTAATTTGTTTATCCACCATATGCTATTGTTTCGAGAGAAATGTCTGTAGTGAAAACTGTGACCCCCGGGTCTACTTTAATCATATTGCTAAAACTCAAAATACCTTGCTGTAATTTTATTATTTTTATTTTATTTTTCTTTTTATCTATCTAACACTACCAGAATTGATCCTTGCAAGTAACGAGTTCAAGGGGATTGACAACCCTCTTGCCTGCATTGGTTGCAAGTATTTGCTTTTGTGTGTGTAGGTGCTGACAACAAGAATTTGCGTGGTTCTTCTATTGGTTCGATAACCTTGATTCTCACTGAAGGAAATACTTTGCTCCGCTACTATATTGATTCACCCTTCCTCTTCGGGGAAAATCCCAACGCAGCTCACAAGTAGCAAGCTTCTGCCAGCGATAAGGAAGGCGTGCGGCCGCATCCTCCATTACCTGGGAGGCGGCGGTGTCAGCGATCCTTCAGGCTCGGGGGCCGTCGTCTCCGAAGAAGAGCGCGCGGCGCGGCACGACCGGTGCAACGCCACCCACCGGTCCTCGTTCGCCAAGACCGACGTAGCGCCGGAGTGGGTCCGTAACGGCCCGAACCTTGCCGTCGTGTGGGCCCTTGACAACACCGTCACCACCAATGAGACGGACGCCAGGCGTCGTGGCCACCTCGACAGCGAGATCGCCATGTACGGCAAGGAGTGGTCCCTTAGCGAGACCTCCGACGCTAACAAGGGCAAGGCCGCCGCCGTCAGCAGTGGCCGCGGCGACACTCCGCACTGCGCAACAGGAGGCGGAGCGGCTATGCCGCTAGCGGCAGGCAGTCGTCGGACAAGGCTGCCGCGGCCTCTCAGGCGCCCTTCCACCGCTGGAGGGACGACGACAACGACGGCGCGAAAGGCGGCGGCGCTGCGACAGGACAAGGCGGCCACGTGTACGAGGTGGTCGTCCGGTATAGGGTTTAGGAATTTTTTAGTTAAACTGTTGAAATATCGACCTTTTTATGTAAATTATATTCGAATTTTAATGAAATCCGCCGTGTTTGCACGAATTTCGTCTGATTAGTTCAAATAGTTGTTGAAATGTATTCGAGCAGCGTTGGATGGCCGGCACCCGCATCCGTGTCCGCGGACAGATGCCGGAGCAAATTTGCGGGTCACGTTGAAGTCCTGAAGATGCCCTAAGACATGTGATACTTAATATTTGGCCTTTGGTTTTTTTCCCAAAAAAAATTATTGTAATATCAAGGGGCCTTTAGGGTACATATTTTTTTTTGAAATGTTATTCTTTTATTTTCTACTAGCACATTTGATGCTACGTTAACACAGTTGACTGGCCAGGGCATCTCCTCCGGACCGTGTCAAAGCGGACCCTCGAACCGTCTGGGCTATGCGGTCCGACGGCGCGCTTCCGCATCCCGCATGTTTGGACAGATGCAGAACGCGTTTCCGCATCCCGCATGTGTTGCCCCAAATCCTGACAAGTCCGCCTCTCTCCTCATCCTCCTCCTCGAGGCCCCGAATCCGGCGTGCTGCCCACAGAGCCACCAGCGCGCGCAGGGTCGCCGGGGCGACGACGAGGAGCTCCGAGCTCCCCGATCCGGCCGGCGCGCACCACGCCGTCCGCCATCGCGTGCGTGCGAGCTCGAGGCGATGGCGGCCGGCCGCCCCCTGCTGTTTACCGTGGCACGGAGGAGGGCGGCCATGGTACACATCTCGCGGTCTTCTGCAGCAGCAGCGACATTGGGCCTGTGAGAATGCGAGGTGAGAAGCTCGAAGCGTCGAACATTCCACCAGTGATGTTCCTTTTTTTTGGGTGGGCCAAACAAGTTGGTGGCTGCTGCCTACGCCTTTCAGCCCTTATCCATTCCACATATGCTGCAGCCTGCAGCCATACCTCCATCCACTTCTGTGCCAAGATACTCGCCGGCGGGGTAGTCCGGGCAACGGCGGCGTGGCCATTGGGGCTCCTTGAGGCGCACCGGCAGCGGCCGAGGTTCTTCATGGAGCAAGGGCAGCAGAGCAAGGTAACAGCTGCTAGCGAGTTTTAACACTTAAGGCACCCAGTGGCGTGAAGCAAGAAAGGCTATGATGATTTCCTATCATTTCTTTTCTCAAATGCACGAATCTTTTGAGAAATTGGCGCATGTATTTTGGAAAATGTGGAAGAATCATTTTGGACAAAATGCATTTTTTTTCTTTTTATACAGTACACAGAGAGTTGAGTTATATTCAACTTTTGGAGTCGGTACATATGTTATACTAGCATGTTGTATTTGTACCTCCATGGTTTCTTACACATTTCCTCGGAATTGCACATTAGATGTTCTCATAATTGTTGCCTCAGGTACTCTTCCAGCATACAGATGCAACATTAATTAACCTGTATAATTGCATAATTAGTATCAATATCATGCAATCTGAACTTGGCTGCAGGACCAATAGATGGCTGGATTGTTGAACCTGGTAAATGAGTGGCTGGTCCGGGGCTTGGTCCTTTCGAGCTTTGCGGCATACCTTGTCCTCGTCCTATGTGCGGGGGTTCGGCGGCATACGGCATCCGGCTCCTCCTCCTGTGGCTTGCGTACCAGGTTGCCGCGGTTGCTGCTACCCAGGCGCTCGCCAAGCTGTCCCTTGGCAGCACGTCACAAGAGCTGCAGCTTATGGCGTTCTGGACGCCGTTCCTCCTAATGCACCTCGGCCGGCCGGACAACATCAGTGCCTACTCTCTCGAGGACAATGTGCTTGCAGGGCGCCAGGTGCTAGGTGTCCCTCTGCAGGTGGTCTTAGCCATCTATGTCCTATACAAGCATATCATTGGCGGTGGCGATGAGGCTTGGTCTTTGGTGCCGGCGTCCTTCATCATGTTCTTCTTGGATATTGCCAAGTATATTGAGGGCGCAGCGGCGCTATGGCGAGGCAGCCTGGCCAATATCCAGAGCTCACTCAAGACACTGAGGCCAATAATGGGCCTCAGTTCAGACCTGCAGAGTGGGGGCCAGGAGCTGGATAACGAGAAAGCCCTGTTGGTTGCTCATGATTTGTTCTACATCAGCAAGGGTGCCTTCGCTGATTATTCATTCGCCAAGAATCCACTCAAGCGTGACCATACCAGCGCCAGCAGAAAAAAATTCTCTCATGGATGGAAAGCCGTGTGCAAGGTGGTGGAGATGGAGCTTTCCCTCATGTACGACATCATGTACACCAAGGCAGCCGTTGTCCACACCTGGCTTGGTTATGCCGTCCGTGTTGCCTTGCCGCCGTTCACCGCGGCCGTGTTCTCGCTCTTCTGGCTCCACAGTAAAGAAGGCCAGAGGAGAGCAGATGTTGTTATCACTTATGTCTTGCTGGTTGCAACCTTCTGGCTCCACAGTAAAGAAGGCCAGAGGAGAGCAGATGAAGTTCATCCTAGGAAAAGGTATGGGAAAAGTTGAAGTCAGCTTATCCACCAGTGCATCCTCCAGAGCCACCGAAGCCGCCGCCGCCGGTGCCGATGGCCCCTCCAGCGATGGTGCCCGATCAGAGAGCTGGTCACATCAACCGTAGGGAACTAGATGAAGCTCTGGAGATCGGCCCTGAATTTCAAGAGGTCGTCCTTACATGGCACGTCGCCACGGAGGTTTTCCTGTTGTGTAGGCCAAGAGAAGCGGCATCGTTCAAGTATGACAAGGCAATAAAAGAGCTGTCAAATTATATGATGTTTGTGGTGGTCGTACGCCCCAGCATGCTACCAGGCCTTAAGCTCTCCAGCCTGCACGAAGCAACACGTGACGCTTTGAAAGAAATTTGGCGTGTCAAGAAAAGTAACCCTTGTTCTACAAACAGAGAGAACGAGCTTGCCAACATCCTGCGAAGCATGGAGTGGACGAGGCCAGGTAGTGAGCCTGATAGTAGAAGTGTTCTTTACGACTCAAGTGTTATTCTCTCCGATGGAACTCAGTATGCCAGGCTCATGCTAAGACGGCTCAACACCCCGAATTACGCTGCAAATCGGAAGAGGCAAAGATCCAAAGAAATGACTACGCACCATCTGCTGCCGGATTTGTGGTATGGAGAAGTATTGGGTCTTCAGGAAATGTTGGAACTCATCTTGGATGCGTGGGTGAGGTTGCTCATTTATGCGTCCATCGGATGCAGCCGGGAATCCCATGCAAAGCAGCTCGGTAGGGGCGGCGAGCTCATGACCATCGTCTGGATCCTTGCTGAGCACGCCGCCATAGATCGCGAAACGCAACGCACCTGACTGGTGTTCTTCTTCATACTCATGTACATGTATCAATTGTTTCTAGGTCTGCCTTGTCGTTTGATTTTCTATACCACCCCCCCCCCCCCCCCCTTGTGAGGTACTCCCTCCGTAAAGAAATATAAGAGTAGTGATCTAAACACTCTTATATTTCTTTACAGAGGGAGTAGTAATTTGTAAGGTGATCTGTAGAATTCGATTATTTCTATGTTGGGAAGGCTCTCTCCTCTACACACAAGGATGTTGGAAGTTGGAACCCTGTTTTTTGTTCTACTGACCCGTTTCCAGAATATGAGTCTTGTTTGAGTTGGGCACAACAATTGCAGTCAGTCGCAGGTAAAATACCTATACCAATGTTATTTGTCATTCGTTTTCTACAAGTCTCTTCGTTTCATGCTAACCAATAAATTCTAGCCTGACGTGTATGTTTCTGCAGCGAGTGGCAGCAGTCAGGGTGCAGCGCAAGACGCGATGCTGGAGCGAGTTCTGATTATCACTGGGCTATTTTTGGAGGATGTATTATCATCCGCGGCACATAACTATTGATCTTTCCCTCAGTGTGAGTGAGCAAGCCAAGGTCAAGGGCGCGTGGGCTTGTCTGCAGGCGATCAAGGCGTTTGCCTGAACACCTTGCATGCCAGCAAGCCTGTTGAACCAAAAGATCTTGTTGATTCTGCTACTCGACGGAAGTATTTACTTAGCATTTACTATTGTGTTTGTTATTGTAAGGCTACTGTATTATTAACTTATAGAAATTTTAACAAAAGTTCATGGGTGCAAGTTTCTTTGGTGGACTGGGTTACCGAGGACAGTTTTCAGCGCCCAATTTCGAAACATTAGGGAATCTAAGAGAAGAATCACTTGATGTATATATCCCACAGTTTGTTCGTCCTTTGCGGGTCAGATTATGGAACAACGATATCAGTTTGTGGTCCTTCGCGGGCCAGATTATGGAACAACAATATCTGTCAAGAGAGCAAGCAAATAAATTCGGAATATTTTGTGGTTCAAGATGCTAGGTTGGCAGGTAGGGTCTCACTTTTTTCTGCGGGGAGAAGGGGTATTTTATTCCTTACCGCCGTTACCGGCATAGGAGGAGACCCAAGACACATACAACAAGGGGACGTGCTATTTTACTTAGTGGAGTAAAATTCTGTTCTTACCAAAAAATCCCAATTCTAGTTTACATAATACATTTCAACAACATATTTGTACACATATTAAATCCAAACATAATAATTAAGGTTCATACAATTCATGAATATTACTAATTCATAGTTTACAAACCAAATTACTCAAATTCAAGCATGCCGAAGGGTTCAAATGAAGTAAATAACATGATAAAAGCACAACTAAGAAGTGCCATGGAGATGCCAATGATGCTCCACAAGATCATCTTGGAGCTAGGTATGAACTACTCGGTTCTCGATCCTACGATGTGCTTCGAGGAATTTATATATCCCATTTGCATCGTGCTCTGGCTCTACAGGATTCCCATTGGTGTTGTACCGATAGTTCTCAGGAAAGCCTCTCTCATTCATGTTATGCAAGATGATGCGACATGTCATGATTTGCCATAGAACCTTGGGTTCCAATACTCAGCAGGGCCACGAACAATGGCAAAACGCTTCTGAAGCACACCGAAAGCACTCTCCACATCCTTCCAAGTTGACTCTTGACGTGTTGCGAAGTGAGATCTTTTGTTACCTTTTTGGATGTGGAATTGTTTTGACAAATGTGACCTGGGGAGAATAGATGCCATCGACAAGGTAGTAACCGTACTCACGGCCATTGACCATATAATTGCAAGGAGGAGCCTCTCCGGCAACAAGCCTAACAAATAGTGGTGATCTCAATAGCACATACAAGTTATTGTGAGAGCCACACAATCCAAAAAATGAATGCCAAATCCAAAGATCCTCCGATGCAGCATCCTTAAGAATGATTGTTGGATGATTGCAGTGGCCTTTGTACTAACCTTTCCACCCAGCAGGACAACTCTTCCATCTCCAGTGCATGCAGTCAATTGATCCTAGCATCCAAGGCCATCCTCTTGCTTCATTCGATGCCAACATCCTCTCGGTGTCTTCTCGTGTTGGGTGCCCTCAAGTACTCCGGCCAAAAATATCAGTCACGACACTTGTGTATCTTTGGACGGCCTCAAATATTGTATATTCTTCAATGCGGACATAGTCATCAATGGCATCGGCCGAATAACCGTTGGCCAAAACTCGAACAGCCACAATACATGAGTGCTAGAATGTCCGTGTTGGGACAGTTGAGAGTGCGGTACGAGCCATCGACATCGTTTACGGTGAGCCATAGTCATATCCAGTTATTTAGAAATGGCTATGGTACCCTTTTGGCACTTAATATAGGATTAGGTATATACTGTGATGCATTTGCTTCATTTGGTTGACAGATTATAGCTTTAGCTCTCAGGTACCGAATGTTGGATCATTTATGTTGCTATTAGTTTGTCTCAAAAAATAAATAAATTATGTTGCTATTAGTTGCAGGAATGTACCTGTCGTGGACTTAACACGGCAGATGCCCTAGCGAAAGGACTTAGGTGTGGAGCCATCGCAACTAGGTTAGCTTGAAGGGGTTGAACGGGTCAAAGGACACAAAGAGTTTACCCAGGTTTGGCTCCTCTCAATGAGGTAAAAGCCTACATCCTGCTTTCAGTTGTATTGCTGGAGTTTCGATTACAAGGGAGCGAATACGCTTGACCTAGCTCTCAATTAATTGTTTTCTTGAGTTAAGCCGCCGCCGGGTCACCCCTTTATATACACAGGTTGATGCCCGGCGGCTTACAGAGTCCTAGCTGGCTCATACACAACGTGTCCGGCTCGGTGACTAACTAAGCTTGCCTTACAATACAAGTTAATCATATGGCGGTTCATCCTCTTGGGCCTCAAGTCGCCTCTGGGTCTTGGGCCTTCAATAGGCTTGCTTCATGACCCGCCATCTTCATCTTTAAGTCGCCAGTGGTATGACCCGGCCCCTCCTGGGCGGGTCATACCCAATAGTTATATCCCCAACATTAGGCCCCAGGTTGATTTGAACTTGTTCACATCAATCTTCAGTACCTAACTTAGCAGAATCTTCCATCATCAACTTTTACGATCTTGCTATAACCCGCCATGACATCAGTTCACGAAACCACGGTAACCCGCCATGACATCAAGCGCATTCATTATACGCAAATCCAGAATATCTCAACAAATCTTTATTTTTAATGGACCTCCCGAAAAACGAGGCGTCTGTGTAGCCACATAATCATTTTTTCAGCCTCCTCGATTCCCGCGCATGCCATTTATCCTCCTCCTTATAAATAGGGACATGGGTCCTTTTCATTTTTTCCCCTTGCCTCCTCGTCTTCGTCTTCTTCCTCGCAACGCCCACGCGCGCCCGAGCTCCGCCACCGTCGACCTGGTCAACTGCCTCAACTCTGGCCGCTGCATCACCCTGAACGAACTAGAGCACCGCGATACACCGCCGCTGTCCAGCAGCATCAATAAGCACTTCTCCTCCCACATAGTAGATCTCCATTAGGGTTTGCCCAGTTCGTCGGAGTTCTTCTTGGTTCTTCTTTAGATCGAGTAATTTTTTGATCTGAACATGGTATGAAACTTGTGCGGCAGCATTTTAGCAATCGTTTTTAACATCAGAATACCTCCTCTCCGTAGAATATCTCATCGGAGCACATGAGCTCTGCTGCTGCGGCCCCCTTAGGTTTAGAATTTATTTCATTTTCTGAACTGCTGCAGATCCAAAGTTATAGCACCAATCTATCAAATCTGTTTGGCTCATTACTTAGCAAATCCTCACTTACAAATCTGAAGTGTAGCAACTGTCCGGGCGGCTTAACAAATAAATCGTGACCCGCCATATATCATTAGTCCCCTTTTAAGCCGCCAATATATTTATCTTTATAATTCAGTGTTACCTTCCAGCTTAACATGTTGGCTCTTTATAGCCCTTACTTTTGAATCAATGACCGTCTTATCAGCATAATCTCAAACCGGCAATATTTTCTTCTTAGATCTTTGTTCGCAAAAAATGACCAAAACTATCACCTCATGAAACTGGGTCGCTTCCACTGTCATGGAAGAAATTCTTAATGAATTTGTGAACGAAGGCGTCCTGGCTACAAGGAGTGTGATCCACTGGAGGGCCCCGGGAACTGAGACCACCCCTGAACCAAAAGAGGGTGAAGTTGTAGTTTTCACATATCACATGCTCCGGGGGTTCACTCCACCCAGCTCAAAATTCTTTCGTGATGTGCTGCACTTCTTTCAACTTCATCCGCAAGATATTGGGCCCAACTCTGTTTCAAACATCTGCAAATTCCAAGTTTTCTACGAAGTATATCTTCAACAGGAACCCACTATAGAGCTGTTCAGGGAATTCTATTATTTGCACCGCTAGACTGAGTTCACAGATGGGCCCAGCCTAGAACTAGGCGGCATTTCAATCCAGAGGCGCAAAGAAGCTACTTTCCCAGCCGCTGCACTTCCCAGTCATCCCAAGGACTGGAACCAGACTTGGTTTTACTGCCCAGACACATCTCCAGAAGGCGAAAATCCTTTGCCGGGTTATCGTCAGAGCCGGCTTAGCAACAGGCACCCCCTCCCTGACCGGATCAGCACAGCAGAACGAGCAAAATATATGCCCATTTTTGGAAAAATCAGAGCCTTAATGGCCAATGGCTTAACTGGAGTTGGCCTAGTTCGATGCTGGGTCGCATGGAGAATTCTACCTTTAAGCCGCTGGACCGGCTTAATGTGCGAGTATACCTGTGACGTCAAAGATCCACAACGCCATAGCCGAGTGCAATTGGACGACGAGAGCCTCAACAAGATGGTCAAGACATTACTGAATGAAAGCTTGGCCACTTGCAGCAAGACGGGGTTGAACCCCTTTTACACCCTCAACAAGCCGCCAGCTGTGAGTATTTGTGAACAGTTTTCTGTAGGAGATATGCCCTAGAGGCAGTAATAACAGTTATTTTGTATCTCCTGGTTTGTAATAAAAGTTTATGTTCCATGCTATAACTGCAATGATTCTCGAGTCTGCAAATAAAACGAGGCTTGGAGGGAAACTCATGTGCACGTGTGGGATAATAAACGGTAAAATGTATTCCTAGTCAAGCCTCTATGACTGGCTCAAGTATTGCATGATGATCCTGTTTTCCTGATCATGGGCATGGCTATGCCGGCAATTTTGAGGGCACAAATTGTTGGTAGAACACTTGTGTTGAATCGACCCAAATTGATGTTATGCTATGAGATACTTTCGTCACAAGTTAATGGTATTTTACACAGGGAAGTTAATGTTTGCATAATTCCTTAGACCATGAGAGTATCGAGTTCCTTCGTACTTGCTTCGTGAACTTTGGGGTTTGTTAAACGTCATCCGTAACTGGGTGGCTATTACGACAGCTTACGGGTTCACGGAAAAGTATGGCAAGTAACGAGATAGCTCAAGATTGGGATTTGCTCCTCCGACGATGGAGAGATATACTCGGGCCCTCTCGGTGAAACGGTATCCATCATCGTCTGGCCAGACAACTTGTGATTTGATCACTGGGATACCGCAACACGGAAACGAGAAAAGAGAACAAAACCGGTAACGAGGTAACTTGCATGGTGGACAAAGTGTTGGCCCACGGGAATGCAATAAATCTCACCTCGGGTATTTGTGATATATCGTGAAGTAACAGGAATAGCACACGGCAACTGGAGGTTCACTCGGATATTTATTCGTGTGGGTATAGGGGTCAATATGGGTGTCCACGGCTCCGATGTTGATCATTGATCGGAAGGGGTTCCGGGTCATGTCTATACTTCACCGAACCTATAGGGTCACACGCTTAAGGGTCATCTATCTGCTGAATACTAGACTAGGAGTCTGAGAGATAGTCACCGAAAAAGTTTCGGAGACAACGAAAGAGTTTCGAAGAGAGAGAACACCGAAAGAGTTTCGGTAAAACCAAAAAGTTGTTTTGGAATATATTATTAGGTCAAAAAGGGTTTCGGCATCGCATGGAAATTTTCAGAGGATGCCAGAATTAGTCTGGGAACTTCTGGGAATTTTCAGAGATCAAAACTGGAAATGTTCCGTAACTGCCGTAACCGCTGTTGTTGCTTTTCGCTGATAAAAACTACCATACCGGAAATTTTTCGGAAAATTCCCAGAATAATTTTAGAGGGTGCCGGAAATGTTCTGGGACCTTCTGGAATTTTTCAGAAAAAAGTTTCGCGGAAAACATCTTGTCTCAGCGCGAGGGGACAAGATCCCACGAATCGGGGGTTGCTTGTTTGGTGGCTTTTTGTCTAGGGAGCACCCTTGTTTCAAGGGAGACATGTTGGTGGCTTGTTGGGGGGCCCCCCCCATGGGGGGGGGGCAAGGTTGTGGCCGGCCAAAGGAGGGACCCCATGGTGTCCCCTTGGTGCCCCACTTGAGTTACCATTCCACCCTTCATGTGGGACATGTAGCATGGGTGTTTTGGTATTTCCTCCACCACCCCACCCCTTGCCTTGGCCTATAAAAGGAGGAGAAGGGGCTGCCATTCTCCTCATCCCCTTGCTCTCATACACATGCCATGCATTATCTGGCTTCTTCTCTCCCTCCCACGAAAAGAGTTTCGTAGAGCCGAAAGGCTGTCTGGGTTCCGGCAGGAACTAGTTCTGGACGGCGAAGCCCTGCCGGATAGCTGACACCGTATGTGTGCAACCCCATAGAGAGGTCGTAGTTTCGGTCTTTTGCCCGAGGGGCTGTTCGAGTGTCCTCCCGGAGGGCTGTCCGAGTCTCCGTTCGAGTTTCAAGGGTCCTCCCGAAGGGCTGTCCGCGACATCGTCCGGGGGACTGTCCGACCGCCTCCCGAAGGGCTGTCCGACGAGGGAGTACATCCTCGCGGTTGGGAGCTTGTAAATCCTAGCTGCGGGGATCTGCACCAACGATCTCCACCGACTCTTCTTCCGCTGCGCTTCGAGTCGGTACGGAACAGATCAAACCTTGTATGCAGTCTCCATAGTGGTCCTGGGCGTGTTCGCTATACCGAAAATTTTGATTTTCTGTCGCGTTACCCAACATTTTCATTAACTCATTATCTGTCATTCTGCCTTTTCATTCTTACTTGAATTTCTGCAGCCTGACTCCTCCTTCTGGACGAAGAAGCTTCAAGATAAACCGGCCAAGAAGACCAGGACCAAGAACTTGGCTAAGAAACCTGCCAAGAAGAAATCAGAAGCAGTTGATCCGTTTACTCTTGATGAAGAGTCGGAGGTAGAACTTGATTCTCTTGGCTCCTTTTTTGTACATCTTATTGATAATGATCACTATCAGGATGACGCGGAAGGCAGCCACGCAGATGGTGAAGAGGTAACTATCCTTTCCTCCGACTCAGAACCTCTGCCAAGACAGAAAATTTGTCCAGCAAGCCGGAAAGTAAGGTTTTCTCACCCTTTAGCTTACTTGGATCCCAACTTTATTTTGAAGAAGCAGCAACATGAAGCTCGCCGCACAACCCGGAATCGTGGTGGCGGGATTCTTTCTTCCGGTTTACCAAATACGCCGGCTCCTCGCAAGCGTCGTCCAGACGTTTCACATATTTCTGACTTAGCTTACCCCAAGGCGGGTCTTTTTCGCCAACCTCTTGACCCATCTGATTCAAACTATCAGGGGACCTCTCATTCTTTCTCTGGCGACTCAACTGGGACTCAAGTTCCCTTGTTCAAAACTGTTCCTGGGTAAGAAACACTTAAGCCTGTTTGCCTTAATACCTTACTCCATTAATACAGTAACCTCAACATGCATTGTTATTGTCAGTGCCATGGCCAAGCCCAGCAAGAAGCTTAAGGTTAACAAGCCGGTGGAAGATCCCAAGGTTGTTGACCCAGAGAAGCAGACCGTGTCTGAATCCATGCCTTGAACTTCAGAAACGGCTATGGATGACCCGCCACCAGAAGAGCCCCTTGTCACTATGGACACCATGAATATTGATCCAGAAATTGCTAAGCCGCCCAGCCCCGCTCAGCCGGCTCAAGAGACTGAAGATGTCATAGTCACTGGGACGGCTTATGCAGCACCAGGTAATCCCACCGTCTTATCCAAGCACAGCGCCAAAGAAGAATTTTCTGCTGTTAATAAGGGCAAATGGAAAGTGGACTTGGAAGGCTATGCCCAGTTCAATGCTCAAGAGATTTATTCAGGCTATCTAAACTGCCTTCACACCAGCCGTGACTTTGAAGCCGGCCTGGTCAACCTTATGAAGGAACGTTTTGAGGTAACCACTATCATCTTTTCCATATATCTCTGCCAGCCGCCAAGTCTACTGGATATGATAGAATTGAATATACTGTAGACTTCAGATAGCCTCTTTAATCTTTCATTACTGTCATAGCGTCTTGGAGTTGCAGAGTCATAACGAGTAGCCCTCAAGGGCCGGCTTAAGCTGCATAGCTAAAACCGGGACTTCAAATTGTAGTTCTCAACTTCGCATATGTAGCCCCCAAGGGCCGGCTTAAACTGACAAGTTAAGCCGGGACTTCAAATTGTAGTACTCAGTTTCGCATGTAGCCCCCATGAGTCGGCTATAGTTATAACAGTGTAGCCGGGTCATCATATAATTGTCTTCAAGAAAAGAGCAATGTGCATTAGCCCCCAAGTGCCAAGTAAAATACTTGTATTATGCTTGGGACTTAAAATAAGATGATCATCAGAACGTCATACTGCCTGCCTTTTTATGTGATAGGCTGAATTGAACATCAAGGAATCTCAAGTCAGTGATCTGAGGCAAAACATTCAGACCCAGCAATCTGAGACTTCCAAGGCGAAATCAGAACTGAAGATCACTTTGGAAAATATTGAAAAACTGAAAAAGGACTTCAGTACTGAGAGAAACGGCTGGGAAACCGAGAAGGCAGCTCTACAAAAAAGAGCAGAAGATGCTGAGGCTGCCCTTAAGCCGGTTACTGACGAGTTATCCGACTTAAAACATCAAATCAATAGCATGACAGCCGCCATCTTTGGTAAGCGATAATATATTTCAATCTTTCATCATCCATGCCTTGAACAATCATTCAGCCGGTTTATCAATCTCTTTGGCAACGCAGGCTCCAGAATCTCCCACTTTGACTCAGACATGCGCATGAAGCTGAAAGCTGCCTACACTCTTATAGAGCAATTATACACTGGTGCTCAATGAGCTATCTCTGCTTCCACCCATAAGAAGCAACCGCCTTCCCTCATCAAGGAGACGTTGGAGAAGCTATCTGTGCTGCCACAAAGAGTTCAAGAATTGAAACGATCAGCCGCCAGAGCTGGTGCCATGACGGCCTTGAGCCGGGCAAAGGCATGGCAAGCAGAGCTTGACCCGGCAGAACTAGCCACCGGCTGCCCGAGTTTAAAAGAAGATGGGTCTCCCTTCAGTGCGGAGTACTTCACAAAAATAGCAAGGGAGATGCATCCCTTTGCAAGAAAATTGGCCCAATAGACTGATCTCTCCAAATATCATTCGGTTTATGATGCTGAAAATGCCAAAGTGAAGGCGCCGGTGTATGAGGCCATGGACCTTATCCCGCCAACGCGTAAGCACACCTTCGCTCCTGACATTGACCCGTCAACCCTTATAGATGATGAAGCTATTTTCAAAGCTTTGAATGGGATCGATTGGTCATCACCTAACTTCCAGACGACAGAGGAGGAAGAAGAATCGGCGCAGGATGACCCGGAAGCCTCAACCCGCCAAGACCAAACCAACTGATGCAAGAGCCGGTTTACCATCCACATCATTGGATGCTGTGTGCATCAAAAACACTTAATTCTTTTGGGCCGTCCAATGCCTTATAATAGGTAGTTGAAAACAATGATCTGTCATGCCATCGTGCATGTTTATGTAGAATACTTTTGAGCCGCCCATCCGATGTTGAAGATCTGCCACTTATACTCATAATATCGTCAATCATGCAGATCATGTTTATCATATTGCCTGCACACAAACAGATAACATGTGCCCTGGCGGTTTACCCCAGGGCGGGTCATAATACCCCACAGAAAATCCACTGGTGACTATCGTCCATAACCAGGGCGGGATTATACAAACCTCATACACTCATAACAAGTAAATATCATACCTATGATATTTGTTCATACTGCCGGCTTACGACGCCGTACACAGCAAGGGTAACATCCCAAGGACTTAGAGTGTAGAACTCCAAGCGTATAATCAAAACACACTGGCGACTTATCATCCAAAGCCAGGCCGGGTTATCAAAACTCTGGATATACTCAAACATGAGTTATAAGGATTAAGGCTACATGGCCTGAATCAATTTTTAAACCATATATCAATATGGTACAAATGATGAACCCAAAAAATGTTCAAAGCAAAGATAAATCAGATAAAACAAGGCCTTCATTGGCTGCCAAGCCTCAATATCAAGTGCTATTCAAGGGCCGTACAACCACTGAGTTAATCCTTCATTCAAACCTGTAAAACGGGCCTCACATGACCAATCGCCATTTTAACTTTGACAAGTTCAGGGTCTTTCTAAGATTGACTGTCAATAATACGGTGAGTCATTCCAGGATTACCTGGTCGGAGTGGCTGGTATACAAAGGCAGGATAACCCGGATTTTTGGTGAATACACCTGGCGTCCAAGCCTATTACAAGGGACAACAAAGCTCTTGTTTCATTAAACAAAAAGCCCCCAAGTAATTTTTCAATCCAGGCATATAAGCCGGATAAATAGGGTAGTCACAGCTATGCTCAATGAGCAGGAAGCCCCCAAACTATTTGTAACAAGGCGTGCAAGCCGGATCAAGAGGGTAATCATAGCTATGCTCAGTGAGCAGGAAGCCCCCAAGTGATCTTATGAATTGACAATAAAGACTCAGATTCTCAGAAATGAAACGACAGAAGCCCTGAATTATCAGGGATGCCTGCTTTATTATACTAATCATAATATATACATTGGTAGAAATATGTACATCAAAAGAGCCGGTGGCTCAGGTGTAATAGGGCCGAAGATGAGCAATGTTCCACGGCCGGCGGGTCTCCTCCTCTGACGTGCGTGAGTCCTTGTGGTTTCGAACATCGATAAGGTAGTATGACCCGTTGTTCAGATTTTTGCTGACCACAAAGGGCACTTTCCCAAGGTGGGGATAACTTGTGCATGTCAGTTTGATCCTGGATGAGTCGGAGCACCAAGTCACCTTCTTGAAAGGTCCGTGTTTTAACCCGGCGGCTATGATAACGACGCAGTCACGCAGGTCTTGCTGGTAAATCGTTGAACGAGCCGCCGCAAGGTCACGTTCCTCATCCAGAAGGTCTAGGGCATCCTGACGTGCTTTTTCATTATCAGCTTCAACACAAGCCGCCACACGGGGCGAGTCATGATGGATGTCACTAGGGAGAACCGCCTCTGCTTCTTAAACCATGAAGAAAGGCGTGTAACTCGTAGATCTGTTGGGGGTAGTATTTATACTCCATAGCACTGAAGGCAACTCCTCAACCCAACAACCCGGCGTCCTCTGCAAAGGGACCATGAGCCGGGGTTTTATTCCTCTCAAGATTTCTTGATTGGCTCTTTCAGCTTGACCATTGGACTGGGGATGGGCCACAGATGAAACGTCAAGACAAATATGCTCTTGTTGACAAAATTCTTTCATAGCACCCTTAGACAGATTAGTACCATTATCAGTGATGATACTATTAGGGTATCCAAAACGAAAGATCACCTTTTTGATGAATTGAACCGTCGTCGCTGCATCACACTTGCTGACCGGCTCAGCCTCAACCCACTTTGTAAACTTGTCAACTGCCACCAGGAGGTGAGTCTTTTTATCCTTGGATCTTTTAAAAGGCCCCACCATGTCCAACCCCCAGACTGCAAACGGCCAAGTAATTGGAATCATCCTCAATTCTTGAGCCGGCACGTGAGCTCGTCTTGAAATTTTTTGACAACCATTGCACTTGCTAACCAAATCCTCTGCATCAGCATGAGCCGTCAGCCAATAAAACCCTTGATGAAAAGCCTTAGCCACGAGAGACTTAGAGCCGGCATGATGGCCACAATCTCCTTCATGAATCTCTCGTAGAATCTCATGGCCCTCCTCAGGAGAAACACAACGCTGAAACACCCCTGTAACACTACATCGGTGCAACTCACCATTGACAATAGTCATTGACTTAGACAGCCGGGTTATCTGCCTGGCCAAAGTTTCGTCTTTAGGTAACTCGCCCTGGGTCATATAAGCCAAATATGGAACTGTCTAATCAGGAATAGCATGAAGAGCCGCCACCAACTGTGCCTCCGGGTCAGGAATAGCAAGATCTTCCTCCGTAGGCAATTTAACCGAAGGATTATGCAAGATATCAAGGAAGATATTAGGTGGTACCGGCTTACACTGGGACCCTAGCCGGCTTAAAGCATCAGCAGCCTCATTTTTGCTGCGATCAACATGCTCCAATTGATAACCCTTGAAATGACCAGCAATAGCATCAACCTCTCGGCGATAAGCCACCATGAGTGGGTCCTTGGAGTCCCAAGTGACTGAAACTTGCTGAGCCACCAAGTTTGAGTCACCAAAACACCTCACCCGGCTTAGATTCATCTCTTTAGCCATCCGAAGACCATGGAGCAAGGCTTCATACTCAGCTGCATTGTTAGTACAAGGGAACATCAACCTTAGAACATAACAAAATTTATCACCTCGTGGGGAAGTCAAAATAACTCCAGCCCCCGAGCCTTCCAACTGCCTGGATCCATCAAAGTGAATAGTCCAATATGTGCTATCCGGCTTTTCTTCAGGCATCTGCAACTCTGTCCAGTCATTAATGAAATTCACAAGTGCTTGAGACTTGATAGCTGTCTGAGGCACATACTTCAAACCATGGGGTCCAAGCTCAATGGCCCACTTGGCTACCCGACCTGTGGCTTCTCCGTTTTGAATAATATCTCCCAAGGGAGTAGAACTGACCACAGTATGGGATGACCAAGGAAATACTGCTTCAACTTACGACTAGCCATGAACACGCCATAGACTAGCTTCTGCCAATGTGGGTATCTCTGCTTGGATTCAATGAGTACCTCGCTGACATAATAAACCGGTTGCTGAACCGGATATTCCTTGCCTGATTCCTTTCTTTCCACAACAATTGCCACACTGACGGCTCGGCTATTAGCAGCCACATATAACAATAAGGGCTCCTTATCAATAGGAGCTGCAAGGATTGGCGGCTCAGCCAACTGCTTTTTCAATGCCTCAAATGCCTGATTAGCAGCTGTAGAGGAACGTAGCATGCAATTTCAAAAAAATTCCTACGCTCACGCAAGATATATCTAGGAGATGCATAGCAACGAGAGGGGGAGAGTGTGTCCACGTACCCTCGTAGACCGAAAGCGAAAGCGTTAGCTTAACGCGGTTGATGTAGTCGAACGTCTTCGCGATCCAACCGATCAAGCACCGAACGTACGACACCTCCGAGTTCTGCACACGTTCAGCTCAATGACGTCCCTCGAGCTCTTGATCCAGTTGAGGATGAGGGAGAGTTCCGTCAGCACGACAGCATGGCGACGGTGCTGATGAAGTTACCGGCGTAGGGCTTCACCTAAGTACTACGACGATATGTCCGAGGTGTTAAACTATGGAGGGGGGCACCGCACACGGCTAAGACAATTGATCTTGTTGTGTTCTAGGGTGCCCCTGCTTCCGTATATAAAGAAGGAGAGGGGGAGGCCGGCCGGCCCCTGTAGGGCGCGCCAAGAGAGAGGAGTCCTACTAGGACTCCAAGTCCTAGTAGGATTCCACTTGGTGGAAGGAGGAAGAAGGAAGGGAGAGGGAAAGGGGGCAGCGCCCCCTCCCCTAGTCCTATTCGGACTCCCCAAGAGGGGGGGGCGCCGCCTCCTCGTGGCCTGCCCTCTCTCTCCCCTAAGGCCCATGTTGGCCCATTACTTCCCCGGGGGGTTCCGGTAACCCTTCCGGCACTCCGATAATTACTCGGTACCTCTCGGAACTCATCCGGTGTCCGAATAATATCGTCCAATATATCATTCTTTATGTCTCAACCATTTCGAGAATCCTTGTCATGTCCGTGATCTCATCCGGGACTCCGAACAAACTTCGGTCATCAAATCACATAACTCATAATACAAATCATCATCGAACGTTAAGCGTGCGGACCCTACGGGTTCGAGAACTATGTAGACATGACCGAGACACATCTCCGGTCAATAACCAATAGCGGAACCTGGATGCTCATATTGGCTCCTACATATTCTACGAAGATCTTTATCGGTCAAACCGCACAACAACATACGTCATTCCCTTTGTCATCGGTATGTTACTTGCCCGAGGTTCTATTGTCGGTATCTTCATACCTAGTTCAATCTCGTTACCGGCAAGTCTCTTTACTCGTTCCGTAATGCATCATCCTGCAACTAACTCATTAGTCACATTGCTTGCAAGGCTTCATATGATGTGCATCACCGAGAGGGCCCAGAGATACCTCCCCGATACATGGAGTGACAAATCCTAATCTTGATCTATGCCAACCCAACAAACACCTTGGAGACATCTGTAGAGCATCTTTATAATCACCCAGTTACGTTGTGACGTTTGATAGCACAAAAGGTGTTCCTCCGGTATTCGGGAGTTGCATAATCTCATAGTCAGAGGATTATGTATAAGTCATGAAGAAAGCAATAGCAATAAAACTTAACGATCATTATGCTGAGCTAACGGATGGGTCTTGTCCATCACATCATTCTCCTAATGATGTGATCCCGTTCATCAAATGACAACATATGTCTATGGTTAGGAAACTTAACCATATTTGATTAACGAGCTAGTCTAGTAGAGGCATACTAGGGACACTGTGTTTTGTCTATGTATTCACACATGTATCATGTTTTCGGATAATACAATTCTAGCATGAATAATAAACATTTATCATGATATAAGGAAATATAAATAACAACTTTATTATTGCCTCTAGGGCTTATTTCCTTCAGTCTCCCACTTGCACTAGAGTCAATAATCTAGTTTACATAGTAATGATTCTAACACCCATGGAGTTTTGGTGCTGATCATGTTTTGCTCGTGGAAGAGGCTTAGTCAACGGGTCTGCAACATTCAGATCCATATTTATTTTGCAAATCTCTATGTCTCCCTCCTTGACTTGATCGCGGATGGAGTTGAAGCGTCTTTTGATGTGTTTGGTTCTTTTGTGAAATCTGGATTCCTTCGCTAAGGCAATTGCTCCAGTATTGTCACAAAAGATTTTCATTGGATCCGATGCACTAGGTATTACACCTAGATCGGATATGAACTCCTTCATCCAGACTACTTCATTTGCTGCTTCCGAAGCAGCTATGTATTCCGCTTCACACGTAGATCCTGCCACGACGCTCTGCTTGGAACTGCACCAACTAACAGCTACACCATTCAATATAAATATGTATCCGGTTTGTGACTTAGAGTCATCCACATCAGTGTCAAAGCTTGCATCGACGTAACCATTTATGACAAGCTCTTTGTCACCTCCATAAACGAGAAACATATCCTTAGTCCTTTTCAGGTATTTCAGGATGTTCTTGACCGCTGTCCAGTGATCCACTCCTGGATTACTTTGGTACCTCCCTGCCAAACTTATAGCAAGGCACACATCAGGTATGGTACACAACATAGCATACATTATAGAACCTATGGCTGAGGCATAGGGAATGACTTTCATTTTCTCTCTATCTTCTACAGTGGTCGGGCATTGAGTCTTACTCAACTTCACACCTTGCAACACAGGCAAGAACCCTTTCTTTGACTGATACATTTTGAACTTCTTCAAAACTTTATCAAGGTATGTGCTTTCTGAAAGTCCTATTAAGCGTCTTGATCTATCCCTATAGATCTTGATGCCCAATATATAAGCAGCTTCACCGAGGTCTTTCATTGAAAAATTCTTATTTAAGTACCCTTTTATGCTATCCAGAAATTTTGTATCATTTCCAATCAACAAATGTCATCCACATATAATATCAGAAATGCTACAGAGCTCCCACTCACTTTCTTGTAAATACAGGCTTCTCCAAAAGTCTGTATAAAAATATATGCTTTGATCACACTATCAAAGCATATATTCCAACTCCGAGAGGCTTGCACCAGTCCATAAATGGATCGCTGGAGCTTGCACACTTTGTTAGCACCCTTAGGATCGACAAAAGCTTCTGGTTGCATCATATACAACTCTTCTTTGAGAAATCCATTAAGGAATGCAGTTTTGACATCCATTTGCCAGATTTCATAATCATAAAATGCGGCAATTGCTAACATGATACAGACAGACTTAAGCATCGCTACGGGTGAGAAGGTCTCATCGTAGTCAACTCCTTGAACTTGTCGAAAACCTTTCGCAACAAGTCGAGCTTTGTAGACGATAACATTACCTTCAGCGTCAGTCTTCTTCTTGAAGATCCATTTATTCTCAATGGCTTGCCGATCATCGGGCAAGTCAACCAAAGTCCACACTTTGTTCTCATACATGGATCCCATCTCAAATTTCATGGCCTCAAGCCATTTCGCGGAATCTGGGCTCATCATTGCTTCCTCATAGTTTGTAGGTTCGTCATGGTCTAGTAACATGACTTCCAGAACAGGATTACCGTACCACTCTGCTGCGGAACGTACTCTGGTTGACCTACGAGGTTCGGTAGTAACTTGATCTGAAGTTTCATGATCATTATCATTAACTTCCTCACTAATTGGTGTAGGCATCACTGGAACTGATTTCTGTAATGAATTACTTTCCAATTCGGGAGAAGGCACAATTACCTCATCAAGTTCTACTTTCCTCCCACTCACTTCTTTCGAGAGAAACTCCTTCTCTAGAAAGGATCCATTCTTAGCAACGAATATCTTGCCTTCGGATCTGTGATAGAAGGTGTACCCAACAGTCTCCTTTGGGTATCCTATGAAGACGCATTTCTCCGATTTGGGTTCGAGCTTATCAGGTTGAAGCTTTTTCACATAAGCATCGCAGCCCCAAACTTTAAGGAACGACATCTTAGTTTTCTTGCCAAACCACGGTTCATATGGTGTCATTTCAACGGATTTAGATGGTGCCCTATTTAACGTGAATGCAGCTGTCTCTAATGCATAAGCCCAAAACGATAGTGGTAAATCGGTAAGAGACATCATAGATTGCACCATATCTAATAAAGTACGGTAACGACGTTCAGACACACCATTACACTGTGGTGTTCCAGGTGGCGTGAGTTGCGAAACTATTCCACATTGTTTTAAATGAAGGCCAAACTCGTAACTCAAATATTCGCCTCCGCCGATCAGATCGTAGAAACTTTATTTTCTTGTTACGATGATTCTCCACTTCACTCTGAAATTCTTTGAACTTTTCAAATGTTTCAGACTTATGTTTCATTAAGTAGATATACCCATATCTGCTCAAATCATCTGTGAAGGTTAGAAAATAACGATACCCGCCCTGAGCCTCAACACTCATCGGACCGCATACATCGGTATGTATTATTTCCAATAAGTCTGTAGCTCGCTCCATTGTTCCGGAGAACGGAGTTTTAGTCATCTTGTCCATGAGGCATGGTTTGCAAGTATCAAATGATTCATAATCAAGTGATTCCAAAAGCCCATCAGCATGGAGTTTCTTCATGCGCTTTACACCAATATGACCTAAACGGTAGTGCCACAAATAAGTCGCACTATCATTATTAACTTTGCATCTTTTGGTGTCAATATTATGAATATGTGTATCACCACGATCGAGATTCAACAAAAAATAGACCACTCTTTAAGGGTGCATGACCATAAAAGATATTACTCATATAAATAGAACAACCATTATTCTCTGATTTAAATGAATAACCGTCTCGCATTAAACAAGATCCAGATATAATGTTCATGCTCAACGCTGGCACCAAATAATAATTATTCAGGTCTAAAACTAATCCCGAAGGTAGATGTAGAGGTAGCGTGCCGACGGCGATCACATCGACCTTGGAACCATTCCCGACGTGCATAGTCACCTCGTCCTTAGCCAATCTTCGTTTAATCCGTAGTCCCTGTTTCGAGTTACAAATATGAGCAACCGAACCGGTATCAAATACCCAGGTACTACTACGAGCATTAGTAAGGTACACATCAATAACATGTATATCAAATATACCTTTGTTAACTTTGCCATCCTTCTTATCCGCCAAATACTTGGGGCAGTTCCGCTTCCAGTGACCAGTCCCTTTGCAGTAGAAGCACTCAGTTTCAGGCTTAGGTCCAGACTTGTGCTTCTTCCCGGGAGTAGCAACTTGCTTGCTATTCTTCTTGAAGTTCCCCTTCTTCCCTTTGCCCTTTTTCTTGAAACTAGTGGTCTTGTTAACCATCAACACTTGATGCTCCTTCTTGATTTCTACCTCCGCAGCCTTTAGCATTGCGAAGAGCTCGGGAATTGTCTTTTCCATCCCTTGCATATTATAGTTCCTCACGAAGCCTTTATAGCTTGGAGGCAGTGATTGAAGAACTCTGTCAATGACACTATCATCAGGAAGATTAACTCCCAGCTGAGTCAAGTGGTTATGGTACCCAGACATTCTAAGTATATGTTCACTGACAAAACTATTCTCCTCCATCTTGCAACTATAGAACTTGTTGGAGACTTCATATCTCTCAACTCGGGCATTTGCTTGAAATATTAACTTCAACTCTTGGAACATCTCATATGCTCCATGACGTTCAAAACATCTTTGATGTCCCGATTCTAAGCCGTAAAGCATGGCACACTGAACTATCGAGTAGTCATCAGATCGAGCTTGCCAGATGTTCATAACATCAGCATTTGCTCCTGCAGCAGGCCTTTCACCTAGCGGTGCATCAAGGACATAATTCTTCTGTGCAGCAATGAGGATAATCCTCAAGTTACGGACCCAGTCTGTGTAGTTGCTACCATCATCTTTCAACTTAGCTTTCTCTAGGAACGCATTAAAATTCAAGGGAACAGTAGCACGGGCCATTGATCTACAACAATATAGATATGCAAAAAACTATCAGGTACTAAGTTCATGATAAATTAAAGTTCAATTAATCATATTACTTAAGAACTCCCACTTAGATCGACATCCCTCTAGTCATCTAAATGATCACGTGATCCATATCAACTAAACCATGTCCGATCATCACGTGAGATGGAGTAGTTTTCAATGGTGAACATCTCTATGTTGATCATATCTACTATATGATTCACGTTCGACCTTTCGGTCTTAGTGTTCCGAGGCCATATCTGCATATGCTAGGCTCGTCAAGTTTAACCCGAGTATTCTGCATGTGCAAAACTGGCTTGCACCCGAGTATTCTGCATGCTAGAGCTTATCACACCCTATCATCACGTGGTGTCTCGGCACGACGAACTCTCGCAACGGTGCATACTCAGGGAGAACACTTATACCTTGAAATTTAGTGAGGGATCATCTTATAATGCTATCGCCGTACTAAGCAAAATAAGAGGCATAAAAGGTAAACATCACATGCAATCAAAATATGTGACATGATATGGCCATCATCATCTTGTGCCTTTGATCTCCATCTCCAAAGCACCGTCATGATCTCCATCATCACCGGCTTGACACCTTCATCTCCATCATAGCGTCGTTGTCGTCTCGCCAACTATTGCTTCTACGACTATCGCTACCGCATAGTGATAAAGTAAAGCAATTACATGGCGATTGCATTTCATACAATAAAGCGACAACCATAAGGCTCCTGCCAGTTGCCGATAACTTTTACAAAACATGATCATCTCATACAATAACGTATATCACATCATTTCTTGACCATATCACATCATAGCATGCACTGCAAAAACAAGTTGGACGTCCTCTACTTTGTTGTTGCAAGTTTTATGTGGCTGCTACGGGCTTCTAGCAAGAACCGTTCTTACCTACGCATCAAAACCCTCAACAAGGACCGGCCGTAGTCAAACTCGATTCAACTAAAGTTGGAGAAACAGACACCAGCCAGCCACCTGTGTGAAAGCACGTCGGTAGAACCAGTCTCATGAACGCGGTCATGTAATGTCGGTCCGGGCCGCTTCATCCAACAATACCGCCGAATCAAAGTAAGACGTTGGTGGTAAGCAGTATGACTATTATCGCCCACAACTCTTTGTGTTCTACTCGTGCATATCATGTACGCATACACCTGGCTCTGATTCCACTGTAGAGGAATGTAGCATGCAATTTCAAAAAAATTCCTACGCTCACGCAAGATCTATCTAGGAGATGCATAGCAATGAGAGGGGGAGAGTGTGTCCACGTACCCTCATAGACCGAAAGCGGAAGCGTCAGCTTAACGCGGTTGATGTAGTCAAACGTCTTCGCGATCCAACCGATCAAGCACCGAACGTACGGCACCTCCAAGTTCTGCACACGTTCAGCTCGATGACGTCCCTCGAGCTCTTGATCCAGTTGAGGACGAGGGAGAGTTCCGTCAGCACGACGGCGTGGCGACGGTGATGATGAAGTTACCGGCGCAGGGCTTCACCTAAGCACTACGACGATATGACCGAGGTGTTAAACTATGGAGGGGGGCACCGCACACGGCTAAGACAATTGATCTTGTTGTGTTCTAGGGCGCCCCCTGCCTCCGTATATAAAGGAGGTGAGGGGGAGGCCGGCCGGCCCCTGTAGGGCGCGCCAAGAGAGAGGAGTCCTACTAGGACTCCAAGTCCTAGTAGGATTCCACTTGGTGGAAGGGGGAAGAAGGAAGGGAGAGGGAGAGGGAGAGGGAAAGGGGGCCGCGCCCCCTCCCCTAGTCCTATTCGGACTCCCTAAGGGGGGGCGCGCGCCACCTCCTCGTGGCCCGCCCTCTCTCTCCCCTAAGGCCCATGTTGGCCCATTACTTCCCCGGGGGGTTCCGGTAACCCTTCCGGCACTCCGATAATTACTCGGTACCTCTCGGAACTCATCCGGTGTCCGAATAATATCGTCCAATATATCATTCTTTATGTCTCAACCATTTTGAAGACTCCTCATCATGTCCGTGATCTCATCCGGGACTCTGAACAAACTTCGGTCATCAAATCACATAACTCGTAATACAAATCGTCATCGAACGTTAAGCATGCGGACCCTACGGGTTCGAGAACTATGTTGACATGACCGAGACACATCTCCGGTCAATAACCAATAGCGGAACCTGGATGCTCATATTGGCTCCTACATATTCTACGAAGATCTTTATCGGTCAAACCGCACAACAACATACGTCATTCCCTTTGTCATTGGTATGTTACTTGCCCGAGATTCTATCGTCGGTATCTTCATACCTAGTTCAATCTCGTTACCGGCAAGTCTCTTTACTCGTTTCGTAATGCATCATCCCGCAACTAACTCATTACTCACATTGCTTGCAAGGCTTCATATGATGTGCATCACCGAGAGGGCCCAGAGATACCTCCCCGATACACGGAGTGACAAATCCTAATCTTAAACGTGATCATTTAGATGACTAGAGGGATGTCTATCTAAGTGGGAGTTCTTAAGTAATATGATTAATTGAACTTTAATTTATCATGAACTTAGTCCTGTTAGTATTTGCAAATTATGTTGTAGATCAATAGCTCGCGTATAGCTCCCCTGTTTTATTTTTGATATGTTCCTGAAGAAAACTAAGTTGAAAGATGATAGTAGCAATGATGCGGACTGGTTCCGTGATCTGAGGATTATCCTCATTGCTGCACAGAAGAATTATGTCCTTGATGCACTGCTAGGTGACAGACCTATTGCAAGAGCAAATGCAAACGTTATGAACATTTAGCAAGCTCGATATGATGACTACTTGATAGTTTAGTGCGCCATGATTTACGGCTTAGAACTGGGACTTCAAAAAACGTTTTGAACGCCACGGAGCATATGAGATGTTCCAATAGCTGAAATCGATATTTCAGAATCATGCCCATGTCGAGAGGTATGAGACCTCTGACAAATACTTTGCCTACAAGATGGAGGACAATACCTCAACCAGTGAGCATATGCTCAGAATGTCTGGGTACTACAATCGCTTGAATCAAGTGGGAGTTAATCTTCCAGATAAAATAGTGATTGACAGAGTTCTCTAGTCACTATCACCAAGTTACTAGAACTTCGTGATGAACTATAATATGCCAGGGATGAATAAGACAATTCCCGAGCTCTTCGCGATGCTAAAGGCTGCGGAGGTAGAGATCAAAAAGGAGCATCAAGTGGTGATGGTTAACAAGACCACTAGTTTCAAGAAAAAGGGCAAAGGGAATAAGGGGAACTTCAACAAGAATAGCAAGCAAGTTGCTACTCCCGGGAAGAAGCCCAAGTCTGGACCTAAGCCTGAAACTGAGTGCTTCTACTGCAAAGGGACTGGTCACTGGAAGCGGAACTGCCCCAACTATTTGGCGGATAAGAAGGATGGCAAAGTGAACAAAGGTATATTTGATATACATGTTATTGATGTGTATTTTACTAGTGTTCATAGTAGACCCTGGGTATTTGATACTGGTTCAGTTGCTAACATTAGTTACTCGAAACAGGAGTTGCAAAATGAACAGAGACTAGTTAATGACGAGGTGACGATGTGTGTTGGAAGTGATTCCAAGGTTGATAAGATCACCATCGCACACTCCCTCTACTTTCAGGATTAGTGTTAGACCTAAATAAATGTTATTTGGTATTTGCGTTGAGCATGAATATGATTGGATCATGTTTATTGCGATGCGGTTATTCATTTAAGTCAGAGAATAATTGTTGTTCTGTTTAAATGAATAAAACCTTATATGGTCATACACTCAATATAAATGGTTTATTGAATCTCGATCGTAGTGATACACATATTCGTAATATTGATGCCAAAAGATGCAAAGTAGATAATGATAATGCAACATATTTTGTGGCACTGCCATTTAGGTCATATTGGTGTAAAGCGCATGAAGAAACTCCATTCAGATGGACTTTTGGAATCACTTGATTATGAATAATTTGATGCTTGCGAACCATGCCTCATGGGTAATATGACTAAGACTCCGTTCTCCGGAACAATGGAGCGAGCTAATGACTTATTGGAAATAATACATATCGATGTATGCGGTCCGATGAGTGTTGGGGCTCACGGCGAGTATCGTTATTTTCTGACCTTCACAGATGATTTGAGCAGATATGGGTATATCTACTTGATGAAACATAAGTCTGAAACATTTGAAAAGTTCAAAAGAAATTCAGAGTGAAGTGGAAAATCATCGTAACAAGATTTTTTTTTCTACGATCTGATCGTGGAGGTGAATATTTGAGTTATGAGTTTGGTCTTCATTTGAAACAATGTGGAATAGTTTCACAACTCATGCCACCTGGAACACCATAGCGTAATGGTGTGTCCAAACGTCGTAACCATACTTTATTAGATATGGTGCGATCTATGATGTCTCTTACCGATTTACCACTATCGTTTTGGGGTTATGCATTAGAGACAGCTGCATTCACATTAAATAGGGCACCATCTAAATCCGTTGAGATGACACCGTATGAACTATGGTTTGGCAAGAAACCTAAGCTGTCGTTTCTTAAAGATTGGGGCTGCGATGCTTATGTGAAAAAGCTTCAACCTGATAAGCTCGAACCCAAATCGGAGAAATACGTCTTCATAGGATACCCAAAGGAGATTGTTGGGTACACCTTCTATCACTGATCCGAAGGCAAGATATTCGTTGCTAAGAATGGATCCTTTCTAGAGAAGGAGTTTCTCTCGAAAGAAGTGAGTGGGAGGAAAGTAGAACTTGATGAGGTAATTATACCATCTCCCGAATTGGAAAGTAGTTCACCACAGAAATCAGTTCCAGTGATGCCTACACCAATTAGTGAGGAAGTTAATGATGATGATCATGAATCTTCGGATCAAGTTTCTACCGAACCTCGTAGGTCAACCAGAGTACGTTCCGCACCAGAGTGGTACGGTAATCCTGATCTGGAAATCATGTTACTAGACCATGATGAACCTACGAACTATGAGGAAGCGATGATGAGCCCAGATTCTGCTAAATGGCTTGAGGCCATGAAATCTGAGATGGGATCCATGTATGAGAACAAAGTGTGGACTTTGGTTGACTTGCCCGATGATCGGCAAGCCATTGAGAATAATTGGATCTTCAAAAGGAAGACAGACGCTGATAGTAGTGTTACTATCTACAAAGCTCGACTTGTCGCAAAAAAAAAGGTTTTCGACAAAGTTCAAGGTGTTGACTACGATGAGATTTTCTCACTCGTAGCGATGCTTAAGTCTTTCCGAATCATGTTAGCAATTGCCACATTTTATGAAATCTGGCAAATGGACGTAAAAAAACTACATTCCTTAATGGAATTTTTAAAGAAGAAGTTGTATATGATGCAACCAGAAGGTTTTGTCAATCCTAAAGGTGCTAACAAAATGTGCAAGCTCCAGCGATCCATCTATGGACTGGTGCAAGCATCTCGGAGATGGAATATACGCTTTGATGAAGTGATCAAAGCATATGGTTTTATACAGACTTATGGTGAAGCCTGTATTTGCAAGAAAGTGAGTGGGAGCTCTATAGCATTTCTGATATTATATGTGGATGACATATTGTTGATTGGAAATGATATAGAATTTTTGGATAGCGTAAAAGGATACTTGAATAAGAATTTTTCAATAAAAAGGACCTCGGTGAAGCTGCTTAAGTATTGAGCATCAAGATCTATAGGGATAGATCGAGACGCTTAATAGGACTTTCACAAAGCACATACCTTGACAAGATTTTGAAGAAGTTCAAAATGGATCAGTCAAAGAAGGAGTTCTTGCCTGTGTTACGAGGTGTAAAATTGAGTAAGACTCAAAACCCGACCACGGCAGAAGATAGAAAGAGAATGAAAGTCATTCCCTATGCCTCAGTCATAGGTTCTATAAAGTATGCCATGCTATGTACCAGACCAGTTATGTGCCTTGCTATGAGTTAGCAAGGAGGTACGACAGTGATCCAGGAATGGATCACTGGATAGCGGTCAAAGTTATTCTTAGTTACCTAAGAGGACTAACGAAATATTTCTCGGTTATGGAGGTGATAAAAGAGTTCGTCGTAAAAGGTTACGTCGATGCAAGCTTTTACACCGATCTAGATGACTCAGAGTCTCAATCTGGATACATATTGAAAGTGGGAGCAATTAGCTAGAGTAGCTCCATGCAGAGCATTATAGACATAGAAATTTGCAAAATACAGACGGATCTGTATGTGGCAGACCCGTTGACTAAACTTCTCTCACAAGCAAAACATGATCACACCTTGGTACTCTTTGGGTGTTAATCACATGGAGATGTGAACTAGATTACTGACTCTAGTAAACCCTTTGGGTGTTGGTCAGATGGCGATGTGAACTATGGGTGTTAATCACATGGTGATGTGAACTATTCGTGTTAAATCACAAGGCGATGTGAAACTAGATTATTGACTCTAGTGCAAGTGGGAGACTAAAGGAAATATGCCCTAGAGGCAATAATAAAGTTGTTATTTATATTTCCCTTATATCATTATAAATGTTTATTATTCATGCTAGAATTGTATTAACCGGAAACTTAATACATGTGTGAATACATAGACAAAACAAAGTGTCCCTAGTATGCCTCTACTTGACTAGCTCGTTAATCAAAGATGGTTAAGTTTCCT
Organism: Thinopyrum elongatum; assembly: GCA_011799875.1. Lineage (NCBI taxonomy): Eukaryota > Viridiplantae > Streptophyta > Magnoliopsida > Poales > Poaceae > Thinopyrum > Thinopyrum elongatum. The sequence continues at coordinate 28,474,242 of CM022298.1, forward strand.
GACCATAGACATCTGTTGTCATTTGATGAACAGGATCACATCATTAGGAGAATGATGTGATGGACAAGACCCATCCGTTAGCTTAGCATAATGATCGTTAAGTTTATTGCTATTGCTTTCTTCATGACTTATGCATGTTCCTCTGACTATGAGATTATGCAACTCCCGAATACCGGAGGAACACCTTGTGTGCTATCAAACGTCAGAACATAACTGGGTGATTATAAAGATGCTCTACAGGTGTCTCCGATGGTGTTTGTTGGGTTGGCATAGATCGAGATTAGGATTTGTCACTCCGTGTATCGGAGAGGTATCTCTGGGCCCTCTCGGTAATGCACATCACTATAAGCCTTGCAAGCAATGTGACTAATGAGTTAGTTACGGGATGATGCATTATGGAACGAGTAAAGAGACTTGCCGGTAACGAGATTGAACTAGGTATGAGGATACCGATGATCGAATCTCGGGCAAGTAACATACCGATGACAAAGGGAACAACGTATGTTGTTATGCGGTTTGACCGATAAAGATCTTCGTAGAATATGTAGGAGCCAATATGAGCATCCAGGTTCCACTATTGGTTATTGACCGGAGATGTGTCTCGGTCATGTCTACATAGTTCTCGAACCCGTAGGGTCCGCACGCTTAACATTCGATGACGATTTGTATTATGAGTTTATGTGATTTGATGACCGAAGTTTGTTTGGAGTCCCGGATGAGATCGGGGACATGACGAGGAGTCTCGAAATGGTCGAGAGGGAAAGATCGATATATAGGAAGGCTATATTCGGACATCGGAAAGGTTCCGAGTGATTCGGGTATTTTTCAGAGTACCGGAGAGTTACGGGAATTCGTCGGGGGAAGTAGTGGGCGTTAATGGGCCATACGGGAAAGGAGAGAAGGGCCTCAAGGGGTGGCCGCGCGCCCCCCCATGGGCTGGTCCGAATTGGACTAGGAGGGGGCGGCACCCCCCTCCTTCCTTCTCCCCTCTTCCTCCTTCCCTTCTTCTCCTACTAGGAATAGGAAAGAGGAGGGGAATCCTACTTGGACTGGGGAGTCCTAGTAGGATTCCCCACACCTGGCGCGCCCCCCTTGGGCCGGCCACCTCTTCCCTCCCCTCCTTTATATACGTGTCTAGGGGGCACCCCATAGACACACAAGTTGATTGTTTAGCCGTGTGCGGTGCCCCCTCCACAGATTTCCACCTCAGTCATATTGTCGTAGTGCTTAGACGAAGCCCTGCGTCGGTAACTTCATCATCACCGTCACCACGCCGTCGTGCTGAAAAAACTCTCCCTCGGCCTCAGCTGGATCTAGAGTTTGAGGGACGTCACCGAGCTGAACGTGTGCAGATCGCGGAGGTGCCATGCGTTCGGTACTTGATCGGTTGGATCGCGAAGACGTTCGACTACATCAACCGCGTTACTAAACGCTTCCGCTTTTGGTCTATGAGGGTACGTAGACACACTCTCCCCGCTCGTTGCTATGCTTCTCCTAGATAGATCTTGCGTGATCGTAGGAATTTTTTTGAAATACTACGTTTCCCAACAAGGACAACGCAGGTGTCGGCCACAGGCACATGGCCTATGAGCTAGGTTGATAGGTTGGGCACCGACTGTCAAAAGATGTCGGATGCCACTGTGCAGGCTTATCGGATGAGATGGGCTTGACTGTGGACAGGAAAGGATGTGAATGGTGTGGAAACCTAGAGATAGCGACCAGGCTAAGATAGGATTAGCCAATGGTCAGCCTGGCTCTGATACCAAGGCTGTCGGGGCTAGGACATGAAATCCCAAAAATTAACCCCTCGTGTCATCACCAGCCCAGGATTACTGTTACTAGTGGACACGTCCTTGTTACAGATTACCAAGCTATTACAAGAATTGGATACAAGACCATAAAGGTCTAATGATACAACAATGATTCCGGTGGTGGATGACGGAATTGACTCGTGGTTCTCCAACGTCGATGGGGCTCCATTCCCACAGGAATAGCTGACCCGGATAATTCCTATCCGCGTTGCTGCTATCCTAGGCTCCGCACGAACATCGCTGAGGTACTCCTCGCTGAATTCCTGACCTGGCCAAGTAAATAACCAGGGACAAGCCAGTGAGTATGTTTGAATGTACTCGCAAACATCATGAACAACAGATATACCGAATGCAGCAGATAAAAATATATGATCATGATGAGCCAAACTATATGCATATGCTCATGCTGACTGAAACTTAAGTCATGACAATAAATGATATGAACGTGAGCATAGCATGTTATTCATACTCAAACTTATTAGAAATAAAGCAAATGAATGCCACGGATAGTCTAGCCAGCCCAAGTGACCTTCAGCAAAATAAAAGAAATGCCAATCGGGTGTCCACAAGAGTAGTGGCGGGACCGCCTGTAAACTTGAGGGACGTCACGAAGAGGTCTTGAAGAGAAATGCCAGTCGGGTGTCAAGTGACACCACGGCCGGACTTGAAGAGAAATGTCAGTCGGGTGTCAAGTGACGCCACGGTCGGACTTGAAGAGAAATGCCAATCGGGTGTCCACAAGAGTAGTGGCGGGATAAACCGCCTGTTAACTCGAGAGACGCCACGAGAGGTCTTGAAAATAAAGTTGAGTGCCCGGGGTAGTCTAGCCAGCCCCTGAGGCACTCAGGAAATTCAAAATAAGAGAAACGGGTTAGTCCTCAATAGTATGCATAACCATAATAATATTTAACATGCAAAAAAATATTCATGGTAGCATCAGGGTGACAACAATTATCCTACAAAATAATTCAGCATCAATTTAATTATTTTCCTCCGAAGACCGACACTTGACCAACCCAGACTGTAGCCCTTAACCACGGACACGGCTATTCGAATAGGTTTAAACTCTGTAGAGGGTGTACTCTTTACCCACAAGTAAAGGATTTCTTTAGTCAGTACCGTGACACTGACTAATTTCCATTACGGTCTTTGGGTTGAAAACACACCTGACCAGCGCACACCAGATTAACTTTCCTGATGCCAGGAACCACCCAAAGCATCGTTCAAGAAAAACTCTAAGATGGAGAGACCAACGTCCTGCATGGGATCACTATTAATATGCGCGGATTCCAAGGGGAGCCCTCCTCTCAGTCACAACTGGAAACACCCATGCCCCCTGACCCGATGACAGGATTTAGTCCACCAACATGGAAACCCTCATCGTAGCCCTCTATGTGGTGTGTGCACGGAAAGGGGTTAACAACTTACTGAACCATACCCCACCTGTGGCAGGGACAAGTGGCAGCACGAATCAAGTATGGGGGTTATCGGAACAAGACTCGATCTACGGTCGACTCAGGAGGTTAAGTTTTCCTGCAGTGGTTAGCACAATATATTCCTTGGTGATATCCAACAGCATCACCACCCGGCATGTCCCGACATGCCCTTACTGATCATTCTTGTCACCACGAGAAATTTCAGTCTCACGGTCACTTTACTCGTGACTGATTCTTTCCTGCAGTTTAGTGCGAACCGGCATAGGCATATGTGACATAAGAAAAATAGCCATGCTTACTCTTACTTCATGCCTAAATGAAGGTAAAATATTTCATGGGGTCAGGCATGCATAATTATCAATATGCCAACTTTATATGAACTCAACATAATCATGGTGCAAATATTAACTATGCAATCCACCATATCAAGTGTACAAGATGCTTGCCTCGGGCATGCAAAAGTATTGGGTGCATTCCAAAAGTTGAAATATTTATCTCCCCTTCATTTCCTATTTTCAAAAATATTTAAATTACCATATAAAACAAAAACAGTGCTAAAAAGTGTTTCAAATATTTTTGAAATAAATGCTAAAATAAACTAGATGAAAAATGAAAAATAACATAAAAGGGGTCAATTTATTTGGAGTTCATATGATTAACTTATGGAATTTCTAAGTTGAAATAATTAAAGAAATGGACCATTTAAAATATCTAGTAGAAACAGAGTTTGGGAAAAATGTTCACCTAGGCTTAAGTAATAGGGAATGATTTTAGAAGTTTTTAGAAATTTGAATCATCAAATTTTAGTGTAAAATGACTGCTATGGAAATTATTTAAGTCTCTGGTTAAAAGAAAAGGGACAGGGAAATTCCTGCTGACAGAGGCATGCATTGTGCGAGGCCCAGCAATACAGTGCTACTGGGCCAAGACCAGAGAAGCGGCCGACTCGGCGTGACCCTCAGTCACTGACGGTGGGTCCCTTGACCCCACCGGTAAGGTTTGACCGGTCGCCTCGCGTGCGTCCTCCTCTAGCCAAACAGAGGCGGCGCTCCGGCGAGGCTCGCCGGCGAACGGCGGCGCCATTCGGGAAGCCAAGGCCACCTACGAGCTCAGAAGGCCGAGGCGGTCTAGGGGGTACCCTTCTTGGTTGCCGGCGAGCTGCAGAATCACGGTGAGGTTGACGCCGGTGGACGGTGGTTTTGGGTGAGGTGGAATCTCACCGGAGAGAGTCCCTTGCGTCGAATTGAGGCGGGGAATCTATGAGGTTGTGCATGAGAGGGCTACTGGCCAGATTTTAGCGGTGGAGGTGGCCTAACGGCATCTTGCTGATCGGGGAGGGTGGCGGTGGATCGGTGGTCGGAGGGGAAGGAGACGACCAAACTCGGTCATTTTGGCTGCTCAGAATGCTCACAGGGGGTTGAGGGGAAGATCTGATGATCGACAGGAGGTCGGGACGGCTTTTATAGGGAGGGAGAGGCGGTTCCCATGGCTTCCCGACGAAGCAACGATGGCGGCGGCCATTGATGGCGGTAGGAGAGGTTGTTGAGGACTGCGGCGGCACGGATGGACTCAGGTGGTTGGCACTTAAAGCGAGGAGGTGGTGGCGTCCCTGGATTGGGCCAGATGCCCCTGGTCGGTGCTGACAGCGACGGGTGGCGGCGCTGGACGGTGCTGGCCGGTGGAGGGGGCGGCGCTAGAGGCCAGGAGAAGTGTCGGCGAGGTGCGGGCGGTCGGCAGGTGCTACCTGGGAGCGGAGTGAGCCAGGGAAGGAAACAGAGTGGTGGCAGGAGCTCGCGGTGCTCGGGCGTGTAGTTCGGATGCTCTTGCCGTGCCCAGAGCACGCGCGTAGAGTGCTCGTTGAAATGCCAAAGGCATCCAAAGTGACCCAATTGAGCTGACAATTAGCAGGGTGGTGTTTACTGAGGTGGCTAGGATGCTAGACATGGTGGTTGGATCATATACACAAGTTTCACATGCAGTTAAGAAGAGGGTCAAATTTTTGTCATGCCCTCAAGGTGTTCGACAGAATGATAATGTGATCTAAAAGATTTTTCTAGACTTGGTATTTAGCAGGTTGAGGTCTCCTTAGATGATGAGGATGATGGTGGAGTTGTTTTGTGAAAAGGAGTAACTTGCTAGTGCAAGTTTGGAAGAATTTTTGTTCTGGACAGAAACTTGGGGGATGTATTTGGTAATTTTCCAAGAGGCATATGGGGCTGATCTCCTGGACTTAAGGTTTTGGTTGGAAGGAATATGAGTGGGAAAAATATCAGAATTTTTGGAGTAAGAAAAATTAGGGTTGCAGTTGAAACTCAAAAATAGGATAGAATTGAAAGGAGGATGTTTCACTGAAAATTTCCAAAAGTCCAAGTTGGGTTTTTGTATAAAAGTGATCTGTGGACATCACATGACCTCCCATAATTTTTTGTGGAACTTTCAAATAATTATTTAAAGTAGTTGTAGCGCAATAGAGGCATTTAAAATATTGAAATAGTTGTTAAAAGAATTGTTTAGAGGCAAATTTTATTCTGAAAATAATTCTTACTGTTATTAAACTATAATTGAACTGTTTTAAGAGAACTACCCAAGCCACAATATTATTTCCAAAAATTTCTATATGAAGGGAAGAATTTTGAGAAAAACGGAAACAGAAAATGGTTCTGAAATTAATAAAAGACCTAGCAAAAATTCAAAATTTTAATTCTGGCCAAATTTTATTTAGTAAAAACATGATTAAATTTTTGGGTTGTTACAATTCGGGAGTTGCATAATCTCATAGTCAGAGGAATATGTATAAGTCATGAAAAAGGCAATAGCAATAAAACTTAACGATCATTATGCTAAGCTAACGGATGGGTCTTGTCCATCACATCATTCTCCTAATGATGTGATCCCGTTCATCAAATGATAACACATGTCTATGGTTAGGAAACTTAACCATCTTTGATTAACGAGCTAGTCTAGTAGAGGCATACTAGGGACACTGTGTTTTGTCTATGTATTCACACATGTATCAAGTTTCCGGTTAATACAATTCTAGCATGAATAATAAACATTTATCATGATATAAGGAAATATAAATAACAACTTTATTATTGCCTCTAGGGCATATTTCCTTCAGCAGCATCACTCCAGACAAAATGATCTGTTTTCGTCATCATCTGATACAGAGGGATAGCCTTTTCGCCCAAACGGCTTATAAACCGGCTTAAGGCCGCAATACGACCCGCCAGACGCTGGACGTCATTAATACACGCCGGCTTAGCCAAAGAAGTGATAGCTTTGATTTTCTCCAGGTTAGCCTCAATGCCTCTTTCAGAAACCAAAAAACCAAAGAGCTTACCTGCTGGCACACCAAAGACACACTTAACCGAGTTAAGCATCATCTTGTAAACCCGGAGATTGTCAATGGTCTCCTTCAAATCATCTATCAAAGTCTCTTTCTTCCTGGATTTCACAACAATATCATCCACATAAGCATGAACATTGCGTCCAATCTGGTCATGGAGGCAATTTTGAACACACCGCTGATAAGTCGCATAAGCACTCTTGAGCCCAAAAGGCATAGACACATAGCAGAAGGCTCCAAAGGGAGTGATGAAAGCTGTCTTCTCCTGGTCCTTAACCGCCATCTTGATTTGATGAAAACCAGAATAAGCATCCAGAAAGCTCAAATGCTCACAGCCCGCCGTAGCATCGATGATCTGATCAATACGAGGGAGAGCAAAAGGGTCAGCCGGACAGGCCTTGTTAAGGTCTGTGTAATCCACACACATACGCCAAGTGCCATTCTTTTTGAGTACCAGCACCGGGTTAGCCAACCACTTGGGATGAAAAACTTCAACAATAAACCCAGCCACCAAGAGCCGGGCCACTTCCTCACCAATGGCCTTGCGCCTCTCTTCATTAAAACGACGAAGGAATTGCTTGACCGGTTTAAACTTTGGATCAACATTGAGAGTGTGCTCAGCGAGTTCCCTCGGTACACCTGGCATGTCTGAAGGTTTCCATACAAAGATGTCCCGGTTCTCACGGATGAACTCAATGAGCGCGCCTTCCTATTTCGGATCCATATTAGCACTGATACTGAACTGCCTCGATGAATCGCCAGGAACAAAATCAACCAACTTAGTGTCATCTGCCGACTTAAACTTCAATAAGGGATCATGCTCTATGGTTGTCTTTTTCAAGGGGGCCATATCTGCTGGGTCAACGTTGTCTTTGTAGAACTTCAGTTCCTCTGTTGCACAAATAGACTCAGCATAAGCAGCATCGCCCTCTTCACACTCCAAAGCTATCTTCCTGTCACCGTGTACCATGATGGTGCCCTTGCGACCCGGCATTTTAAGCTGTAAATAAACATAACAAGGCCGTGCCATAAACTTAGCATAAGCCGGCCGCCCAAACAAGGCATGATAAGGGCTCTTGATCTTAACCACTTCGAAAGTTAACTTTTCAGCCCTGTAATCGTGATCATCGCCAAAATCTACCTCCAAAGTTATTTTACCCACCGGATACGCCGACTTACCAGGCACCACCCCATGAAAGACAGTAGAAGACGGCTTAAGATCTTTGTCAGTTAAATTCATACGGCGAAAAGTATCATAGTAAAGGATATTGATACTACTGCCTCCATCCATAAGCACTTTAGTAAATTTGTACCCTCCAACCTGAGGCGCAACCACCAAAGCCAATTGACCCATATTGTCAACCTGGGGCGGGTGATCCTCACGACTCCACACAATAGGCTATTCAGACCATCGCAAGTAGCGAGGAACTGCCGGCTCAACCGCGTTTACTGCTCGCTTATGAAGTTTTTGGTCTCGCTTGCATAAGCTCGTGGTAAACACATGATATTGACCACTATTCAACTGCTTTGGATTACTTTGATAACCAGACTGTTGCTGCTAATTCCCTTGACCAGATTGCTGATTAAAACCACCTTGATTGCCTTGGCCCTGAAAGCCGGAGCTTGAGCCGCCATGCCCAAAACCAGGTCCGTGAGAGCCGGATCCTGACCCGCCATGCGGGCCGTGGTTGTTCTGGAAAAAACTGGAATTTATACATTCCCTCATGATGAAGCAATCTTTCCATAGATGGCTGGCCGGCTTATCCTGTGTACCGTGCTTTGGGCAAGGCTGATTCAACATCGCCTCAATGTTGAACTTTGGCCCGCCAAACCGGGGCACTGATGACTTCCCCTTACAACGCTGATTATTATTCTGCGTATTGGTATTCGCCACAAAATCTGAACCACCGTCCAACTGCTTGCGCTTACCATTGTTACCTTGACCCGCCGGACTATGCTGCTGTCCCTTTGCATTGCCATTCTTCTCTCCCTTCCCAATTTTGTCCTCATCGGACTCGGGGTCCTTATTGCTATCAGAATCAACATATTTGACGAGAGCCGCCATGAGCTCTCCCATATCATTGCAGTGGCGCTTAAGCCGCCCCAGCTTCTGCTTAAGGGGGAGGAAACGGCAATTCTTTTCCAACATCAGGATGGCTGAACCGGCGTTGATACTGTCCGACGAGTGAATAATAGTTGATATTCGGCGCACCCAATTGGTGGTTGACTCGCCTTCACCCTGGACTCAAGAGTCTAAATCAAGAATCGACATAGGCTGCTTGCACGTGTCTTTGAAATTTTGGATAAAACGCGTCTTCAACTCAGCCCATGATCTGATGGAGTTAGGAGGCAATCCTTTCAGCCAAGTGCGCGCCGGTCCATCCAACATCATAGTGAAGTACTTATCACACGCAGCATCACTAACATCCAACATCTCCATGGCCATCTCATAACTCTTAATCCAAGCCTCTGGGGGCTGATCCGCCATGTAATTAGGCACCTTGCGAGGGCCCTTAAAATCCTTGGTCAGGCGCTCATTACGTAAAGCCGGCACTAAGCATGGCACACCAAGGGTTCTAGAGGTCACTCTTGCCTCCACGGACGTCGATGGGTAAACCAGAGATTGTTGATGAGCTGTCAACTGAGCCGCCAGCTCAGCCTCCTGACGTGCCCTGCCCTGATTTACCAAAGTCTGAGCATCATTACCAGCATGCGGCTGGTCATGCCTACGAGGCTGGTTATGGTGCCGCTCACTGCTTGAAACTGCTGGCGAGTCAATATGCCTGCTATAACTCAGGCTTGGCCGCGGGGTTGAGCGTATCCGATCGCGACTGTATGAATAAGCCGCCTGTTGAGCCACTGCGGTCCGAAGGAGCTCGCCGGCTCTCCGTATCTCTATCGCAGCTGGGGATTCACCTTCAACAGGGAGAGCCGCCAATCGCGTTGCCGCCGTAATCATGTTGTCTAGAGGGTTAGAATAATGACTCGGTGGCGTCGGAACGTGTTGAGGCGGAGTTGAATTCAAACGAGGCGGGTCTATAGCACGTGGCTGAATCGGTGCTCCGGTTACGGGTGCCTTAGCAGCCCGGTTTACCACGGGCGGGTCACTGGTTCCTGCCCCGGGCGTGTTAAAAAGATTTCTAACCTCAAACTCTGTAGGCAGTCGGGACTGGTGCCTCCTCCGCATGACGGCGTTTGAAGCGTTTTGATCCAAGGTAAGCCGGAAAGATTGTGCTTGAATCCATTGTGCCTGAGCGTCCAAAGCGGCTCATTCCGTGGCCATCCTGGTATTCTCAGCCGTGAGCTCTTCCCTGGCCTGAGTTATCTCATCTCGTAGGTTCGCGACATCCACCTTATGCTGTTCTTGAGTCTCCGGGGTTACCTCTACCCCCATTAAATCCGCCAGTGCATCCAACAGTTCAGTCAAAACCTGAGCCAGCGGGCGTGCAGAATTTCTAGCACCAGCTGTCGCCGCAGCCGTGGAGCTGGAGGTCATAGCTGCGGCGGTCGTTGAACCGAGCACCGGTTGTGTGCCGGCCATGAAGATTGCAACCCTGTTCGGTGGCTCATAGGGGTCCGGAATACTGTCACCATCGCAACAGCCCCCAAGCCTTCCGTCCTGCAGTTGATACATTGAATCGGTATCACCAGTTGAGGACTCGCCATCAGAGTAGATCACCGTCTCATTCCTGGACACAGATCCTTCCTCAAGATCCGCCCCATGGATGAAACCAAAAAAGGCACGCTTCACAGCGGCTTGAACCTTGGCAGGTCATGCACGCTGAGCCGTCTCGACGAGGTCGGTGCAGGTGTCCGGCTCAGGTCCTTACTTGCCGATCTTGCTGATGAAGACGTGGATTCCGCTGAAGGGGACCCAGTACCCATACTCAATTGAGCCGGCCTCGGGGCCCCAGCCAGCATCGTTGATGTAGAGCTTGCCGCGACGACTCTTGGTCATCCGGCCCACGGCGTATCCCTTGATCCCTGCGAAGCTGCCCTTCAAGAACTCGAAACCACCGTGCGCTGGCCCCACAGTGGGCGCCAACGGTCGTGGACTTAACACGGCAGATGCCCTAGCGAAAGGACTTAGGTGTGGAGCCATCGCAACTAGGTTAGCTTGAAGGGGTTGAATGGGTCAAAGGACACAGAGAGTTTACCCAGGTTCGGCCCCTCTCAATGAGGTAAAAGCCTACGTCCTGCTTTCAGTTGTATTGCTGGAGTTTCGATTACAAGGGAGCGAATACACTTGACCTAGCTCTCGATTGATTGTTTTCTTGAGTTAAGCCGCCGCCGGGTCACCCCTTTATATACACAGGTTGATGCCCGGCGGCTTATAGAGTCCTAGCCGGCTCATACACAACGTGTCCGGCTCAGTGACTAACTAAGCTTGCCTTACAATACAAGTTAATCATATGGCGGTTCATCCTCTTGGGCCTCAAGTCACCTCTGGGTCTTGGGCCTTCAATAGGCTTGCTTCATGACCCGCCATCTTCATCTTTAAGTCGCCAGTGGTATGACCCAGCCCCTCCTGGGCGGGTCATACCCAATAGTTATATCCCCAACAGTACCCCTAGAATATTCTGGTACGACGACACAAGCGGCACGGAGAAGACAGGAGAAGTCCGGTACTTTTGCAGAAAGCACCCCGAGAGAAGGAGAAAAGAGGAAACCGAGGAGCAGTTGAGGTCGTTCCAGATATAAACCATCTCCCATGGCCATCGGCAGCGGAACCCTAGAATCGAATCGAGGCGGCGGCGAAGACAAGCGAAGAGGAGGAGGAGGCGAAGGAAGAAGAGGCAATCATGTCCCTCCGGCGGCCTGTCGGTTCCCTTCTCGCACGGAGGTTCTCGCCACGGGCGATCCCAAGGACGGCTCCTCTCCACTCCTCCTTGGTGAGTCTGTTTTACTCAGATCTGCAACTTGAGGCTCCTCCCTCTTGTTTCTCACCCTGATCGATACAGAAGGATTTCCCCATCGCTGATGGCATTGGTCGTGCTGCTGTTGTGGTCCCGGCTGCGCTTGCTAGTGCTGGAGCATTGGCACATCAGTATTTCAGGAAAGGCCCAGCCGATGATGAGTCAGGTACGTAGATTTCATGTCAGGAACCACCAACTCATAGTCATACATGTCTTGTTGTGCAGCTGCCCGCAAGAAAGAGGACCTAAAGGCGATGTTCGAGGATTGGGCCAACAACTACAACAGGACATACCGAGACGAGGAAGCCAAGGCTATGCGGTTCCAAGTGTTCAAGGACACCGTCGACTGGATCGAATAGCTGCCCTCATCGTGAAAAGCAACAAAACTGACCCTTGTGACAAAGTTCAGCACAAAATAAACCCATTTTCTAAAAATTTCACAAAATGACCCTTTTGACAGTTCAGCACATGTAAAGGAGAGGATGGCACAAGAACATCAGAGCTACATCCTAAAAAGAAAGAGCACACTACGAGGATGTTCTTGGTGGCCAATTCCTTGTGGAGCTTGTCAGACTGCTGAAGTTGTCGATTCCTGAGATCGAGGTGTGTAAGAGGAGGTCTGGATCATGGGGCATCAAGAGTCAAGTTTTTGGAAGTAAAAAAGACACCAAGACTGGAAACATAACCTATGGGACGTTAAATCATGATTGTGATATGGGCATAAACACTGCCATCCATGATGCTATCGCACGTTTATGCTATCGTCATTGTGCTGAGCTAGGCAATCACTACTTTGGAAAGGTTGGATGGTAGAAGGTTGACGAAGCAACTATTGCCCTAACGAATGAGCAGAAGATGATGTTTTCACCTCTTATAACCAGGATCTAGAACAATACGTCAAGAATCTTCAGATGGACCTTCTGTAAGCCTTATTTGACAAGGAAGCACTACGTGAAGAGCTCAAGACCCAGATGCTGACGGTAGCCAAGCAGGTGAAGCAGGACCTCGAGATCCAGAAGATACGTCAGGAACTGAAGGACTGTTGGACCATGGCTCATGCCAAGGATGTTGAGATCTAGAAGCTCAAGACCCAACTCTAGGAAATACAGAGATGTAACAAGAAACTCCGCGTCAGCAGAGATGATCTAGCAGAAGAACTTGAGAAGATCAAGTCCAATCAGAAGAAGCCCAGTGGAGACAAGGATCAAGTCCTGTATAAGCTAGCTTAGTAGTAGCCCCACCATGAGAGAATAAAGATGAACATTTTGCGATTAAAGTATCTAACCATACCAACTTATGTGGGTGGCGATATTATAGGATTGATTGAATAAATGAATGTTTGGTTGTTTTTATCTTTTGTGTTTATTGAGTGGTTGGATAGATTATACCTTAAGATACGATATTCGTAGGTTTGTATTTATTTCAACCTTGAGAGACGTGAGATATGGAAGAGCAACAGGAGGCCTTCATATGCGAGAAGCATCAGTAATTGGAATCTCCCGAGCATTGAAGACCTAAATTAATGAAGACTTCGTAACAAAACCATAGTAAACCAGACCATTACAAATAGTTTAAACCTTGGGCGGCGATGGAGGCATGTGAGCCGGCAACACGCGTGGCAACGACTGGCGGGATGGGGCGCAGCGTGGCCGTCGGCTCGCATTGTGGCTGCGGGTCATCGGCTCGTGAGTGGGTATCGTCGTCTGCGCCGGATGAGGGGGCACGGGAGGAATTTAGTAGCCTGTCTTGGAGTAATTAGCTGGGATGTGGGCGTGGAGGTGGGCAGAGGTTGGGGAGACATGCGTTCGGCTTTCATCATTAGTGGGTGGAAGTTAGTAAACTCCCATTTTAGACCAAACGTGTTTTAGTGAGTAATCTGAACCGTACAAGTGTGATTAGATGGATAGGATTAAGTTTTGGATCTCCGCTCTTCGTGCTTTTATAGGGGTAGATAGATAGATAGATAGATAGATAGATAGATAGATAGTAGATGAGGCTAGTTGCGATTCAAGGGTCGACTTGCAACTAGGATGAAACGAACTATGGGACTAGTTTCGAAAGGGTGGACTTGTAACTATGATGAAAAAGAAAAACACAAGCTCTATTTGCGAGGGGAGGGTGGGCTCGCAACTCGGACAATTATGAGTCCAGTTGCGAGTCGAGTATGGACTTGCAACCGGGAGGAAACAAACTATGGGCCCGGTTGCGGGTCAAGGGTGGACTTGCAACTGGGAGGAAAAGCAAAACATAGGCCGAGTTGCGAGTCAAGTATGGGCTTGCAATTGGGATGAAACAAACTACGGGCCATGTTGGGAGTTGGGGGTAGACTTGTAACTGGGAAAACTACATAAAACTATGATACGAGTTGCGAGTCCAGAGTGGACTTGCAACCGGGACAACTACACAAAAACTACGATTCAAGTTGCGAGCCGAGGGTGGACTTGCAACTGGGATAACAACAAAATTATGGACCTAATTATGAGTCAAGGGTGGACTTGCAACTGGGACAACTACAAAACTATGAACCCAGTTGCGAGTCAAGAGTGAACTTGCAACTGGGATGAAACAAACTACGGGCCTAGTTGTGAGTCAAGGGCAGACATGCAACGAGGAAAAATACATAAAACTAAGATATCATTTACGAGTCAAGAATGAACTTGCATCTGGAACAACAACAAACTACGAGACCAGTTGCGAGTTGAGCGTGGACTTGCAACTGGGATGAAAAACAAAACACATGCCCAATTGCGAATCGAGGGTGGAGTTGCAACTGAGACAACTACGGGCCCATTTACGAGTCGAGGTTGGTCTCTACAAATTCTCCACCAGGCCAAAAAACGTATAGCCAAAAAAAGAGCAAAAAAGAAGTGGGCCGCGCTCCCCAAACAACGACATCTATGAGGCCATGTAAAAAGAAACGAGAGTATTAGCCGACACAAAACGAAACAGGATAAGAGGACGGAGACAAATAAAGAACGAACTGAAACGGCCGCATGTTTGTGCAAACATTAAAGCAAGCAAATCATACAGTTATAAACATAGAAGAGATATCACAAAATCTTATTTAGATGAGATTTAGTAACTCCGAAACAAAAAATCTTGTTACGCTCAGTCGAACCAAAATAAACAAAACAGAAAATAAAACAACACACGACCCTGCACAAAAAAGCTAGAGCCCACAAAAAAACCAATACACAAAACATAAAAATGGTCCACTGAAAAAATCATATAGGACATCACTGCTTCACAAAGAACGAACAGAAAACACGACACAATGACAACGAGCCTCAGAAGCAGGTATATCTAACGTATATGAGTTAGATAAGACATTGTTAACGCTCAGCTAGATGAGAATTGGCCAAATAAATCCGAAACGGGATCACACCGTGAAAACGGCCCAACAAAAGACACAAGTGCGAGCAGGCCGGCAATTAGACAGCAGACGCAAGGCGCAACACGGGACCCGCGCGACAATCAAGATTTTCACGACACTTAAAGTGAACAGTTGCCAGAGTGAAAAAATTAATGAATTTAACAAATAAAAAATAAAAAATCAGAAAAAAGAAATTGAAAAGGGAGAAAATAGAAAATATAGATAAAATACAAAAAAACTTGAAATTAAAATACTTCATAATTTAAAACAAATAAATGAAACAGAAAAAGAAAAAGGGAAAAGAAAAACGACAACAAAAATAAAAGAATGCAATGCCCATATAGAAACAGGAAAAGCGTACATCACATAAGTCAGACGAGTTGCGTGCCAAAAAATACGGACAACGTGTGTGTATCGAGGATGGACATGCAACTAAGTTAAACGAGTTGTGCGCCCAAAAAATATGCATTTATCTAGACTAGGTGGACATGTAAGTGACCACAATTTCCTTTTGCTCCACTGGCTAACACAAAAGGTTCATTCATCCATTTCTTACAAAGAAAAAAAACATATCCTAACAATGTTTGTGAATTTGAAAATTATTCGCAAATTTGTACATATTCACCTATTTGATTTTTTTTGCAATTCAAAAAACATAAATTCAAAACAAAAACAAGAATTAAAAAATTAAGTTCTGGATTATTTAAAAAAAGGCATGAATTCAAAAATAATCAAGATTTAAAAATATTTAAGTACTGGAAAAGTTCATAAACTTAAAAGAAGTTTACGAATTAAACAAACAAAGACAAAAAACAAACAGAAAAAACGACATGGATGAAAAACAGAAAAAGAAAAAGAACGAAGAAAAATGCAAGATGCGTCGTCCACCTGTCCACGTACGCAATTTTTTCTGAGACAATTCGTACGCAACTGTGTGCATATAGAAGGCTCCTTGATTATTCGATCCTTCAGTCCGTGCAACTGTGTTGAAAAACAAAAAGAAAAGCCAGCCCACAACAAATGCGGGATGTGAATTAGCAATCCCATTCTTTAAAACCAACCACGCCAGATTTTGTAAGAATCTGCTGCTTCTTAAGGTATATTTTATCCATGAATGAAGAGATGGTGTAGATAGTGAGTAACTTGCCTCTGCAATTCCCCGGCAAAAAAAAAAAAAACTTGCCTCTGCAATTTCAATGATGCTTTCCTTCTCTCTTCAAAGAACAAAATTAATGACAAACCCAAAGCAAGGGTGGGGAGGTAAGGGAGTTTAGGGAGAAAGAGATGGTGCAGAAGTTGGTACCTGTGCACGGGTAATATCACCATCCCAACCATCGTCCACATGCGCGCTGCTGGTCACCGCCTTCCACCTGAGAACTGACAGGTCCAGCAGACGTTGACTGTCATTGAGGTGCAAACATGTAATTATATAATCATGCATGTTCATGGCTGAATTCACTCTTCTTTCAACAAAAAATTAAATAGGAAAGTGAAGTGAAGTGCGAAAAGACTAATATGTATAGCAATTTTAAAGTCTCCGTGAAAAAGAAGAAACATCACAATAAAAGTATCCATAATACACACATGTACCTGCCAAGATGAAAGAAGCAACCCCTTTCAATAGAGAAATAGGCAATAATAATCGACTGCGTCTTCCCAAGCTAGCTCTTCATTCACACCGACCTACAACCAAGAAATGGGACATTTGAAAATTTCATCAAGCAAGTGGTGTAAAATTGCAAATGATGTTGAAATTAAACATTCCTTGATGTGTTGAAACCTACCTCTGCAGGTGATGCAATCCAAATCATGCCAGGCCGATGAACAAAAATGACATGCAGCATCACCTAATACACATCTGAGCTAAAAAGCAGTATTTCTCTGCTTCTCAAAAAGGGATAGTACCAGCAACAATGGCCGATGATGGCTGCAAGCAAAGTAGTATGCATCAGATGGGGACAAAAACCACGGTTGCACTTTCATATCATTAACAACAACAACGAATTGGAAACTCGTTAACTTCGAGTATACCTGAAAAGAAAACATGTAGTTCAATCTCATTTCCTCACTTCCCCGTACATTGTAGTCCCGAAAAGGTAAGCACAATAAATAAAATAAATAGGAAAACAACATAGTAAGGCGTTGCCAAGCATCCAAGATCCAACTTTATGACTACCAGAATTTATGCCTACTCTACCTAATTTGAACCAACACAAAATTATTACATATTTGCCTTTTTTGTGTGATCATTTGTATTTGGGAAGCATTTAACCCAACCTAATTGGGAAGGAGCTGCAGGTATTCATTTCTGTAGTTGCTAATTCATTCCAACATGCGTAATAGGCAACTAAACCAAATCATCCAAAAGAAATGAGATAATCTTCTGCACTGTGGCTGTTCTACAACAAAGTCCATGATGTAAATAGAAATAAAAGCATCCTGATCTCCTTCAATAACTAAATTGCAAAAATCTAATGTGACTACTCAACTTGTTATCTTTGACTGGAACTAAATTATAGAAAAATAAAATCACATGACTTACATAGATTAATCCTCCCATGTCAGCCTTTTTGGATTTTAATCAAACAACTTGTAGACACATAGAAACAAAATCTACACAAACAAAAGAGAAGCTCTGTGAGCAGGGGACCGGAAGAGAAGGGGAGGAATAAATTAGTAAGAAGAGAAGGGACCTGAAGTCGAGCTGCAACCAGGCAAATGCTCTGCTCGTACTTCTCCTGTTGAGCACCTACAGTGAGGAAGAGGTCGAGCAGAGCAGCCATGCAAGGTGGAAGAAGAGACGGACTGCATGCCATGGAGAGGCAGAATTGGGATCCGGCGGACCCAAGACCCGAGATGGCTACCTCATCATCCGCCTCTCCTGTTCACCGAGTGGATGGATGGCGGCGTGAAGCGTGGTTGATGAGGCAGCACACGGTGGCTGTTGCGGCTGCTCCTACCCTGCGGCTGCTCGTCCCCTCCTCTCAAGCGCGCGCGTGGAGGCTGAGCACAGGGCGGCCGCAGCTCGGTGCCGTCCGAGAGGCAAAGGAAGAGGCTCAGAGACGGACGTCGGCGAGGCTGGAGGAGAGGCGTTGGGACCACGCGCAGGAGCAGGAGAGGAGGCCGCGGCAAGTGAGGAACCAGAGGGGAGAGAGAATGGGGAAAAGTGGAAAAGCGCGGGGCTCAAGGTCGGGAGAGGATTGGTTCGCTATGTTTTCACATCCACCCAGGTTTCTATCCTATCGTGCCCCCACTGTAACCACCAAGCTCACCCAAAACTGAAGCAAAACCATCTCTTTCTCTGGACCCCCACGCTTAACAGGCCTCATCTGTCATCCACCCCTGAAGCACCTACAAAGGTGCAAAACAAACCAACGGCTGACCACACGCCAGCAGGAAAAAACAATCAACAGTAAAGGAATCGAATGGCTGGTGAAGAGTAGCGCACGCAAGTGCGCTAGAATGGCGGGTAGCCTAGCCAGGTTTATAGTAGAAATAGTTATATAAGACTTAGCAATGAGACAAACATCTGAAATACAGTGGCCTGGGAATATACTCAACGCAATCACGGCTGGTAGATTTTAGTATGGCGGGTGCACGCAGAGTAGACAATAGAGATTTTAGTCTGCTAATAAAAAAAGAATAGAGATTTTAGTGAGTGATAATTGTAACCACTCCATTATGTACTTCTTATTCTCATCCACCTCATGGCTTCCACACGTCTCCCCTTTTTTAGCCCAACTCCAACGCAGACCCCCATCTTGTCCGTCAGAGTCCGTATGAAGCAAACGGACAAATTTTCAGACCCAACGCGCACCCCATCCTTATCTTTTGTCCGCTTTGTGTCCGTTCTGCTCCATCCTCATCAAAATTGCTTTCGATTTGGGGCCGAAGCGGGCACAGACGGACGTTCACTGGCCACTTCTTGTCCGCCTCGATCCGCTTGCATGTGCAGTATGGCCCGCATGTCATCCAAACAAAAGGGCCCCTACCCACCCATCCCCTCTCTCTCCTCCTTTTTCTCTTTTTCCCCGCCCATGCCGGCCATGGATGCCCGCTTTGTGTTGATGATGCCCTCCACGACGAGCTCCGCCGAGGCAGGAGCAGCTGGTGCAGGCGAGGGCGGCGAGCCCGACGCGGCACGGCCGGGGCATGTGTGGCCCCGGCGAGGGCGAGGACGCACTCGGCGAGCGCGCGCGGGCGCTGGTGGTCGCGGCACCAGCCAGGCGCGGGGGGAGGGCGCCGGCGAGCATGGGGTGGGCGAGGGCAAGTACGGCGGGCGGCCTAGGGCGTGAGCGCGCTAGGGCAAGGGTAAATGCGGCGGCAAGCGCGGCGACGGCTGCGGCGGCCAAGGACGAGCGCGGCAGCGGGCGTGGCGGGCTGCTCCCTGGCGGGCGGGGCCGCGGGCGTGCGCTAGCGGTAGGGCGAGGCGCGCGACGCGAGAGTGGCGGGGAGAGCACGATACGGGCGACGGCGGCTAGCCAGCCGAAGTCCTGTGCGAGCCGCTACTTGTGTCGCAGCTTCGCCGCGTGGGCGAGCGCACCGGCAGGGCGCGGCTGGCGAGCGCGTGGGCTACAGCGCGGGCGAGCAGGGCGCAGGCGAGCAGCTGCGGCCTCTGTGCTAGCTAGCGCGGCGCGACCGGACGGGCAGGCGCGGGCGCGCAGGCGAGCTTCGCCGCCGCTGCTGCATCCCGACAAGCACTGATGCAGCGCGGCAAGAGCGCGAGCTCGCGGGCGGGCGAGGTGCGGCCGTGGGAGCGCGGCCGAAGTGAGGCGGGCGTTTTGGGATGGTCAGTCCCGTTGGGCGCCTCCAACAAAAGCCGGACGCCCACGTCCATTTTGCTACCCATTGCTACGTCAAACGGACGAGATCTGGACAAAACGGACATCCGTTTGGGGTCTACTCCTTCCTTTCCAGTTTATAGGACTCATCTCAAAAAGTTTGTTTTTCCGTTTTATAAGTCTCAATTCTACTACTTACCATCACATATTCAGATTTCAAGGTGTATTAAATCAGTGCATGCAAGTACTAGTAGAAAAACGACCTTACGTTCGCATCATTAGTCCCGGTTTGATTACGACCCGGGACTAATGTGACCATTAGTCCTGGTTCCAATGGCTAGGGCATGGGCATCATTAGTCCCGATTCGTGTTGTACCTCTAGTCCCGGTTTGTGACACAAACCGGGACTAAAGGGGTTGTGGCAGGCTGGCGTCAGTCTGGGGCCCCATGAGCCCATTTAGTCCCTGTTGTATAATCAACCGGGACTAAAGATGCCCCTATATAAACCCTTCGTCCAGCCCAAGCCCATTCTCTCTGTTTTCCCCTTTCATTCCTCTCCTCTGTTCTTCCCCTTTGCTTAAGCTCATCCTCCATTTTTGCCAAGATTTGTCAAGATTTGAAGACACCCCATCCATCCAAGTGTTCACAAAGGTTAGCCACTTTGTTCTTTCATCTCTCATTGCTAGATTAGCTCGTGCAATGCTCTATAAGTATAGTGATTTGTGGATTTTAGTTTGTGAGTAATTATATGTGGGAGTTATATTTGATTTATATGCAATTTGAGCTCAAATTAACTTCTTAGTTTGCATATATAGGTGTGGTTTACTTAGTGCCTTCCCGTCCCCATCCTAACCACCGTCGATCGCCCGCACCGTCCCGTCGCCGGCACCACCTTGGTGAGCCTCTTGTTCTTATCCTGTTTATAAAAAAAATCATGTTTGTATGATTTAGATAGTTATTTGTATAATTTTCTTACATGTATGGTTATTTGTTATACATAGTGGCATGGTTTTGATATCCGTCCCCATCAACCCTCGTCCGGTTTATGATTCGGATGTGGTACATATATTCTCTTTTATAACTATTTGTTGCATTTCGTGTTTATGACAATTATGCCCACCAAGTTGACATAGATATTTTTATCTAGGAGGTATGTGAACCGGAAATTGCAACCGACCCTCTTGTCGAGAAGTTAAATTTAGTTGAAAAAGAAAATGAGTATTTGAAAGAAAAATTAAAAAGAATTGAAGACGAGATGATGAAACAAGATTTGTATGTTGCCGATGTCATCGATGATCACAAGATCAAGATGGATGCAATGCGCTTGAAGACTAGAAAGATTAGAAATTATGCCGTCAATAAAGAGGCTTGGTATCACTATGTTGTTGTATCAATTGTTACCTTAGTTGCGATCTTGATCGCATTTGTTGTTGCCTTTAAATGCTTTAGTTAAAGAGTTTGTATGTTGTTTTATGAGAATAAGTGTGTATGAACTTGTATTAATTTGGTCTTTTCGGTGTTGTGTAATGAAGATGAGCCGGCAATGGATGTACGATGACCGACGCTCTCCCTAGTTCATTGATGGTGTGCGTACTTTTCTGCTTGCGGCTGAGGCAAACAAGCGGCCGGATGGTTTCAGGTGTTGTTCATGTGCTGTCTGTAAAAATGATCACAATTACTCTAACTCAAGAACCATTCACGTCCACCTGTTTACGTCCGGTTTCATGTCCGGCTATAACTGTTGGACCAAGCACGGAGAAAGAGGGGTTCTAATGGAAGAGAATGAAGAAGAAGAGGATGATGATAGCTATCCTGGTCATGGGTTCCCTGAATACGATGGTACTACAATGAGGGAAGAAGCTGAAGAAGAGGCATCAGATGAGCCCGCTGATGATCTTGGTCGGGCCATTGCTGATACAAAGAGAAACTGCGCAAGTGAAAAGTAGAAGTTGAAGTTGCAGCGCATGTTAGACGATCACAAGAAATTGTTGTGCCCAAATTGCGAAGATGACAAGAAAAAGCTGGGTACCACACTGGAATTGCTGCAATGGAAGGCAGAGAATGGTGTATCTGACAAGGGATTTTAAAAGTTGTTGATAATGTTGAAGAAGATGCTTCCAAAGGACAACGAATTGCCCGACAGTACGTACGAAGCAAAGAAGGCTGTCTGCCCTCTAGGATTAGAGGTGCAGAAGATACATGCATGCCCTAATGACTGCATCCTCTACCGCGGTGAGTACAAGAATTTGAATGCATGCCCGGTATGCGGTGCATTGCGCTATAAGATCAGCCGCGATGACCCTAGTGATGTTGAGGGCGAGTGCCCCAGGAAGAGGATTCCTGCCAAGGTGATGTGGTATGCTCCTATAATACCACAGTTGAAACATTTGTTCCAAAATAAAGAGCATGCCAAGTTGATGCGATGTCACAAAGAAGACCTTAAGAAAGACAGGAAGTTGAGAGTACCCGCTGACGGGTCGCAGTGGAGAAAAATTGAGAGAAAGTGGGGGGACTTTGCAGATGACGAAAGGAACATATGGTTTGGTTTAAGTGCAGATGGCATTAATCCTTTTGGGAAGTAGAGCAGCAATCATAGCACCTGGCTTGTGACTCTATGTATCTATAACCTTCCTCCTTGGTTGTGCATGAAGCGGTAGTTCTTTATGATGCCAGTGCTCATCCAAGGCCCCAAGCAACCCGGCAACGACATTGATGTGTACCTAAGGCCATTAGTTGAAGAACTTTTACAGCTGTGGGACAAAAAAGGTGTACGTGTGTGGGATGAGCACAAACAGCAGGAATTTGACCTACAAGCGTTGCTGTTTGTAACCATCAATGATTGGTCTGCTCTTGGTAACCTTTCAGGATAGACAAACAAGGGATACCACGCATGCACGCATTGTTTAGATGATACCGAAAGTATATATTTGGATAAATGTAAGAAGAATGTGTACCTGAGACATCGTCGATTTCTTCCGATCAAGCATCTCTTAAGAAAGAAAGGCAAGCATTTCAAAGGTGAGGCAGATCACCGGAAGAAGCCTCGCCACCGTACTGGTGATGATATACTTGATATGGTCAAGGATTTAAAAGTAATCTTTGGAAAGGACCCTGGTGTACAATCTGTTCCGAATGACGCTGACGGACACGCACCCATGTGGAAGAAGAAACCTATATTTTAGGACCTACCCTATTGGAAAGAACTAGAGGTCCGCTCTGCAATCGACGTGATGCACGTGTCGAAGAATCTTTGCGTGAACCTGCTAGGCTTCTTGGGCGTGTATGGGAAGACAAAAGATACACCAGAGGCACGGGAGGACCAGCAACGTATGCACAAAAAAGACGGCATGAATCCAAAGCAGTATCAGGGTCATGCAAGCTGCGCTCTTACCAAAGTATAGAAAGAAATTTTCTTTGAATGCCTGCTCAGTATGAAGGTCCCGTCTGGCTTCTCGTCGAATATAAAGGGAATAATAAATATGGCAGAGAAAAAGTTCCAGAACCTAAAGTCTCATGACTGCCACGTGATTATGACGCAATTGCTTCCGGTTGCATTGAGGGGGCTTCTACCAGAAAACGTTCGATTAGCCATTGTGAAGCTATGTGCATTCCTCAATGCAATCTCTCAGAAGGTAATCGATCCAGAAATCCTACCAAGGTTACAGAATGATTTGGTGCATTGTCTTGTCAGTTTCGAGTTGGTGTTTCCACCATCCTTCTTCCATATCATGACGCACGTCCTAGTTCACCTAGTCGACGTGATTGCCATTCTGGGTCCTGTATTTCTATACAATATGTTTCCCTCTGAGAGGTTCATGGAAGTCTTAAAGAAATATGTTCATAACCGTGCTAGGCCAGAAGGAAGCATCTCCAAGGGCCATGAAACAGAGGAGGTCATTGAGTTTTGTGTTGACTTTATTCCTGACCTTAAGCCGATTGGTGTTCCTGAATCGCGGCATGAGGGTAGACTGGGTGGAAAAGGCACGCTAGGAAAGGACCAAGAAATACGTATGGACGGGCATTCTTGGGCGCAAGCACACTAGACAGTTCTACAAAATTCTGCCTTGGTGGCTCCGTATATCGAGGAACACAAGAATATTCTACGCTCCAAACACCCGGAGCAGTCTGACGACTGGATTACACGTGAACACATGGGGACTTTCGGCGGTTGGTTGCAGACACGTCTCATGCATGACGACACTGTTGTAGATGAGCTGTACTTGCTGGCCAAGCTACCATCTTCGACTATATTGACTTACAAAGGGTACGAGATAAATGGGAATACATTTTATATGATCGGCCAAGATAAAAAGAGCACCAACCAAAACAGTGGTGTCCGCTTTGATGCAGCAAACACCAATAGGCCAAAGGACACATATTATGGTTACATAGAGGAGATATGGGAACTTGACTATGGACGTGACTTGAAGGTCCCTTTGTTTCGGTGCAAATGGGTCAATCTGACAGGAGGCGGGCTAAAGTAAGACCCGCGGTACGGAATGACAACAGTGGATCTCAACAATCTTGGGTACGCAGACGAACCATTCGTCCAAACCAATGATGTGGTGCAGGTTTTCTATGTGAAGGACATGCCTACCAAGCTTAGAAAAAGAAAAAATAAGGAAGCGAATACATCATACGATGAGCCAAAGCGCCACATAGTTCTTTTAGGGAAAAGAAACATCGTGGGAGTGGAGGACAAGACAGACATGTCAGAAGATTATGAAAACTTTCATGAAATTGCTCCCTTCAGAGTGAACACTGACCCAAGCATCTTGTTAAATGATGAAGATTGTCCATGGTTACGGCGCAAAGGGACACATGGGAAGAAAAAGTTTTATACCCCAAGATCCCACTCTGGGATGTGACCGGCTTCACCGTCATCACTTTCTTCACTAGTGAGTTTCCAGACTTATCTCGAAAGTCCCACTTCGGACAAACCTGAGGGAATCTTTGTAATAGTTAGGGTATATATGTGTTTTGGCATTTCAAACACGAAGAAATATTATGTCCAAACAAAATATTTCATGCATTATGTAGGACTTCATTTGCTATTTTTTTGAGCTAAATGACCCTGAAATTGAAAAGCACTACAAATGAACTTTGAAAAGGTTGAAACTTGGCATGGTATCATTATTTCACCCACATAGCATGTGCTAAAAAGTTGAGAGGGTTACGGCAAAAACTGGATACACTTCGTGTACAAACTGGACAATCTCTTTCGAAGTATCAAGGTTTCGGACGAAAACTCACCTGTTACAAAAGGTATTTTATTTTTTTAAACTTATTTCAACTCTAGACTTTTTGTACGTTCAACATGCACCATTCAAAGCCACATCATCAATTTTCAACCCTTTCTGACTTCATTTGCTATTTTTCATGCATTGACTGATTTTTTTAGCTAAATGACCCTGAAATTGAAAAGCACTACAATTGAACTCTGAAAAGGTTGAAAGTTGGCATGGTATCATCATTTCACCCACATAGCATGTGCTAAAAAGTTGAGAGGATTACAGCAAAAACTAGATGCACTTCGTGTACAAAATGGATAATCTCTTTCGAAGTATTAGGGTTTCGGACGAAAACTCATCTGTTACAAAGGCATTTCATTTTTTTAAACCTATTTCAACTCCAGATTTTTTTGTGCATTCAACATCCACCATTCAAAGCCACATCATTAATTTTCAACCCTTTCTGACTTCATTCGCTATTTTTCATGAATTTAATGAATTTTTGTGCTATAAAACTAAAAGAGCTAAACATAATCTATTTTTGATTAAAACACCCATTTAAAATAACCTAAAAATTACCAAATTGAATGTAATGATAAAACACACTAATATTAAACAGCAGTAAAAATGAATCACTCAAAAATCTATTTTTAAAGTAAAGTTATTCACAAACTAGTGATTCACACAAATTTCAAAGAATTCAAATTTAAAATATTCAAATTTGAAAACTACTGGCACTAACAGAAAGTTTATAATTTTTTTGACCTAATGCAAAAAGATTCACTCAAAAACTCTAAATATTTGGCTGTAAGTAGAAAGAAAAGAAAATAAATAAAGCAAAAAACAAAAAAAAACTGGAAAATAAATAAATTAAAAAATTAACAAAAAATGCCCACCTACTAGGGCACCACGGCCTGCATACGACTTGAAACCCAACTACTAGTTGGGCCAGGATGCAGGCCCGCGGGGCAAGTGGGCCCCACAGGGCAGAGAGAGGTTCGTTCGGCCCACAAGCCTGCTTTAGATAGGAGCTCAAGGTTGCAGCCGCGGCGGGGCTTATAAATAGGTCTGGGCGTCCTTCGCTTGGCGAGGTGGGACTAAACATCTACCGCACCGCGGCTGTGCCAGGAATAGGCCTTTAGTCCCGGTTCGTGGTTCCAACCGGGACTAAAGGCCCCCCTGGGCTTCCCGCCGTTTGGCCTGGTGAAATTCACCTTTAGTCCCGGTTGGTGGCTCACACCGGAACTAAAGGGGGGCCTTTAGACCCGGTTGGAACCACGAACCGGGACTAAAGGTGTTTGTATATAAGCAGCACTTGAAATTCTTACCCCCACTCTCTCCATTCTCTCGACGCCGAACCACAGAGGACGCCGCCAGGCTGCTGCGTTGTCGCCTGCCCCGATGCCGTCGCCTCCCCCGACGCCGAAGATAGTTGCCGCCCACGACGCCGGCCGCCCGCGCCTCCTCCCCCGGCCGAGCCCCGTCGACGCCGCCCGCGCCTTCCTCTCCCCGATCGAGCCTCGCCGGCCTCGACCCCACCGTCGCCTACCTCGCCCGCTGTGAGCTCGCCGCCCCCTCGATCTCCAGCGATTTTTTTTCACTAGATGTTTTAGATGCTTAATTAGTACATATGTATGTATGTATACAATGTATGTATATATGTATATGTAGATGAACGGTGGAATTTGCATAGGTTGTTTCTTTTTCACTAGCTAGTTTTTTTTTGTTTTTTAGTTTTTCATACTTTTAATGTTGTATCATAGTATAGAAAAAATTTGCATAGAAAAAAGTTGCATAGGAAAAAGTTGACCATATATGTGTTACAGTATAGAAAAAATTTGCATTGAAAAAAGTTGCATAGGAAAAAGTTGACCATATGTATAGTATAGAAAAATTTTGCATAGAAAACATTTGAGGAATTTTGACCAAGCATATAAAAATTTTGCATAGAAAAAAGTTGACCATGTATTAAAAATATTTTAATGTTAATATCTTAATGTTGTATTTGCAAAAGTTTGTCATGTATTTGCAAAATCAAGTGAACAAGAATTACAAAAATCATAATCAAGTATTTAAAAAATGTTAAATTTGATTAGAAACATTTTTGGTGTCGACGATGCCCGGCCCGCATCCTCGTCGTCGACTAGTCGGTGACAACCTGCTTGAGAGGCGCCATGTCCGGGACTGGGCTCCGCCGGGCTGGCACTGGGAGGTGCTACCTTCCGGGGCGCGCAGCTTGGTGAGGAACCGGCTCCTGTCGTCGACCCGGAGCTTCTTTGGTGGTGGTCACGTGGGCCACAATCGGTGCGGAGGCAGCCGGCCCCTGAGGAGGTGGTACGTCGCCGTGTCAGGGAGGAGGACGAGCACGTCTATCGCTACATGGTTGCGTTGGACGTCAGGTTCTCCAATACCTGGCAAGTTCTTCAGGGATCTCACCCGAGTTATGATCATGTGATGGTTCCTTCTCTTTGGGTGTCCACCGCTCACGCCTCAGGAACCACGAGTTAACTAGATTATTCGATAATAATTGATCTGTATTAGCTAGTGATGTTATATGATAATATTCGAGATGTATTAGTGATAATACTCGAGATGTATCCGAGATTATATTCGAGATGTATTCGAGATTATATTCGATAATATTCGATGATGCATATTATCTGGATTATTCGAGATGTATTAGTGATATGATTCGAGATGCATATTATCTACTATGATTCAGTTTTTGCTTATTGAATGCATTCTAATTTGAATACTAAATTATTTTATCTTTCTAATGGATTATTTAAGCTATGGACGATAGCGGCAGAGACGGAGATGAGGAGATCATGTTCGACATCATATGCTCCCCGAGCCCAGATAATGAACCTGAAGATGACGGCTCACAATATCTGAACAATTCCGATGAGGGAATATTTCAGGAAGAACAAACAGATGAAGGCCACACAAACAATGATGGCGAAGGAAATGATCTTCAATTAACAAAGACCGGCGAGGTATATATAAGGCCTCTGGTGATCATTACATGTATTAATTGATTTGTATGTGTGTGTATGTGTATATATATATGTGTGTGTATATATATATATATATATTAACGAATCGATCTTTCTTCTTTTAGCCCTCCAGATCGAACAAATCTTCTACAAGCAGGCAGTACGAGGCCCGGCCAAAAAGCTGCAGGCTGGCATAAAGTACAACATCGATGCGATCAAACCATGCGGCAAACCGCTTGCTCCTAAACCGAATGCGGACAAATTTAAATGTCAGTGCAGAGTT
Organism: Thinopyrum elongatum; assembly: GCA_011799875.1. Classification (NCBI taxonomy): domain Eukaryota; kingdom Viridiplantae; phylum Streptophyta; class Magnoliopsida; order Poales; family Poaceae; genus Thinopyrum; species Thinopyrum elongatum. Next base: position 28,502,418 of record CM022298.1, read on the forward strand.
ATTGTCAGGGATCAAATCCCGATCTCCGTTCAAGAATGGAATAAGCCAAAGGGAGATCGAGGAGTTAGTTTTGTCTCCGAAAGAGCAAAAGATCTGCTTTGGGAATCGGTCATGTCACATTTCACCCTACCAGATCATTTCACAGATGCACAACGGGACAAAGTCAAGAAGAGTGCTCTTAAGAAGATGGCCACACAATTCTGCAACCACAAGAAAAGATTATGGGCAGGCTACGTCGCAGGAGGAAAGCAGACTCCAGCATTCACTGGACCACTAGAGAAGCCAAAAGATCACCGGGACTCTTTCATGAATTTCAAGGAATCGGAAGCAGCTAAGGAACGGTCGAGGAAAACCAAGATTAATGCTGCAAAAAATGTTTCACCATGTTCTGGGGCCAGGTGGCTACCAGGTCGGCGGGCCTAAGTGGGATGAATCTGAGGAACAGATGATTGCTGTAGGGGTCACTCCAAAAACATTGGGATGGCCCGACAGGTGCAGGACTTGGTTTATGCGCATGGGGGAAAGTTGGACCAAAAGACAGGGGAGATTATGGAGCGGGCAAGTCTTAAAGAAGCCTCCGACGCTTTACTTGTTGCAATAGAAGAGGCTCGAACGGGGGCGTTCAAGCCCGAGAGAGAGAACGATGAGCTTACGCGTGCCCTGAAGAATCCTGAACAGTCGGGACGAACACGAGGCAAAGGCGTTGTTCCGTGGTTTGCGGATTGGAACCCCACTTACAGAAGCCGTGCGAGAAAGAAGAAGCAGGAGGAGGAGCAGAAGAAGCAGGAAGCAGACCGCCTTCAACAGGTAGAATAAAGCACGAGGAGTTGGAACGCGCTTTCATGCGGCAGCAGGAGCAGATCGACTCACTTAGCTAGGAAAGGGCGTCTTAGCGGCAACGGCAAGCAGATCCAGCATTGGATAGCACCGTCCCATCTATGCCAAAAATCAGCGTGAGTTCCACCCCGGCCGATGATGCACTGCTGGCTAGATACCCCGTGGATGATATCAAAGATATGACACTTTGTGAGCTACACATGAAACTGAAGAACATATCCATGAAGGTGGCGGACGGCTATGCTTTACCAAGCCCCCCTGAAGCAACCTTCCATGGCAATCCGATTCCAGCTGACTATGCTCGTGTCGGGGTGGATGAAGTGATGTCAGGATATGACTAGCTAGAGCTTGACATTCCTGGAGGTGAGGAGGAGCGCACACTGGGAGACTCCATACGTCGTATCATTCTATGGAGAAAGGATTGCATCGTCTTTCCAAGGCCACTGACTCCTCCTCCAAGTCCGCCGCATCAGCCGACTCCTCCTCCAAGTCTGCCGCGTCAGCCGACTCCAACCCAGCCCGAGACAGAGCGCGGCGCTAGTCCGCCACCGTGTCAGTCGACTCCACCCCACCCCGAGACGGAGCCCATTAGCGCGAGTCCGCCATATCGATCTCGGGCGCCTCAGCCTTCTCCAAAGTGGAAGAGAGCACCAAGCAAGAAAGCCTCTCCTCCTGCGAAAAAGAAGTTGGCTTATGACATGACCATCGAGGAAAACAACGTCGAAGTGGATGCCCAAGTGAAGGCCTTTTTTGCGAAGAAACAGCCCCCGCCGCCAAAGGAGAAAATACCTAAGGAAGTCATACAACACTTTGTGGATATGGCTCAACCGACTGTGAAGAGAACGGACTCAAACTATGAGCGCTCTATTTAGAAGTCATATCATGCACAAAAAGATAAGGAGTCGAGCTCGAGCCAAGCAGGTAGTAATAAAAGCGGGAAAACTATTCCCCAGCTGGGAGAACGGGCAGTCCAATCGATCCCCCCGCTCATTGTACAATCACATGTGATTACCGCCGATCAGCCGGTAATAACCGACGCTCATAGAGAGATGGCTAGAGAGGCCGGTGTCACTGTTGAACAACTCCTAGGCATCAAGGAACTCCCCAGGATTCAAGAGGAGGAAGTAGCATGGAAATATGTCCCCGGCCAACCTCGGGTCAGGCCTGAGGAGGTCCCGCTTCTATCAACGAAAATGCGCAGATTGCATGATTGGTACCTGAGAGAAATAAAGAACGGGCGAGAGAACCTCATGGTGAAAGTCAAGGCAGAGCATTACTTCCATGAAAAAGATTTGTGGGTTGAGTTTCAAGAAATGTTTCAGTTATTCAATCAAGACGCCCTCGAAAAATCTCTCGTCAGTTGCTATTGTCTGTAAGTAATTTCTTTCTGTAATTTAAGTCTCTAGCTGTGCTCATTCATTGCCTGTAATTATTCTCACTATATTCTTTTATGTGGTATTATGCAGAATGAATATTTATGAAATGAAAAGAGATAGAGTCTATGGCATTGGGTTCATTGACCCAAATACCGTTAATGAAGGTGTGTGGGCAATCAGCAAAAAAGACACAGAGAGAAGCTTGCTAGAGTTTTTGAAGTAACTAAATACCCAACCAGAAATACTACTTCCTTACAACTTCGGGTGAGTGTTACTGTCTTGTACTACAAATTCTATTTTGCTTACTAGATGTTAATAAGTGTAGTTGATGAGTTATACACATGCTCGCTTAATTATACAAACGTGTGCGCATGCAGTTTCCACTGGATCCTGCTAATCATTGAAGTTGACGAGGGAAAAGTTCAAGTATTGGACTCACTACTTAAAGAACCTAAAGACTACATAATCGTGAAGGGGATGCTCGACAGGTAATTTCAATCATTATCGCACTATGTCGGCCTCTTTAGTTCATTTCCAGATATCAACTAATTAATAACTCCTTTATTCATTTTCTTTGCCGGCGGGCAGGGTTTGGCAAAAGTTCATCAAAGAGGGTACCGGCGCATGGAAACTATAGCTGAAATGGGTGCGACCCAGGGTAATTAAGTAGTACTAGCTACGTCCGCGCATCTCTTTAATTCTAGTTTCAATACCATTATCATGCTTGATTAATTATTATCTGATTGAATTCTATTCTCGTAAAGTGCATGAGGCAGGCGTCGGGGAAGAATTTATGTGCATACTACGTTTGCGAGAACATTCGCTTTACGACAGAAAGTAGCAAAGGTGCAAGAGATGTCTTGGTATGTAAACACAATTCACAATTCTTTTTATCATGATCTAATATATATACACACAACTAATATATTCATATTGATCTCCTTCTTTAAAGATGACGGAGATGCGGGATAAGCTCCTACCAACGGATCGCATATGAGCACTTCAAGAGGAAATGGCGGGATTTTTGATTGACCAGGACATAGATCCCAAAGGAGAATACCATTTCACCTAATGCCTGCATGTAATGATCTGCAAATTGTAGGAGAAATTGTATATACCAAATTGTATATATATATATGTGTATGCATGGTCGTACGAGAAATTCTATGATATATATATGATTGGTTCTACGAGAAATTCTATTTATATATGCATAACGTGTACAGTATGTAGTAGCGTAAAATATGTTTGAAATAAAAAAGAATTAAATGGAAAAATAAACCATAAACCCCTACAACCCTAAACCTTTTAGTCCCGGTTGGTGTCACCAACCGGGACTAAAGGACCCCCAGCCCCCGGCGCGGGCTCGTGCCACGTGGTGGGCCTTTGGTCCTGGGTCGTGGCGAACCGGGACTAAAGGGGGGGCTGTCGGGGGGATGGACCCCGGGCAGGCAACGGAACCCGGATCCCTTTCGCAAACATCAGGGCTGTCAACGCCCCTCAATCAGGCTTGCCCAAGGCCGGATTCCCAGCGTGACCCGGCCAAGTCCCGCAACCCGGCCAAGATGGCTGGCGCATGCCGGCCGGCTTCCACAAGTCAAGCCTTCATCAACAAACCAACATGGCTAAAGTGCACCCCCCTTTGCGCCGGCCCCGGCGGGCGCGGCTGCCGTGCCGACCAAACCCCCGCCCGAGGCGGGCGGGGGCTTGGAGGCGCGACCCTGTAGCGAGACGGCGCACCCGTCCCATGGCGACCGCCCGGTGTGCCTACAGCGCCCAGCAGCCGGCCATACCCACGCCCGGCGGGCCCGATACGGCCCGCTCCCGACGAACCCGGCGAAACCCGGACCTGACGGACCTGGCGAACCCGGCGCCTCGCTGCCGGCTCCAAGACACTGACAACTCGGGCCCTTGCCCTTGTAACTTTACCATCGTAACCCTGGGGGTTGGCCTATAAAATCCCCCAGGAAGCCTCCATGCGAGAAGAGGATGAGTAGAAACCCGCACTAACACCCACCCCACGGAGAAAGGGCAGCCTAGGCACTGGCCTGCCCTCCTTCTTCCCCAAAACAGCTCTAGGAGCAAGCTTGTACCATCCACATATAAACCACGCTCGGCAGGACTAGGGGTGTTATCTCTCCGGAGAGCCCCGAACCTGGGTACGTCTTGTGTCTTGCATTCGCTCGTACCAACCCCGCCTCTGGAGCCCACCGGTCGCCTCTTGCCTATCCCTCTCTTTAGCCACCCCTTGGCATCCGCCGTGCGCCCACCATGGGGCAGCTTGAGGTGCCGGCCGGACACACGTTCCAGACGGGGCCCTTCATCGGCTTCGGCAAGTTCAGCATACACGGCCTGAACCCCGCGCCAGGCGCGGCGCTGGCCGGTCTCGCCGCTCCATCCGATGGTCCCTTTGGCGCGCTACGCGCCCCTGATGAGTACCTCAGCGGGGTGCTCGACGTCACCGACTCTCCCGTCCCCCTTGGCGACGGCATCTCCGCCGAGGTGGCGGATCTCTGCGTCCGGGTAGAGGTGCTCGTCACCGACTCCGGCTCCACTTCATCTAGCGCCGCGAAGAAGGCCGCCGCCGCCAAGGCTGCGGCAGAGCGCGCCAGCACGGTCGACCCACTGTGCGCCACGATGCAGAACCTCAGCGTTCCCATCGCCACCGACATCAACACTACCGACGCCGCCCAGGCCCTGGCCCGGCTCGAGGAGGGGCACAAGCGCCTGCTGGATGAGGCCAAGACGCTTGCTGCTACGCAGCGTCGGTTGGAGTCCGTTCAACGGGAGCGCGACGCCACGTACGACTTCATGCCAACCGCAGTCGAGCCCAGCCGGGTCGGCGAAGTGCGGGATCGCGGGGCCGCCATCGGCCGCGCGCTAGGCGTGGTCCCGCCCGTCTATGAAACCCCCGTCAAGAACATGCGCGCCACGCAAGCGGCCGCCGTCGGCTTGGAGCAACTACAGGGCGGGGAGCTGCAGGAGCATCTGCTGCGCATGACTGAGCTCCTCGGCGCTGCGAACGCGCAACAAGACCGCCTCGATCATCCTGCGGTGTCCGGATCGCGCCACCCCAAGGGCCCCGAGCAGCCGAACACGGTGTCCTCTCCGCCTCCCAGCAAAGCTCATTCCGGCCGTACCCGAACCTGGCACAATCGCACCCTGACGGCCGGAGATGGCCTGGGCAGCGAGCCGGCTCCATAAGACCAGCGCCGGCAAGACCTTCCCCCACCATCCGGCCGGCGTGCCCATCCGACTTCAGCTGATCCGGCCCCCCACGGCCCCGTCACAAGGGTTCACGCTACCCCACGACACCCCCAAGTACAACGGGACCGTCAAGCCGAAGGACTGGCTCATCGACTACACCACCGCCATCGGCATCGCGAGCGGCAATCGCCGCCTTGCCGTGTGCTACGCCCCGCTCGTGCTCCAAGGTTCAGCCCGCACGTGGTTGAACAGCCTGCCAGCCGGCAGCATCAACGCGTGGGTTGACTTCGAGCAGGCTTTCGTGCGCAACTTCACCGACACCTACAAGCGTCCCGGCCGTCCCAGTCAGCTCGCCATGTGCGTGCAAGGGCCACCTGAAACCGGTCGCGAGTACCTCGCGCGCTGGACCGAGCTCCAGAACAGCTGCGAGGGCGTCCATGAGGTCGAGGCCATCCAGTACTTCGTGAGCGGTTGCTGGGATGGCACCCTCCTCAAGCACAAGCTCCTGCGCTCCGAGCCGACCACCATGGCCGCGCTCATGGTCACGGCGGACAAGTACACCACGGCCGACTCCGCCATGAAGATCCAAGTGGTGCTGGACGAAGCCGGCAAGGCATTGCCGGCACCACCCACCAAGCCGGCTGGCGAGAGCAGCCGCCAGTAGAACAACCAGCAGAGCAACAAGCGCAAGGCTGACCAGCAGGCCCCCCGCTATGACAACCGCCTCGTCACGACCACCGACCAGGCACCCGCGGCCGAGCCAACCGCCAAGCGCCCGCGTGCCGGCAAGACTCCATGGCAACCCGCAATGAGCTTCGAGGAGATGCTCGACGCTCCCTGCAAGCACCACAGCGGTGCAAGGCCGTCCGCGCACACGCTCCGGCAGTGCGCCATCACCAAGCGCATCATGAGGGGCGACATCCCGCCGCCTCCAGCTCCGGCTCCGGGCGCGGGGCAGCCGCCTCCGCCTCCTCCCCCGCCCCCGGCGAATGGCACGACGCGCGATGAAGTCTACCCCAACCAGAACGTGAGCTACGTCGTCTTCACCAGCTTTGGTGATGACAAGCGCAGCGAGCGCTTGCTCCGGCAGGAGGTGAACTCCGTCATCTCGGCCGTGCCGGAATACATGCACTGGTCGGAGCGCCCGATCAGCTAGACCCGGGAGGACCACTCGGCCGTCATGCCGAACACGGGTGGCTACGTTCTCGTCCTCGACCCCACCATAGTCGCTGCCAGGCGCACCTGCAAGTTCTTGCGAGTCCTCATTGACGACGGCAGCAGCATCAACATCCTCTACCGCGACACAATGACCAAGCTCGGCCTTGAGGCCAAGGACCTGGAGCCATCCCGGACGGTGTTCCACGGCATCGTGCCGGGTCTCTCCTGCTCCCCCATCGGCCGGATCCGGCTTGATGTTCTCTTCGGCACGAGCGACCATTTCCAGCGAGAGCCTATCTGCTTCGAGGTGGTGGACCTGTCCAGCGCGTATCACGCTTTGCTGGGCCAGCCCGCTCTCGCCAAATTCATGGCGGTCCCCAACTACGCCTATCTGAAGATGAAGATGCCGGGTCCCAAGGGCCTCATCACTATCGTCGGCGACTACAGAAGGTCCCTGGAGTGTGCCCAAGCCGGCGCCAAGTTGGCCGAATCGCTAGTCATCGCCGAGGAGCAGCGCCAGCTCGACCGGATCGTCGCACTGGCCGGCGACCAGCCTGCCGTGCCGGTCTCAGCCAAGTAGTCGGCTGGCGAGGCCTCGTTCCAGCCGTCCAAGGAGACCAAGAAGATCAAGCTGAACTCGGAAGACCCCAGCTGCGGCAAGTACGTTGTTGTGGGCGCCCGTCTCAACAGCAAATAGGAAGGCGAGCTATTCGACTTCCTCCGTGAGAATCGGGATATCTTTGCATGGTCCCCGAAGGACAAGCCAGGAGTTCTGAGGAAGTACGCCGAGCACAAACTACACGTCCGCAAGGACGCCAAGCCTGTCCGTTAACCCCTGCGTCGCTTTTCAGAAGAGAAGAGAAGAACCATTGGTGAAGAAGTCGCACGGCTGCTCGCAGCCGGCTTCATCATGGAAGTATTTCACCCCAAGTGGCTGGCCAACCCGGTCCTCGTCCTGAAGAAGAACAACTCCTGGCGCTATGCATAGACTACACTAGCCTGAACAAGGCCTGCCCCAAGGATCCCTTTGCCCTCCCGCTGATAGATCAAGTGATCGACTCCACCACCGGCTGCGAGCTCCTGTCCTTCCTGGATGCTTACTTCGGCTATCATCAGATCAAGCTGGACCCGGCCGACGACCTAAAGACATCCTTCATCACGCCCTTCGGGGCATACTGCTACATCACCATGTCGTTCGGCCTGAAGAATGCCAGCACCACCTTCCAGCGCTGCATGCAGAAATGCCTACTGACGCAACTCGGCCGCAACATCCATGTCTACGTCGACGACATCGTGGTGAAGACCAAGCAGCACCTCACGCTCCTTGACGACCTGAAGGAAACTTTCGCCAATCTGCGCCAGTACCAGATCAAGCTCAACCCGGAGAAGTGCGTGTTTGGCGTGCCGACCGGGAAGCTGCTCGGCTTCCTTGTCTCAGAGCGCGGCATTGAGGAAAACCCGGAGAAGATCAAGGCCATCGAGCACATGCGCAGGCCAACCTGGCTACGTGATGTCCATAATTTCACCGGCTGCTTGGCCTCGGTCAGCCAATTTCTCAGCCGGCTGGGCGAGAGGGCCTTGCCCCTGTATCAGCTGATGAAGAAGGAGTCGTCGTTCGAGTGGAACGGCCAGGCGGATGAAGCGTTCCGGGATCTCAAACGCATGCTCTCCACCGCACCCGTCCTGGCCGCGCCGGCCGACAAGGAACCGCTGTTGCCATACATCGCAGCCACCTCGCGGTCGGTCAACACGGTGTTGGTGGTTGAGCGACTAGAGAAGGGCAAGATCCAGTCTGTCCAACGCCCGGTCTACTACCTGAGCGAGGTGCTTTCCGCCTCCAAGCAGAATTACCCGCACTACCAGAAGATGTGCTACGGTGTGTACCTCACCGCCAAGAAGCTGAAGCAGTACTTTCAAGAACATGTCATCACCATGGTCAGCACGGCCCCCATCGACGAAATCATTGGCTGCCGGGATGCCTCTGGCCGGGTCGCCAAATGGGCCATCGAGCTGGCCAGCCACACCATCCTCTACGAGCCCCGCACTACGATCATGTCCCAGGCTCTCGCCGACTTCCTCGTCAACTGGACAGAGACCCAGTACCCGCCGCCGCCACCAGATTCAACGCACTGGCGCATGCACTTTGATGGCTCCAAGATGCGCTCTGGCTTAGGAGCCGACATCGTGCTGTCTTCCCCAAAGGGCGACCGGCTGCGGTACGCGCTCCAGATCCACTTCGCCGCCTCCAACAACGTCGCCGAGTATGAAGCCCTTGTGCACGGCCGTCGGCTTGCCAAGGAACACGGCGTCCGGCGCGTCCTGTGCTATGGTGACTCGGATCTGGTGGTGCAGCAGTGTTCCGGCGAATGGGACGCCCGGGATGCCAACATGGCCAGCTACCGCTTCCTGGTCCAACAGCTCTCCGGCAACTTCGATGGCTGCGAGTTTCTTCATCTCCCGCGCGCGAAAAATGAAGCCGCTGACACGCTAGCCAAGATTGGCTCTTCCCGGCAGGCCATCCCGTCTGGCGTCTCCCTCGAGCACTTGCACAAGCCGTCCGTCAAGCCGTCTCCGGATTCGGATTCCATCTTCATCCCGGACGACCCTGCAGTGCCCCTCCCCAACCCAGTCCCAGGGGCTGCCGATCCCAGCCCGGGAACTGCCGATCCCGGCCTGGGGGATGCCATCCCGGCCCCGGTGACCATTGAACCCAGCCCGAGTGCTGCTGCGCTCGACCCGGCCGCCGCCGTCCCTGACCCAGGGGCTGCCGCCCCAGAACCCGTCTTGGTGGCCGTCTTCACCGTGGTGACGGCTCCGTCATTGGCCCAACCAATCCTAGCATTCCTGGAGACCGGAGCACTCCCCATGGATGAGACCGAAGCCCGGCAAGTGCAGCACCGGGCATCCGCCTACAGCATCATCAACAACGACCTCGTCAAATGCAGCACGACGGGCGTGTTCCAGCGCTGCGTCAAGCAAGACAAGGGCATAGAGATCCTCCTCGACATACATCAGGGCGAGTGCGGGCACCACGCCGCCTCCAGGTCCCTGGTGGCCAAGGCCTTCTGCCATGGTTTCAACTGGCCCACGGCCCTCAAAGTCGCCGAGTCGCTCGTCCTCAAGTGCGACGGTTGCCAACGCTTCAGCAACCACAGCCACCAGCCGGTTTCAGCCCTCCAGACCATCCCGATATCTGCCCTTTAGCCGTCTGGGGGCTGACATGGTGGGGCCTTTCAAGACCGCTCAAGGCGGCATGATGCACCTGCTGGTGGCAGTGGACAAATTCAACAAGTGGATTGAGGCATGACCGATCAAGAAGCTGGACGGGCCAACAGCCGTCCAGTTCATCAAGGACATCACGGTTCGCTACGGCGTCCCGCACAGCATCATCACAGATAACGGCACCAACATTGCCAAGGGCGCTCTGGCGCAGTCCTGCTCCATCTCCGACATCCGGCTTGACCTGGCCTCCGTCCCTCATCCTCAATCCAACGGCCAGGTCGAGTGGCCAATGGCCTCATCCTATCCGGCATCAAGCCATGGCTCATCGAGCCCCTCATCTGCTCACCCGGCAGCTGGCTCGACGAGCTGCTGGCCGTCCTCAGGAGTCTTCCGACGACGCCAAACCGATCGACCGAGTTCACCCCATTCTTCCTTGTCTATGGAGCCGAAGCCGTCATCCCGACCGACATCGAGTTCGACTCACAGCGAGTCACAATGTACACAGAAGCCCAAGCCAGAGAAGCACGAGAAGACGATGTTGACCTACTCGAAGAAGTATGCCTACTAGCCCTTAGCCGATCGACCATCTACCAGCAAAACCTGAGGCATTACCACAACAAGAAAATCAAGCCCCTCGCATTCCGTGAGGGAGACCTCGTCCTCCGGCTTGCCCAGTGGCAAGCCGGCCAGCACAAGTTGGCCACCCCATGAGAGGGCCCGTTCATCGTTAGCAAAGCCCTGTGTGACCACAACGCCTACTACCTCATTGACGCACGCAAGCCGAACAAATGCAAGAGAGATACCACCGGCGAAGAAACAAGCCGGCCCTGGAATGCAGAGCTCCTCCGCCCGTTTTACAGTTAACTGTCTGCACGTATGTATCGCTACCTTTTGAAGTTCAATGAAAAACAATGGGACCCCCGAACGACACTTGGGGGCTACCTTTTCCTATCAAGTTATTATGTCTTGCACATCCTTGTAAATTTTCTTAAACCCCCGAGCGCCGGGTTGGCCCGTCCAACCCGGGGGCTCAGGGGCTAGCCGGCTTGACCGCAACCAGCCATCCCCTTAGCGCGTCCCAGCGTGTCCGAGTTGTCAAGGCCCTCCACTTCGCCCTAAGCCACAGTCCGGCTTCGGCTGTTGGCTGGCGAGAAATATGGGCCAAAGCGCCGGCACACCAAAAAATGCTAAGTTGGACTTGCCGGATCGGCCAACCCAGCTTCACCGCGTTAAGTTGCCGCACGACCGGCTGAGCGCCAGCCGGCCCAGTGGGTGTTTCGCTCGCGCTCAATGTTCGAAAAGCCTAAGTACTGCGTGCTCTCTCCCAAGGCCGAACTCCTTGTCATAGACCGGAACCCGGCTGTTCGACTCGCGGGGGGTGGGGGGGAGCCCAAAGAAGAAGCAAGCAAGGAAAAAGCTTAAGAACAGGGAGCAAACGCGTAAACGACCATGAAAACATTTACATCACAAAAGATAATGGCCCACGGCCGGAGTTCATTACAAACACCATACACCCTAATGGGTGGGTGGACCTGTCACTTAACAAAATACAGTGAAGGTAAAGCAGGATGGCTTCAGGTGGCTCCCGCGTCGGGTTGCGCGACCTCCGGCTCCTCCGCGATGACCGCGGGGTTCTCCATGGCGCCGGCGTCATCCAACCCGGCATCATCATCTACGTAGGGACCTGACTCCTAAGAGCTGCCCGCCGGGTCATCGAGCGCCAAGCCGAAGTTATCGGGCAGCACCTCCCCACCGTCTTCGGTCCGCTCCACCTGGAACTCGTCGTGCAATGCAAATGAGGCTAGGTAGCTGGCCCTTGTGGCCATCCGGCCCGCCTCCGCCTGCAGCTGAGGCTCCGCGCCGGCTCGCTGGGCCGCCAGCTGGTCTAGGTTCTGACCTGGATACCAAGACATGACGAACCTCAGTGCCAAGTCGGCACCGTCACGAGCGGCGGAGACACGCCATGCGTGAAGCCGCGCCGGTCCGGCTTCCAGCCACCGCGCCAACCGCGTAAAGCTGTTGGGCTCAACGGCGCTAGCCCAGCAGGCTACCGCCATCCCCAACCCGGCCTCGGACAGCCTTGCCGCCTGCACATCCAGGGCCTTCAGGCGCTCCTCGGTGGCGTGCATGATTTCTGAGAAGCTCCAGGCTGCGTGCGGATTAACATCGGCGCCCGCGTCGGCTTGGGTTGACCGGTGGGCATGCACGGCCCTGTCCTCGGTTCTTTGCGTCTCCGGGAAGTACTATGGCAGGCAAGCAAGGAAAACGGTCGGCCATATAAAAGCTAGGCCGGCTCGCAACCCGGCGCAACAGGCGTAGAAGTACTTACTGGCGAAGATCTCATCCAGGTGCTGCGCCTCGCACAACATACCGTGCCGCTCCAAGTTCCCGGCGCGGTCGCGCGCCTCAAGTGCCTTCTCCAGCTCAGCATGCTTGTCGACGGCCGCCTTCAGCTCGTCATCCTTGGCAGCGGCCGTCTTCTCGTGCTCCTCCTTAAGGCAAAGGAGCTCCGCCTGGTGGGCCTCCGCCTTCAGCCGCTCCACTTCGGCCTGGAGCTGGCTCTTCTCACCAGCCAGATGGTCACGCTGCTGGCCGGCTTCGACGAGCGCCTGGTGGGCCTCTGCCACCTTGGCGGCCTCCGCCTTCAGCTGCTCCACCTCAGCCCGGAGCTGGCCGGCGTCGGCGATAGCCTGGTCGCGCTACCGGCCGGCTTCGACCAGCCGTGTTCGCAGGTCCGGCACCTTAGCCGCGATGGCTGCGTGCCAAGATCCTCAGTCAAGACGACCACAAAAAAGAAAGACACATTAAGATTGGACACAACTGCATCGCAGTTGGCCCGAATCTCGGGGGCTACACCCAGTGGATGCGCTAGCGCGCCCCCACTAAGAGCATGCGAGATGCACCTTCGGCATGGTGGAGCACCTCCTCCTTGGCGGCGAGCTACGCCGTGACCTGGCGGTGCGTCTCCAGAAGCCGGTTATGAATACTGACTCGGAGGCCGTCCAGTTGCTGTAGGAAAGCAAGAATCAGCACAAGCCGCAAAGACATCTTTTAAGATTCGACCCAACTACTCCGTGGTTGGCCCAAATCTCGGGGGCTACACCCAGTGGGTGCGCTAGCACGCCCCCACTAACAAGCCTGAAGGACAAGAAAAAAGACTTACGATTACGGAGCGCTCAAGCTCCCGCGCCCCCTCCAACTCGCCCAGGACGAACGCCTGAATCCGGTCCGCGCGCCCGCGAAGTTGCTGGCGCACGGCGTCCATCGCCGCTTCCTCCTGCGCGCGTGGCCCGAAGATGGCTCCGCTGGGCCCGGCTCGGGCTTGCAGTGACCCGGCAACAGGGCCGCTTCCCGGCGCCTGCTCCGGGTTCACGGCAACCCTTGGTGGAACAACCAAGGTGCGCTCGCTCCCCGCCGGCTCCTCCGCGGCCGGTGTCCCCTCCGGCGCTCCTCCTGGGGCGGTGTCCTCGACGCACCCCTCCTCAGCCCGCTCAGCCACGTCGTTCCGCGGTGGGGTGTCTACCACTATCACCTCCACCCCCGAATCATCGGCAGCCGGCTCCATGCCCTTCGGCATCTCCGGCCATGCCAGCTCCCTGGCGGTCCTCTCCCTCACCTCCGCGGCCCTGGCCCAGGCCTGGGCCGAGGCTGCAGCCAGCTCCTCCTCGGCCTTGTTCCAGGCCAGCCAGGCACAGCGCTCCGTGTCGTCCGGGGCAAGACCAAGGTCCTCATCGGCCGAGCCCTCGGGCAGATCGATGACGCTGCTCAGAGACTTCCGCAACGAGAAGCCGCCCCGGACGCGGCGCCCGTCGCCGGGCGGCTTCTCGTTGCCACCAACGCCAAGTCCAACGGCGTCCTGACTCACACCAAGAAAAGCGTAAGAAATGAACGATTTGGCTGTACGCCGTATTCAGCAAGGCAACGTACCCGATCGCCGTCGGGATGGTCTGTCTCATCGGCGCCGCCGGGATGACGTGGAACCTCTTCTTGGTGGCCGGCTTGCCACCCACGGTCGGGCCCTCCGCCGCGTGCTTCGCGGCCGGCTTCGGCGGAGCATCGTCCTTCCCGTGCGGTCGGCTTGCCATGGCCGGCGCGCGGGATGACCAGGCATCGGCCGTCTTCATCAGCCATCTTGGGGGGTCGGCGGTGCCGTCCCCTCCCCTCGGTAGCGCTGCACCATCCGCATGCGTCAGGATCTCCACGTCATCGTCCGACCAATCTCGCAAGAGATCTGGATGAGAAGACTTACCCGCGCGGCGCGCCTCACCGGCTTCGGCATCGGCCGTCTCCGGGTTCTCGACGAAGGACTCCGTCCCCTCCGAGCGGGCCTGCTCAACGGCCAGTACCTGCGTCCTTGTTCCGTCATGCGTCTGCTGGATTGCATTTAGCAGCACCTCCCGTGTCGCATCAGGATGAAGGAGAAGCTGGGACATTGCGAAAAAGGAGTACCAAGGACTCACCGCGGGTGCCGGATGCTCCGCGTTGTAGGGCGCCTTGCCAAAGCGCCAGTCAGGGGCCAACCCAGCCTTGGAGATGGCATTCACCCGGTCGGCGACATGCTCCGGCGGCAGCCTCCCGGATGACACCCGGGTGGGATCCCGGCGGTCGCCCATCTGGCCAATGATGTGCGCCCGGCGTTGCAACGGCAGCACCCGGCGTGCGATGAAGTCGGTGACGAGGTCCGTCCCATTGAACCCTCCCGCGCCGTCATCTCCTGGATCCGGTCGCACAGATTTTGCATCCCTTGCGGCAGGTTCTTGGGCATGTGGCCCCAGTTCTTCTTGGTGAGAGGCTGCTCATTGAAGAACGGGGGCAGGTTGATGGCGTCGGCTCTTCCGCCGACGTTGCGCACGTAGAAGAAAGTATTCTGCCACTTCTTGGCAGAGTCCTCGATGGGCATCTTGGGAAACACCCCGTTCGGCCTGACCGAAATGATGGCAGCCCCGCAGGCGGACATGGCCCTGGCCTCCAGCCCCTGCTGCTTGAGGAATAAGTGGTGGCTCCAGAGCTCCACATCTGGCTCCACCCCCAAGTAGCCCTCGCAGAGGGTGACGAAACCCGAGAGCTGCAGCATGGCGTTAGCACCAAGATGGTGCGGCTGCAGCCCGAAGAAGGTGAGGAAGGCGCGGAGGAAGGCGCGGAAGAACGCGCTCGCAGGGAGGCCGAGCCCGCGCTGGAAGTGGCTGTAGAAGACAACGCGCTCGCCGTTTTGCGGCTGCGGCCCCACCTCCTCCCCGGGCGTGCGCGGCAACATCCTCCGCCAACGGCAACCGCTGCGTGACGCAGAGATGCTGGATGTTGGCGTCGGTGATGATGGATCCCTCCCACGAGCCTTTCGGTGGCGCCATCTGTGGGGCTCGGTGAGGGTGCGAATCGCAGTGGCAAGGAAGAGCTAGCGCGGTCGTGAGGCGATTCGGGCAGCGTCTGGCGCTCCGGTGGGCGGCGAGCTCGGGAAGTTGGACGAGAAGAAGAAGGACGAGGTGAGGGGTGTGTGCGTGAGCGCTTCCGCCGCTCCCCTCCCTTCGGTTTTTATAACCGCGGCTGAACATGGGGAAGTGGGATCGGCTGCGCCCGCTTTTCCACTTCCCGGCATTGTGTGGGCGCATTTCCACCATGAATTATTTGCCCCAAGAAGCGCAATCGTCCGCGGCAGCCACAATAAATCCCTGCATGGGGGCCGAGGGTGCGGCATGGCGGGCCCCAGCCAGCTGTTACGTCCCGTCACGCGCGTGGCCTAGCTGGGCCTCTCCGGCTGCTGTTCGCCACGTGGTGCTCGCGTCGGGCCGCGGGAGGCGCGTCCCATCCCCCCTTCAAGATTCACCGGACTCCTCGGTTTCCCGCCCATGCCGGGGTACCGCGATCCGGCTTCCGGAAGCCGGCACACAGTGGGTGTTGCCAGACCCGGTGGTCACAATCTTCATCAACATCAGCCGCCTTCTCACGGGGTGAAACTGCGAAGGCCCTCCTACTTGAAGCCGGCGAGCCTTCACAGCTTCGGGAACTACTGTCAGGGGGATGGACACCGGGTAGGCAACGGAACCCGGATCCCTTTCGCAAACATCGGGGCTGGCAACGCCCCTCAATCTGGCTTGCCCTTGGCCGGATTCCCAGCGCGACCCGGCCAGGTCCCGCAACCCAGCCAAGACAGCCGGCGCATGCTGGTCGGCTTCCCCAAGTCAAGCCTTCATCAACAAACCAGCATGGCTACAGTGTGCCCTCCTTTGCGCCGGCCTCGGCGGGCGCGGCTGCCATGCCGACGAAATCCTGACCCGGGGCGGGCGGCGTCTTGCAGGCGCGACCCTGTAGCGAAACGGCACACCCGTCCCATGGCAACCGCCCGGCGTGCCTACAGTACCCAGTAGCCGGCCATACCCGTGCCCGGCGGGCCCGCTATGGCCCGCACCCGACGGACCCGGCGAGACCCGCACCCGACGGACCCGACGCCTCGCTGCCGGCTCCAAGACACTGACAACTCGGCCCCATGCCCTTGTAACTTTACCATTGTAACCCTGGGGGGTTGGCCTATAAAACCCCCTAGGAAACCTCCATGCGAGAAGAGGATGAGTAGAAACCCGCACAAACACCCACCCCACGGAGAAAGGGCAGCCTAGGTACTAGCCTGCCCTCCTTCTTCCCCAAAACAGCTCTAGGAGCAAGCTTGTACCATCCACATACAAACCACGCTCGGCAGGACTAGGGGTGTTATCTCTCCGGAGAGCCCCGAACCTGGGTACATCTTGTGTCTTGCACTCGCTCGTACCAACCCCGCCTCTGGAGCCCACCGGCCGCCTCTTGCCTATCCCTCTCTTTAGCCACCCCGTGGCATCTGCCGTGCGCCCACCACGACAGTTGGCGCCCACCGTGGGGCAGCTTGAGGTGCCGCCCGGACACACATTCCAGACAGGGCCCTTCATCGGCTTCGGCGAGTTCAGCGTGCATGGCCTGAACCCCACGCCCGGCGCGGCGCTAGCCGGTCTCGCTGCTCCGTTCGACGCTCCCTTCGGCGCGCTGCGCGCCCCTCATGAGTACCTGAGCGCAGTGCTCAACGTCACCGACTCTCCCGTCCCCCTTGGCGACGGCATCTCCACCGAGGTGGCAGATCTTTGCGTCCGGGTAGAGGTGCTCGTCACCGACTCCGGCTCCACTTCATCCAGCACCCCGAAGAAGTCTGCCGCCGCCAAGGCCGCGGCGGAGCGATCCAGCACGGTCGACCCGCTGCGTGCCATGATGCAGAACCTCAGCGTTCCCATCGCCACCAACGTCAACGCTACCGACGCCGCCCATGCCCTGGCTCGGCTCGAGGAGGGGTGCAAGCGCCTCCTGGACGAGGCCAAGATGCTTGCTGCTACGCAGTGTCGGTTGGAGTCCGTTCAGCGGGAGCGCGACGCCACGTACGGCTTCACACCAACCGCGGCCGAGCCCAGCCGGGTCGGCGAAGTGCGGGATCGCGGCGCCGCCATCGGCCGCACGCTGGGCATGGTCCTGCCCGTCTAGGACACCCCCGTCAAGAACATGCGCGCCGCGCAAGCAGCCGCCATCGACTTGGAGCAGCTGCAGAGCGGGGAGCTACAGGAGCGTCTGCTGCGCATGACCGAGCTCCTCGGTGCTGCGAACGCGTAGCAGGACCACCTCGATCATCCCGTGGCGTCCGGATCGCACCACCCCAAGGGCCCTGAGCAGCCGAACACAGCGTCCTCTCCGTCCCCGAGCGAAGCTCATTCCGGCCGTACCCGAACCCGGCGCAATCGCACCCTGACGGCCGGAGATGGCCTGGGCAGCGAGCCGGCTCCAGAAGACCAGCGCCGACAATACCTTCCCCCACCATCCGGCCGGCTTGCCCGTCTGACTTCGGCCAATCCGGACCCCCGCGGCCCGGTCACAAGCCAGCTAGGCCCGCGCGCCATCTACGACACCAACGCCTGTCACCGCATCTAGCAGCTCGCCCTCTCCCTCGAGCTCGAGGAAGACAACGTGGTCGGCCCGGCTTGCTTCGGCCCGTGCATCCGGGACCAGCTCTTCCACAAAGGGTTCACGCTGCCCCATGACACCCCCAAGTACAACGGGACCGTCAAGCCGGAGGACTGGCTCATCGACTACACCACCGCCATCGGCATCGCAGGAGGTAATCACCGCCTTGCCGTGCGCTACGCCCTGCTCATGCTCTAGGGTTCAGCCCACACGTGGTTGAACAGCCTGTCAGCCGGCAGCATGAACGCGTGGGTTGACTTCGAGCAGGCTTTTGTGCGCAACTTCACCAGCACCTACAAGCGTCCCAGCCATCCCAGTCAGCTCGCCATGTGCGTGCAAGGGCCGACCGAAACCGGCCGCGACTACCTCGCGCGCTGGACCGAGCTTCGGAACAGCTGCGAGGGCATCCATGAGATCCAGGCCATCCAGTACTTCGTGAGCGGTTGCCAGGATGGCACCCTCCTCAAGCACAAGCTCCTGCGCTCCAAGCCGACCACCATGGCCGCGCTCATGGTCACGGCGGACAAGTACACCACGGCCGACTCCACCATTAAGATCCAAGTGGTGCTCGACGAAGCCGGCAAGGCGTTGCCGGCACCACCCACCAAGCCGGCTGGCGAAAGTAGCCGCCAGCAGAACAACCAGCAGATCAACAAGCGCAAGGCTGACTGGCAGTCCCCTCGCTATGACAACCGCCTCGTCGCGACCACCGACCAGGCGCCTGCGGCCGAGCCGGCCGGCAAGCTCCCGCGTGCCAGCAAGACTCCATGGCAACCCGCAATGAGCTTCGAGGAGATGCTCGACACTCCCTGCAAGCACCACAGCGGTGCAAGGTCGTCCACACACACACTCCGGCAGTGTGCCATCACCAAGCGCATCATGAGGGGCGACATCCTGCCACCTCCAGCTCCGGCTCCGGGCGCGGGGCAGCTGCCTCCGCCTCCTCCCCCGCCCCCGGCGAAGGACACGATGCGCGATGAAGTCTACCCCAACCAGAACACGAGCTACATCGTCTTCACCAGATTTGGTGACGACAAGCGTAGCAAGCGCTTGCTCAGGTAGGAGGTGAACACCGTCATCCCGGCCATGACGGAATACATGCACTGGTCGGAGCGCCCGATCAGCTGGACCCGGGAGGACCACCCGGCCGTCATGCCAAACCCGGGTGGCTACGCTCTCGTCCTGGACCCCACCATAGTCGCTGCCAGGTGCACCTGCAAGTTCTCGTGAGTCCTCATTGACGGCGGCAGAAGCATCAACATCCTCTACCGCGACACCATGACCAAGCTCGGCCTCGAGGCGAAGGACATGGAGCCATCCCGGATGGTGTTCCATGGCATCATGCCGGGTCTCTCCTGCTCCCCCATCAGTCGGATCCGGCTTGACGTCCTCTTCGGCACGAGCAACCATTTCCGGCAAACCCGGCGAGACCCGCACCCGATGGACCCGGCGAACCCGGCGCCTCGCTACCGGCTCCAAGACACTGACTGTAGGGGAACACAGCAGAAAACAAAAAATTTCCGACCTACGCACCAGCCCAGGACCACTATGGAGACTGCATACAAGGTTTGATCAATTTCGTTACCGACTCGTAGCGCAGCGGAAGTAGAGTCGATGACGATTGGCGGTGCAGATCCCCGCAGCTCGGATTTTACAACCTACCAACCGCGAGGATGTACTCCCTCATCTGCCCCTCGGATAGCCCTCCGGGAGGCGGTCGGACAGTCCCTCGGACAGTGTCACGGACAGCCCTTCGGGAGGACCCTTGAAACTCGGACGGTGACTCGGACAGCCCTTCGGGAGGACACTCGAACATCCCCTCGGGCAAAAGGACGAAACTACGACCTCTCTACGGGGTTGCACACATACGGTGTCATCTATCCGGCAGGGCTTCACCGTCCAGAACTAGTTACCACCGGAACCCAGACAGCCTATCGGCACTACAAAACTATTTTGTGGGAGGGAGAGAGAATGCCAGATCATGCATGGCTTGTGTGAGAGAGTTGCAGTGGAGTTGGAGAGCACCTCTCCTCCTCCTTATATAGTGGTGGATGGGGTGAAGGTGGGGGCTGAAATTCAGCCCACAAAACATGCACCCACCAAACAAGGAAAATATGTTCCCACCAAACATGGAGAAAACATGTTCCCTTCTCCATGGTGTTCCCCCATGGGGCCCCACCTTCCTCCCAACACTTTCCACCATTTGTGGGGGCTGCCCCCCACCATGGCCCCCCCCCCCCCAACATCTTTTTCCAGCCATAAGGGGCTGCCCCCCTTGAGGGGGGGCACCCCCAAAACAGCCCAAAACAGCCCCCACGATCCGTGGGATCTTGTCCCCTCACGCTGGGACAAGATGTTTTCCGCGACTATTACTTCTGGAAAATTTTGGAAGGTCCCAGAACATTTCCGGCACCCTCTAAAATTATCTGGACTCGCTCCAGAACATTTCTGGTATGGTGGTTTAATTTAAAACCATCTTCGTTTACTCTGTAAACAATCCTGGCAGCTCCGAAAACATTTTTCGGTTTTTTCTTCGGAAAAATTCCAGAAGTTACCAGACCAATCTAGCAATCTCCAAAATGTTCCCGGTGCTTGCCAAAACCTTTTTGGATCAATGGTTTTATTCGAAACAACTTTTCGGTTTTACCGAAACATTTTTGGTGTTCTCTCCGGAACTTTTTCGTTGTCTCCGAAACTTTTCCAGTGACTTTCTCTCGAACTCCTTGTCTAGTATTAAGCAGATAGACGACCCTTAAGCGTGTGACCCTATAGGTTCGGTGAAGTATAGACATGACCGGAACACCTTCCGATCAATGACCAACATCGGAGCCGTGGACACCCATATTGACCCCTATACCCACACGAATGAATATTCGAGTGAACCTCCAGTTGCCGTGTGCTATTCCTGTTGCTTCACGATATGTTACAAATACCCGAGGTGAGACATGTTGGCATTCCAGTGGATCAACAACTTGTCCACTATGCCAGTTACCTCGTTACCGGTATTGTTCTCTTTTCTCGTTTCCGTGTTCCGGCATCCTTGTGATCAAATCACATTGTGTCTGGCCAGACGATGATGGATACCGTAACACCGAGAGGGCCCAAAGATATCTCTCCATCATCGGAGCAGCAAATCCCAATCTTGAGCTATCAAGTTACTTGACACACTTTTCCATGAACCTGTAAGCCGCCGTAATAGCCACCCATTTACGGATGACGTTTATCAAACCCCAAAGTTCATGAAGCAAGCATGAAGAAACTCGATACTCTCATGGTCTAAGGAATCATGCAAACGTTAACCATCTCTGTGTTATTAACCATTAACTTGTCATGAAAGTATCTCATAGCATAACATCAATTCGGGTTGATTCAACACAAATGTTCTTCTAACATTGTGCCCTCAAAGCTGCTGGCATTGACATGCCCATGATTGGGAAAACATAATCATCATGCAACACTTGAGCTAGTCTTAGAGGCATGACTAGGAATACATTTTACCGTTTATTATTCCACACGTGCACATGGGTTTTCCCCAGAGCCTTTATGGATATACGGGCTCGGGAACCACAACAGTTATATCATGGAACATAAACATAATTATGAGCATGGAGATACATAAGAACATTTATTATTGCCTCTAGGGCTTATCTCCTACAGACTCCCACTTGCACTAGAGTCAATAATCTAGTTAATGCTAATGCACTTCACACCTGTGGCACACCAGTGTAAATATGCTTCGCTTGTGGTATAGCCTGATGTCCAACAGATCTGACGACTTCAGCTCCGTGTGTATCTTTGCATATCCTCGCGTTTTCACGCTTTCACAAAATTCAAATTTTGTGTGGACTTGGCTTTGTATGTATGTGAATCATAGGTCGAACCTGGATTCCTCAGACTGAGTTATGGAGCAACTACCTGCAGTAGTGTCCCATTGACAAAAGCTATCTTGGAACCATACTAAGTTCATGAATAAACTATATGATTCAACATCTTCTTTGTCGCTTCTAAAGCGCCAACATACTTAGCCATTTGTCATAGAATTCACCACAGTAACCTGTTTGGAACAATTTCCAACTACCGTGCCACCATAATGTGTATTGCACAAAAACCCTTAACTTAAATCGAAAATCGCTTGGAACATGGATGAAGACTATATCGATGTAACCTTTTACAACGAACTCTTCATGATCTCCGCTTGCGAGAAAACATGTCATCAGTGCTACTATAGTACTCAATGACCCTTTTTCACTGTTGTCCCATGATCAGTACTTTTGATCACTTTGGTATCTATACTCGAAACAACTTTGGGAGTATTGGACATATCTGGTTGTTTTACATACCATGGAATACATGATTAATCCAAACACAAGAGTGTGTGGAATCTCCATCATGTATTTTGCTTATCAGTGTTTTGGGACACCGAGTCTTGCAAAAACTCTTTCCATGTGACTTCCGCAAGAATCACTCCTTGAAGTTTTTAATTCTAAAAGGTTTTAGCATTTTGTCAAGATGTATCTTTGCTCAGCCCCATTAGGTAAATCTATCTCCATAGATCATCATGCCTAATATAAAGGCTATTTAGCCCAAGCACTTCATCGAAAACCTATTTTCAAATGAAGTCCTAATTCGTGTCAAGAAATTTATTTCCAATTAACAATGTGTCAAGCACACAATGTTTTTAGAAATTTTATTATGCTCCCACTTACTTTCTTGAATCACAAGTATCTTCGTTACCCATTGATGAAGTCAAAACCCTTTTTGACCATTTCATCAAAACACGAAGATTCCAACTCCATTTTGCTCTCTTCTGTCCATCGCTAGAACTCTGAAGTTTGCACGCTCACTAGCATCCACTGGAATGACAAAATACCGTGGACTGTAACACATGCAAGTCCTTGGTTTCATTTCCATCATATGGAAATCCTATTGTCACCCATGTTTCATATCTCATGACTGAAATTTGTATTAATTGCTAGTTCAACCCGAACCGACTTTAAGCATCGGTACGGTGAAACAACCTCATCGTAGACAACTCCTTGAACTTGTTATTGCAACAAGTCGAGCTTTATGGATAAAACATTTTTATCCGTATCCGTTTTTAGTTCCATAATTATTCGTTAGACTCTAAGTCTTCCAAAAGGTGTATCAAGATTTTAATCTTGAAAGATTTATATGGAAACTATCTCGGATTGTATTGGCATTTAGCCAATTCCGGAGTCAGGGCCCATCAACGCTTCCTTGTGTATTGTAGGTATACTGTTGTCTAACAACAATATCTCGTTTGCGCACCTGAGAGGTTTGCACAAGCCTTGCCTACGTGGTTCAGCTGCAAGTTCGACCGAAGTCCATATATTTTATTGTAGAGACTTCCGTATCAGTCGTAGTAGGAAACTCTGGAATTACTTCCAAGGTCTCTTTCCTTTGATCTGATGACGAAGATACTTGTTATCTCGTCGAGTTGCACTGTCCTCCCACTCACCTTTTGCAAGAACTATTCTCTTTCAAAGCATACCATTTTGCGGCAACACAACTTTTGCCTCGGTATTGTGGTGGGGGAATACCTAATAAATTCGGATAACCTACCAAGTAGCACTTGTCTGATTTGGAATAGGTCTGTAACCTTTTACACAATCCCCATATTCCAAATGTTAAGAAAATATATAACATGGTTGGGTGTACCATACCGTGGCGTCATTTCAACAGACTCGATGGAGCTCTTTTCAGTGAAAAACCCACAGTCTCTAAAGCATCACTCTTTAAAAGGGATAATGGCAAATCTATTTGTGTCATCTTTGATCTTACCATGTCATAAATGGTTTGATTACATCTTCATGGACTTTCCACTTGCAGTGGTGTTCCAGGAGGTGTAAGTTATGAAACCCCTTTCACAACTCATCAGACATTCGCTAAACTTGTAACTCAAATATTCCTTTGTGCAATCAAATTGCAGAAACATAATATTCTCGTTACAATAACTTCTACTTCATTTTTGAAAACCTTTTGAATGATTTCAAAAAGATCC
Organism: Thinopyrum elongatum; assembly: GCA_011799875.1. Classification (NCBI taxonomy): domain Eukaryota; kingdom Viridiplantae; phylum Streptophyta; class Magnoliopsida; order Poales; family Poaceae; genus Thinopyrum; species Thinopyrum elongatum. Next base: position 28,526,208 of record CM022298.1, read on the forward strand.
AGACTTACGTCTCATCAAGTAAATATCCATATATCTACTTGAGTCATTTCTGAAGATAGATAAATCCACTACTAACAACATTTATCGGACTACACACATCAAATGTATGATTACCAATAAGTTTGTTGTTCATTCCTTATGGCCTGTGAACGTTATTTCAGTCACTTCACTTTTCAGAGGAAAGTTGCAAGTGTCAGATGATTCAAAATCAAACGACTTCCAAATCCATCATAATGGAATTTTCCATGCGGGTTTCTCCAATGTGACCAAATGTAGTGCCACACTTGTGTGGTATTCTTTTAGTCTTGGGACATTTAGCGTCAGTGTTATGGATGTATCATATTACCATCAATATTCATAACATACGTCCCATCGATGATGGAAGTATGGCCCTCATGTTATTCATAATACTAAACAACAATTGTTCTTCTATGAACAACCCTTTTGCAACAAACATTGTGCAATGGGCTAGAGTGTGTAAAACTCTAAAATGAATTATGAAAGTAAATACTGAGGTAATGTATTATTATCAATATTCACAACATACGTCTCATTCATAATGTAAGTATGGCCCTTATGTTATTCATAACACCGAACATCAAAAGTTCTCTTATGAACAACCTTCTTGCAAGATACCTTATGCAAAGGGCTAGAGTGTGAAACTCTAAAATGAATTATGAATGTAAATACATAGGTAATACACCGATGGAAGGTATAATAACTATTACTATGTTTCCAGTGTGTATAAAAACCTCATTCCTGGCTAGTCTTTCAGGCCACAGTAGTTCTTACATCGAGTTGCAACAGAATGCAATCGAGCGGGTATCTTTGTGATTAGCTCACAATAACCAAAAATTCGTGATTAACATGTTTAACCATAATTCCCAAGAACTATATCTTTGACCAGCCTTCTATACATCAAAAACTTGTTTGACATTCATACATGAGTTGGATATTCCAGTCTTCTTTCCTTTTGCCTTTATACTTCTAACAGTTTAACTTTTAGTATTTCTAACAGTTTAACTTCTAACAGTTGTTGTTTTATTCACCTTTCATCATATGACAGACGTTCTTCTGGATCCCTCTCTTATCAGTCTAATGCATAGTAAACTCCTTTACTAATAGTTTGCAAACAAACATTGCTTTGGATATCTCATATCTTTTAGCCTTACTCTGTCTCTGAAAATGATTTTTAGATTCCATGAATATCACAGAACTATCCAAACTTTCGAAGTTCGGGTCTCATGGAAGCAAACATATTGCACTTGACTGAAACGGAATTCTAGCTTTTGGATCGAAGGAAAAGAGTCACATGATCCATAGCATAAGCGAGAGAATACCGAAAGTATGTGATAGGACAAAGTCCTTCTCGGCACTCTTGAGGACAATCCTCACATTACGTTACCAACCATAAAGTTTTAACTAGATATTTAACATCTAATTCAATTTTAACAGGGAAGGTAGAAACGCGAGCCATTATTCTACAACTATTAGCAAATCACACTTAGATAGTGTTCAAAATTAATTGCACTGAGAATTAAACAAGTTAATTCAATAGTGCGCTCCCACTCAAATCAATATCTCTCATAATTGATTGTGAATGATTCAAGATCCGCATTTCAATAGTATGCTCAGGACTTTCAAGCTAGAACGTCAAGACAACCAAGTGATCTCGCTGTGAGGTCTCAACTCACCCGCCTCACACATCCCTAATCGTTTGTACTCATGGAAACATGACGCACTCCGAAAAGTTAGGTGCCGTGATGGTGCTACACTTGGGAGAACACTAACTACTTGATATTTTTGTGAGAGATCACCCTAATAAAAAGCGACTACCACGCAATCAAAAAGGGTGCATCATACGGGATAAACATCTTAGGTAATTCATAATAGCATGATATGGTATAGCCCTTTCTGACGGAGAAGTCTTGAATTTCTTCGTCTTCGGCATTCGCGTCGGTGTTCACCTTCGCGAAAATTGCCACCACCTTGTCGATGCACCAGATAATATTGCTATCTCTATAGCTCATAAAATAAGTCCATTACACAAGGTTGACATGTAGGTCATTTAAAGTGCAATCATATTGCTCCATGCCATCATGCCGAATCATGACACGCAGGTCATGTTAATCAATTTACATTATATAGTCATCTCATACATAATCAAATTATTATGAGCACTGCTATACCACATCACATGCACATGCAAACCCTCCTGCAAAACCAAGTCAGACACCTCTAATCGGTCCATTCAAAAACTTGTTTTACGTGGCTTCTAAGGTTTCAAAACAAACCGAAGCTACCAACGTCCATCATCAAGTATGATAATCCAAGTCGCTAGATTAACAATGCGGGGTGTATGAAACACGAGATAATAAAATTTCGAGCCCTGTACTGAACTTCGTCATACGCATGACCCCCGTGCAGATCATATCTGCATTGCCCTTTCGTCTGCGAAATTTCATCTTTCTTTTTAACTACGGTGGAATTCAATGAACTGTTACCACTTCGTTGATCAATCAGGATCGCGGATTGCCAGAACATTGAAAATCCACCATGCTGTTATCAAGAGCAGAAATATGCAAATTCCAAGGAAGCAACAAGAACATCGGGTAACAGATTTCATCTGCTACCCGCACAAATAATTTTCAGTAATAGAACTCATCTACTACCTAATTATATTGTGCAACACCCACACATCTCATGTATTCTAGATCGCAACCTGCATCTACGCATAGCACGGATCTGATACCACTGTAGGGGAACGCAGCAGAAAACAAAAAAATTCCGACGTACGCACCAGCCCAGGACCACTATGGAGACTGCATACAAGGTTTGATCATTTTTGTTACCGATTCGTAGCGCAGCGGAAGTAGAGTCGATGACGATCGGCGGTGCAGATCCCCGCAGCTAGGATTTTACAACCTCCCAACCGCGAGGATGTACTCCCTCATCTGCCCCTCGGATAGCTCTCCGGGAGGCGGTCGGACAGTTCCTCGGACAGTGTCACGGACAGCCCTTCGGGAGGACCCTCGAACTCGGACGGTGACTCGGACAGCCCTTCGGGAGGACACTCAAACAGCCCCTCGGGTAAAAGGATGAAACTACGACCTCTCTATGGGGTTGCACACATACGGTGTCATCTATCCGGCAGGGCTTCGCCATCCAGAACTAGTTCCCACCGGAACCCAGACAGCCTATCGGCACTACGAAACTATTACTATGTTTCCAGTGTGTATAAAAACCTCATTCCTGGCTAGTGTTTCAGGCCACAGTAGTTCTTACATTGAGTTGCAACAGAATGCAATCGAGCGGGTATCTTTGTGATTAGCTCACAATAACCAAGAATTCGTGATTAACATGTTTAACCATAATTCCCAAGAACTATATCTTTGACCAGCCTTCTATACATCAAAAACTTGTTTGACATTCATACATGAGTTGGATATTCCAGTCTTCTTTCCTTTTGCCTTTATACTTCTAACAGTTTAACTTTTAGTATTTCTCCTACTCTCAGAAGAAGCACCCAACTTAAGAGTGGCATTAGCCCCGGACTTCCTAGGCGTGAAAGTTTAATTAACACCCTTCGGACACTTCCTTTCTCTTTAAGTTGTTGTTTTATTCACCTTTCATCATATGACAGACGTTCTTCTGGATCCCTCTCTTATCAGTCTAATGCATAGTAAACTCCTTTACTAATAGTTTGCAAACAAACATTGCTTTAGATATCTCATATCTTTTAGCCTTACTCTGTCTCTGAAAATGATTTTTAGATTCCATGAATATCACAGAACTATCCAAACTTTCGAAGTTCGGGTCTGATGGAAGCAAACATATTGCACTTGACTGAAACGGAATTCTAGCTTTTGGATCGAAGGACGAGAGTCACATGATCCATAGCATAAGCGAGAGAATACCGAAAGTATGCGATAGGACAAAGTCCTTCTCGGCACTCTTGAGGACAATCCTCACATTATGTTACCAACCATAAAGTTTTAACTAGATATTTAACATCTAATTCAATTTTAAAAGGGAAGGTAGAAACGCGAGCCATTATTCTACAACTATTAGCAAAAATCACACTTAGATAGTGTTCAAAATTAATTGCACTGAGAATTAAACAAGTTAATTCAATAGTGCGCTCCCACTCAAATCAATATCTCTCATAATTGATTGTGAATGATTCAAGATCCGCATTTCAATTCAACGCCATTGATGGGAACATCACTGATGACGGGAACTTCAATCGGTAGGCCACCATGCCGATCACATCTCTATGTGACTCTTGTTCATCTTTCGATGGGCGTGTTCCGAGCTCAGGACTTTCAAGCTAGAACGTCAAGACAACCAAGTGATCTCGCTGTGAGGTCTCAACTCACCCGCCTCACACATCCCTAATCGTTTGTACTCATGGAAACATGACGCACTCCGAAAAGTTAGGTGCCGTGATGGTACTACACTTGGGAGAACACTAACTACTTGATATTTTTGTGAGAGATCACCCTAATAAAAAGCGACTACCGCGCAATCAAAAAGGGTGCATCATAAAGGATAAACATCTCAGGTAATTCATAATAGCATGATATGGTATAGCCCTTTCTGACGGAGAAGTCTTGTATTTCTTCGTCTTCGGCATTCGCGTCAGTGTTCACCTTCGCTAAGATTGCCACCACCTTGTCGATGCACCAGATAATATTGCTATCTCTATAGCTAATAAAATAAGTGCATTACACAAGGTTGACATGTAGGTCATTTAAAGTGCAATCATATGGCTCCATGCCATCATGCCGAATCATGACACGCAGGTCATGTTAATCAATTTACATTATATAGTCATCTCATACATAATCAAATTATTATGAGCACTGCTATACCACATCACATGCACATGCAAACCCTCCTGCAAAACCAAGTCAGACATCTCTAATCGGTCCATTCAAAAACTTGTTTTAAGTGGCTTCTAATGTTTCAAAACAAACCGAAGCTACCAACGTCCATCATCAAGTATGATAATCCAAGTCGCTAGATTAACAATGCGGGGTGTATGAAACACGAGATAATAAAATCTCGAGCCCTGTACTGAACTTCGTCATACGCATGACCCCCGTGCAGATCATATCTGCATTGGCCTTTCGTCTGTGAAATTTCATCTTTCTTTTTAACTACGGTGGAATTCAATGAACTGTTACCACTTCGTTGATCAATCAGGATCGCGGATTGCCAGAACATTGAAAATCCACCATGCTGTTATCAAGATCAGAAATATGCAAATTCCAGGGAAGCAACAAGAACATCGGGTAACAGATTTCATCTGCTACCCGCACAAATAATTTTCAGTAATAGAACTCATCTACTACCTAATTATATTGTGCAACACCCACACTTCTCATGTATTCTAGATCGCAACCTGCATCTACGCATAGCACGGATCTGATACCACTGTAGGGGAACACAACAGAAAACAAAAAATTTCCGATGTACGCACCAGCACAGGACCACTATGGAGACTGCATACAAGGTTTGATCATTTTCGTTACCGATTCATAGCGCAGCGGAAGTAGAGTCAATGACGATCGGCGGTGCAGATCCCCGCATCTAGGATTTTACAACCTCCCAACCGCGAGGATGTACTCCCTCATCTGCCCCTCGGATAGCCCTCCGGGAGGCGGTCGGACAGTTCCTCGGATAGTGTCACGGACAGCCCTTCGGGAGGACCCTCGAACTCGGACGGTGACTCGGACAGCCCTTCGGGAGGACACTCAAACAGCCCCTCGGGCAAAAGGATGAAACTACGACCTCTCTATGGGGTTGCACACATACGGTGTCATCTATCCGGCAGGGCTTCGCCGTCCAGAACTAGTTCCCACCGGAACCCAGACAGCCTATCGGCACTACGAAACTATTACTATGTTTCCAGTGTGTATAAAAACCTCATTCCTGGCTAGTGTTTCAGGCCACAGTAGTTCTTACATTGAGTTGCAACAGAATGCAATCGAGCGGGTATCTTTGTGATTAGCTCACAATAACCAAGAATTCGTGATTAACATGTTTAACCATAATTCCCAAGAACTATATCTTTGACCAGCCTTCTATACATCAAAAACTTGTTTGACATTCATACATGAGTTGGATATTCCAGTCTTCTTTCCTTTTGCCTTTATACTTCTAACAGTTTAACTTTTAGTATTTCTCCTACTCTCAGAAGAAGCACCCAACTTAAGAGTGGCATTAGCCCCGGACTTCCTAGGCGTGAAAGTTTAATTAACACCCTTCGGACACTTCCTTTCTCTTTAAGTTGTTGTTTTATTCACCTTTCATCATATGACAGACGTTCTTCTGGATCCCTCTCTTATCAGTCTAATGCATAGTAAACTCCATTACTAATAGTTTGCAAACAAACATTGCTTTGGATATCTCATATCTTTTAGCCTTACTCTGTCTCTGAAAATGATTTTTAGATTCCATGAATATCATAGAACTATCCAAACTTTCGAAGTTCGGGTCTCATGGAAGCAAACATATTGCACTTGACTGAAACGGAATTCTAGCTTTTGGATCGAAGGACGAGAGTCACATGATCCATAGCATAAGCGAGAGAATACCGAAAGTATGCGATAGGACAAAGTCCTTCTCGGCACTCTTGAGGACAATCCTCACATTACGTTACCAACCATAAAGTTTTAACTAGATATTTAACATCTAATTCAATTTTAACAGGGAAGGTAGAAACGCGAGCCATTATTCTACAACTATTAGCAAATCACACTAAGATAGTGTTCAAAATTAATTGCACTGAGAATTAAACAAGTTAATTCAATAGTGCGCTCCCACTCAAATCAATATCTCTCATAATTGATTGTGAATGATTCAAGATCCGCATTTCAATTCAACGCCATTGATGGGAACATCACTGATGACGGGAACTTCAATCGGTAGGCCAACATGTCGATCACATCTCTATGTGACTCTTGTTCATCTTTCGATGGGCGTGTTCCGAGCTCAGGACTTTCAAGCTAGAACGTCAAGACAACCAAGTGATCTCGCTGTGAGGTCTCAACTCACCCGCCTCACACATCCCTAATCGTTTGTACTCACGGAAACATGACGCACTCCGAAAAGTTAGGTGCCGTGATGGTGCTACACTTGGGAGAACACTAACTACTTGATATTTTTGTGAGAGATCACCCTAATAAAAAGCGACTACCGCGCAATCAAAAAGGGTGCATCATAAGGGATAAACATCTCAGGTAATTCATAATAGCATGATATGGTATAGCCCTTTCTGACGGAGAAGTCTTGTATTTCTTCGTCTTCGGCATTCGCGTCGGTGTTCACCTTCGCTAAGATTGCCACCACCTTGTCGATGCACCAGATAATATTGCTATGTCTATAGCTAATAAAATAAGTGCATTACACAAGGTTGACATGCAGGTCATTTAAAGTGCAATCATATGGCTCCATGCCATCATGCCGAATCATGACACGCAGGTCATGTTAATCAATTTACATTATATAGTCATCTCATACATAATCAAATTATTATGAGCACTGCTATACCACATCACATGCACATGCAAACCCTCCTGCAAAACCAAGTCAGACACCTCTAATCGGTCCATTCAAAAACTTGTTTTAAGTGGCTTCTAAGGTTTCAAAACAAACCGAAGCTACCAACGTCCATCATCAAGTATGATAATCCAAGTCGCTAGATTAACAATGCGGGGTGTATGAAACACGAGATAATAAAATCTCGAGCCCTGTACTGAACTTCATCATACGCATGACCCCCGTGCAGATCATATCTGCATTGCCCTTTCGTCTGTGAAATTTCATCTTTCTTTTTAACTACGGTGGAATTCAATGAACTGTTACCACTTCGTTGATCAATCAGGATCGCGGATTGCCAGAACATTGAAAATCCACCATGCTGTTATCAAGATCAGAAATATGCAAATTCCAGGGAAGCAACAAGAACATCGGGTAACAGATTTCATCTGCTACCCGCACAAATAATTTTCAGTAATAGAACTCATCTACTACCTAATTATATTGTGCAACACCAACACATCTCATGTATTCTAGATCGCAACCTGCATCTACGCATAGCACGGATCTGATACCACTGTAGGGGAACGCAGCAGAAAACAAAAAAATTCCGATGTACGCACCAGCCCAGGACCACTATGGAGACTGCATACAAGGTTTGATCATTTTCGTTACCGATTCGTAGCGCAGCGGAAGTAGAGTCGATGACGATCGGCGGTGCAGATCCCCGCAGCTAGGATTTTACAACCTCCCAACCGCGAGGATGTACTCCCTCATCTGCCCCTCGGATAGCCCTCCGGGAGGCAGTCGGACAGTTCCTCGGACAGTGTCACGGACAGCCCTTCGTGAGGACACTCAAACAGCCCCTCGGGAAAAAGGATGAAACTACGACCTCTCTATGGGGTTGCACACATACGGTGTCATCTATCCGGCAGGGCTTCGCAGTCCAGAACTATTTCCCACCGGAACCCAGACAGCCTATCGGCACTTCGAAACTATTACTATGTTTCCAGTGTGTATAAAAACCTCATTCCTGGCTAGTCTTTCAGGCCACAGTAGTTCTTATATCGAGTTGCAACAGAATGCAATCGAGCGGGTATCTTTGTGATTAGCTCACAATAACCAAGAATTCGTGATTAACATGTTTAACCATAATTCCCAAGAACTATATCTTTGACCAGCCTTCTATACATCAAAAACTTGTTTGACATTCATACATGAGTTGGATATTCCAGTCTTCTTTCCTTTTGCCTTTATACTTCTAACAGTTTAACTTTTAGTATTTCTCCTACTCTCAGAAGAAGCACCCAACTTAAGAGTGGCATTAGCCCCGGACTTCCTAGGCGTGAAAGTTTAACTAACACCCTTCGGACACTTCCTTTCTCTTTAAGTTGTTGTTTTATTCACCTTTCATCATATGACAGACGTTCTTCTGGATCCCTCTCTTATCAGTCTAATGCATAGTAAACTCCTTTACTAATAGTTTGCAAACAAACATTGCTTTGGATATCTCATATCTTTTAGCCTTACTCTGTCTCTGAAAATGATTTTTAGATTCCATGAATATCACAGAACTATCCAAACTTTCGAAGTTCGGGTCTCATGGAAGCAAACATATTGCACTTGACTGAAACGGAATTCTAGCTTTTGGATCGAAGGACGAGAGTCACATGATCCATAGCATAAGCAAGAGAATACCGAAAGTATGCGATAGGACAAAGTCCTTCTCGGCACTCTTGAGGACAATCCTCACATTACGTTACCAACCATAAAGTTTTAACTAGATAATTAACATCTAATTCAATTTTAACAGGGAAGGTAGAAACGCGAGCCATTATTCTACAACTATTAGCAAATCACACTTAAATAGTGTTCAAAATTAATTGCACTGAGAATTAAACAAGTTAATTCAATAGTGCGCTCCCACTCAAATCAATATCTCTCATAATTGATTGTGAATGATTCAAGATCCGCATTTCAATTCAACGCCATTGATGGGAACATCACTGATGACGGGAACTTCAATCGGTAGGCCAACATGCCGATCACATCTCTATGTGACTCTTGTTCATCTTTCGATGGGCGTGTTCCGAGCTCAGGACTTTCAAGCTAGAACGTCAAGACAACCAAGTGATCTCGCTGTGAGGTCTCAACTCACCCGCCTCACACATCCCTAATCATTTGTACTCATGGAAACATGACGCACTCCGAAAAGTTAGGTGCCGTGATGGTGCTACACTTGGGAGAACACTAACTACTTGATATTTTTGTGAGAGATCACCCTAATAAAAAGCGACTACCGCGCAATCAAAAAGGGTGCATCATAAGGGATAAACATCTCAGGTAATTCATAATAGCATGATATGGTATAGCCCTTTCTGACGGAGAAGTCTTGTATTTCTTCGTCTTCAGCATTCGCGTCGGTGTTCACCTTCGCGAAGATTGCCACCACCTTGTCGATGCACCAGATAATATTGCTATCTCTATAGCTAATAAAATAAGTGCATTGCACAAGGTTGACATGCAGGTCATTTAAAGTGCAATCATATGGCTCCATGCCATCATGCCGAATCATGACACGCAGGTCATGTTAATCAATTTACATTTTATAGTCATCTCATACATAATCAAATTATTATGAGCACTGCTATACCACATCACATGCACATGCAAACCCCCCTGCAAAACCAAGTCAGACACCTCTAATCGGTCCATTCAAAAACTTGTTTTACGTGGCTTCTAAGGTTTCAAAACAAACCGAAGCTACCAACGTCCATCATCAAGTATGATAATCCAAGTCGCTAGATTAACAATGCGGGGTGTATGAAACACGAGATAATAAAATCTCGAGCCCTGTACTGAACTTCGTCATACGCATGACCCCCGTGCAGTTCATATCTGCATTGCCCTTTTGTCTGCGAAATTTCATCTTTCTTTTTAACTACGGTGGAATTCAATGAACTGTTACCACTTCGTTGATCAATCAGGATCGCGGATTGCCAGAACATTGAAAATCCACCATGCTGTTATCAAGATCAGAAATATGCAAATTCCAGGGAAGCAACAAGAACATCGGGTAACAGATTTCATCTGCTACCCGCACAAATAATTTTCAGTAATAGAACTCATCTACTACCTAATTATATTGTGCAACACCCACACATCTCATGTATTCTAGATCGCAACCTGCATCTACGCATAGCACGGATCTGATACCACTGTAGGGGAACGCAGCAGAAAACAAAAAATTTCCGAGGTACGCACCAGCCCAGGACCACTATGGAGACTGCATACAAGGTTTGATCATTTTCGATACCGATTCGTAGCGCACCGGAAGTAGAGTCGATGACGATAGGCGGTGCAGATCCCCGCAGCTAGGATTTTACAACCTCCCAACCGCGAGGATGTACTCCCTCATCTGCCCCTCGGATAGCCCTCCGGGAGGCGGTCGGACAGTTCCTCGGATAGTGTCACGGACAGCCCTTTGGGAGGACCCTCGAAGTCGGACGGTGACTCGGACAGCCCTTCGGGAGGACACTCAAACAGCCCCTCGGGCAAAAGGATGAAACTACGACCTCTCTATGGGGTTGCACACATACGGTGTCATCTATCCGGCAGGGCTTCGCCGTCCAGAACTATTTCCCACCGGAACCCAGACAGCCTATCGGCACTTCGAAACTATTACTATGTTTCCAGTGTGTATAAAAACCTCATTCCTGGCTAGTCTTTCAGGCCACAGTAGTTCTTACATCGAGTTGCAACAGAATGCAATCGAGCGGGTATCTTTGTGATTAGCTCACAATAACCAAGAATTCGTGATTAACATGTTTAACCATAATTCCCAAGAACTATATCTTTGACCAGCCTTCTATACATCAAAAACTTGTTTGACATTCATACATGAGTTGGATATTCCAGTCTTCTTTCCTTTTGCCTTTATACTTCTAACAGTTTAACTTTTAGTATTTCTCCTACTCTCAGAAGAAGCACCCAACTTAAGAGTGGCATTAGCCCCGGACTTCCTAGGCGTGAAAGTTTAACTAACACCCTTCGGACACTTCCTTTCTCTTTAAGTTGTTGTTTTATTCACCTTTCATCATATGACAGACGTTCTTCTGGATCCCTCTCTTATCAGTCTAATGCATAGTAAACTCCATTACTAATAGTTTGCAAAAAAACATTGCTTTGGATATCTCATATCTTTTAGCCTTACTCTGTCTCTGAAAATGATTTTTAGATTCCATGAATATCACAGAACTATCCAAACTTTCGAAGTTCGGGTCTCATGGAAGCAAACATATTGCACTTGACTGAAATGGAATTCTAGCTTTTGGATCGAAGGACGAGAGTCACATGATCCATAGCATAAGCAAGAGAATACCGAAAGTATGCGATAGGACAAAGTCCTTCTCGGCACTCTTGAGGACAATCCTCACATTACGTTACCAACCATAAAGTTTTAACTAGATATTTAACATCTAATTCAATTTTAACAGGGAAGGTAGAAACGCGAGCCATTATTCTACAACTATTAGCAAATCACACTTAGATAGTGTTCAAAATTAATTGCACTGAGAATTAAACAAGTTAATTCAATAGTGTGCTCCCACTCAAATCAATATCTCTCATAATTGATTATGAATGATTCAAGATCCGCATTTCAATTCAACGCCATTGATGGGAACATCACTGATGACGGGAACTTCAATCGGTAGGCCAACATGCCGATCACATCTCTATGTGACTCTTGTTCATCTTTCGATGGGCGTGTTCCGAGCTCAGGACTTTCAAGCTAGAACGTCAAGACAACCAAGTGATCTCGCTGTGAGGTCTCAACTCACCCGCCTCACACATCCCTAATCGTTTGTACTCATGGAAACATGACGCACTCCGAAAAGTTAGGTGCCTTGATGGTGCTACACTTGGGAGAACACTAACTACTTGATATTTTTGTGAGAGATCACCCTAATAAAAAGCGACTACCGCGCAATCAAAAAGGGTGCATCATAAGGGATAAACATCTCAGGTAATTCATAATAGCATGATATGGTATAGCCCTTTCTGACGGAGAAGTCTTGTATTTCTTCGTCTTCGGCATTCGCGTCGGTGTTCACCTTCGCGAAGATTGCCACCACCTTGTCGATGCACCAGATAATATTGCTATCTCTATAGCTAATAAAATAAGTGCATTACACAAGGTTGACATGCAGGTCATTTAAAGTGCAATCATATGGCTCCATGCCATCATGCCGAATCATGACACGCAGGCCATGTTAATCAATTTACATTATATAGTCATCTCATACATAATCAAATTATTATGAGCACTGCTATACCACATCACATGCACATGCAAACCCTCCTGCAAAACCAAGTCAGACACCTCTAATCGGTCCATTCAAAAACTTGTTTTACGTGGCTTCTAAGGTTTCAAAACAAACCGAAGCTACCAACGTCCATCATCAAGTATGATAATCCAAGTCGCTAGATTAACAATGCGGGGTGTATGAAACACGATATAATAAAATCTCGAGCCCTGTACTGAACTTCGTCATACGCATGACCCCCGTGCAGATCATATCTGCATTGCCCTTTTGTCTGCGAAATTTCATCTTTCTTTTTAACTACGGTGGAATTCAATGAACTGTTACCACTTCGTTGATCAATCAGGATCGCGGATTGCCAGAACATTGAAAATCCACCATGCTGTTATCAAGATCAGAAATGTGCAAATTCTAGGGAAGCAACAAGAACATCGGGTAACAGATTTCATCTGCTACCCGCACAAATAATTTTCAGTAATAGAACTCATCTACTACCTAATTATATTGTGCAACACCCACACATCTCATGTATTCTAGATCGCAACCTGCATCTACGCATAGCACGGATCTGATACCACTGTAGGGGAACGCAGCAGAAAACAAAAAATTTCCGAGGTACGCACCAGCCCAGGACCACTATGGAGACTGCATACAAGGTTTGATCATTTTCGATACCGATTCGTAGCGCAGCGGAAGTAGAGTCGATGACGATAGGCGGTGCAGATCCCCGCAGCTAGGATTTTACAACCTCCCAACCGCGAGGATGTACTCCCTCATCTGCCCCTCAGATAGCCCTCCGGGAGGCGGTCGGACAGTTCCTCGGACAGTGTCACGGACAGCCCTTCGGGAGGACCCTCGAACTCGGACGGTGACTCGGACAGCCCTTCGGGAGGACACTCAAACAGCCCCTCGGGCAAAAGGATGAAACTACGACCTCTCTATGGGGTTGCACACATACGGTGTCATCTATCCGGCAGGGCTTCACCGTCCAGAACTAGTTCCCACCGGAACCCAGACAGCCTATCGGCACTACGAAACTATGTCGTGGGAGGGAGAGAGAATGCCAGATCATGCTTGGCTTGTGTGAGAGAGTTGGAGTGGAGTTGGAGAGCACCTCTCCTCCTCCTTATATAGTGGTGGAAGGGGTGAAGGGGGCACTGAAATTCAGCCCACAAAACATGCACCCACCAAACAAGGAAAACATGTTCCCACCAAACATGGAGAAAACATGTTCCCTTGTCCATGGTGTTCCCCCGGGGGGCCCCACCTTCCTCCCAACACTTTCCACCATTGGTGGGGGCTGCCCCCCACCATGGGCCCCCCCAACATCTTTGGCCAGCCACAAGGGGGCGCCCCCAAAACAGCCCCCACGATCCGTGGGATCTTGTCCCCTCACGCTGGGACAAGATGTTTTCCGCGACTATTACTTCTGAAAAATTTTGGAAGGTCCCAGAACATTTCCGGCACCCTCTAAAATTATCTGGACTCGCTCCGGAACATTTCCGGTATGGTGGTTTAATTTAAAACCATATTCGTTTACTCTGTAAACAATCCCGGCAGCTCCAAAAACATTTTTCGGTTTTTTCTCCGGAAAAATCCAGAAGTTACCAGACCAATCTAGCAACCTCCAAAATGTTCCCGGTGCTTGCCGAAACCTTTTTGGATCAATGGTTTTATCTGAAACAACTTTTCGGTTTTACCAAAACTTTTTCGGTGTTCTCTCCGGAACTTTTCCGTTGTCTCCGAAACTTTTCCAGTGACTTTCTCTCGGACTCCTTTTCTAGTATTCAGCAGATAGACGACCCTTAAGCTTGTGACCCTATAGGTTTGGTGAAGTATAGACATGACCAGAACACCTTCCGATCAATGACCAACATCGGAGCCTTGGACACCCATCTTGACCCCTATACCCACACGAATGAATATTCGAGTGAACCTCCAGTTGTCGTGTGCTATTCCTGTTGCTTCGCGATATGTTACAAATACCCGAGGTGAGACATGTTGGCATTCCCGTGGATCAACAACTTGTCCACTATGCCAGTTACCTCGTTACCGGTATTGTTCTCTTTTCTCGTTTCTGTGTTCCGGCATCCTTGTGATCAAATCACATTGTGTCTGGCCAGACGATGAAGGATACCATAACACCGAGAGGGCCCAGAGATATCTCTCCATCGTCAGAGGAGCAAATCCCAATCTTGAGCTCTCAAGTTACTTGACACACTTTTCCATGAACCCGTAAGCCGCTGTAATAGCCACCCATTTACGGATGACGTTTAACAAACCCCAAAGTTCATGAAGCAAGCATGAAGAAACTCGATACTCTCATGGTCTAAGGAATCATGCTAACGGTAACCATCTCTATGTTATTAACCATTAACTTGTCACGAAAGTATCTCATAGCATAACATCAATTCGGGTCAATTCAACACAAATGTTCTTCTAACATTCTACCCTCAAAGCTGCTAGCATAGACATGCCCATGATTGGGAAAACATAATCATCATGCAACACTTGAGCTAGTCTTAGAGGCATGACTAGGAATACATTTTACCGTTTATTATTCCACATGTGCACATGGGTTTTCCCAGAGCCTTTATGGATATACGGGCTCGGGAACCACAACAGTTATACCATGGAACATAAACATAATTATGAGCATGGAGATAAATAATAACATTTATTATTTCCTCTAGGGCATATCTCCTACACTGACAACTCGGCCACATGCCGTTGTAACTTTACCATTGTAACCCTGGGGGGGTTGGCCTATAAAACCCCCAGGAAGCCTCCATGCGAGAAGAGGATGAGTAGAAACCCGCACAAACACCCACCCCACGGAGAAAGGGCAGCCTAGGCACTGGCCTGCCCTCCTTCTTCCCCAAAACAGCTCTAGGATAAAGCTTGTACCATCCACATATAAACCACGCTCGGTAGGACTAGGGGTTTTATCTCTCCGGAGAGCCCCGAACCTGGGTACGTCTTGTGTCTTGCACTCACTCATACCAACCCCGTCTCTGGAGCCCACCGGTCGCCTCTTGCCTATCCCCCTCTTTAGCCACCCCGTGGCATCTGCCGTGCACCCACCACAACAGGGGCCTTTAGTCCCGACCCTTTAGTCCCGGTTGGTGAACCAGGACTAAAGGCCCTTACAAACCGGGACTAATGGCCAATTCTGCACTAGTGAAGGATGAAGAAAAAACTCACCAATGCATGTTGAAGTTCTTGGTCATTTAGTGGTCATGCATGCATGTGATGTAATTAATACATCGGAACACACAAATTTTTGAGAAAAATGAGAGTACTAATTAAGTACTTTGCAAACTATGATATTAATTCCACCATTCATCATCTATCTTGTTTGAAGAGATTTTCAAATTAAGCTCTATGGACCGGAAGGAGGGAGTAGCATTGTTCGCCTAACCACCCCGGCCGGCACCCACGCCCACCCTCTAAACGAACAACATCGACAACCCAACAGGAAGCTCAACTGGCCAATGAGATAGCAAGCTACTAAATCAGCGATGGTGCTCCTCGTCCCTGTTGAATCTGATGGAGCAGATGGCCTCTCCTCCCCTCGGTGCGGGCGGGTGAACGGACACATCGTCCTCAGCGCCGGGCCAATGGGCATCACCGTGGCCGACATGCTCCGGGAGCAAGGCGTCCCTTCGTCGTCCTGGAGCGCGACGACAACTACATCGCCTCCATCGGGCACAGGCGCGTCCACGACCACCTCCAGCTCCACCTCCCCAAGCAGTTTCGCCACCGTCGGCAGCTCGCTGAGGACCCCGAGATCTGCCCCACCAAGCTCGACATCGAGCAGGAGCTCGGCGGTGGGAGATCGGCGGCGCCGCGCACCCGGGCCTCTGGCTCGTGCGCCCTGCCGTGGCCTGCTCCTCGAGGGTCGGTGAGGTTGTTCCACTGGAATCTGTTGTTGCTGAATAGTTGGAGAGGCCGTGACCTTTGGTGCTTCCTGAGCCGGAGAAGCTTGGGGCTCGGAGCACGGGATTTCACCTTCCTTAGAAACATTTTGCTTGGATGGAATATCAGCTTGAGCAGGGAAGGCCACATGCACTGATTCAGTTGGCCTTGGCGATGGAGGAGCATCCGAGTCTTTGACTGGGGGTTGCGATGGGACAGCTGGCTCAGGAGATTTTTCTTTCTGAGACTGAGCCTCTGCGCATTCAGGTGACTTTTCTGACGGAGCAGGAGGTACATTTTTCTTCGTAGTTTTCTTTCGTTGCTTCTTCTTTTGCTGTGCAACTTGATCAATGTGGCCTTTTCAAGATCCTTATAGCCAGTAACCTTTGCTTGATGCTCACGCAACCTTCTATTGCGGAGGAGAGTCAAGGCACTGTTGATGTCCTTGTAGGAGTCTTCGAGTGCTTTAATGACAAATTTTGAAGAGGCAGTTTTCATTCGACCATCAAGGTCATTTAGTTCGGCAGAAAGGGTGTTGATTTTAACTGCATCTTCTCTCATTTCTTGAACAACAGAAGTGGCCTCTGGTTGGTACAATAATTTGCCTCCTTATGTTTTGGAGTTTGTTGACATAAACAGTACGGGACTTATGTGTTTGCTAGTGCACACAGAGTAACAGGTCCATGGAGTCAAGAGGAGTTTGATTCAACGCCGAAGATAATCCCCTGCGTGGCAGTGAAGGTTATCACCGAAGATTATGATAACAAGAATGACCCCTCAAAAACTGCTGACATGAAGCAATTGGTTCGGTGCTCGTCCGAAGGAAGTGACTGCGACCGAGAAGATTGAAGATGAAGTGAAGACGTAGCATTTATTTCATCGTTTCTCTTCTCTTTGTTGAGTCATAGGACCACCGTACTATTAAGAGGGGTGCAGCGTTCGAAGCTTTGATTCTCTGATGCTAAACCCAAATCCTATGAAAGTTGCGAGAGAAATCTCTTTGTATTCCGAGCAAATACTTGCCAGCAAGAGACTGTGATCTTGTTCGCTGCGAGAGATTTGTCTCACACAGGAGTTAGCATTACTTGGTCCTCAAGTAATGTTACCGTTGCTCTTGAAATCTGACCATTGTGAATGTGTTGGTTGGCCATTGGCTGGACCACGTGTCCAAAATGGTCATTTCCCACTAGGGGAGGCTGCGGCTATAAATAGCCACCCCGCACCGGCGTTGTCCGGTGGCTGCTCCGTTTGATTGTGAGAAGATTGTTGAGCAACCCCCTCTCCAGAGTGATTTGAGTTTAAAATCCACCGAGAGAAAAACCCCTAGAGCCAAAAAAATAGATAGTGGTTCAACATCACTCGAATCTAAGTCCAGTACGCTCAGCCTATTACTCTTGAGAGCTGCAAACTCTCTAGATGGTTAGGTGTTAATTTCTTCAGAGACCACGAGTAATTGTGGTTCTCGAAGAAGAAGTCTGTGAAGGTTCAGAGATCGCCTAAAGTATCTACCACGAGTGATCGGCATTGGTCGACGAATCAATTGTCGAGGAGAATAGGGCGAAGAGAGTTTATCTTCTGTGTTAAATCATGACCCCTCCAACCAGACATAGTCCTTGTGCAGAAGGGCGAACTGGTCTACCAAATTCCTTGTCGCCATCGAGCATCACTGGTTACCTCTTCTACCCCTCTTTACAATCGAACTGTTTCAATCGTGTGATTTGTCTCGATGCATGCTTTTAGTTTCCATTCGTTAGTTTACATTCGCTCCACTGCTGGGTTACGAGAGTTTTGATATTTCCGAAGAAATTTTAAAACTCCCATTCAACCCCCCCCCCCCCCCCCTCTGGTAGACATACTTCATTCCTACAATTGGTATCAGAGCGAGGTACTCCTTGACTCTGCTCATTTTGGTCTAACCACCTTGGAGTTTAAGTATGTCTTTAGTGAGCTACAAGTCACATCTCAAGATTCCCATCTTCGATGGGACAGACTACCTCTTCTGGAAAGAGAAGATGAAGATCCGTCTCCGAGCTATTGATGATGATATGTGGAACGTGGTGCAGAATGGATACACGGTTGAAGTGCCCCAGGTCCCCACTGACCACGAGAAGAAACTCATTCAGATGGACGCTCAAGCTAAAGATGAAATTGGTGGCCATCTATCTCATGCTCAATTTCTTCGCTATCATCAGTGTGAAACTGAAAAGGATTTGTGGGACATTCTCGAAAAGATAAATGAGGGTGTTTCAACTCAGAAAGAAGCTCGCATTGATACTCTTCGGGCGAAGTTCAATCGATTCAAGCGAATCAAAAATGAAAGCTGTCAGCAAACTTTCAATCGTTTGAGTGACATTGCAAACGAGCTGCAAGGTCTCGGCGCCAAAGAAATCACTGATTACGAAGTTGCGAAGAAACTGCTTCGATCTCTTGACAGCTCATTCGACACAATAGTTCTGATGATTAGGGAACGAGCTGATTTCAATGTTCTCGACTCTGCTGATATCATGGAAAGGCTAAACACCCACGAGGAACAAGAAGAAGAAAAGAGGGATCTCTATGGCTCAAGTCACCGCAAAATTCATGCTCTCAAGGCCGTGGCTGATTCTTCCTCTGAAGGAAATGCCGAAGAAGATTCAGATGATCCAGAAAGGATCAGCAAAGATCTCTCATTAATCACGAAAAGATTCTAGCACCTTCACAGGAAGAACCAATTCCAGAAGAAAGGGTCAAGCAACTTTGGCGGTTCAAAATCTTCATCAAAACCTACTGGAGATTACACCTGCTTCAAGTGCAAAAAGCCAGGACATTTCATTTTGGACTGTCCTCTCTGGGAAGCTAAAATCCATGCCAGTGGAAGATAAGATTCAGGAAACAACCATGGCAAAGGCAAGAGCAAGAACTACGACTCCGATGATGAGAAGAAAACGAAGAAGTTCTTCAAGAAGAAGTACGGCTCTGCCTCCAAGTCCTCATCAAGATCTTCCTCAAGGAACCCCTCCAAGTTCTCCTCCAACCTTAAGAATACCCCTCGCAAGGCCAAGGTGTACATCGGCAAGGAGATGGACTCTGATGAAGAAGAGTTGTTTGATTCTAAAGAAGCTGATGAATCCGATGAGGATTCTGATTCTGGCATGGCTGGAATAGCATGTGCCTCCTCCCCCGCATCAAACTTCTTCAAGAATCATTCAAGCGACGACGAATCTCCCGCCTACTGCTTCATGGCCAAAGCTTCGAAAGAAAAGGTATCCTCCAAACATCACAAAGTTCACTCCAGTGATCAATATTCTTCTGATGAGGATGACCATGCTAAACTGATCAAAATTGCTAATATACAACAAAACTCTCTTGAGAAAATTGAGAAAACCCTCAGGAAATATGAAGGGTTGTTGGTTGAAGAGATGGAGAAAAATTAGTCGTTGACAAAAGAGCATTCCGCTCTCAAGTCACGAATGGAAGAACTATCAACTCGTCATGATTTTCTCTCGGCCGACCACGAGAGATTAACTTCTGATTACCTAAAAAGGAAATAGGAACTCGAGTCACTGAGAGAGGCTCATGATGACTTGATCAGAGAAAATTCTCTTCTCACCCAACAACTCAAAGAGAAACCTAAAGTGTTCATCCCACCTTGCTTAAAATGCCTTGAACGCAGCAATGCTGAATCAAATGCTGAATCTTCTATGAATGCTAACCCCTCTGTCAAGGAAAATGGTTATTTGTCTGATGAGAATGCTAGGTTGACGGATCTTATTTAGACAGGAATGTTCAAATCTCTCAAAGGGCATCAAACCCTTTGTGATGTTCTGAAGAAATCCATTCTTCACAAAAATCCTAGGAAAGAAGGTATCGGTTTCGAAAGGAAACTGAATGAAAATGGCTCCTACTAGGAACCTAATCAATATCCTCGCACTGTGTGGGTGCCTCCCAAGAGCAAAATGCTTGATCCATCTTTACTTTCGGGGTATGACTCACCTATCCCTGAATACTCTCATGATGATTCTCTGGACAACTATAAGTTGTTCAGAAACCAACGTGGTGAGGCTATTGCTCGCTATGTTGGACCAAACAGCAGGAATGGCCCCCCAAAGAAAGCTATCTAGTTGCCCAGGAAAACTATCGAAGCATTGCCTATTACTACATGACTAACCATGCAGGCAGAAAATGCTCGTTACTTCCTTAAAAGGGCTCGACAGAATGAGTACATGCATACCTCATTCAAACACTATACTCATTCGTCTGGAAAGAATTTCAATGCCTATTCCTTGCTCGCACTTCCTTGAGTAACAATTATGGTTATCGAAAGAAATCATATCCTGCTCGCTCTCTTGTTTCGAAGCCACCTACAAAGATGTGAGTGGTTAAGAAAGCCTAATTCCTCTGCATGACTATGTCTCTGGGTGTACCGAATGGATAATGGATAGTGGATGCACTAGTCATATGACTTGAGACAAGTTATTGTTTGTCGACCCCAACTTAACTGCTTCATCTCAGAAGTATATTAGTTTTGGCGACAACAACAAAGGAAAGGTAATTGGGTTAGGTAAAGTTGCTATATCCGAAGACAAGAACATTGATGATGTTTTACTTGTTCAGGATCTTGGATTCAATCTCATGTCAGTTGGCAAGCTTTGTGATCTAGGCATGCTAGTTCTATTTTTTATATCCAAATGCATTGTCTTTATGGCCTCTAACAATTCCTTCATTTTTGAGGGAAATAGAAAAGGTGATTTATATATTGTGGATTTCTCTAAGGGTCCCTCGGTCCAAACTTATTTGCTTGCAAAAGCAACCGAAGGATGGCTATGGCACCAAAGACTTGGTCATACAGGTATGAGAAATTTCTAGACTCTCATGAAGAAAAATCATCTCTGTGGCATTCCTGATATAAAATTCGACAAGGATCGTCTTTGTGCTACGTGTGAGGCTGGTAAATTGGCCAAGAAGCATCATTCATCAAAAACCATCATGACCACAACAAGACCTATGGAAATTCTTCATATGGATTTATTCGGACCTCAAAACTATGCATGTTTCGGAGGCAGTCATTATGGTCTGGTTATTGTTGATGACTCCTCTCATTTCAGTTGGGTATTCTTTCTCGAAGACAAAACCTGCACCCAAGACATCTTCAAAAGATTCGCCAAGAAGGCCCAAAATGAATATGATGTGCGAATTACTCATGTCAGAAGCGACAATGTTACTGAGTTCAAAAATACTCATATCGACGATTTTCTCGACGAAAATGGTATAACTCATGAGTTCTCTGCCGCATACACTCCCCAACAGAATGGAGTTGTTGAGCGAAAGAATAGAACTCTCATCGAGATGGCGAGAATAATGCTTAGTGAGTATAAAACTCCTATTTGCGTCTGGGCTGATGCTAATAACACTGCTTGTCATGTTGTGAATCGTGTTTATCTTCACAAATTCCTTAAGAAAACTTCATATGAGCTCATGTTTCTTATTTACGTGTTTTTGGTGCACCTTGCTATATTCGTGACATGAATCATAATTCCAAGTTTGCACCTAAGGCACATGAAGGTTTTCTTCTTGGTTATGGCTCGAACTCGCATACTTATCGTGTTTATAACTCTCACCACGGGAAAGTTATGGAAACGGTATATGTGCGGTTTGATGAATCTAACGGCTCCCAAAAGGAGCACCTGCCTAATGTGATAGATGAACCACCGATTTCGGATGCTATTCGGCAAATGGCCATTGGGAGCGTCAAGCCAGTTGAAGGAAATGTACCTGACTCTTCCGATGATGATGCCCCATTGACTCGAAGCAGAACACACCAAGCCACTACCGAAGAAAATGCCGCTACAAACACAAATGGCAACCAGAGTGCAAATGCCAATCAAAATGGCAATCCCAATGAAAATGGTGACACAAATGCTCATCCCGATGCTGATGCTGAGGAAAATGAAAATGATCTTCAAGACAGAAATCCTCACCCACGAGTGGCTAATCGAGTTGACCCTGCATTAATTCTCGAAGATCTCGTGAATCCAGGTTATCGACCCACAACTCGTTCTCGCACTCGTTTAGCTAACTACTGTGGCAGTTCCTCCTTTGTCTCATTGACAGAACCTACCAAGTATGAGGAAGCCATGAATGATCCCAATTGGATGAATGCCATGCAAGAAGAGTTGGTGCAATTCGAATTGAATGATGTATGGGAATTGGTTGACAGACCGAATCCTAAGAAGCACAATATCATCGGCACAAAATGGATATTCCAGAATAAGCAAGATAAAAATGGCATTGTTGTGAGAAACAAAGCACGTCTTGTCGCTCAAGGGTATATACAGGTAGAAGGTATTGATTTCGGTGAAACATATGCTCATGTTGCTCACCTTGAGGCAATTCATATTCTTCTCGCTTATGAAAACTATAATGATATCCTGCTTTATCAAATGGATGTGAAAAGTGCCTTCCTTGATGGTGAAATTGATGAGGAAGTATATGTTAGACAGCCACCTGGCGTTGAAAACCCTCAGTTTCCTAACAAAATTTTCAGGTTGAAAAAGGCTCTATATGGGCTGAAGCAAGCCCCACGAGCTTGGTATGACACCTTGAAGAGGTTTCTACTCGACAAAGGGTTCAAGCCAGGATCCACTGATTCGACGCTTTTCACACATGCTATTGATGGTGATCTATTCGTGTGTCAAATTTATGTGGATGATATTATTTTCGGCTGTACTAACAATGCTTGCAGCATGGAGTGTGGGCGAATGATGTCCAAGAAGTATCAAATGCCTATGATGGGTGTACTTAAGTTCTTTCTCGGACTGCAAATTCGTCAATAGGACAATGGAATTTTCATATCTCCGGAGAAATATCTGAGAGACTGTCTGAAGAAGTTTAAAATGCAAGATTGCAAACTAAAGGGCTACAAAACTCCAATGCCCATGAATGGTTAGCTAGACACAGATGTGTACGATAAAGATTATGATCAGAAAGCTTATCGTATGATGATTGGTTCTTTACTCTACCTATGTGCATCCAGACCTAGTATTATGTTGAGTGTTTGTATGTGTGCTCCTTTTCAAGCTGCACCGAACGAATCGCATCACCAAGCGGTCAAGCGTATTATGAGATATTTGGCTCACACCCCTACCTTAGGTTTATGGTATCCTAAGGGAGCACAGTTTGATCTCATTGGATATTCATACTCAGATTATGTAGGTGACCGGGTTGACTGGAAATCTACTTCAGGGACATGCCATTTCCTCGGTAGATCTTTGGTTTGTTGGTCGTCAAGGAAGCAGAATTGTGTCTCTCTCTCTACGGCTGAGGCCGAATATATTGCTGCTGGCGCATGTTGCATTCAGTTATTATGGATGAAGCAGACTCTGAAGGATTATGGCAGCATGGTCAAGAAGATTCCTCTATTCTGCAACAATGAGAGCATGATCAAAATTGCACACAATCTAGTGCAGCATTCTCGCACCAAGCATATTGTGATCAGACATCATTTTATTAGCGATCATGTTGCTCGAGGGGATATTGTTATCAGTCACGTCAACACTGAAGACAATCTTGCTGATATCTTCACCAAGCCTCTCGATGAGAAAATATTTTGTACGTTACGGTGTGAGCTAAATATCCTAGATTCCGCAAACGTGCAATAAGCTGGACTCGGCACCCGTACCATCACTACCACATCTTAGAAGAATGGGTGCACAACGCTCGAAGAGTTTGAAAATTTTGACAAAGTAAAGTTTTCTTTCTGAGAGTGAATACATCAACGAAGAACTAGACTAACCAGGTGCCATCATAATTGCGTAACGCTCGGGGTCATACAGTTCTAATACGGTGGGTCACGCCACCACAATTTCCCTTTGTTGAGTTGCCTTTCGATTGAAGGATTTTGTGTTAGTCCGAATGTATTTCACTCATACTTTAATTCTCGGGTGTTTGTGTTTCTTTGTCTGAGTGAAATACCTAGGACCCTATTTTCCCTCTATTCTACCTCTTCCAGTCTATGTTGTTCCATTATGAATGCTCAAATTTCATCTGGTAATGATACTTTATCTTGTGTCCTTGACCATGTTAAAGCTTCATTCCGAACTTAAGTCATTTTGGCGAAAGCTGTCCAAAATTTGGGGTTTCCCGCCCAAGTCAGGACCACGATCTTTGATGACGGTTGCCACGTGCTGTTCATCAACTGCCAGTTTACCTGGTTCATTGAATCGCAATAGTCCTTCGACTGTGGCCATCCGATCAGATTCACCAGATGCGGTCTTTCCTCCTCGCATATATATACCACATCGCCAACCTTCCCCAAATCCTCTTCTCCTCTTCGCCACCATCACTTTCCGAAGCCCTACCGCACTGCTCCACCTTGAGCTCGATGATGACGACCATCTTCACAGCTTTGCTGCCGGAAAGAGGTCGCCGAAGTCATTCCTCGCCGTCGCGGATCATCCTTCTCCCCGCGCCGCCATAGTTGCTGCACATCACCGAGTTAGGGTATGTGTAGTGCGAACTCGTTCTTCCATTCATCTCGTTCGAGTTCGTCCATGGTAGTAATATCATGTTTTTACCGCATTTCTCAGATCTTTTCTGATAGGTAACTTGTGCGGATGTGGTTTGTAGAAGTCCCTGGCATCCGAAAATTTTCAGATCTAGGGTTTATGTTATGTCTAGAATGAACGGAATGCTTAGCACGTTAACTAGTATATTCTTTCAACCTACTAGTTCGTTCTAGACATTTCTTTCATCCGAAACATTTCTCAAAGTCTGCATCTAATTCTTCTTCAAAACGTTTTTCATTCTCAAAACTTCGCTATGAGCATTCCTAACCCTGTCCCCATTTTCCCTCGCATCTATCCTTATTCACAGGTAAATGCAGTCTGTTGAGGATTCGGCTCGACCAGTGAGCATGGCTGATGCAAATGATGTTGTTCTGGGCACAGCAGATGAATCCAAAGGTCCAAATGCCAAGGGCCCAACTGTAACACCCCTGTGCAATAAGCACTGTGGAACTTTGCTAATTATGCCAAGTCAGCAACATTTGCATTGCATGATCACAATGGTTAAACACTTCAACTCAAGCTCTTCTCTGAATCGAATTTAAATTCAAAGTGCAAAATAAAGTGGTTCAAAAATTGCTGGAAAAATGTTCATAATCTAGCAAATATTCCAAAACAATTGTTGTTAAGGAACACAACATCACCATCAACTTGAAATGGGCCAGAGCATTTAAAACAGTACCAAAACAGCAAGGTTTAATCCATTTTATCTAATACAAAATTTATATGAAATCCTTTTGCCTCCAAACCAATTTCTAGCAGTGTTAAATAATGCACTGTATTTATTGGAACAAATTACCTATTTTACAAAACAATATTTGAGGCCACACATTTTGCAAAAGTGAGAAAAGCAAGAAAAACAGAAAAGAAAAAGGCCCACTGTACCTGGGCTTAAGTGCTACAGCGCCGGCCCGATCCACCCAGCGTCGTCTCCCACCTTGCACTGCTCATCCCCGCTCCGCTGTCGCCACGCGCGCGCTCGCTGCACCAGGCCCCCCTCTCCTCTGCTCGACAGCGATCGGCTACAGGGCTCATGGAAGGGATAAGGCACCCCCTCGCCCTTCTGGCGAACCCTAGCCTCCCCATTCGCCCCTCTCACTCATTCCCCACCTCTCCCGACGCCGCCATGGCCTCGCCGCCGCAGAACGCAAGGCCACCGCCACCGTCTTGTCGCCTCTTTGCGTCTGCCTGCTCCGCCGTCGACTACTGCGTCGACCAGAGCCACTTGGCGGAGCCGGAACCCCCTGCATCGAGTCCCTCAACCTCGCCTTCTTCCTCGGACGCCGGAGATCGCCGCCACCGCGCTGGCTGCTTCGAGCCTTCCCCCAGCCCACTTTGCACATCTGCAGGACCGCTGTAAGCTGTTGCTTCTTTCCCCTCTCTTCGCGCCATCGTTTGCGATCCCTAGTGGGCTCCTCCACCGTAGCCGAACACACCGCCGCCTTGTTGGTCACCGGCGATGCTCCGGTGACCAATTGGTCACGGGGCCGAGTCCGTTGAGCTCAGCGCCTCGGGTAGGGCCTCGCTAGCTACGTCTTTTGCCCGTTAGCACGCCCCTGCCACGTTTCCCTCTCCGCCCAACTTCGGCCGTCCACTGCGGTGCTCGCTGCCATCACCTCCGGCCAACTCCGGCCATGTCTTCACCGCCATTCGATGCGGCTCCTTCTCCTCTTTCGAACGCACCTAGCCGCGCCCAAAGTGGAGCCCCGTACACGAAATCCGACGTCGGCCGAGGCCTCTCCGCCGCATTTGAGGTCGCCGGAGTAAGTCCGGCGGGCGGCATTGACCGGCGCCGACGTGGCCGACTTGGGCCACCCCAGGGTCACTGCCTGGTGGGCCCCAAGGGCCCAGCTGACCAGTTGACTTCGGTCAACTGCTGACTGGACTGGCCCCAGTCGCTGACAGATGGGGCCCACCTCCCTAATTAACTAAAACTGTTTTAAAATTTACTAATGACCTAATTAGTGGCTGACAGGTGGGACCAGTAGCTTAATTAGCTAATTTAGACTAAAAATTAGACTCTGAATTAGCCACTCTATATGACAGGTGGGGCCCAGCTGTCAGGTGTGCGGTTGACCCGCTGACCTCATGCTGACGCAATAATGCATTTATGTTAATTAAAATAAATCCAGGAATTGTTTAAAACTTTGAAAAATCATAGAAAATAAACCGTAGCTCAGATCGAAAAACTTTATACATGAAAGTTGCTCAGAACAACGAGACGAATCCAACCGTGCTTCCTGTTTCCGTGTCGGGACCCTCTACAGAGGTGAACCCGCAACTTTCAGCCTGTTTCCGGTAGATGAATAGTGCATACATACCGGTTAATAAATCCAACTTTAATCCTAAAATAACTAAAATGATTTAGACATGTCTTTAGGCAACCCTGCAGTGCATCTTAGCATAGCATGATCAGTGTTGCATCTGTTTGCTGTGTATTTATCTGTTTCCTCCCCCTCTTCTCTCTCGGTAGACCCCGACACCGACGGAGTCCCCGAGGCCGACGCAGCTTCGGAGTACGACTACACATTTGACGACCCTGCTCTTGCCGCAGAGCTTCCAGGCAAGCACCCCCCCTTTGAGCATGCCTATATCGCCTATTCTTTCTCTCTTATGCTTGCATTAGAAATTGCTGCTGCTACTGCTTTACCTATTCTGATGCATAGCCTGATTTTGTAACCTGCTTTTGATAATTACCTGCTTATGCTAAACTGCTTAGATTAGGCTAGCTAGTAAACCCCAGTGACCCCACTTGTCCCAGTTGCCCCGCTGGATGATCGGAAGACTCGACAACCAGGCCCCGGCACCGCACATCACCCCCCTTAGTTGTACGACACTATTGGGTTACTATCGAGTGCCGAGGGTGATACCTCGTCAGCACTTCTGATGTTAACCTTGTAGGGTAGATAATCGGTCGTGGTCATCGAGGGTGATTCCTCCTTCACCACTCCCGATACAACCCTGTCGCGCAACACTTCAAGAGTGAACCTCGAGGGTGATTCCTCCTAAGTTCACCTTGACGGTTACATCAAGTGGGCATCCGTCGAGGGTGATTCCTCGGATTCCCCCTTGGTGTTATGGACACACGGTTACTGTGACTTTACCCCTGAACCATGTTAGAAACGGGTCGACCCCGAGGGGGACCCGCGAGAGTTACTTTTACTGCAGGACTGGAGGGACAGGCGGTACCGCCCAGTAGAGGTGGACCTGAGTTCCCGACAGTCTTTTGCGAGACGGGTTGACCTGGACGGTGCCCGAGTGATGAATACGAGGTGTGGCCGGGCATTCTTAGCCCTTGCCGCAAGTCCTCGAGACGGGGCGACGGGGTCACATGATCGTGAGTCTTTGCTCGTTACCGCAAACCACCAACACACTAACGATTTGGATATTTGATCCGAGTGGACCTCTGGCCCGATAGCACTAACCATCACGTGGGAACAGTTATGGGCACTCTGCGTCGTATGCATCAGTCGAAGCTTAATGGACGTCAGCGACTGAGCGGCGCGCGCTGGGTTGGACCGCGTAACGCAACCGCCTTGATAGTGTGGGTTGCTAGGTCTGCTCACTGGCCGCGTTCACAACGTGCAGGAGTTCCCGGGGCGATGGCCCAAGACCCCTGGGGGCATAGGTTTAGTTCGGCGTGCTGACCTCTCTGTTAAGCCTAGGTTGGGTTGCGGCGTATCGTTTGGCCGAGGCCGGGCATGACCCAGAAAAGTGTGTCCGGCTGGAGTTAATCGAGCGTGGTGGGTAAGTTGGTTCACCCCTGCAGGGAAGAAATAATCTATGCATAGCCGGATCCTTGGTAACGGACGCTCGGAGTTCTATCCCGATCGATACAACTAGAACTGGATACTTGGGATAAAATATGGATATTAGGTCTCTGGGATTGCTTTCTCGCAGGGAGTCGAGAAAGGATCCCTGGCCGAGGATGATACTTAACACTACTACTACTTTATACTGTGCTAATCTACACTCTTCTAATGCTGCAAAACCGCTGAAGATGCTAGTCTTCGATTTGACTAGGCCTTCTCTCTATTCTGGCATTTCTGCAGCCCAGTCCACATATATAGCCTTTCTTTGATAATGTTGCATATGTAGTGTAGATCCTTGTTTGCTAAGTACTTTGGATGAGTACGCACGGTTGCTTTGCCTCCTCTTTTCCCCAATATCCATTTGATGCAACCAGACGACGGAGCCCCGGAGCCAGCTGCCCCCGCCGACGGCTACTACTAATACCCCGAGGGTGGCTACTACTACGAGCTGGCCGACGACCAGGCGTAGGTTCGGAGGGTCCCGGGCAGGAGGCCTGCACCTTTCGATCGTAGTGTTTTCTTTTGCCCCGCCTTATTAAAGTCTTATTCTGTCTTTCTTTTTATATCTGTACTCAGATATCTGATGCTTCCGCTGACGCTTGTATGCGAGCTTATGTATTCGAGCCCTCGAGGCCCCTGGCTTGTAATATAAAGCTTGTATGACTTTATTTATGTTTTAGGGTTGTGTTGTGATATCTTCAAGTGAGTCCTTAGGCTTGATCGTGTGCATTTCTGTGTATGGTTAGTGCACGATTAAGCCAAGGGCGTCACACCAACGGTAGGCCCATCAACCAGCAAGCGAAAAAGAACCGAGCAAAATGCCGACGAGCAAGAAGAGAATGCTCCGAAGAAGAGGGGTGGCAGACAAGCATATACAAACACAGCTGAACACATCTCCCATGATCGATATGATACTGTTCCATGAGAAACAAAGCAGCAGAGAGATAAGCATCTGCAATGGATTCGACGTCACTGGGTGCGCAAATGGTTCAGTTATGAATTTGTTCATCCTCGGTTTACACAAAACTTTGCATTTCATCCGCCACAGGGTGACTGCCGGAAAATTTCTCTCATAAAGCCAAATGATCCCCAGGAGAGACCGCCGCCTCCACCAAATGCTCAAGAGTCCTCCCTTCGCACACCCGAATCTTATCCCGATGAGCTTGCTAAGCAACAGCGAAATGCCATCAAGCGAGCTAAGAAGGTTGAAAAGCAAAAGGCTCATGAAGAGGAAAACCAACGTCTTCTCAAAGATGATGTAGAGAAGAAAAAGGCTGAAGGAAAATATGAAGGTCGCTCTAAACGCAAGCATGATCCCAGTTCTGCTGCATCAAAGCGAAAGAATGCACCAAAGAAGAGACCAGCTGAACCAGCCGATGAACTTGCCATAAGTAATTCTTCTGATGCTGATGATCCTCCGCTCACAAAGGAAGAAGTTGCTGCTGCTCTCAGTGAGCAAGTGAATATCACTACTTCAACGGTGTTGCCTGATCTTCGAGTCCCTATAGTTCAAGAAGCACAACCGATGAAGATCTCTGCTAGGAAAACTCCAGCTACCACTGTCAGTATGAAACAACATGTGAATACAACTCCTCATCCAGATGCTATCAATTTGAAGGATTTGGTAGTTGACGCTCTAGTAAGTACTACAAAGCCAGCGAATGAATTCCCAAGCCTGACTTGAAGAAAATCAAGGCGCCTACTACCGAGCATAATGCACCTCAAGCTACTGCTCCGACGGAGAAGGCTGCTAAGTTTGCACCTACATTAATTCAGCCACTGGCTTCTAAACCTCCTTCTGAGCAATTTCCAGTGCAAACTGCTCAAGTCGCCAAGTCAGATGCTCCTCACTACTATAATCATGTATTCATCATGGAACAGCTTGATAAGTTTGTGGACAATCCATTCGATGGTGAAGTGGCCTCTCTGCCTATCCCTCCTGAAGTTATTTCACACGCCACTTCTGTTTTTCAAGAAATGAGAGAAGATGCAGTTGAAATCAACACCCTTTCTGCTGAACTAAATGACCATGATGGTCGAATGAAAATTGCCTCTTCAAAATTTGTCAATAAAGCACTCGAAGACTCCTACAAGGATATCAATCGTGCCTTGACTCTCCTCCGCAATAGAAGGTTGCATTTTCACATGGATCTAGATGAAATTGTTCGCAAGATCTGCGGTGAGCATCAAGCAAAGGTTACTGGCTACAATGATCTGGTCAAAGGCCACATTCATCAAGTTGCTCAGCAAAAGAAGAAGCAACGAAAGAAGACTGCGAAGAAAAATGTACCTCGTGCTCCGACAGAAAAATCACTTGATCGCCCAGAGGTTCAGTCTCAGAAAGAAAAATCTACTGAGCCAGCTGTTCCTTCGCAACCCCCAGTCAAAGACTTAGATGCTCCTCCCTTGCCAAGGCCAACTGAATCAGTGCCTATGGCCTCCCCTGCTTAAGCTGATATTCCGTCCAAGCAAAATGTTTCTGAGGAAGGTGAAATCCCTTGCTTCGAGCCCCAAGCTTCTCCAGCTCATGAAGCACCAAAAGTCTCGGCATCTCCAACTACTCGGCAACAATAGATTCTAGTGGAACAACCTCAACCACCTCCAGTGCTTGATTCGGCCTCAGTGCCTACAGTAACGGAACCTGTTCTGATGCCTACTGTCTCTACAGCTCCCTCTGTTGTGCCACCAGCTCCATCTCCACTTAAGTTATCTGTCGACACAGCGACAAGAATGCCAGATGTTGGTCCCTCCGAACAAAAATCAGTTTCTGCTCGCCATACTGACTCCGTTGTATATGGCGATGAAGTTCTCTCTCTTGAAGGCGAACTCAAATACCCATATCCTCGTGAAGAACTGCCTTTGTTCTCGTCAGGAGCTGGTGCCAAAGGTCCTCTTTTCAATCGGAATGCGCATCCCAAATTCTTTCAAGATAGTCCATATAATGGGCCGCGCACTTTGGAATCGCCTCGCTTCTGGACAAAGGAACATGTCATATATTAGTCTCGGGTCCTCTATGAGAGCAGAAAGATATTTTCTCATGAATATTGATGACCCACAAGTATAGGGGATCAATCGTAGTCCTTTTGATAAGTAAGAATGTCAAACCCAACGAGGAGCAGAAGGAAATGACAAGTGGTTTTCAGCAAGGTATTTTTCTGCCAGCACTAAAATAGTCGGTAACAGGTAGTCTGGTAGCAAGGTAATTTGTAACAGACAAGTAACGGTAACGGTAAATAAAGTGCAGCAAGGTAGCCTATTCCTTTTGTGGCAAAGGATAGGCCAAACCGGTCTCTTATAATAAGCAAAGTGTTCTTGAGGGCACACGGGAATTTCATCTAGTCACTTTCATCATGTTGGTTTGATTCGCGTTGGCTACTTTGATAATTTGATATGTGGGTGGACCGGTGCTTGGGTGTTGTTCTTACTTGAACAAGCCTCCCACTTATGATTAAGCCCCTCGCAAGCATCCGCAACTACGAGAAAAGTATTAAGATAAAATCTAACCATAGCATTAAACATTTGGATCCAAATCGGTCCCTTACGAAGTAGCGCATAAACTAGGGTTTAAGCTTCTGTCACTCTAGCAACCCATCATCTAATAACTACTCCATAATGCATTCCCTCAGGCCCAAACATGGTGAAGTGCCATGTAGTCGACATTCACATCACACCACTAAGGGAATCACAACATACAGATCATCAAAATATCGAACACATATCAAGTTCACATGATTCCTGTAGGAGATATGCCCTAGAGGCAATAATAAATGTTATTGATTATCTCCCTGTTCACAATTATGTTTATGTTCCATGCTATAACTGCAATGATTCTCGAGCCTGCAAATAAAACGAGGCTTGGAGGGAAACTCATGTGCACGTGTGGGATAATAAACGATAAAATGTATGCCTAGTCAAGCCTCTATGAGTGGCTCAAGTGTTGCATGATGGTTCTGTTTTCCTGATCATGGGCATGTCTATGCCAGCAACTTTGAGGGCACAATGTTGGGAAGAACATTTGTGTTGAATCGACCCGAATTGATGTTATGCTATGAGATTCATTCGTCACAAGTTTATGGTTAATAACGCAGAGATGGTTAATGTTTGCATGATTCCTCTGACCATGAGAGTATCAAGTTTCTTCATGCTTGATTCATGAACTTTGGGGTTTGTTAAACGTCATCCGTAACTGGGTGGCTATTATGGCGGCTTACGGGTTAATGGGAAAGTATGTCAAGTAACTTGATAGCTCAAGATTGGGATTTGCTCCTTCGATGATGGAGAGATATCTCCGGGCCCTCTCGGTGTTACGGTATCCATCATCATCTGGCCAGACTAAGGGTGATTTGATCACAAGGATGCCGGAACACGGAAACGAGAAAAGAGAACAATACCGGTAACGAGGTAACTGGAATAGTGGACAAGTTGTTGATCCAAGGGAATTCCAACATGTCTCACCTCCAGTATTTGTAACATATCGCGAAGCCACAGGAATAGCTCACGGCAACTGGAGGTTCACTCGAATATTCATTTGTGTGGGTATAGGGGTCAATATGGGTGTCCACGGCTCCGATGTTGATCATTAATTGGAAATTGTTCCGGTCATGTCTATGCTTCACCGAACCTATAGGGTCACACGCTTAAGGGTCATCTATCTGCTGAATACTAGACAAGGAGTCTGAGATAAAGTCACTGGAAAAGTTTCAGAGACAACGGAAAAGTTCTGGAGAGAACAACGAAAAAGTTTCGGTAAAACCGAAAAGTTGTTTCGGATAAAACCATTGATCCAAAAAGGTTTTGGCAAGCACCAGGAACATTTTGGAGATTGCCAGATTGGTCTGGTAACTTCTGGAATTTTTCTGGAGAAAAAACCGAAAAGAAGTTTCGGAGCTGCCGGAATTGTTTACAGAGTAAACGAAGATGGTTTTAAATTAAACCACCATACCGGAAATGTTCCGGAGTGCATCCACATAATTTTAGAGGGTGCCAGAAATGTTTTGGGACTTTTCAGAATTTTTCAGAAGTAATAGTCGCTGAAAACATCTTGTCCCAGCGTGAGGGGCAAGATCACATGATACGTGGGGGCTGTTTTGGGGCGCCTCCCCTTTGTGGGGCAGCCCCTTGTGGCTGGACAAAAGGTGTTGGGGGGCCCCCCATGGTGGGGGGCAGCCTCCACAAATGGTGGAGAGTGTTGGAGGAAGGTGGGGCCCCATGGGGAACACCATGGACAGGGGAACATGTTTTCTCCATGTTTGGTGGGAACATGTTTTCCTTGTTTGGTGGGTGCATGTTTTGTGGGCTGAATTTCAGCCCCCCCCCCCCCCCACCACCTTTTCCACCACTATATAAGGAGGTGGAGAGGAGCTCTCCATACTCACTCCAACTCTCTCACACAAGCCATGCATGATCTGACATTCTCTCTCCCTCCCACGAAACAGTTTTGTAGTGCTGAAAGGCTGTCTGGGTTCCGGTGGGAACTAGTTCTGGACGGCGAAGCCCTGCCGGATAGATGACACCATATGTGTGCAACCCCGTAGAGAGGTCTTAGTTTTGTCCTTTTGCCCGAGGGGCTATTCGAGTGTCCTCCCGAAGGGCTGTCCGAGTAACCGTCCGAGTTTCAAGGGTCCTCCCGGAGGGCTGTCCGTGACACCGTCCGAGGGACCGTCCGACCGCCTCCCAGAGGGCTGTCCGAGGGGTAGATGAGGGAATACATCCTCGCGGTTGGGAGGTTGTAAATCCTAGCTGCGGGGATCTACACCGCCGATCGTCATCGACTCTACTTCCGCTGCGCTACGAGTCGGTAATGAAAAGATCAAAACCTTGTATGCAGTCTTCATAGTGGTCCTGGGCTGGTGCGTAGGTCGGAATTTTTTTGTTTTCTGTTGTGTTACCCTACAGTGGCATCATGAGCCGTGCTATGCATAGATGCAGGTTGCGATCTAGAATACATAGAGATGTATGGATGTTGCACAATATAATTAGGTAGTAGATGAGTTCTATTACTGAAAATTATTTGTGCGGGTAGCAGATGAAATCTGTTACCCGATGTTCCTTTTGCTTCCCTGGAATTTGCATATTTCTGATCTTGATAACAGCATGGTGGTGTTTCAATGTTCTGGCAATCCACGATCCTGATTGATCAACGAAGTGCTAACAGTTCATTGAATTCCACCGTAGATAAAAAGAAAGAAGAAATTTCGCAGACGAAAGGGCAATTCAGATATGATCTGCATGGGGGTCATGTGTATGACGAAGTTCAGTATGGGGCTCGAGATTTTATTATCTCGTGTTTCATACACCCCGCATTGTTAATCTAGCGACTTGGATTATCATACTTGATGATGGACGTTGGTAGCTTCGGTTTGTTTCGAAACCTTAGAAGCCACGTCAAACAAGTTTTTGCTGAACCGATTAGAGACGTCTAACTTGGTTTTGCAGGATGGTTTGCATGTGCATATGATGTGGTATAGCAGTGCTCATAATAATTTGATTATGTATGAGATGACTATATAATGTAAATTGATTAACATGACCTGCGTGTCATGATTCGGCATGATGGCTGGAGCCATCTGATTGCCACATTAATGACCTCCGTGTCAACCTTAAGTAATGCAATTATTTTATTAGCTATAGAGATAGCAATATTATCTGGTGCATCGACAAGGTGGTGGCAAACTTCGTGAAGGTGAACACCGAAGCGAATGCCGGAGACGAAGAAATACAAGACTTCTCCGTCAGAAAGGGCTATACCATATCATGCTATTATGAATTGCCTAAGATGTTTATCCCTTATGATGCACCCATTTTGATTGCGCGATAGACGCTTTTTATTAGGGTGATCTCTCACAAAAATATCAAGTAGTTAGTATTCTCCCAAGTGTAGCACCGTCACGGCACCTAACTTTTCGGAGTGCGTCATGTTTCCATGAGTACAAACGATTAGGGATGTGTGAGGCGGGTGAGTTGAGACCTCGCAGCGAGATCACTTGGTTGTCTTGATGTTCTAGCTTGAAAGTCCTTAGCTCAGAACATGCCCATCGAAAGATGAACAAGAGTCACATAGAGATGTGATCGGCATGTTGGCCTACCGATTAAAGTTCCCATCATCAGTGATGTTCCCATCAGTGGCGTGGAATTGAAATGCGGATCTTGAATCACTCACAATCAATTATGAGAGGTATTGATTTGAGTGGGAGCGCACTATTGAATTAACTTGTTTAAATTCTTAGTGCAATTAATTGTGAACACTGTCTAAGTGTTATTTGCAAAAAAGTTGTAGAATAATGGCTCGCGTTTCCACCTTCCCTGTTAAATTTGAATAGCTGTTAAATATCTGGTTAAAACTTTACGGTTGGTAACATAATGTGAGGATTGTCCTCAAGAGTGCCGAGAAGGACTTTGTCCTATCGCATACTATCGGTATTCTCCCGCTAATGCTATGGATCATGTGACTCTCGTCCTTCGATCCAAAAACTAGAATTCCGTTACAGTCAAAGTGCAATATGTTTGCTTCCATGAGACCCGAACTTCGAAAGTTTGGGATAGTTATATGATATTCATGGAACTGAAAATCATTTTCAGATACAAACAATGCAATGTTTGTTTGCAAACTATTAGTAAAGGTATTTACTATGCATTAGACTGATAAGAAAGGGATCCAGAAGAACGCCTGTCATATGATGAAAGGTGAATAAAACAACAACTTAAAGAGAAAGGAAGTGTCTGAAGGGTGTTAGTGAAACTTTCACGCCTAGGAAGTCCGGGGCTAATGCCACTCTTAAGTTGGGTGCTTCTTCTGAGAGTAGGAGAAATACTAAAAGTTAAACTGTTAGAAGTATAAAGGCAAAAGGAAAGAAGACTGGAATATCCAGCTCATGTATGAATGTCATACAAGTTTTTGATGTATAGAAGGCTGGTCAAAGATATAGTTCTTGGGAATTATGGTTAAACATGTTAATCACTAATTCCTGGGTATTGTGAGCTAATCACAAAGATACCTGCTCGATTGTATTCTGTAGCAACTCGATGTAAGAACTACTATGGCCTGAAAGACTAGCCAGGAATGAGGTTTTGATACATGCTAGAAACATAGTAATAGTTACTATACCTTCCATCGGTGTATTACCTATGTATTTACTTTCATAATTCATTTTAGAGTTTCACACTCTAGCCCTTTGCATAAGGTATCTTGCAAGAAGGTTGTTCATAAGAGAACTTTTGATGTTCGGTGTTATGAATAACATAAGGGCCATACTTTCATTATGAATGAGACGTATGTTATGAATATTGATATTAATACATTACCTCTGGGTTTACTTTCATAATTCATTTTAGAGTTTCATACACTCTAGCCCATTGCACAATGTTTGTTGCAAAAGAGTTGTTCATAAAAACAACAATTGTTGTTCAGTATTATGAATAACATAAAGGGCCATGCTTCCATCCAAGATGGGACGTATGTTATGAATATTGATGGTAATATGATACATCCATAACACTGACGCTAAATGTCACAAGACTAAACGAATACCACACAAGTGTGGCACTGCATTTGGTCACATTGGAGAAACCCGCATGGAAAATTCCATTATGATGGATTTTGAAGTCATTTGATTTTGAATCACCTGACACTTGCAACTTACCTCCGAAAAGTGAAGTGACTGAGATACCGTTCACAGGCCATAAGGAACGAGCAACAAACTTATTGGTGATCATACATTTGATGTGTGTAGTACAATAAAGGTTGTTGCAAGTAGTGGATTTGTCTATCTTCTGAAATGACTCAAATAAATATATGGATATTTACTTGGTGAGACATAAGTCTGGATCTTTTGAAATCATTCAAAAGGTTTTCAAAATGAAGTAGAAGTTATTGTAACGAGAAAATTATGTTTCTACAATTTGATTGCGCAAAGGAATATTTGAGTTACAAGTTTAGCGAATGTCTGATGAGTTGTGAAAGGGGTTTCATAACTTGCACCCCCCGGAACACCACTGCATGTGGAAAGTCCGTGAAGATGTAATCGAACCATTTATGACATGGTAAGATCAAAGATGACATAAATAAATTTGCCATTATCCCTTTATAAGAGTGATGCTATAGAGACTGCGGCTTTTTCACTGAAAAGAGCTCCATCGGGTCTGTTGAAATGACGCCATGGTATGGTACACCCAACCATGTTATATCTTTTCTTAACATTTGGAATATGGGGCTTGTGTAAAAGTTTACAAACCTATTCCAAATCAGACAAGTGCTACTTTGTAGGTTATCCCACGTAATTGGGTATTCCTCCCTCACTATATCGAGGCAAATAGGTTTGCCACAAAGAACGGTATGCTGTTTAAAAGGAAATGGTTCTTTCACAAAGGTGAGTGGGAGAACAGTGCAACTCGATGAGATAACCAGTATCTTCATCATCAGATCAAAGGAAAGGAACCTTGGAAGTGATTCTGGAGTTTCCTACTGCGACTAATACGGAAGTCTCTATAATAAAATGTATGGACTTCGGTCGAACTTACAGCTGAACCACGTAGGCAAGGCTCGTGCAAACCTCTCAGGTGCGCAAACGAGATATTGTTGTTAGACAACAGTATACCTACAATACACAAGGAAGCGTTGATGGGCCCTGACTCCAGAATTGGCTAAATGCCAATACAATCCGAGATAGTTTCCATATAAGTGATTCAAGATTAAAATCTTGATACACCTTTCGAAAGACTTAGAGTCTAACGAATATTTATGGAACTAAAAATTGATACAGATAAAAATGTTTTATCCATAAAGCTCGACTTGTTGAAATAACAAGTTCAAAGAGTTGACTACGATGAGGATGTTTCACCGTAGCGATGCTTAAAGTCGGTTCGGGTTGAACTAGCAATTAATACATATTTCAAATCATGAGATATGAAACATGGATGACGAAAGGATTTCCATCTGATGGAAATGAAACCAAGGACTTGCATGTGTTACAGTCCAAGGTATTTTATCATTCCAGAGGATGCTAGTGAGTGTGCAAACTTCAGAGTTCCAGCAATGGACAGAAGGGAGCAAAATGGAGATGGAATCTTCGTGTTTTGATAAAATGGTCAAAAGGGTTTTGACTTCATCAATGGGTAACGAAGGTGCTTGTGATTCAAGAAAGTAAGTGGGAGCATAATAATATTTCTAAAAACATTGTGTGCTTGACACATGGTTAATTGGAAATAAATTTCTTGACCCAAATTAGGACTTCATTTGAAAATAGATTTCCGATGAAGTGCTTGGGCTATATAGCCTTGATATTAGGCATGATGATCTATGGAGATAGATTTACCTAATGGGGCTAAAGCAATGAATACATATTGACAAGATGCTAAAACTTTTTAGCATTTAAAACGCCAAGGAGTGATTCTTGCCGAAGTGACATGGAATGAGTTTTGCAAGACTCTGTGTCCCTAAAACACTGATGAGCAAAATACATGATGGAGATTCCACACACCTTTGTGTTTGGATTAATCAAGTAGTCCATGGTATGTAAAACAACCAGATATGTCCAATACTCCAAAGATGTTGCGAGTATAGATACCAAAGTGATCAAAAGTACTGATCATAGGACAACAGTGAAAAGTGTCATTGAGTGCTAGAGTAACACTGATGACATGTTTTCTCGCAAGCGGAGATCATGAAGAGTTCGTTGTAAAATGTTACAACGATACAATCTTCATCTTTTCTCCATGCAATTTTTGATTTAATTTGAGGTTTTTGTGTAACACACAATGTGGTGGCATAGTTAGTTGGAAATGTTCCAAACAAGTTACTGTGGCAAATTCTATAACAGAGGCGAAGTATGTTGCCGCTTTTACAGCGACAAAGAAGATGTTGAATCATATAGTTCATTCATGAACTTAGTATGGTTCCAAGATGGCTTTTGTCAATGGGACACTACTGCAGGTAGTTGCTCCATAACTCAGTCTGAGGAATCCAGGTTCGACCTGTGATTCACATACATGCAAAGCCAAGTCCACACAAAATATGAATTTTGTGAAAGAGTGAAAACATGAGGATATGCAAAGATACACACGGAGCTGAAATCGTCAGATCCGTTGGACATCAGGCTATACCACATGCGAAGCATATTTTAGACCAATGTGCCATAGGTGTAAAGTGCATTAGCATTAACTAGATTATTGACTCTAGTGCAAGTGGGAGTCTGTATGAGTTATCCCTAGTGGCAATAAAAAATGTTATTGATTATCTCCCTGTTCATAATGAACTTTGGGGTTTGTTAAACGTCATCCGTAACTGGGTGGCTATTACCGCGGCTTACGGGTTCATGGGATAGTATGTCAAGTAACTTGATAGCTCAAGATTGGGATTTTCTCCTCCGACGATGGAGAGATATCTCTGGGCCGTCTTGGTGTTACGGTATCCATCATCATCTGGCCAGACTAAGGGTGATTTGATCACAAGGATGCCGAAACATGGAAACGAGAAAAGAGAACAATACCGGTAATGAGGTAACTGGCATAGTGGACAAGTTGTTGATCCATGAGAATGCGAACATGTCTCACCTCGGGTATTTGTAACATATCGTGAAGCAACAGGAATAGCTCACGGCAACTGGAGGTTCACTCGAATATTCATTCGTGTGGGTATAGGG
This sequence comes from Thinopyrum elongatum, assembly GCA_011799875.1. NCBI lineage: Eukaryota > Viridiplantae > Streptophyta > Magnoliopsida > Poales > Poaceae > Thinopyrum > Thinopyrum elongatum. The sequence continues at coordinate 28,566,983 of CM022298.1, forward strand.
GTCAATATGGGTGTCCACGGCTCTGATGTTGATCATTAATCGGAAAGTGTTCCGGTCATGTCTATGCTTCACCGAACCTATAGGGTCACACGCTTAAGGGTCATCTATCTGCTGAATACTAGACAAGGAGTCCGAGAGAAAGTCACTGGAAAAGTTTCAGAGACAACGGAAAAGTTCCGGAGAGAACACTGAAAAGTTGTTTCAGATAAAACCATTGATCCAAAAAGGTTTCGGCAAGCACCGAGAATGTTTTGGAGGTTGCCAGATTGGTCTGGTAACTTCTAGAATTTTTCCGAAGAAAAAACCGAAAAGAAGTTTCGGAGCTGCCGGAATTGTTTACAGAGTAAACGAAGATGGTTTTATATTAAACCACCATACCGGAAATGTTCTGGAGCGCGTCCAGATAATTTTAGAGGGTGCCGGAAATGTTCTGGGACTTTTCAGAATTTTTCAGAAGTAATAGTCGCGGAAAACATCTTGTCCCAGCGTGAGGGGACAAGATCCCACGATACGTGGGGGCTGTTTTGGGGCGCCTCCCCTTTGGGGGGCAGCCCCTTGTGGCTGGAAAAAAGGTGTTGGGGGGGCCCCCATGGTGGGGGGCAGCCTCCACAAATGGTGGAGAGTGTTGGGAGGAAGGTGGTGCCCCATGGGGAACACCATGGACAAGGAAACATGTTTTCTCCATGTTTGGTGGGAACATGTTTATCCTGTTTGGTGGGTGCATGTTTTGTGGGCTGAATTTCAGCCCCCCCCTCACCCCTTCCACCACTATATTAGGAGGTGAGAGGAGCTCTCCATACTCACTCCAACTCTCTCACACAAGCCATGCATGATCTGGCATTCTCTCTCCCTCCCACGAAATAGTTTCGTAGTGCCGAAAGGTTGTCTCGGTTCCGTTGGGAAATAGTTCTGGACGGTGAAGCCCTGCCGGATAGATGACACCGTATGTGTGCAACCCCGTAGAGAGGTCGTAGTTTCGTCCTTTTGCCCGAGGGGCTGTTCGAGTGTCCTCCCGAAGGGCTGTCCGAGTAACCGTCCGAGTTTCGAGGTTCCTCCCGGAGGACTGTCCGTGACACTGTCCGAGGGACCGTCCGACCACCTCCCAAAGGGTTGTCCGAGGGGTAGAATAGGGAATACATCCTCGCGGTTGGGAGGTTGTAAATCCTAGCCACGGGGATCTGCACCGCCGATCGTCATCGACTCTACTTCCGCTGCCCTACAAGTCGGTAACGAAAAGATCAAAACATTGTATGCAGTCTTCATAGTGATCCTGGGCTGGTGCGTAGGTCGGAAATTTTTTGTTTTCTGCTGCGTTACCCTACAATTACTTGCAACATGACTTCTCCCGTGGCATCAAGAACAAAAGTAACTACTCGCAAATGATGTTCATGCTCAAGATCAGAGAGGTATTAAATAGCATAATGGATCTGAACATATAATCTTCCACCAAATAAACCATATAGTAATCAACTACAAGATGTAATCAACACTACTAGTCACCCACAGGTACCAATCAGAGGTTCCGGTACAAAGATTGAACACAAGAGATGAACTAGGGTTTGAGAGGAGTTGGTGTTGTTGAAGATGTTGATGGAGATTGGCCTCCCAAAGATGAGAGGGTTGTTGGTGATGACGATGGCTTCGATTTCCCCCTCCGGGAGGGAAGTTCCCCCGGCGGAATCGCTCCGCCAGAGGGCAAAAGTGCTCCTGCCCAAGTTCCGCCTCGAGACAGCGAAGCTCCATCCCGAAAGTCCTCTCCTTATTTTTTCTTGGTCAAAAGACCTTAAGTACCAGAAGATGGGCACCGGAGGTGGGCTAGGCTAGGGGTGAAACCGGATCGGATTCGTACGGATAATCCTTATACCATATCCTATTCCATATTTATTTTCGGATTCGGAAGCGGAATGGATGCGGATTCGAATACCGGATTATGCGGATTCGAATAGCGGATTATGCGGATTCGGAGACGGTACGGCGTCGGATCAGAAACGGTCATTTACCATATTCATATACGAGGAAGATATAAATGCTTCAAACTAAAAGTAAACATACACAATGAGCAAATTTTAATACTTATACACGTTAAGAACACATAAAGCACTAGATGGTATTAAAATAAGCCAAATAAATCACTAATAAACATATGTCTTGTCTCATAAGTAAAGATAACATTCATATATTGCTATTTAATACTTACAAATTCACCCATAAATCGGATTCGGAAATTCAAAGGTCGGATTATCCGGCAAGAAAAAACGGATTATCCTAATGCATCGTATATTAGAAATACCATATCCTATACCGTATACTATCAATCGGACTCGGATTCGGATCGGATTGTTGTCGGATGTGAAAAATCTCTTACCGTATCCTATAAAAACGGATTTGGAAATGGTTTCGGACGGAAATTATCCTTACCACTTTCACCCTGAGGCTGGGCTGACCACAACCCGCCAGGGCGCGCCTGGGGGCCTGGCGCGCCCTGGTGTCTCGTGGTCACCTGGTGGCCCCCCTCCGGTAGTTATTTGCTCCAGTATTTTTCATATATTCCAAAATAATTCTTTGTAAATTTTCAGCTTATTTGGAGATGTGCAGAATAGGTGTCTTGACGTAGCTTTTTCAGGTCCAAAATTCCAGCTGTCGGTATTCTCCCTCTTTGTGTAAACCTTGCATATTATGAGAGAAAAGGCATTATAATTACTCCATAAAGAATTATTATTCATAAAAACATCATAAATAACAGTAGGAAAACAAGATGCAAAATGGACGTATCAACTCCCCCAAGCTTAGACCTCGCTTGTGCTCAAGCGAAAAAACAATATCGAAAAACATGCCCACATGCTTAGAGAGAGAGGTGTCGATAAAAACAAAATACGGACATAGTACAACATGCTTATTATTATAACAGCAACAAACTTTACCATAAAACTTTATCACAAAACTTTATCATATAACTTCTCATGAACAAGTAACAATTCATCAAAACATCGAAGTAAAAGCATAAACTCTATTGAAAACCAACAAACTATGTTCTCAGTCAACTTTGCAACTACAATTCATCATATTTTCAGGAAGGGTCTCGTATCGGAGCCTTTTGGCAAGTCCACATACTCAACCATCATTTAATCTTCTATGATTGCTAACACTCACTGCATACACATGAGCAAAAAGTTTCAACCGGACACATAGAAAGATAGGGGCTTATAATTTTGCCTCCCAACTCATTCACCTCAAGGGTGATGTCAACAATAATAACTCATGCTCACTCATATCCAACTGGGTATATGTGCCTAGATATTTCCCCACCACATGATGCTTGCAAAAAGAGAAAATAAAAAGGAATAGAGAAGAATACTTTGACTCTTGCATGAAAAATAAATACATACAGTAAAAGATAGGCGCTTCGCAGAGGGAAGCAGAGGTTGTCATGCGCTTTTTGGTTTGCATTCTTAATCTCTTAATGCAAAAGAACGTCATGTTATATTGCCCCTTATGATAGCAACATTTATTATGCAGTCCGTCGCTTTTATTACTTTGCCATCACAAGTTTGTACAACGCTCAATTTTCTCTTACACTAAATGATCAAACACATTTAGAAGCAATTTTTATTGCCTTTTTGCACCGATGACAACTTACTTGAAGGATCTTACTCAATCTATAGGTAGGTATGGTGGACTCTCAAAACAAGATTTGATTTTAAGGGTTTTTGGATGCACAAGTAGTATTTCTACTTAGTGCGGATTTTTGGCTAGCAAAGATATTGAGCAAGCACCACATGTTGAAGGATCTATGACAATATAACTTCTATGTGAATATGAACAAACATAAATCATTATGTTGTCTTCCTTGTCCAACGTCAACAATTTCGGCATATAATATTTAATGAGAGCACACAATCATAAAAGATGTCCAAGATAGTGTATTTGCATGTGAATCTTCTCTTCCCTTATTAATTCTTTCATGCATTGCATCATTGACCAATGCTATGTTTGTCAACTTTCAACAAATTTTACCACTTATACTTTTCCTTATGTGATGTCATTACTTAACATAAGATTAGCATATGATATTTTTCTTTATTTTCTTTTATTTTGATTGAAACATAAAAGTAAAGAAGCAAAACTCAAACTAAACTTTATTATATAACTCTCACTCGATTACATAGATAGATAGATCATGAAACTAAGACTCGAAATAAACCATGCTAAACTTTTATTCAACTAATTCATGAGATAACTAAAGATCGAACTAAGATAGGTAAAGGCAATAAAAGTGATGGTGATACAATACCGGGGCATCTCCCGCAATCTTGGCAAAAGCCAAGGGGAGTGCCCATACCCATGTACCCAAGTCTCCTTTGGTGGTGAAGATGATGATGGTGGTGGTGATGAGGTAGTGGTGTCACACTTCAAGCTCAATAGATACCCCAATCGACGAATGATGCTCCGGAGGGCAATGATTTGCTCTTGCAACAAAATATTTTCGCGAGTGAGATATTTATTCTGAACACAAGCTGTTTCAAAGGCCCTAAAAGCTTCAATTTTAGTAGGGGTGAGATGGTTGTAATATGGTTGAAGGATATCTTCTTCTTCCTCTATTAGCATGGCCTACCCTCCTGCTTGATCTTGATCTCCCGCAGCTTGCTTGCCCTTGTTCTCCTTGGTGGCTTCTTTTGGTCCTTCTCTTTTCAGTTCCATTTTCATCAGCCAAGCATCTTCTTCTACGTTGTTGGAGGAGGGAGAAGACATGATGCCTGGCTTGCTGGATCTGACAGAAAAACAGCACGAAACAAGAATAGAAGATTTCTCTGCGATGCGGTGGTCAATACATTCGGGGGCTATATAAAGATTTTTTATCTTGGGAAACAAGCAATACGGAAGGAAAACGGAATCGGGAATTTGGCCGAGGGGGCACAACCCACCAGGGCGCGCCAGGTAGGGCAGGGGCGCCCAGGTGTATCATGCCCACCTCGATTACTTTCTTGGTTGTTTCTTATTTTCCTAATTTTTCTAATATTCTAAAACTGACAGAAAATATGTTTGCAGATTTTTCGGAGTCCATTTACTTACCGTATCACGTACCTCCTCTGTTTCAGGATTTTGGAGTGTTCTAGAAGGTTTCTTTTATGTGTTCCTCTGGTGTCATGGTTTGGATAATATTGGTTTCGACATAAATAAGCGTACCTGAGATATAGTGCTTAATTCTTTGCCCATTAACCACCTTTGGATTAGTGCCTTCATCATTATTGATCTTAATGGCTCCAGAACGATAAACCTCTTCGATAATATAAGGTCCTTCCCATTTGGAAAGAAGTTTTCCTGCAAAGAATCTAAAACGAGAGTTGTACAAAAGAACATATTCACCAACTTTGGATTCCCGCTTTTGGATTCTTTTGTCATGCCACCTTTTTTTGCGAGAAAACTTCCAATCTATTCTTCTTCAATCATTGCAATACAACGAACACTAGAAATAATAAAAATTATATCCAGGTCCGTTGACCACCTAGCGACGACTACAAGCACTGAAGCGAGTCGAAGGCGTGCTGCCATCATCGTCCCTCCCTTGTCGGAGCCGGGCAAAACTTGTTGTAGTAGACAGTCGGGAAGCCTTCGTGCTAAGGCCCTATAGGACCAGTGTAGCAGAACAGCAACCGCCGCCGATGAAGAGTAGCGTAGATCGGAAGGATCCAACCTGAAGAAACACAAACATAGACGAACTACGACCAGATCCGAGCAAATCCACCAAGGATAGATCTGCCGGAGACACACCTCCACACGCCCACTGATGATGCTAGACACACCACCGGAACGGGGGCAAGGCATGGAAGACCTTATTCCATCTTCAGGGAGCCGCCGCCATCTCGTCTTCCTGAGCAGGACACAAACCCTAACAAAACTTGAAGAAACATCTAAAAACAAAGCCCTCCTGCTGGCAAGGGCCGGGATCCACCGCGCCGCCATGGCCCTAAGGCCACCGGAGACGAGGCGGACAAGCGGCGGCGCCGACGGGAGGCAAAGGAACCCTAAGCTTTTCTTGGAGAGGTGGCCACCTTTTAACTTTTTCTTTGAATAGTTTGGCATTTTCATAAGCTTGGGTTCTCCATTCATCTAGAGAGCTAATATCAAATAACCTCTTTTCACCGGCAAGTTTGAAATCATGATTGAGTTCTTTAATTGCCCAATATGCTTTATGTTCTAACTCGAGAGGCAAATGACAAGCTTTTCCATAAACCATTTTATAAGGAGACATACCCATAGGATTTTTATATGTTGTTCTGTAGGCCCAAAGTGCATCATCTAGTTTCTTAGACCAATTCTTTCGGGTCCTATTGACAGTTTTTTGTAATATTAATTTTATTTCTCTATTGCTAAGTTCAACTTGACCACTAGATTGAGGATGATAGGGTGAAGCATTTCTATGGTTAACATCATATTTAGCAAGCTTTTTACGAAAAGCACCATGAATAAAGTGTGAACCACCATCAGTTATTAAATATCTAGGGACTCCAAACCTTGGGAAAATAACTTCTTTAAGCATTTTAAGGGAAGTGTTATGATCAGCACTACTAGTTGGAATAGCTTCTACCCACTTATTGACATAATCAACAGCAACCAAAATATGTGTATACCCATTAGAGGAAGGAAAAGGTCCCATATAATCAAAACCCCAAACATCAAATGGTTCAACAACAAGTGAATAATTCATAGGCATTTCCTGACGCTTACCAATATTACCTATCCTTTGACATTCATCACAAGATAAAACAAACTTGCAGGCATCCTTGAAGAGAGTAGGCCAATAAAAACCAGATTGCAATACCTTGTGAGTAGTTCTATCTCCCGCATGATGTCCTCCATAAGCTTCGGAGTGACAATTCCGTAGGATTTGTTCCTGTTCATGCTCAGGTACAGAACATCTAATAATACTATCTACTCCTTCTTTATAAAGATGTGGGTCATTCCAAAAGTAATGTCTTAAATCATAGAAAAAAATTCTTTTGTTTGTATGTGAAACTAGGTGGTAAGTATTTAGCAACAATATAATTAGCATAGTCAGCATACCAAGGAGTATTATGAGAAACATTTATTGCAGCTAGTTGTTCATCAGGAAAGCTATCATCAATAGGTAGTGGGTCATCAAGAATTTTTTTTAACCTAGACAAGTTATCAGCTACAGGGTTCTCAGCTCATTTCCTATCAGTGATATGTAAATCAAATTCTTGTAGCGGGAGAACCCACCTAACGAGTCTAGGTTTAGCATCTTTCTTTTCCATAAGATATATTATAGCAGCATGATCAGCGTGAACAATTACTTTGGAATCAACAATGTAAGATCTGAATTTATCATAAGCAAATACAACTACTAAAAATTCTTTTTCAGTAGTAGCATAATTTCTTTGGGCACTGTCTAGGGTTTTGCTAGCATAATGGATAACATTTAATTTCTTATCAACTCTTTGTCCTAGAACAGCACCAACAGCATAATCACTAGCATCACACATAATTTCAAAAGGCAAATTCCAATCAGGTGGTTGAACTATAGGTGCGGAAGTTAAGGCTTTCTTAAGTGTTTCAAAGGCTTCTACACAATCATCATCAAAAACAAATGGAACATCCTTTTGTAAACGATTTGTAAGAGGCCTAGAAATTTTAGAGAAGTCTTTAATAAACCTCCTATAAAAACCAGCATGGCCAAGGAAACTACGAATACCTTTAATATCATTAGGGCATGGCATTTTCTCAATTGCATCAACTTTAGCTTTATCCACCTCAATACCTCGTTCAGAAATTTTATGCCCCAAGACAATACCTTCATTAACCATAAAGTGGCACTTCTTCCAATTCAAGACAAGATTAGTTTGTTCACATCTCTGCAAAACTCGATCAAGGTTGCTTAAGCAATCATCAAAAGAAGTTCCAAAAATGGAAAAATCATCCATGAAAACCTCAACAATCTTTTCACAAAAATCAGAGAATATAGCAGTCATACATCTTTGAAAGGTAGCAGGTGCATTGCATAAACCAAAAGGCATACGTCTATAAGCATAAGTTCCAAAAGAACAAGTAAAGGTGGTTTTCCCTTGATCAGGGTGTGAAACAGGTATTTGAGAAAAACCAGAATATCCATCAAGAAAACAAAAGTGTGTGTGCTTAGACAATCTTTCTAGCATTTGATCAATAAAAGGCAGAGGGTAATGATCTTTTCTAGTAGCTTTATTTAATTTTCTAAAATCAATTACCATTCTATAGCCAGTAACAATTCTTTGTGGAATAAGTTCATTTTTATCATTAGGAACAACAGTAATACCTCCTTTCTTAGGGACACAATGAACATGACTTGCCCATCTACTATCAGCTATGGGATAGATTATACCTGCTTCCAGAAACTATAGTATTTCAATTCTTACCACTTCTTTCATCTTAGGATTCAAATGGCATTGGTGATCAACAACAGGTTTAGCATCAGGTTCCATATTGATCTTGTGCTGACATAGAGTGGGACTAATGCCCTTAAGATCATGAAGAGTAAATCCAATAGCAACTCGATGCTTTTTCATAATTTTTAATAATCTTTCTTCTTCATGTTCTGAAAGGTTAGCACTAATAATAACAGGATATATCTTTTTCTCATCAAGATAAGCATACTTCAGAGTATCAGGCAATTGTTTTAATTCAAACACAGGATCACCTTTAGGTGGAGGAGGACCTCCTAGAGTTTCAATAGGCAAATTGTGTTTAAGCATAGGTTGTTGTTCAAAGAATATTTTATCTAATTCATTTCTTTCACGCGAGTGCATATCATTTTCATGGTCTAGCAAATATTGTTCTAAAGGATCAGTAGGAGGCATAGCAATAGAAGCAAGACCAATTATTTCATCCTTACTAGGTAATTCTTTCTAATGAGGTTGTCTACTAAACTTAGAGAAATTAAACTCATGAGACTCATCACCAAAGCTAACACTGACAGTTTGTTTATGGCAATCTATAGTGGCTTTGACAGTGTTCAAGAAAAGTCTACCAAAGATAATGGGAAAAAAGTCATCTTGTGGGGAACCAAGAACTAGAAAATCAGTAGGGTATTTTATTTTCCCACACAGGACTTCAACATCTCTAACAATTCCAAGTGGTGTGATGGTGTCTCTATTAGCAAGTTTAATAGTAACATCTATGTCTTCTATTTCAGCGGATGCTATGTTATTCATAATTTCTTGGTATAAGGTAAAAGGAATAGCACTCACGCTAGCACCTAAGTCACATAAACCATGATAACAGTGATATCCTATTTTAACTGAGATGACAGGCATGCCAACTATGGGTCTATGTTTATCTTTTTCATCGGGTTTGGCAATTCTAACAGCTTCATCACATAAATAAATAACATGCCCATCAATATTTTCTACCAAGAGATCTTTAACCATAGCAACACTAGGTTCTACTTTAATTTGCTTAGAGGGTTTAGGTGACTTAATATTACTTTTGCGAACCACAGATGATACCTTAGCATGTTCCTTTATCCTAACAGGGAAAGGTGGTTTTTCAATATAAGCAGTAGGCACAACTGGATCAACATTATAAATGATAGTTTCATCTTTAGCTTTAACCAGTTCTTTAATTTCTTCTTTAATAGGGGGATGATATTTGAACCACTTCTCCTTAGGGAGATCAACATGAATTGCAAATGATTCACAAAAAGAAGCTACTATCTCAGAGTCAAGTCCATAATTAGTGCTAAACTTGTGAAAAGCATCGGTATTCATAAAAGATTTAACACAATCAAACTCAAACTTAATACCTGACTTTTTACCTTTGTCGAGTTCCCAATCTTCAGAGTTGCATTGAATTCTTTATAAAAGACCCCACCTGAATTCAATAGTCTGCTTCATAAAAGAACCGGTACAAGAAGTATCGAGCATGGATTGATCATCACGAGAAAGTCGAGCATAAAAGTTCTGAATAATAATTTCTCTCAAGAGCTCATGATTAGGGCATGAATATAACATTGAATTAAGCCTCCCCCAAGCTAGAGCGGTACTTTCTCCTTCACGAGGCCAAAAATTATATATATAATTCTGATCACGATGAACTAGATGCATAGGATAATTTTTTTGGTGAAATTCCAATTTCAATCGATTCCAGTTCCAAGATCCAATATCATCGCGTAGCCAATACCATGTCAATGCTTTTCCCTTCAAAGATGAAGGGAAATCCTTCTTCTTAACTTCATCTCCAGGTAAACCTGCAAGCTTAAATAATCCACAAATTTCATCCACATATATCAGGTGCATATCAGGATGTTCTGTTTCGTCTCCTGCATAAGGATTAGCTAGCAGTTGTTCTATCACACCCAAAGGAATTTCATAACCAATATTTTCAGTAGGTGCAGTAGGTTGAGGGGCAACTAATTGTGCTTCCGGTCAAAGTGAAGATACCTCGAACAAACCCCTCAAAGGATGGTTTTCCATAGTGACAAGTGACAATAAATTTCAGCACATAATAATAAATTTTCCTTACCGAGAGAGCTTCACTCCCCGGCAACGGCACCAGAAAAGAGTCTTGATGACCCACAAGTATAAGAGATCAATTGTAGTCCTTTCGTTAAGTAAGAGTGTCAAACCCAACGAGGAGCAGAAGGAAATGACAAGTGGTTTTCAGCAAGGTATTTTTCTGCAAGCACTGAAATAGTCGGTAACAAGTAGTTTGATAGCAAGATAATTTGTAACGGACAGGTAACGGTAATGGTAAATGAAGTGCAGCAAGGTAGCCCAATCCTTTTGTGGCAAAGGACAGGCCAAAATGGTCTCTTGTAATAAGCAAACTGTCCTTGAGGGCACACGGGAATTTCATCTAGTCACTTTCATCATGTTGGTTTGATTCGCGTTCGCTACTTTGATAATTTGATATGTGGGTGGACCGGTGCTTGGGTGCTGTTCTTACTTGCACAAGCCTCCCACTTATGATTAACCCCCTCGCAAGCATCCGCAACTACGAGAAAAGTATTAAGATAAATTCTAACCATAGCATTAAACATTTGGATCCAAATCGGTCCCTTGCGAAGTAGCGCATAAACTAGGGTTTAAGCTTCTGTCACTCTAGCAACCCATCATCTAATAACTACTCCACAATGCATTCCCTTGGGCCCAAAGATGGTGAAGTACCATGTAGTCGACGTTCACATGACACTGGCCACTAAGGGAATCACAACATACATATCATCAAAATATCGAACACATATTAAGTTCACATGATTACTTGCAACATGACTTCTCCCATGACCTCAAGAACAAAACTAACTACTCACAAATGATATTCATGCTCAAGATCAGAGAGGTATTAAATAGCGTAATGGATCTGAACATATAATCTTCCACCAAATAAACCATATAGTAATCAACTACAAGATGTAATCAACACTACTAGTCACCCACAGGTACCAATCAGAGGTTCCGGTACAAAGATTGAACACAAGAGATAAACTAGGGTTTGAGAGGAGATGGTGTTGTTGAATATGTTGATGGATATTGGCCTCCCAAAGATGAGAGGGTTGTTGGTGATGATGATGGCTTCGATTTCCCCCTCCGGGAGGGAAGTTCTCCCGGTGGAATCGCTCCGCCGGAGGGCAAAAGTGCTCCTGCCCAAGTTCCGCCTCGAGACGGCGGCACTCCGTCCCGAAAGTCCTCTCCTTATTTTTTCTAGGTTAAAATACCTTAAGTACCAGAAGATGGGCACCGGAGGTGGGCTGGGCTGACCACAACCCACCAGGGCGCGCCTGGGGGGCCTGGCGCGCCTTGGTGTCTTGTGGTCACCAGGTGGACCCCCTACGGTAGTTATTTAGTCCAGTATTTTTCATATATTCCAAAATAATTCTCTGTAAATTTTCAGCTTATTTGGAGATGTGCAGAATAGGTGTCTTGACATAGCTTTTTCAGGTACAGAATTCGAGCTGCCGGTATTCTCCCTCTTTGTGTAAACCTTGCATATTATGAGAGAAAAGGCATTAGAATTACTCCATAAAGCATTATTATGCATAAAAACATTATAAATAACACTAGGAAAACAGGATGCAAAATGGACGTATCAAATATCCGAACATTCCTGCCATGAGAAATATTGGCTGCTTCAATCAGTTGCTGCAAGATCTGGATGATTTCTGCCTCACGAAGGTATTCGAGTTCGAGCATCCTTGGAACAGAGAGATTGTCCTTCAGTTCTATGCTACTCTGTATATCTTTGGTGATGAGTCTGACAGCTCGAAATGGATTATGGAGTGGATGACCGAAGGAAAACGCATCAAATGCACTGCAACAGGTTTTGTCTCGCACTTCCATTTCCCTCGTTTTGAGCATGGTGACAATGAAATTCAGGTGCACAACATTGATGTCATATCAGATGAAACTTTTTGGTGCACTATGGATCAAGAAAAGATTCGTGACTACATTGGTCCTCCCCGTCCTGAGCATTTAACATTCGAGAATCAGACGCTATATCAAATGCTCTCTTACACTATTTGCCCTCTGGCCGGGATGAATCCAGATAAGTCCATCTCAGATGTTCTTCGGAATATTATCTATGCAATCTCTGAGCGGTATATCTTCAATGTTGAGGACATGTTTCTACGTATTCTGAAGGATTCTGCTCAATATCCTTTCTGCGTCAAAGTTTTTGCGCCATGGATTCAGAAGATTATTGATCACGCTATGCACACAGTGTATCTGGCGAAGGATAGTCATACAAGCTTCATACCTTGTGTTCGCGATACCTTGCAAATTATGGAAGATATTTCTTCGGGTAAATCGCTCGCATCAAGCCCTCATGATTATCACAAGAAGTTTGATGGGCCACGTCTCCCTCAGCGCGACCAAAATATTACGCCTCAACCTCCTTTGCAACTCGAAGTTAGTTTGCGTACACAACAACTGCTGCTGTAGCACATCACTGAGGATCAACATGAGAAAGAACATCTCGCCTCCGAGCTAAATGCTATCAACAATCGCACCAGAATCACGCATCTGATTGCGGATGAAAACAAGAAGAGGCTCTGGAAATTGCTTCGCAAGTTCTTTACCGAGAAACAACTCCTGAATGTCAATCTCCAAGAGCTCTATGACTATATTGACAAAGGCTTCACTATCGACGATTTCCAAGATCGGAGTACCCCTCCTCTACCTGGTCGTGAGCCAACCACTGATCTTCTACACCTCAAGCTTCGCAAACTGCTTGAAGAATCTGAAGCCACCTCACCGACTGAGAAACCTACCGAAGGCAATGTGCTATCCCGTGTTCCTCAAGTGGATGATCCCAATATGCCCTCGTCTTCTCAGCCCCAAGTTGTTATCCCTGAAGGAAAATCCAATTCTGCTGAAGCCGAAGCTGATCCAGTCACTTCCGAAGCAGAAGTCACCTCGGACAGTTCTTCTGGAGATGTCCCTGAGTGAACCAAGTTCTGCGTTTTTGCACTCATGTTATTCGTCACCTTTTTGACACTAGTTGACAAAAAGGGGGAGAATTACATCGATTCTCGATAAATTTGCTTTCTGTATTTCTTTGGTTTGGTTTCATGCAAGTTTGAAACTTCTGATTTAAACTTATCTGCTCTAAGTTGTAAAACTTCTGTGCTATAATGTTAATAACCCCTCCTGCTACACTATTTCTCTCGAAGCATTTGTTTTGCAGGTGGAATTATTATCAGAAGTTATGAATGATTGCACTACAATCTCGTTGGATTATATGTCATCAATGCGAATCATTGTCTCAAATGATTGAAATTTCCTCTGTATACTTCAATACTTGTAGGAGAATTAATCTCATGTCTCTCTCCCTGCATACATTTAGGGGGACTCTATTTCATCATCGAGCAAAGTAACAATTATTCACTCTTGTTGGAATTATTTATCACTTATCTATCTTCACTTCGATGATTATCTGTTTTGTCAACAATCGTCCAAAAAGGGAAAGATTGTTCGTGCAATAATTTGCCTCCTTATGTTTTGGAGTTTGTTGACATAAATAGTAGACTTATGTGTTTGCTAGTGCACACAGAGTAACAGGTCCCTCGAGTCAAGAGGAGTTTGATTCAAACGCCGAAGATAATCCCCTGCGTGGCAGTGAAGGTTATCACCGAAGATTATGATAACAAGAGTGACCCCTCAAAAATTGCTGACGCGAAGCAATTGGTTCGGTGCTCGTCCGAAGGAAGTGACTACGACCGAGAAGATTGAAGACGAAGTGAAGACGTAAAATTTATTTCGTCGTTTCTCTTCTCTTTATTGAGTCATAGGACAACCATACTATTAAGAGGGGTGTAGCGTTCAAAGCTTTGATTATCTGATGCTAAACCCAAATCCTATGAAAGTTGCGAGAGAAATCTCTTTGTGTTCCGAGCAAATACTTGCCAGCAAGAGACTGTGATCTTCTTTGCTGCGAGACATTTGTCTCAGACCGAGGAGTTAGCATTACTTGGTCCTCAAGTAATGTTACCGTTGCTCTTGAAATCCGACCGTTGTGAACGTGTCGGTTGGCCATTGGCTGGACTGCGTGTCCAAAATGGTCATTTCCCATCAGGGAAGGTTGCGGCTATAAATAGCCACCCCGCACCAGTGTTGTCCGGTGGCTACTCTGTTTGATTGTGAGAAGATTGTTCAGGAACCCTCTCTCCAAAGTGATTTGAGTTTAAAATCCACCGAGAGAAAAAAAAACCCTAGAGCCGAAAAATTAGATAGTGGTTCAGCATCACTCGAATCTAATTCCAGTACGCTCCGCCTATTACTCTTGAGAGCTGCAAATTCTTTATACGGTTAGGTGTCAATTTCTTCAGAGACCAAGAGTAATTGTGGTTCTCGAAGAATAAGTCTGTGAAGGTTCGGAGATCGCCTCAAGTATCTACCACGAGTGATCGGCATTGGTTGACGAACCAATTGTCGAGGAGAATAGGGCGAAGAGAGTTTATCTTCTGTGTTAAATCACAACCCCTCTAACCAGACGTAGTCCTTGTGCAGAAGGGTGAACTGGTCTACCAAATTCCTTGTCGCCATCGAGCATCACTGGTTACCTCTGCTACACCTCTTTACATTCGAACTGTTTGAATCATGTGATTTGTCTCGATGTATGCTTTTAGTTTCCATTCGTTAGTTTACATTCGCTCACTGTACACTGTTTACATTCGCTCCGCTGCTGGGTTACGAGAGTTTTCATATTTCCGAAGAAATTTTAAAACTCCCATTCACCCTCCCCCCCCCCCCCCCCCCCCCCGCCGCGCTCAGGTAGACATACTTCGTTCCTACAGTCGGCCGGTCGCTTGTGGTCGCGTGCCGGACGCCCCCGGTCAGGCAAGCTCTGGGGACGTGGTGATCGAGATAAACGGCAGTGAGCGCTGTTCGTCAGGCGATCGAGCCGCCCGGCGTAAACCACGTGCTCTGCAAAAGCGTAATATGCTTCCACCTAATATTCCCCACTAAGAAGCTTTTATCTCGGAACCAGTACTATATCTGCATTAGAATGTTGAGCCATGAATAATGTCGGCCCTAAGCTGAATGAAATTCTATTTTGTGCGCCGAAATGTATTTGAGTGTTGACAATTTGTGTGCAAAAAATGGTTCTTGTTTTACAAGGAAAGCACCAGGAAAAATAAAAAATGCTAGAACAATAGGCAATTACGGGGCACATTTTTGGGGGGGGGGGGGGGGGGTACCCGATCCAACAAAAATGCTACACCTACGAAATCTATTACGTAAAGCTACGTTAATTCATTTCCTCAACTAATCATCCCGCCCGCCTCCCCCCCCCCCCCCCCTGATTTTCAGTGGGTGGGCATGGGCCTGTTTACCCTGCCAATCTAGCCAGCTCGGCCTTTCCGTAACTTATGTGGAAAACTTTACGTAGATGTAGCAAAGCTCCCGAACCAATGCCCAATCACAGATTTTTGTGTTGGATTAATCCTTAAACAGTCTGTTCGTGTAGCTTTACTCTGGGAAATTCGCAGTATCAAACCGGTGAGACAATAGAAATTACAAAAGAGCACTTGAAAAAATGAAAAAAATACATATAAGTCCTTGAACTTTGCAAATAGAACCCCTAAAATTACACATAGGCATAAAAATGCAACTACAGTCAAATAGTGTTGGTTTAGTATTAGCTGATTTGCCAAAGAAAAATAGAAAAGAAATACTTTTATCGATTTTGTCATTCTTCGATTGTTTGTTTCTATAAATTGCATCAGTTGATTCTTGCGAGAAAGGAGAGGTATTGCTAGGGGCCGAGCATGGCAATGTCCCTAGCGTCCTTGATGGGCACATAAAACCTGAGTGGCTCCCTTGCCCCTTCCTCATGGCCAAGCCTTGGCCTGCAGTCAATCCCTAGAGGCTGGGCATGACTAGTATAGAATCTGAGCCTAGGGTGCAAAAATAGAAAAAATGGATATCTACCGTCGGATGGGAAATTGATGGCCCAGATTTGGGTGGGTCGCTGTGTGCGCAAAATTTGCAAGAAAATCCCTCGCTGCAAGCTATTTCGGTCCCCATACCCTCGTCGTTTAAACCCAAATCCACTCGGCAGAGAGCTGAGCGAGTACGCCTGGTAGAGGCGGCACAGATCCCTCTTCCATGTTGTTCCAACTCTTGACGGCTCCCTGTTTGTGACACCCCGCCTGATTACCACTGTAGCCAGACAGTCGCCGCACATACCAGCCCAGAAAATCACTCTGGCATGCGCATTTACAACCAGTATCATGAACACAGGCATTTCTATTAATGGGTATATAAGTCTTGCATGATATTTTACAAGAGTGATGGCAGCGGAAAAGCTCTATCTAAGGCAGCATGGTCTTGGTGCGGCTCCAATCCACAGGGATCTTACTGGGTTACTCTCCTAGCCCGCGAACGCTTTGGCTCCTTGTCGACGGACAACGGATCCTTATGTGAACCTAGCCACGTTAAAGGCTGTTGAGTACTTTTGAATGTACTCGCAAGCAAACCAAATCAGCATATACACCAAGCAAAGCAATCCATGGCATTCAAGCATGCATTTGTTATTAGAGTAATATAAATTATCATGGCATGGCATACCTATCTAGCAATATTAATTATCATGACATAATAGGTTTATCCAGCAAGGTAACTACTAAAGTAAAATACAGTAAAGTAAAGCATATCAATTAAATAACCCATATTTCGAACATTCTCGTGGTCCAATCCGACGTTGAACCAAATCCAACCAAGTCTTTCGGTCATCAATAATCCATACTCCGAACATTCTCATAATCCAATCCGGAACTGATCCAAGTCAAATCCGAGTCTGGTGGTCATCCGACCATCTCTTTCAAAGCCATCCCATGGCTAACATATCATATCCCTGACATCCTCCGATGGCTATGCATCTCCACTATAAGTATGATAAACTTACTCTCTTCCGGGTTGCCTTACAACCCTCAGAATACTCACGATCCACTAAGTACTATAGGGCATAAGACGAGTTCTTCCATCATTATTATATTATTACGGTTGACCACCAAGTGAGGTCTGGAGGGACTGTCCAATACCGTGGACGCAGCTATTCGAATAGATTCTTACACTCTGCAGAGGTTGCGCACTTTACCCACACCATGGAGCACCTGACCTCGTGATCCCATTCGGATGGACCAGGGTTGCTCCAACGAAACCTGCCTAACCCGTGACTCCTCCACCGTACCACCGGCAATCATCCTCCCCCGGAGTCCTGCCCTGGGTGGCCCATGTGTCACCTCGTGACACCTGCCACCGTCATGGCCAACTAAACTGTCCCAAACGGGGACGCCGGCAAATAACTCAACTGGGCTCACAAGGTTATCGTCGCCCACCGGGCCAGGGTAGCACGCACGCCTAACCTTCCCTAGTTGGTGGTACCGATAAAAGAGCACGCGATCAGACAAGTCAAGGCCGTCCCAGACCGGCAAATGTGGTTGCACAAATAAGTCCGGACAGGTGACTCTGGATCAACCGACTAGGTTTAGTTCAAGCAAACATTTAGCAAGCATGGTTATCTATCACAACAAGTTGAGGTGGCAGCAACCATGCATTTATAGCAAACTAATGCAAGTAATGTAAACAGTAAGTGCAATCTAGCGAAAGTTTAATTATTTCTATCACAGGCATAATCATTAATTAGACACGCAAGAATAACACAGAGCAATGCTTTAGGGCAAATATCAGATGGTCGGCTTGCCTGGTGGTCGAAGAATCCATCAGAGAGAAGTGCGGAAAGTCCGCGGAAAGGATCGCCGGAAAAGTTCTCTCTCGGAGGGATTTTTTTACAGGCAAGGGCAGAATAGTCATTTTCACAGCATGAAAACATTATGAAAATGATTCCATCGGAACAGGCTCGACGAGACGAAGACGTGGGCTTTGGAATCACCTGCATCGGAGTCGCGAGCAAAAAGATATGAGGGGTTCACTGTGGAAGGACCTTTCTGTAAATAAAGTATTTACTTATGGGTCCCTGACTGGAAATCTGGTGGCGCCTCTGATAGAAATACGCTTTAATGAACAGAAAGCGCACTTTGGAAAAACCGCCTCCACTTAATCCTAGCTGTCACCTTCTTCTCTCACTGATAGGTGGGGCCCGCACCCCTTCTCTCTCCTCCTCCTCCTTCCTCCAGCTTCTCTGTTCTTCCCCGACGCAGTCACAGAGGGCCTAGGTTCCGGTGGCCGGCGATGTTCCGGTGGGCCCCGAGGGCAGGCGACCGCGTGGATGGATCCGCCGGAGGAGGCCGCCTCCAGGGCTGGGGTTTACGGCTGCCGGGAGGGGCTGGGTGAGCGGCGGTGAGCCATGGCAGAGGGCAGCGGCCATGGGTAATGGCGACGCTCCGGCGCGAGATTGGGCTAGGCAGGGGCATGGGAGAGATCACTGGGGAGGGGCTCACCCCATGGTGAGGTCCAAGGCCCCCGGGGATGGCTGGGTGCGGGGCTGCGGTGGTGGCCGTGGGCGGCGGTGATTCGGCCAGAGAGGTGGAAGAAGGGCTCCGGGAGCTCGATTCTGAGTGCGGGGAGGATCAGAGAGGATAGAGGAGGAGCGGTGGGTGCTCCAGGATGCCCGGGGAGGGCTTGGCGGTGGCTATTTATAGTCGGCCGGGATGAGCAGATAAGCTCGGCCGCCGTGGCGGCGTTATCGTCGCACTGGAGCCCGGGGAAGACGTGGCTGGACGCTTGTGAGCTTCGGGGGGCTTCACGTGGAGTGGAGAGACCTCGGGCGCACTCGAGAGAGCTCAAGGGAGAAGAAGACGAAGAGGAAGACGACGACGGCGCGGTCACGGGTGGGACAGCACTGCGGCGGCGATCGCCGTGGTACGAGGAGGAAGGGAGAAGAGGAGGAGAAGGCTCCAGAGGGAAGACGTGGATGCTGCGGAGCCTCTAGACACTCTCAGACAAGCCGGGGTGGGCCAGAGCTGTCTGGCCGACGAGGACAGCACGCGGAGCGCCGCTTCTGCCTGCTGTCCACGCGGTCACCATGTGCATGGCTTGCTCTAGAAGGCTCCTTCCTGTCCAAGCTTGTCCAACAGGTCTCTCGCTACTCAAATAGATGACAGAAGTGCCTGGAACCAACTAGGTAGAGCTGAGATAAGAGAAACCTGCAGATTAAGATTTTAACAGGAAACTTGGGTGGACTTTACTGAAGAAATGGATGAAGGATAGGAGCTGGCTCTTTGTCATAATGATATGTGGTAGGAAGGAGTATATTCTTGCAAAATCTCAAGTCATTTGGACCCCTTTTGCATATACTTCCTTCACAAATGGGCAATCTGGTCAGAAACTGGAAATGGAAGTTGTGCTCAAATGGTCTGATGAAATGAGCTAAATTTTGGTAGAGAGTGATGATTTGGAAGTATGAAGGTACTGGAAAAGTTTGAGCTCATTTGGAAATCCCAAAGTGGTACTTCCTTCACAGAGCTTTCAATTGGACAGAAACTTAGGAAAAATGTTGTGGATGAATGGATAGATGAATTGAGCTGGTTTTTGGTTTCCACAAGTGATTTATCAATGCTAATCACCATGAAAAATTTCAGCTCAAATAGATCAAAGGTTCAAGCACTTCCTTTGCAATTTGCCCGACTGGATAGAATTTGTAAATTGATGTTGTGCTCAAACATTGAACTATGGAACTTGGGTTTTGATGGAAATGGTGAAGATATGCATTGGGTAAGCTCCACAATTTATTTGGAATTTTTCCTGACTACCAAAATGGTAGTTCCTTTAGAAACTGCCCAAAATGCAATATTGGCTTTAAATAGGAAAAGACAAGTTCCCCTATTTAATTATGGCCAATATTTTTGTGAGAGCTCAATATGATCACAAAGAATATCTCCACAAGTTTTCATCAACTTTGCAGATGGATATATATTTTCCTGGATTTAATTCCTTTAACTGGCAGAAAAAGGAATTAATTATAAATGAAAAATATTGCAAATGACTTGGCAATATTTTTGCATATCCAGGGTTTATAGATAAAGGATGATCACTGGAAAAAGTTTGGGAGACAACAGATCAAAGGAAGTTGGGGTTCCTTTGTAACTGCAGGAGTTGGGGTTTCCCTTCCGATAACTCGGAAGGTAGGGTTTCAGTGGCAAAGTCTTGAGAATAGGTCTCGGGTGACAAGGTTGGACTGAGGAGAATCTCTGGTTGGATAGGGGAGCCAAGGCTAAATGACCATTTTCATATGCCCAAGAGCTAGAGAAAATCCAATGACACCGAGAAAAAAGACAGGAGTCAAATCCCGCGAAGGAAAAAAACAGGAGCGAAAACCAGGGTGTTACACTGTCGTTGTGTGGGTGGCGTCCCGGTTTGAAGCGGACCAGATCGTAGCTCGTCGGCAACCTCCGCCCCGCTGCTCTTCGCAGCCTCCCATGTGAAGCTCCGGCACCGGTGGTTTCGTCGCCTCTCTCTCGCTCGCTCTCTCTCCCATGCTCCAGCATTAGCTCGCATCCTCCTCCCTCTCGTCGGCAGCAAGCCGGTGGTGGTCTCCTCGGCTCCTTCCCGACCGGCCCGTGCGACGAGGTGGTTCACCTTTAAATAGGTGTTAACTTTTGTTTGCTAGTAAATTTGTGCTGCATCTCAATTTTATTATCATGTAGATTTGTACTGCATCTCTCTAGTTCTATTTTCTTGTTCATGTAGAGTGAATGATGCAGTTTAACAACTCCAATTTGATGGTGCATTGCTACTGTTCTAGGTGTTTTGGTACTCTCTTTGAACATTTTGTTTCACTGAATAGTATTCTGGGGGATCAAATTGGAAGGTTGAGGATGGTTAGATAATCGCGCCGGCGTGAACTTCAGGAAAATGCAGTAAAAAGATTAGTACCTGGTACCTGCAGTTCTTATACAGAGTCAATAACTTGAAAAGCTGGAAAGAAATTAAATTGATTCTTCTAGGCAGAAAAGTGAAATTGGTCCATTTGTCAGCATATCAAAATTTTAATTCATGTATACATGATTCACCGCTGAAAATTGATCCATTTCAACAGGGAATAGTAAGAAGTGTCCCAGTATATATGAATTATGATTCCCAAAGATTGTGGCATTGAGGGTCAACAATTTATGCATACAGGGCCAACAATTGGACCAAAAAACGTCCGATATTATGGGACCGAGGGGGTAATTCATATACTGTTGCCCTAGGCTGCGTCCTTTATCTGATCCTTGTGCCTAACGTCTGAACTACAAAAGATGATCTCATTTTTTACTTTGCAACTCTCATCTCGGGACAAGTGAAAAAAAGATCTCATCTGAGGATTCAGTAATGGAGGGGAGCAGCGCTACTTCGCCATTAGGAGAGCCCATAGTTGCAATGGCCACAACATATGCACCAGCACTATCAGGTGAGAAATCTGTCTAAGAAAGTAAATAATCTGTGTGATGTTGTTTCCTACAAAATTGTTTGCAGCCATGGAATCGGTAAATAGTGCCCAAAATCAAGATTTCCGCAATGGTAGCTCGTTTGCAGAGATTAATTCCCCAATGCTTGTCATTACTGATTCCAGTACACTGAAAAAGAAACAATTGTTCTTTCAAGAGGTACACACACTTCTGGATTTTATGTAATGTAAATTTTTCACTTATGTCCGCGTTCCATGATTTCATTAATGTTTCATAGGAAAATATACGCCCTTATCATCTATCATGTCGATGCCAAATCATAGGTGCGAAACAAGTAGGCGCTAATGTGAACAACCGAGAGATTTCATGGTTGAAACTACAAGGTCCTATAAATGTTCACAACCTGTGTTTAGTACTATTGGTCATGTTGTGTTGTACTAGTTACTACAAAGCATAATGTAATGCATGCCATCATTCTTTGTTTAGTACTGTTGAATTAGAATAATAATCTGCATCTCCAGGACAGTCATAAAATTGCCTTTTTGTTCATTGCCATTTTTTCGGAGTATATAGCAAAAAAACTGCCACATTAAAGGCTAGCTCAACAAAAAACTACCACTTTTTTTTATGTTTCAAAAACCTACCACTTTTTTGGTTCGCTGTTCCAAAAAACCCTAGTGACTCAATGGTTATTGTCTTAATCCGGATTATGACATGAAGGGTCCGCTTGTCAGCTCCACGTGGCAA
Source organism: Thinopyrum elongatum (assembly GCA_011799875.1). NCBI lineage: Eukaryota > Viridiplantae > Streptophyta > Magnoliopsida > Poales > Poaceae > Thinopyrum > Thinopyrum elongatum. The sequence continues at coordinate 28,589,568 of CM022298.1, forward strand.
AAAAAGTCAACACCGTTATGTAGACAACTATGACTGGGTGGGGCCAACATGTCATCTTCTTCTACTCTTCCCTTTTCTCTTCAAGATCCCGTCGGGCAGCCCCACCCCCGCCCCCGCCGCCTGAGCACCGCGCCGGCGAGCAGCCCCACCGCCACCCCCACCCCAGCCACCGTGGCGTGCTCCACCACTGTTGCGTGCTTCTGCTGCTGCTCGCCGCCACTGCTGCTGTCCGTCGTCGGTACGTGCTGGCCGCCGCTGCCACTGCTGCTCGCCGCTGCTGCTGTCCGCCGCCTGTATGTGCTGCTGCTCGCCGCCGTCGGTACGTGCTGGCCGCCGCTGCCACTGTTGCTCGTCGCTGCTGCTGTCCACCGCCGGTATGTGCTGCTGCTCGCCGCCGCCCCCTCGTGCTGCTCGCCGTTGCATCCCGCTGGTGTGTGTTGCTGCTGCTGCGTGCTTCTCGCCGCCGCTCTTCGTCGTTGCGTGCTGCCCGGTACACCGCGCCCAGGAGCTCAGGGAGCCGCGCGCCGGCCATGACCTGGAGATCGAGCCGCCGCGTCCAATAGCTGGAGCAGCCGCCGGCCATGCCTAGGAGCTCCGGCCCCCGTGCCTAGGAGCTCGAGACGTTGCCACAGAAGGCCGGCCGACGGCGGCTGAACAACAGGAGCAGCAACTCCACCACGTGCAGCAGCCGGCACACCCTTGAGCTCCGACGCCAGAGCAAGGCCGGCCGACGTGCGCAGGTCTCTTCGTTGGCTCCGGCGAGCTCGTCGCCGGCGGGACCTGATTGCTTTTTTAAAAAAAATATAGGGACCTGATTGCTTTTAATTTTTTGAGTAGGGACCTGATTGCCTTTTAAAAATATGGGGGGCCCACTTGTCATAACCTGTCAACGGTCAACCTAATGGTCAAATCTAACAATCAACCTGACGGGTGGGCCAGACATGTCATAATCTTGCTTAAAACTTAACGGTTCAGTCTCTAGGGTTTTTTGCAACAGCGAACCACTTTTGTGGTAGCTTTTTGAAACATAAAAAAAAGTGGTAGTTTTTTGTTGACCTAGCCCGTAATATGGTAGTTTTTTGCTATTTACTCCATTTTTTCGCATTGCTATTTCTGCTCTTACGTTGTCCTTGAAACTTCTAATCTGCTTGAGGCTATGTTAAAACTTCATTAAGTGTGAACATATGACACTTGCACGGACATGTGCTAACTGAACTGTATTTGTTAGGTTTGATCTCTCCCAGTCCCAGCACAAGAAGCTTGATGAGCAAGAAGCACTAGAACTGGAGGCAAAAGGTTGTAGCTTTTCTGTTCTGTAACATCATTCTAGCCAAGTTGATGCAGTTTCTAATGGCACTGCTTGTTGAGCTGTGATTTATTTTCGTCGTTCATAGTCAGTCTTGCCCATGATGTACCACGAATGATCCTCTAATGCAATGTAACACTTGATATGTATGTATGTCTCTTTCTGTTGGTTCATGATTGTGATCGTGCAGTTTGAAATCTATGTTTGCTTGAAGTGGATGAATTAATTCTCATGTACTGAAAGATATTTCTGATGATGCTCACATACTTTTTAGTGACCAACATGTTCGGATTTCCTGTATGATTCGTGATGTAACACAAGTTACTGACGAAATTAGATACACAGAAGCTTCACGCAGTACATATCATATGTGCAGATTTTTTATAATCTAAGACGAGAGGGCATCTGTACAGATCTGAAAAGTAGTCTTATTAATGAAGAATTATACGATTGATATATGAGAGCTTTGAGGTGGTTACTGCAAAAGTTATCTTCTATATGTAACTAGTTGTAGGGAGGTTTCTTGAAATGTACATTGAAAACCCTCCACCTCGCAATCTGCACCAATGATGCTGCATCTAATGGCTCAGGTTTGTTTTTCTATTTTCGCACCCTAGGCTAATTTCTATACTAGTTGCTCCCAGATCATCTCGGCGATCCTGACTGACATGTCCTCCTTCCTTAGCCACATGTTCTCTATGATCATGTCATTGGCGTCCTCCACGTCAACGTGGACCTGTACCCCTCGGCTGGCGGTATCCCACTCCGTCTTCACAACCTTGTCAGTTTAGAGGACCATAGCAAGTAACCAGCGTAATACCATAATGCACTGATCAAGACAATTGTCATTGCTAATACACTGATCAGCGTAATACCATAATGTACTGATCAAGACAATTGTCATTGCTAATACACTGATCAAGCATTCTTATTATAACAAGAACCTAACTAGCATTCTGATCATAGCAAGAACAACCTAGCAAGCAGTCTAAGCAATGCAACAACCTAACTAGCATTATGATCATAGCAAGAGAACAAACCTAGCAAGCATTCTCTAAGCAGGCACACAACATGGATGAAATCAATTCAAATCGAAACGGATCAAACGAAAGCATGAGGAACAGATTGCTTACAGGCTGTGCTCGAGCGGTTGCTGCCAGAGGGACCAGCACAGTGGACCAAACCCCGGGGGGGGGGGGGGGCAAGGGTCCCGCTGCCGCTGATGATCCAGCCATTGCATGCCCAATGTGAGGGCCCTAGCCGCCGATGCCTCACTGCTCGTCACGCGCACGTTGGAGGAACCAACATCGTCGTCCATGCTCTAGTCGCGCTCCCCTCGGCTTGGACTGGAGTAAGGGAAAGCCCTCGCACGGGGGTAAAAATCCCCAACTCTGGCACAACCGCTGGGCTTCCCGTAGCCCCCGCAGTAACTGATGTGCTTCCCTCCGCGGCTGCAGCAGATGTGTTTCCCGCAGCCGCACCGACCAGCATGAACGCCGACAGTGGGTCAATGGCCGGTGAACGCGCCCTGGTGCAAATGATAGCCGTCAGCAGGTTAATATTTTGCGTGGTCACACTGGCCCTCCACTGGTCATGGACTGGGTTGCCGCCGACGGTGATGGGAGTGGTGCTACGCGGTTAAGGGTCTGCCATTGGAGAAACCGTAGGAGATGTGAGAGAGGGGGGCCTGTGGTGTGAATGGGCAGTTAGAGGTGACGGGAGAGAGAGAAGGGAGTTATGAGACGCCTCGTTGTCTCCCGCGCTTTCCAATGTGACGAGGATCCCCTGACGTGGGCTACCCTGCCATTGAGACACTGACACATGGGTCCCACCAAGCACGGGACCCACCTGTCTGCGACCGAAAGGCAGGGAAAGGCAGGGTTAGCTACGTCAGAGGATCCGTGTCCTTTACAATGCGTCTAGGTGAAAGGATCACATAAGTGGGGGAATACACCCGGCTCTCGTTCGAGACGCCACGCCCCCTTATCCTTTCCCCTCCCTCTACAGTGCTGCGAGGAGAAAGGAGAAGGCGTTCTTCCCCACCCGATTTCGCCGGCGGTTCCGGTGGTTCCCTCCCCCTCGCCGGCCGGTCTGGCCGCGTGAGGGTGGGGGAACCATGGATCTCGTCTATGGTGTATATTAGGTGTGGCGTGTGTGCGCTACCCGGTGGTGCTTTGGAGGCGGAGGTGCTGCCGGTGGGGAATAATGTTGCCGCCACTCCTTCCCCTCTCTGGCGTGGTCTTCTGCTTCGTCAGGGAGTTGGCGGCGCTCAGTGCTCGTGGATCTATAGGTCCGGTGATATTTTGTGCCTCCTGGGCAGCCGACGAGGCACTGATGGCGGCTGTTCGTTGTGGGGCTTCTGTCCTCCGGCCCTTTCGGCGTCGCTCCGCCGTCTCCTCCAGCGGTGGTGTGGGGTTGGTGAGCTTGTGTGTAGGAGGAGTTGCAGAGCTCGTTCGTTTGCATCGGCTGCAGGCGGTGGAGTTGACGAGCTTCGTGGCAGTCTGGTGGGTGTGGGTGTGTTGGAGGTGTGGTTTGGGGTGCTGCTTCTTTTCCTCGGCAGTGGCCGGCAGGAGGCAGGCCCGAAGGCAGTGGAGCACGGGGCGGTGCCCCGGCTGTATCGGACAATCTCCATTCGGATCTTGCTCTGGCAGGTGGCTACTGCGGCTCACAAAGCCCATGATGGCGATGGTGCTCCTTCTGGCTTCTCTTCGGGGTCCGGTGGGTTCCTGCTCCGGCGGCAGAGCTTGGCACGGCGTCATGGAGGTGGTGGTAGCTCGGTTCTTCCAGCGGCTTCGCCATGTTTCTTCTCTGTTCTGGAGTTTCTGGGCGTTTGGTTGGACAGCTGTCCGGGCTGTGTGTTTGTCGTTGTACTTGTATGTGTACGTCCCTTTGTACTGCTTTAATCTGAATACAAGTACTTTCTCTCAAAAAAAAAGGTGAGAGGATCACATGGCCTCGCGAGACTGGTTCTGTAAAAAAACGACTGAGTCGAATGTTCTCCCTCAACCTGATCCAAAAGTGTTTTAAGATTCGTGTGGTCTAGAAGACGCATGCATCCCCGCTAATGAAATGTTGTTTTTTGCCCTGCATGGGCCACCAAACGCACCCTCCTTTTTCAGAAACACTAAAATTTTGACGCTGTATTTTTTAGGCATGACAAACTTGACATTTTTTATGATAATTTATATTGACGCAATGATGACAAATTCAATTTGCAAGCACGATAAATTTCTGACAGAAAAAATGAAACTGAGACGGATTCGTCACACTCGCCAACTAAACTTGTCATCTTCAGAGAATATAATTTACCATGAAGAACGTTCGATTTGCCCTGGTACAAAAACTGACATCATATTTGTAGTTGAGTTTCTTTTTTAAGTACCAACGCGCCCTTATTTTGTTTGGATCGGTGCACCGAGGACTCCGCATTTATTCGAAAATCCCGTAGAAAAGCGGTACGGGAAAAGTCGTGAAAAAGGAGGAGGAAAACAGAAACTGGAAGTGGAAGTGGGGGAGAGCCGGAGACGGAGATGCCGGAGCTGCCGGAGGTGGAGGCGGCGCGGCTGGCGCTGGAGGAGCACTGCGTCGGGAAGCGGATCGTGCGGTGCTCCGCCGCGGAGGACACCAAGGTCATCGACGGCGTCGCCCCGTCGCGGCTAGAGGCGGCGCTGGTCGGGAGGACCATCGCCGCCGCGCGGCGCAAGGGCAAGAACCTATGGCTCCTGCTGGACTCGCCGCCGTCCCCCTCCTTCCAGTTCGGTCCGTCTCCGATCCACACCCCACCACATTCAATCCACTCCCCTTTTGCAATGATTTATTTATTTTACATTTATTTTTACTTTTATTTTTCAAGAACGGCATTGCCCTTTCAGGCCTGAGCATTTTGTTTGCGGTACCATGTGTTTCTTTCCTTGTGTGATTGTGACCGAGCTTTTCGTTAGGGTTTTCTACACATCTAGGGTTATATGGTTTCAGATTCATGAACAGTAGTGGAGGCATGTATGTATATACCTTTTGTTCTGTACAAAAGCGGCAGCTATTTTATATGGACAGTCTAAACATCATAATGACTTTTCTAACTCATCGGTGGTAAAATGTAGCCCCTTCCTGAAAATGTGATTTTGTAGTTGAAGGAATTCTGTTCACTTGCTTTAGGTCATTTGACCACACAGATTTGTCAGATGTGCCTATCCTAGTTATTATTGTTTTACTTGTACTTACAGCAATTGATAGAGGAGTCATATAACAGAGCAATGTAGGGAGACTTTATTATAAAATAATTTAAGTTGTAGACTCTAGAGGTCGAATTTACCAAAACGAATGGAAGGTCATTTTATAGAAATTGTAGATAGTGGCTTAATTGAATAAAACTCTAGATAGCCCTCTACCGTGGTCTTTTTCTGAAGTTCCAGTTATACAGAAAGCGCCTAAATGTTAATCTTTGTCACAGGAATGGCTGGAGCTATTTACATCAAGGGTGTGGAGCTGAGCAAATATAAAAGGTTCCATCGTTTTCATCTTCTTTTTTTGTTGGTGCTTGTTTTAGCCTTACCTACTGTTAAAAGCTGCTGCCATCTCTCAAAAAGGAGAGACAGCTATATAGTTTAGAAATAGCATGGTTATTGCCATTCAGTATATTGACTGTGTACTTAGCTAGGTCTTTTTTCCATGCACTGCTACATTATCAGATATATTCAATTAGCATTGTAATGTTTGATGCCATTACCACCTGATGCTCTGCGTGCTGTGATATGTTATAGGATTAGTGCACACCAGAAAATCTAAACACTACCAGTAGAACCTTAGGCTATAATATGATTGACGAATGTTCGCATCTGTTACAGAAATTCTGATAATTTGTTAGATCTTCTAATACTGATGGTAACAGGTGTTACCTCCAATTTCAGACATTTGTGGACTTTTTAAGATTGGTTTTAACATAATTGATAGTGCATAGTTTGGGTTAGTTAAAGCAGATGCTGATTCCATCGTGTTAAAGAAAAAAAACTATGTTAAATAGTAAGCACGATGATTTGGGGTCCTCTGTGTTGACATAGGTACAACAAAGCCATTTAGAATTTGAAGGTGTGATCAGGCAATCAGGACTAGACTACTACTCTTTGCATAAATGTTTGAAGTGTCTTTAGCTCATCATTCTAGTGTTGCTAAAACTTGACCCAGTGGCTTCAGTGAACTGAAATAATTTGGATCCTTCATTCTTGTGGCATTTAATTTAGGTCTGCAGTGAGCCCAACTGAGGAATGGCCTTCAAAGTACTCCAAACTATTTGTTGAAGTATGGAACCTAATCTCGTGACCTTCCTTATGACAATGTCTTTTCTTTCCTTTATCATCATGTGTGGGAATTATGTTTCTTGCAATCCATCTTGTCTGGCTCATTTCACACATGGGTGCTTATAGTTATTTTTGTTTTATGTATTTTTATCAACCCTTCTCATAGATGAATCTGCAATATCTTATGGTGGTCAGTTATAGGATTTGGATAATTATCTGCATTTGCCTATGGGGGATGTGATGCTTGAATATATTATGCTAAGTCTGATTTAATAATGTTTAAGATCTTGGAGGCAACCGACTCCATGTTCTATCTACTCGGATCATGCTAATGCTTAAATGAACTGCAGTAGAATAGTGGAAGTTGAAGCAAGTAAACAAAAAATCATGCTAATGCTTATAGATTCTAGAAACAGTAACGTGATGAGATATGTACCTTAGTAGTCTTCACCTTTCTTGTTAACTACTAATTTCTTCTTTGGTCTGTGCTAATTATTTACTTTTTGGAAAATCTTTGCCATATTTCATCTTGCTCTTCTCAACTTATTACAGTTGGATGATGGCTTGGAGTTCTCCTTCACTGATAAGAGGCGTTTTGCAAAAATACGATTGCTTGACAATGTAATATTATTGTGATTCCTTGAAAACAAAATTTGTTCTCTCAATATGTGGTAACATTTTGTGATTTGTTTTTGTTATTCTGTCTCTGTTTAATAGCCAGAAGCTGTCCCTCCAATTTCTGAACTTGGACCAGATGCCCTATGCGAACCAATGCAGCTTGATGATTTTGTACAATCTATTGGTAGAAAGAATGCGCCAATAAAATCCCTTTTGCTTGATCAGGTATAATCTTAAGCTCCATAGTCCATACTCCGTTCAAACTGCTTGTCTGAACCAGAAGGAGTTATCCATATTATATTCAGATATCATATAAATTCAAAACTCGATTATGAGCTTATAACGAAGTGTTGTCAAACAACTAAAGAAATTTCTTACCCCGCAAAAAAAAAAAAAACTAAAGAAATTTCTTGGCTTCATTTCCAAATATTTCTAAGCCTCAAGCACTGGTTAACATTTTTTACCAGTTAATTTATAGATTGTGGTTTAAGATGATCATGTAGTTGCCTCAGTAGCACACAGCCACACACAGCCATTCCTTTCATTCTTATTGTCAAGATAATGTTTAGCACAAAAACCTTTTAATCATGCCAATTCTTACACCCTCTTTTGTTGAATCATCTTTGCAGAGCTTTATGTCAGGAATCGGCAACTGGATGGCAGATGAGGTGCTTTATCAGGTCTGTTTCCCTGACATTGCTAAAACTGCTTTGCTAGATAAAATTATAAGAGGCATTAGTCTTTTAGTTTTTCTATCCTCTGTATTAATGCCTACTGCATAGAATGTATCATAGTTCTACTCTAGTGAGATACTCCCTCTTATATCACTAAAATAGTGATCTAAACGCTCTTATATTAGTTTACGGAGGGAGTAGTTTGTTATAAAGATCAATCATATTTGTCTAATGATAGGTATAATGTGTCTCTTGGGCAAAATAGCCATATGTCATAGCAACTGTTCACACATGTGCCAACTTTGGATGGCTAATTTGTATTAGTGATCATCAAGAAGTACTATAGAAAATTGACCCGAACTTGAGCAAGCCTTTAGCAACACAGCCAGGGACAAGGTCAAGCGTTGTTATCCCCTTCGCCTTAACAATGATTCCCATTGCTATCTTCATCCACCTATCCCGTGCACCTGTGCTCATAAGTTTGGGCATCCGCAGTTTTGCAAAACTGACGTGCTATTACTGTGGTACCATTTTTGTGTAAATCTTGAAGTTTCACCTTTTGCTTGATCTGGGTATAGGCAAGGATCCATCCTATGCAAACTTCATCGAAGATATCCAAGGAGAAGTGCAATGCACTCCATCGGTGCATCAAAGAGGTTAGCCCGTGAACTGCGATTGGCCTGCAGTTTCGACCTTTGACCTTTGCTGGAAATAGATTTCAGCTGCAAAATAGTGAAAGGCATCAATCCATTAAAATTTGGATGTTTGTTGTTTCTCCTGTAAAGCAGTTAGCATGCAAAAGTAATCTTTTTATGTACTATATATACACTAACCACATACTGATATTGAACAAATTTCAGAAAATTCGAATGTCTGATATTATGTTCTGTCACTTGCTTTGTTGTGCTTGTGCATGTGCTTGCACAGAGGCTTGAGTTGAATTACAACTGTAGGAGTCTGCTTTACCTGTACAATACTTGATCCCCGTGCAATAAAACTAGTGACATTTCTAGCATGGCTGCAGTTATCTTTGTCCCTCCTTGTGCATGTTATTATGGTGGCAATTGTACTATATGGAAATCATGGTTTGCCTGCCTCTGGCAATTCTCCATAGGTGATTGAAAAATCCGTTGAAGTTGGTGCTGACAGCAACGAATTTCCAGAGAACTGGATATTCCATTCTAGGGAGAAGAAACCCGGCAAGGCCTTTGTGGATGGTCCGACAATTTACTCTTCCTCTTTTCTTTTCTTTTCTTTTCTGGTGCATACAGCACATCTGTGTTGTCTATCAGTGTTGAACGTTGCATTTGCTGCATGCAGGGAAGAAAATCGACTTTGTTACAGTAGGCGGCAGGGTAAGCTTCAGACTGAGCTCACCTTACTATGCCTTTCTTTTTGCTCGCCATGTTTTTCCAGACTTGCTGTGTTCTGCTCTTACTCATGCTGCTGTTTGTTCAGACGTCGGCGTACGTTCCAGAGCTGCAGATGCTGGATGGGGCTGATGCTGCAGCAGCAAACAGGTCAAAGAAAGGCAGGGACAAGGTAGAGGAAAATGTGGGCAAAACATCGAAGAAAGGCCAGAAGGCTGCTCCGAAGGAAGGGGGGAAGGCGGCACAGAAGACATCTGTTGATGAAGAGGAAGAGGATGATAAACCAGCAAAGTGAAGAGCCAAGGGGGCAAAGGCCCCACCGAAGAAAGTGGGTAATACTCGTGCTGATGATCACGAGGAGGGCGAAGACGAAGATGAAGAGTTGAAGCCCGCCAAGAGGGGGAGGAAGCGACCAGCAAAGGGCCCATCAAAGAAAGAGGGTCGTTCTTCAGACGATGAAGACTCACCTGGCAAGGAAGAGACCGTGGTTGCGGCAAAGAGGCCGCAGAGGAAGAAGCGGTGAGCCGATCTAGGGAGGGATTTCCACCTCGTCTAGCGCTTTGCTTTGCGGTGTATAAACTGAAACTGGTACTAGTAGACGAAGTTCCAACGAGGAAGGAAGAAGCCTGGGCTTGGTGCCCGAGCACGATGCGACTAGATCCTGGCCATTTAGTTGTTTTATGCGCAGATTGGTCGAAGCCTCTAACCCGTGTGGCGATGCGAGACTGGGCTGCGGGCATGCTGTCTTCTTTTCTGGGGTTGCTGAAGGTTTAACTTCCCCTTTCGAAGTCGCCACGGTTCGGCGAATCCTCCGGCTCAACAAAGCTTCAGAGGTAGCCGTGTGTATGTCACACACGACAGCCCGGCCCACCCCGCCTTTCACAGAAGAGCTGATTTTGTTTTTTTCCCATGAATTCCACAAATGTTATTTAGTGATGAAATTTTGCAAGCACTGAGAACTTTTGTCAATGTTTGCACCAAAAAAATTCAGATTTTTTTCAAATGTTTTTCATTTTTTTTCAGATTTTACTGTTCATCACGAGCTCAAATGAGCTCGCGAGGAGAAGATGACTTTCGCTTCCTCTTCTCCTTCATCCTCAATTTTTACCTGTCAACATAAATGCTCAACCGAAGCCTGGGTTTGTGTTCGATTTGCTAGGTCGTGGCTGAGTGCCCCTAAGCGGCGCCTTCTGCGCCAGTTAGGAGAACTGGCGCTCACCACGTCCCACTCACGTTGCGGCCCAATAAGAACTAAGAAATTGTGATCACTGTTTGGAGAACTCGCTCGCTAAAAAAAAAAGGGCCCTGGTTCACTCGGTTTTTATTTCCCTGGTTCACATGGTTTGGTGGGGTCCTAATTGACCGACCGCTGACCAGAGACCATGTTGACCAATGATTTTTTTCAGAAAGTTCATGAATTCGAAAAAGTTCATGCAATAAAAAGATCACAAAAATAGAAAAAAGTTCATAATTTTAAAAACAAATCGTGGATTTAAAATAAAAAATCATGAATTTGGGAAAAATTCGTCAATTTGAAAAAAAGTTCACAAATTTGGAAAAAGATCTTCGATTTTAAAATAAAAAAATCACAAATTAGAAAAAACTTCATCAATTTGAAAAAAATCACAAATTTTAAAAAGTTATTCTATTTAATCAAATGCAAGTAGAAACAATTGGTCATTACTAGGCCATTAATTGTACCTTTAATTATCTGGCCGTTGTAGCTCTTAAGACACGTCGCACTCTATATAGCTAGGTGATACCCTGTGTGTTACTGTGAAAATTGATTGCAATATATTTTAATGAGATTTGGTTGTATCAAACATTAATATTTAAGTTAATAACGTGAGAATCAAAAAAAAATACGCACGCTTTATTGCATTTTTGCAATTGAATATAAGTTGCATAATTGAATAGAAAGCATTTTTTCATGCATGACGGCATGTTGTGGTCGACCTTTCTTCATGCATGGTCGCACTTTGAGGTGGGCCTTTTCCATGCATGGTTGTATGATGATGTGCCATGCTTGCATGCTAAGATAAATAAGGTTAGTGAGGATCAACTATTTAGGAATTAGGATTATCCACAAGCGCCGATCGCTAATGAAATCGCACTGCAACGGTTGTGTCGTACTACCTCCATCCCTATTTATTAGCCCGCCTTGTATTTGCAATGATAAAAAAATTATGGCATGCATTAACATTTTGTTAGTTAAAATGTATGATCAAAATTTAATATAAAATATAAAGGGGACAAATAAATCAGGACAGAGATAGTACAAGCGAAACCTCCAGATCATGAGATTCAAGCCCATACCCAAATTTTTTGTTTCTTGAGACCGCAAACGTCTCAGGGGCAGCCAGTGACCTTACCTGTACATGGTCTGCCTTTGCACTAATTTAATGACAATGGCCTTGTCTCTTTTTGGCACTTTACTTGCTAATTCCTTGAGTCATGCCAACATATAGAGTAGTATAATACTTCCTTCGTTCGAAAAAGGTTGTCTCTCAAATGGATGTATCCAACATCAAGTTAGTGCTAGATGCATCCATTTGAGGGACAAGTTTGGGACAAGCTTTTTTGGACAGAGGGAGTAGTATATTGCACGCGTCTCCTGATTGTAACACCCCAAAAATTTAACCACATTTTTATTAAGTAAAATTTGGCCAGAAATAAAATTTTGAATTATATTAAGTCCTTTATTGTTTTCAAAGTATTTTCTGTTTCTGTTTTCCAAAATTCTTCCCTCCATATACAAAATTTTGGAAATAATATTGTGGCTTTGGTAGTTTTCCTAAAACATTTCATTTATATTTTAATAACAGTAGGAATTATTTTCAGAATAAAATTTGCCCCAAAACAATCCTTTTAATAGCATTTTCAACTTTGAATTGCTTCTGTTGCACTACAACCATTTTAAATAATTCTCATAATATTCCACAAAAATTATGAGGGGTCATGTGATGCCTATATATCACTTTCATGCAAAAACCCATCTTGGTCTTTTGAAAATTTTGAGTGAAACAGCCTCTTTTCAATTCTGTCACATTCTTTAGTTACAACTACAACCTCTATTTTCCTTGCTCCAAAAATTCTGAAAATTTTCCAACTTACAGTCCTTCCAACCAAAACCTTAACTCCAGAAGCTCAGCCCTATATGAATTTTGTAAGGCCACCAAATATACCCTCGTAGTTTCTGTCCAGAAATGAATTCTGGTAAAACTTGCATTAGCAAGTTCATCTTCTTGCCAAACCAAACCCACCACTGTATCTATCATCTAAGGAGACACCATTCTGTTAATTTTCACTTCCAACAAAATCATTTAGATGGCTCTGGCATTCTGTCAAACACATTGTGGGCATGGCAGAGTTTGGCAACTTATCAAAACTACATTAGGAACTTGATCTTCATACCTGCCAAACATGTCCACCAGCTTTACCATCCAAAGTACCCCAATCCTGTTAAGTTTTGCTTGCAACAAACACCTCTAGGACCCCTGGCATTTGATCGAGCATGCTGCGTGCGTACACTGGGCGTTGCCAGAGCGCCCACGCCGCACCCGACGGCGCCCGAGCCACTGCCGTGCCTCAGCTGCTTCCCTCGCTTATCCTAGTCTTCCACTGGATCGCATCGACCAACCTGAACCTCGCCGACAACCTCCCCTTGACCCTAGCACCGATCACCGCCATCCCGAGCTGCCGCCGCCGTCTCCCACTCGGGCACGGCACCGCCCGAGCCACCCGACCCCGCCAGCACACCCCCCTTCTTAACTATTGACCACCGCCCCCTCCACCGACCACGGCCACCGCCACAACCATCTTGCCGGCGCAATAATGGCTTCCGCCGCTGTGGCGAACTCCAGTTGGATGGCCGCCTCGGAACCGACCTCGGCTGCGGCTATAAAGCTCACCCTGAGCCGGCCAGCACGCCCTAGCATTAACACGGGCCGGCACTGACCTCACCGACCACCACCAGCCTCAACGGCCTCCTCCTACTGCCATCAATGGCGCCGCCGACCTGCCTTCCTTTGTACGCCATGGCACCGACATCGCCCGCCTATAAAAAGCCCCTCCGAGCTCGTCCCTCTCATCTCCACCACTCCTCCATCCCCCATAGGCCCTTCCGAGGCAGGCAAACGACTGGAAACGGTCGTCTCCCCCATCTCCGGCAACTACTGCCGCCGTCCTTGCCTCGAGGATTCCCATGCCAACGGAGCCTCCCTTTCTCCATTTTCTTCACCGTCAACTTCCTAGAGCAACCGCTGATCCACCCCGCCTCCCAATTTGGCTCGAGTTCGACCACGGGCGAAAGCCTCAAATCACCTCCGCCGGGACCTTTCGGGCAAGCTTGCCGCCGACGACCCCGCGCTCTCCGGCAACCACGACGGGTACCCAGAGGATCGCCACGGTCTCCGGGTTCCGTACATGTGCTCAGCTTCCCAAGTGATGCCGCCGTTCGCCGGGAATCGTCGCTGGCGACCGCGCTCTGTTCCGGCCAGAGGAGGGAGAAGGCCAGGTTGACCTCGGTCAAACCCGACAAGTGGGACCCGCCCGTCAGACTCACAAGTCGCGGGCCCCGCTGTTTAAGTGGATACGGCTTTTCCTCGAATCCGTCTTCGCCCGGGGAAGCCGTATTCCGAGCAGTGCGCCTTCAACGTCAGCCAGCTCCCGCGTGACCGAAGCAATTGGGCTCGGCCCAGTGACGCCGTGCAACTAAATCGTGCACAGGGCGCTCCTCTGCCTTTTCCTTTTTCTTTTCTAGTGAACTTGAAATATTTCCACAGTGGCCATTTCAAATCCAAATCTGATGATTCAAATTTATGTAGGTTCCTAAAATCATTCTCTATTAATCCAGCTAGGGTAAACATTTTTTCTATGCTCTGTCCTTCTTAGATCTATTAAAAAGTCCATTCGTTTAATTATTTTTAGCTTAGAAATTCCCTAGGAATTTCATATGAACTCCAAATAAATTGGTTCTTTTTCTGTTATTCATCATTCTTCATCTAGTTTATTTTAATATTTATCTCAAAATTTTCCAAACAACTTTTTATCACTATTTTAGCTCTATGTGGTAATTTGAAGGGAAAATTGAATATATACCCTTAGTTGGGTCACCCTCGACTGATTTGCCCCTAATTTCGCAGAACACGCGGTCTTGCCCAGCTCACGTCGCTTTACTTGCGTTTTTGCCCTTCCGGCACGTCTCCGTCCAGTCAACGCCGTTTGACCGCAAACGACGCGTTACTTTGGACATTTTTGCCCCTGTCGGTGCTATACCTAATACCCCTTCATCCTCAATGTGCTAGCGCAAGGAAACAGAGCAGAACGAGAAAGCCGGCGAGGAAAAAGGAGTGGGAGGCAAGGCATGGCGCGGTAGAGCAAGGAGCGGCGGCGCATGGCGAGCTCGGGCTCTTCCATCTTCTCGCCGGTGGTCGGAGAGGTAAGTAAAACTCCAGCAACGCTTCTTCCTCCCCCCCAATGCGTTCTAGGGTTTGTGATAATTGGGGAAATTTCTGATTTAGGTTGATGGGGTCGGGATTGTGGAGCATGTCTCTGAGTTCTATCTTCCAGATGAAAGTTATTGCGGATTGGAGCATTTATCAAAGCATCGCTGCCCTGGTCATGGCCTTGTTCCTGCCCGGCGTGTTGCGTGGGGAGGAGCTAACACTGGCCGCCGTTTTTTAGGGTGTCCTCTAGATGTAAGATCTTGTGAATTATACCATGTTTTAGATGGTGTTTATGCAATCTCTAATATTTTGTTAATGTGATGTTCAAGCAGTTACCACATGAGTGTCACTGGGTGGTTTGGGTTGATCCTCCTCCTCCATTACATGCTGCCCTTGCTTTTGAAGACCTGCACGCAGAGCTAGAACAAAGCTAGATCATAAGCCACAAAATGCAGAAGCAAAACATGGAGCTGTCAAAGAAAAATCTTGCTTTGAAGAAGACAGTGAGAGAGAGAGATGAGATGCTGCTAGTTCTGGCATTGTTGTTTGTAGGAATGTGTGTTGCTGTGTTTTTTGTGTTGTAGTTTGTAGAAGTTGTTGAAGAAAGTGTGTGTGAGAGAGATGTATTGAATGTTGTTTATGATGCACTATTGTATGCTAAATTTGAAGATCATTATTCACTGCTGATGCTTGTGACATTGTACCAAATACATATTTATTCCATATGATAGTGCCAAATTCAGTAAACTGACATTGGACCAAATATATCAACCTGATAGAGCACACAATGTAGCAAATAGAGCAACCAATTGTACCAAATAGAGCACATATTGTACCTGATATATCAACCTGATAGAGCACATATTGTACCAAATTCAACAAACTGACATTGTACCAAATTCAACAAACTGACATTGTACCAAATATAGCAACTTCATAGTGCATTAAGCACACTTAGTACTAGAACTTAAGTGCATAACAACAAGATAACAGCATTGGCAAATATAACATAGTACTAGAACTTAAGTTTCTTGCTCCTGGTGTTCTTGGCTGGGTTTGGAGCTAGCATTGCCTTGCTTCTAGTGTTCTTTGATGGGTTTGGATCTTCAACTGTTGTTTTTGGAGAGAAACCTTTGCTTTGAACACTGCTTTCTTGCTCTTGTTCCACAACTGTATTCTGCTTGACACACCTGGGAGAAGCAGTGATAAAGAAAAGTGCATGGATGCATGGTTTACCAGTGATCTGCCATTGTCTGCAACTGCAAGACCAGTGCTCTAAGTCAAAAGGATACCTCCATTCTCTTTTCTCACTGTCAATAGCAGTCACCTCAGCCTCTGTTGGGCTTCTCCTCATTATACTCATTTGCAAACCTTTTGTTTTCTCCATTAACACCTTCATTACTTCTGGTATGATGTAGTGCCCAATGAAATGGTCACATGCAATTCTGTTTCTTAAGTCAAATTTCTCCATGATATACTGCCTTATCTTGTCTAGCAGATCAACTATGTGCAGGCTCTTGTATTTCTTGATTCTGGAGTTGAATGACTCAGCTAGGTTGTTATTGACATAGCCAACTTTGCTCATCTCATTGAAATCAGCTCTTGCCCATATTTTTGTGTGGTGTTCCTCTAGATATTCCTTTACTTTGGGCTTGCTTTTCAACTGGTTCAAGTGATAGTTGTGTCTCTTGATGCTACAAGTTAGTGAGCATGGCCAAAAATTATCATCATAAAACTTCCCCTTGAATTTCTTGCTGAAATTTTGGGCCAAGTGCCTCATGCACTCTTTGTGCTCCACTCCAGGGTAAACATCCTCAACAGCACTTTCCAATCCCTTGCAAGCATCAGTATGTATCACTAAACCTTTTGGATGACCTATTACTTTCATTAGGTTTCTAAAATACCAAGTCCAACTCTCAATTGACTCCACTTCCAGAACACCATATGCAACAGGAAACAACCAGTTGTGTCCATCTAGGGCACATGCCGCCACAAGTTGCCCTCTGAACCTACCAGTCAGTGCAGTAGCATCTACAGCTAGGTATGGCCTGCAACCCTCCAGAAAACCCTTTTGACATGCTTTGAAGTACACAAACACCCTTCTAAAGCACTCCTTGTAGAACTCTTTGTTATTTATCTTGTACTCAACTGTGTGCTTGTCAATTTCCACAATACTGCCTGGTGATGCCCTCTATACTTCAGCTTTGAAAGTATATAGCAGCTGAAAGCTATCACTATACTTTCCATACAATTTGTCAAGTGCAATCTCTTTACCATGGTAGCATCTGTCATATGGCACCTCCACACCATATTTCTCTAATAACCTGCTCTGAATTTCCTTAGGACCAATTCCTGGATTTGCTCTGATCCATGCCATAGAAGCATCTGCTATCTATCTTCTTTTTGCAGCTCTCAATCTCTAAGATCTATTCACACTAGGACATGTATACTGATATGGGTTGACTTTAATCTGAAACAAACCAAAAAAAACAATGAGATTAGTACAGAAAATGCAATACCTAAAAATAAACTAAAACAAAAATACAAATACAATACCTGAAACAATGTCCTCTTCCTCATTAAAGAGGCATGCAGTCTCCACTAGCATCTCTCATAAGCACATTTGACAGTAAACCTTGTTGGATCATTTTTCAGAGTAAGGAACTCAGTTTCGGACATGATTGAGAAGCTTGAAACTGCATTTCTGCAGTCAACTGCACTAGGGAAGACCACACCTTCATCAATACATGGATTTTCCCTGTCATACATCTTTACAGGTCTGTCCTCTTCTGCATCTTCAAAAACTCCCATCTCAACATCCTCTTGCTTCTCATCATCATCTACATCTGAAAATTCTGCAAGAATGTACTCTTTATCTGCTACATCTCCTTCATCATTATTGTGTTGGACATATCCAGGATATAGAACCTCATCCTCCACACCAGGTGCATCAGGCAATGCCTCCTCCACAACAGGATCAAGTGGCTTCTTTTGGTGTTCTTGGCTTTCATTGACACTTGCAGTTGCATAAGCACTTGGTGTTCTAGGAGCACTTGGTGTTCTACTGCTAGCCCTAGTTCTGGATGCAGATGTCCTGGAACTAGATGTGTTCACAGATCTCTGACCTCTAGTTCTTTGTATAACTGTGATTTCCAAATTGCATGACTTAGTTGCTGCATTACTTGCAAACATCAGACCTAACTCTGCATCACACTGCACAGGGACCCAACAAAGTTTGGAACTATCCCAATATTTGATCTCCACAGAATCAAATAATCCCCATGGATACTTGGCACAAATGGCAGCCCTAAAATTAGTATATGAACTAGTGTTGTCCACAACTAAAGGAAATGTGAATCCACAATCTTTTCCTTTTGTACCAGCAGAAACTAGAACAGTGGCCTCCATTCTAACTGAAAGAAAGAACGCTGTAGCTGGATCCATCCTATCATATTACACACAAATATCCAGTGACAAAGCGCACAAACTCTAGCCTAAACCCTAAATCCAAGCAAATCTCCTGTGAAAAAACTGAGCAAATCAGGTCCGATACTAACCCTGGGGGAATTTGCCATGCAGATCCGCCCCCGCTTGTCGCCGTTGGTGCAGATCCGCCACCACTTCTCGCTGTTGGTGCAGATCCGCCACAGGAGCTTCCCTTGTCGCCGTTGGTGCCGCCGCAGCCGCCTTCTCCGCGCTGCAGTGGAGGTGTGTTGTCCCTACCACCGCAGCCGCCACCGCCGACGCTTTCTCCAGGCTCCCCCATCACCTTGCAATGGATCTGGCCGCCGCCGCTCGGCGCCGCAATTTAGGGTTCGTGAGAGGGAAAGAGAGAGAGCAAGAGTGGGGAATGAGAGAGTGTGAGTGAGCACGGGGGCAAGCGGTGTCCAAAGTAACGCGTCGTTTGCGGTCAAACGGCGCTGACTGGACGGAGACGTGCCGGAAGGGCAAAAACGCAAGCAAACCGATGTGAGCTGGGCAAGACCGCGTGTTTTGAGAAATTAGGTGCAAACCAGTCGAGTGTGACCCAACTAAGGGCACAGAAACAATTATCCCTAATTTGAATATTTTGAAAATAGGAAAAAATTGGAGGGAAGAGAATTTTCGAAACTTTTGGAGTGCACCCAATCTTTCTGCATGATCAAAGGCAAGCATCTTGAACACTTGATATGGTGATTTCTTGGGTAAATTCTTGAGAGAATTTGTGAGTCATGCATAAGGTTGAATTCAAATAAAATTTGCATGCATGTAGGATTGGCATGTTTCTCCGTACCATGCATCGTGTGCTTGTCATAACTAACTTGCTGGAGTAGGCATAAGAGAAATACCATTACCGGCAGAAGGGTGATCATGATGGAGCGTGATCATGCCTTGTTGATTATGCATGTTGGAGCATGCAAGGGTTGTGGCCCTGTTTGGTATTGCTGTTGAAAGAATACTTTGTTGTGGTAACCATTGCAGGAAATATTTGAGCATCCTGAGTCGACATTAGATCGAGTCTTGTTCCGGTAACCCCCATACTTGATTCATGCTGCCACTTGTCCCTGCCACAGGTGGGGTATGGTTTAGTAAGTTGTTAACCCCTTTCCGTGCACACACCACATAAAGGGCTACGATGAGGGTTTCCAAGATGGTGGACTAAATCCTGGCATCGGGTCAGGGGGCATGGGTTTCCGGTTTTAGCCAAGAGGGGGGCACTCCTTGTAATCCGCGCGTATGAATAGTGATCCCATGCTATTCGAGATTGTAGTCTCCCCGACTCAGAGTTTTTCTCGAAAGATGTTTTGGGTGATTCCTGGCATCCGAAAAGTTAAGTTGCTGTGTGCCGGTTAGGTGTGTTTTCAGCCCAAATGCCGTAATGGGAATTAGCCAGCGTCTCGGTGTTGGCTAAAGAAATCCTTTACTTGTGGGTAAAGAGCACATCCTCTGCAGAGTTATACCTATTCGAATAGCCGTGTCCGTGGTTAAGAACTACAGTCTGGGTTGGTCAAGTGTCGGTCTTAGAGTAGATCTCTGGAGGAAATAATTAAACTGTGCCTGAATTATTTTGCAGAATAATTATTGTCACCCTGATGCTACCATGAATATTTTGCTATGCATATTAATATTATTGTGGTTATGCATATTATTGTGGACTAACCCGTTTCTCTTATTTTATTTTTCCTGAGTGTCTCAGGGGCTGGCTAGACTACCCCGGGCATTCGGTTTTATTTTCAAGACCTCTCCGTGGTGTCCCTCGAGTTCTTAGGCGGTCTATCACGCCACTACTCTTGTGGACACCCGATTGGCATTTCTTTTCAAGACCTCTCCGTCGCGTCCCTCGAGTTCTCAGGCAGTCAATCACGCCACTACTCTTGTGGACACCCGATTGACATTTCTTTTCAAGACCTCTCCGTGGCGTCCCTCGAGTTCTCAGGCGGTCTATCACGCCACTACTCTTGTGGACACCCGATTGACATTTATTTTCAAGACCTCTCATGGCGTCGCTTGGATTCTCGGGCGGTCCTGTCTCGCCCGAATTTTCTTTTAGACACCCGTTTGGCATTTCTTTTCTAGACCTCTCGTGGCGTCGCTTGGATTCTTGGGCGGTCATGTCTCACCCGAATTTCCTTTTAGACACCCGACTGGCATTTCTTTTATTTTCTTCTAGATTCTCGGGCGGTCCTGTCTCGCCCGACTCTCCATTAACTTTCATTGTTTGTCACTAACATATAATATTTCCCATTTTTCTGCACATGCTAATATTTTTATTATTATGCCATGATTTAATTCCTGTCAGCATGTCTTTAATATAGTCAAGCATGAGCATACGCATATAGTTTGGTTCATCATGATCATATATTTTATTTGTTGCATTCGGTATATCTTTTGTTCATGATGTTTGCCAGTACATTCCAACGTACTCACAGGCTTGTACCTGGCTATTTACTTGGCCAGGTCAGGATTTCAGCGAGGAGTACTGCCACGACGTCCACACGGAGCCTAGGATAGTAACCACGCGGGATAGGAATTATTCAGGTCAGCCGTTCCTGTGGGAATGGAGCCCCATCGACGTTGAAGATCCATAAGTCGCTTCCGTCACCCGTCACCAGATATCATCGTTGTATCATTAGACCTTCATGGTCTTGTATCCAATTCTTGTAATTGCTTGGTAATCTATAACACGGACGTGTCCACCAGTAACGGTAATCCTGGACTGGTGATGACACGAGGGGTTAATTTCTGGGATATTGCGTCCCGGAAATCCGGCCCCGACACTGATCTTGCTTCATGCATGCATGGATGGATGCATGAACGAATGACTGCGTGAATGGCACTCTCTCACTCTCTGTAATTTAATACATGATATTTTTTGACACTATTATAGTGCACAAACGTCTTATATTAACTTACGGAGGGAGTAACTGGTAAGCTAGTCATAATCTGTTGTTTTCTTTTCAAGCAGTGAGACCGAGAGAGCACGAGGAGGGTAAGTCGCCAGTTAGTCAGCTGAGACTTTTGACCGGGCCGGGGTTGTTGCGCCTGGATCCATTAAATACTGTATATCATATGCAGCCATGTCCACTGTACAGAGCCCCTCTATAGTTGGACAAATTAGTAGGAGGCAACATCAAACCCATTACGCGTCGTGCAAAGGGCGCCTCCTTGCGCGGTCCACGTCGGCAGGAGCTACTGTTCTGTCGATGAAATATTTTTGTCTTGTTGGTCCACTTGTCTGTTGGGTATTAGTCTAGGCATACGAGAAAGAAAGGGGAAAACTTCCCAGATACTACGTCGCCCCCTCAGCTCCCTTTCCTACTCCTGCACGCAAGCCGTCCCCTTTCTCCCACGCCACCGCTCAGCCGCCGCCGCTGCCTCTCCCATCCCAGATCCTTCTGCTCAGCGGCGCCCCAGGTCCCCTTTCTATTTCTCGTCAATCTGCGGTGGCTCCTTCCTCGGCTACTTCTTCAAGCGATGACCACAACAAGGCATGGCTGCGGGCGACGAAGGAGGGCGCGTCCGTACGTGGTAGCCGCAGGAGGAAGGGACGGAGGGGAGAGACAAGTAGGATGACGAGACCGTGGGCCGCGAAGGTGGATGGGTGGCAGACATGGCCTCTCCCTCATCTCCGTCTCTGTCGTTTCTTCCTCTGATCTCTTCAACTAGCCCCAGTGGTCATCCAGATCCAGAATGTATATTAGATCTCCGAGGTGAGTGCATCATGGCCCATTTTTGTGTTGCAGTTGAGCTATTCTTCTTTAAGTCATATATAAGAAAATTCCTATTTCACTGTTTGTTATAGTTGGCAGTCCGTGATTCCAATTTATTTGTCTAATTTGATGTAGGAAATGGATTTCTTGAGTATGAATTTTCTGTAATGCTTGTTGCCTCCTGTTGTGATTCTAGGTTGAACTTGCAAAAGATGCCGCTGAATGAGTGGCACTTGTTTGAACACTGGCAAGAACCCAGCGTCGATGACGACAAGAAGAAAAGCTTCTTTGGACCGGTGTATGTTCGGTTGTATCCTTGAAATATTTGGGTTCAGTGACCGAAGGTAATCTCATATAATAGAAATATTCTATTTATGCTTGATTATTTGACCTGTTCGTTTTAGGTTCATGTGTTTGGTTTGGATGGCTATTGATGAGTCAAAAAACACAAGCTCCATACTCTTGTAATGCTTTCTGTTGTGCACTTGAGACCGTAGAGTATGTAATGAAATTCATGATGTAGCTACAAAGATGCACTATTTGTAATCGCAGTCAGACCAGTGCATCTTTATCTTCATTCATTTTCATCGATATTCTACTCAAGCGATTCTGGAGGTTAAGCACTAAGTTGTGCGCCGAAGACACTCACAAATATGGTGTGGAGAGGCGGTACATTATTTTGGCAATGATGCAAAGGTAGTACATGAAGGCATGGGTAACAATATATGATGTAAACATTGTAGGTTACATTCCACTTTATATTTTAGTTGTTGTTTATTTGATCTGCTACTAAGAAGAAATAACTCATTAATTTTCCATAGAGCTCATGTTGAATGGATGGTAAACACAAGGCGCAAGCGACCCCGGACCGGAAGCTGTACCAATCATGTTTATAGCGCTACAACCTGGAATCACGTCCACTATTTATTATCTTGGTAATTCACTGCATATGAAGAAAGGACAACCATTCATGGGTATGTATGCCCTCATCTGTTTCTGCTCTTGCAAGGAAATTCTGTTAAACAATCTTATGTCGTCGAACATTTCGCTTTTTAGTCCAATCTGAAGTACCAGTACAAATGGTACATTAACTTTTAGATGCTTATATATTCATTTTCGGTGTTCTCTGAAGTCTGAACATTACTTGATTTATCGATTGGATCAAAATGGTTCTAATGCATTTTCATCTTAATTGCTTCTTGCTTCAGTTTTAAAGCAGCCTTATAATGCAGATCATTTTAGATGGATATATAATGACAGGTCAATGATTACACAGTCAATAAACGGCAGACCTGGTCTCTCCCTTCTTCCTTAAATTGCGTCTAGATTTTCTGAATTGTTTCTAGTTTTGACTTCCACTTGTGACTTGTCAATGAAGGATGCTTAAATGGTCTAATGGCCTGATATTGCCAAAGGATCCCCTAGATATAACCACCCCAAGGTACTTCTTTGAGGCAATGACCTACAAGTGTTTATGAGCCATGCATTCGTATTATGAATTGGAAGAACATCAATCAGCAAGTATTTATGGCTGATGTCTCCTAGATGAGATAATTGTCCCCAAACTGTGTGTGATCCATTGCTCTAGGTAGCAACATCATGGAACCGTAGTGTTATTTTTTATGCCCTACATTCTACCGCAAATACATTTGGATTTGCATATTTGAGTCCTGCTACTACTAATTTGACTTATGATGTCCATAGTTTAGGATGATTGGTCGCAGCTCATCTTCTATCATGAGGTATGTGTTGTGTTCTCTCGGTTGGCTACTTTTACATTATTATAGGATTTAAGGCACACATGATATATTGAACGTCATGAAGCAAGATATATTTCCATTTCTCCAGTTTGTAATAATTTATGGAAAGTTCCGTCCAGTAATTAGAATGATTATTTCTTGACCGCTGTTCTCTGGAGCTCATTATTTTAGTCTTTTTCTCTTAGATTTTTGACTAATCTGGCTGCTCTGGTCCTCCAGTTTCTTATTTGCAGGTGATGATCTTGCTGCAACTTGCTTGCTGCCTTGGTTTACAGGTTGGTGATTCTTCTATCCCTTGATCTTCTTCTGTCCATGTGTCTCGTCTGTGCTTACATCTAAGTTGGATGCGACTATTCTTTTTCCAGTGAGCTAGCTGCTGCAGCCCTTTTGTTTCTTTAGAGGACACAGATGATAGAAACGCCGCCATGGGATCAGGTTGTAACTCCCTCCTTCCATCTATATAGGACCTAATGCGTTTTTCAAGACCGCCTTTGACTATTGATAAGATTAATAATACATGAGATGTATAATATGAAAATTATATCATTGGAAGCTCCTTTCATGTACGAATTTGACGGTATGCTTTGTGTAACTTGCATGTTACATATTATTGCTCTAACACTTGGTCAAAGTTAGGCTCGAAAAACGCATTAGACCCTATATAGATGGAAGGAGGGAGTACCTTTTTTCCGTCTTGTCTGCGCGTATCCATGCAATTGTTTGTACGTCGATTGCGCACTTACATGTGTATATATGCTTCTTTCTACCAATGGTCATTTGGATGCATATGCCCAGGCAACTCTCTGGATCATTTTTCATATATATTTCTTCTTCTGAAGATACATGGTTATTTGTATTTCAGCATTAAATTTTGTCACTCTGTTATTTATTTCTCTCTGCCACATCAAATAGGTTTTATAACTCCTATAAAAATTACATTTGTTTACTCCTATAAAAATTACATTTGTTTATTCGTCCAGGCAACCAATAACCAGAGCATAGCCATCAACTCATTTTATTCATTGGCCAGACTACGAAGCATGGAAAGAGCAGCCAGGAGGAAATGTAAGTTGTTCTATAAAGTACTGCAGGGTGTGCTTTTGTCGTTTGCTTATTAAGTTCTTCCACTATGGTTTCACCACATGATTGTGTTTTCCCTCTTATTTTTCACTGGAAGGTACTATAACAAAGATGACTGTACTTGTATTTGGTCTTCACTGAGTTAGAAGATGATAAATGCGCGCATTGAGTTCCTTTCAGAATCAAGAAAATAAAAGCTTTGGATTCAGAGAAAATTCAACACTGCTTTATTTCGAGTCAAGGATGTTAAGATTTCCTTGTTTTGTTATTCATGGAAAATAGAGCAACTTTGTGCTTATTTGTTTGCCTTTATGCTCTATTGGAAACCTTTTAAAAATATTATATTAATTGGTTGGTGAGCTGATCTATCTATGATTGGTACCTCGATTGATAGGATATCTCATATATGAAACCATGAATCAGGAATCATTGGGTTATCTGAACGGGTATAACGCTAAAATAAATGAGATTACCATGAATCAGGGATCATTCGTTGGTGAGCTGATCTATATATGATCAAGGATCATTTGTACCTCGATTATATTAAGTGGTTCAGGTTTGTGGCCGTGACGATCCATACCAAGGAAATAAAAATGAAAATGTCATTCAGATATTACATGATGCTAAAATAAATGAGACTACCATGTGAACTTATTGTTTTCCCAAATGCCATGGATGTATTAATAATTATCACAAATATAATATCTGAAGGAAAAAGGTGCAACCCCATTATTTATCGTACAACAATGATACATACACCGATAAAGAGTGAAACTGTCAGATTGTAGTATACCATCCTATGGTTTCCGTTTTAAAAATAATATAAATATCCAAATCTTCAGAAGCAGCAAAGAACATTTGTGTACTAAAAATTGAAATGATTATGGCGCTTTCATTGTTTTGCTTAAGACTGTAAAGTTACATGACAATTTAGCAAGACTTACTATATGTAAAGTCATAAGTTGCCTTGTAGTTTAAGTGTATAGCTCTTAAATCTACATCAGTTTAACTTATCTGAAGGTTGTTATTGAAAATTAGGCACAAATTGTCAAATTTGATTGGTTAAAAGAATAACACTGCATCATGGTTCTTGTATTGAGGCCCTTAGAAAACATGAAAAGCTTAATTCCACAGTTTCATTCTTGTGGAGATGTTTATTATAAAGTATAATATACTCGACAAAAATAACCCTGAAGTATCATCTTACCTATACCTTAAAAGAGTAAATATAAACTGAAATTTCTCCGGCTTCTCGAAATTCCTTATTTGCTTCCATGTACCATGCGTGTCCTAAATATAACACACTGCGGAAAACATGATATACATGGGCTAGCTTGATTGTTCAACGAATAGCGCTATGTGAGAATTAATATAGGTCTAGAATGGAATCAGTCCATCAAACACATATTGAATTCTGTAGGTGTTGGAACCATACACACAACACATCAATGGAAGTATCCGACAGAAAGTTGATAGCATTTTGTCACGTTTCCAAGTTTGGTCTCCTATACTGTAAATACTTTTGCAATTATTAATCAAGATAATGTTTAAACAGGTTGTGTTGCACCTATTACTCAAAGTGACTTAAATTCCAGTATACATAATCAAGTTCGGTATCTTAACAAAAGGTTGGTCGAAGGGATACTTCCTAACCTTTGGACAATTCCTACAACACTCTTGGTTACTTTATAATTCCTGGATTATCATCACTACAATCTTTTCTTCTTCATGCTAATGAAATTCTTCTCGGCTTTTTTCTTAAGAACTGCATGCTGATACTGTGGGCACAATTAGATAGAGTTTAAGGTAATATATCGGAACTCAGACAGACCCCTTAAATAAGAAAACCAATCTTATATAATTCAACTGGGTACACAATGAAGGTTGGGATGGGTAAAGGTTCGAGGACTGGCGACATCCCTCATCAGTCTCTCGGAGTCTCGACAGGGCTTATCCCTGTCTTCTGTTGACTAAAAGTGACACATTTTTAAAAAATAGTTGTCTGGTCATTGTGTGGATATTTAAACACAGTAGATGTTATCTATATGTGTAATGCATCTTGTGACTAGATATATAATAACTCACTGCCACTCCTCTAAGTTTTACTGGTTTAATGGATTTGCGCTGCCTTACTCTCAGCTCCAATGGATTCGCCCTGCCTTACTGTCATTTATTCAGAATTTTTACTGGTTTGCTGATGTACAAAGTGCTGATCCAGTTCTTCTCATTTGATCAGAATATGCGTACACCATGATGGTCACTGAGAAATCTGACATACAGTTATGGCGTTGTGCGGTTGGAGGTGCTAATAGGTAGTGCACATGTGCAACAAATATAACTGGGAGGTGAACTCGTAACATGGTCAAAAAATTACATCAGGGACAATTCGCTGGGCCCAGGGATCCTCGACACTAATCTGGATTTGGAAGATAAAGCCGCTGTCGATCATTGAGTTCTTGAAAATTGCTCTGATATGTAGTTTCCTGTCGCTGTGTGAGAGATTGTTGATGCGGAATGTTGTACTTGTGTTAAGCGAGTCGAAAGATAGGGCCTGGGCGGGCTCCACATCCTCGTCTGCTTCTGATCATTCTTCCAAGAAGGATAGCTCATGATGTATGTTTATATAAGTTTAGTTAGTGAAGGCAATACCCGTTGTTCCCTTTACCTTGTTATTACTTATGGTGGGGATTTGTGGAGTCTGCACTCATTCTTTCAAACTGGAATACCAGTTTTTTGTGATGTTTATTTCTCCAGGATCCTAGCCCCTGTGCTCCTTTAGCTGAAGTGGAAACATTTTTGACAAGACAAGAACAGCTCCTATGAATATTAGGTGGTGCTCTGCGCTTCACTTTCAATTCAACTACTTTTGTTGTATTCATGGACTACTTTTTTTGCCGTTAATACAACTCATAAAATTATGCGAAATGATAGGTACTTTGGCACTGTTAAGCTTAGGAATCAGAATTCGGACCTAGCTTATACTGCCTTGTCATATTAATTAATGGACTGCATACATGAACTCTAGATTATACTTTCGACAGTTCCAACTTCCAACTAATTATATCGTAATTTCTATGCAAATATCCGCAGTTTTAATCATGGTCCACTAATTCATTCTCTGACATGGATGATAAATATAGTGTCTAGTTAGTTTCCTACCATGTCGATCTGTCAAGTATGTCGGCAAGAACTTGCGGATGATTCTTTTCTTCTTGGGATCTTAAAAGCGGATGATTCTTTTCTTCTTGGGATCTTAAAAGAACACAACCATTGTTCATCTTTAACTGTAATCTGTTTGACAGATTTTCTCTAATTGCCTAGGAAATTGGAGTGACTTTCGTGCTTGCAGATACACTCTCTAGGTGAATAATGAACTTTTCTCCCTTTCTACCCCTTGACAAGGAGATCCAGGAAGGAGGTGAGTCTCTCCCACGGCGTCGCTGTCCAGAAACATTAAGGGAGCTCCATGTCTTGGTTTGCCGCACGTACGTTTACCACGCAGAGGAGCACATGTGATCCTCATAATAGCAAGTTTGTAATGAATTCTGGAACCCATCATGAGGTTAAAGTCAGCAAAGCATATTCACCTGTAGTCAAATCACTTTTATTGGTCGTTGACGTGGACATATAACGATTTGCCAACTTGTCCCAAATTCCCTTAGGAGAATCTTCGTCCATGACATGATACATGACCTGATCCGCAAGACAAAGCCATATGGTAGCAGCCGCCTACACTTGCATATCCTCCCATGCATCGTTGTCAACCTTGGCCGGGTTCGTCTCCTGCAAACCATTCAAGATTCCCTGCTGCGCCAGAATATCCTTGACTCTGGTCTGCCATAGACCGAAGTTACCCGTGCCATCGAATTTCTCCACATCAAACTTGGTGAATCCCGGCGCCATGCCGAGCCGTGATCTAACCGACCTGTTGCCGCCGGTCTTACCGCCCTTGTTTTCCTCTGCGACTTCCTCACAAAAAAGATCACCGATCCCGTATTCCTCGTCTGAAGCCACAACACAGTCCGCGATCTACCAAGAAATCTGACTTGCACTGTCCCTGTCTGCCCTTCAGAAATTGTCGTGAAGCCTCTCGCCGTAACGCAGACCGATTATCTGCCGTAGCCGAATCGCTTCACCTCTTCCCGAAATTGCAGACTAATTATTTGGTGCGCTTTGCTTGCCTCGTCTCCCAGCCTTTTAGGGCATGTACAATGGTGCTATCTTAGGAGTGCCACATAGGATAAATGATGAGGTGAAAGAGAGAGAACTCATAAGAAAATGTTTGTCTTCTCTTATTTAAGAGAAGACAAGAGATGATCTCTTAGCATAATATGTCTCACCATGTTTTTAGGAATAGCTAGTTATTGACGATAAGGCTAAGAGATGACCCATTGTAGACAATTTTATTTATCATCTCTAAATTACATCCAAGACATAAAATAAGACCGTCTTATCAACCATTGTACACGCCCTTATGTCCGCTGGGTCAGCCGACCTTACCTTTTCCTCTCAGACACGGAAACCGAGTCACAGACGGCGCACATAGGCAAAAAACACATATTTGACCTGTGGTAAAAAACAATTCACAATCTGACCTGGTTTCGGAAAAATTTCACGCTCCTGACCCTTCCGAGTGGCGCCCGACAGCAAGGCGCCACACCCTACATTGCAGCGCCTGGATCTTAGGCGCCACACATCGCGCCAGCGTGGCAGCCTGGGGCCCCACAGCCAGTCGTGCAGCGCCTAAGGCATAGGCGCCACACTTGTAATGTGCAGCGCCCGGCCCTTAGGCGCTGCACATCGACTTAAGCCGCATCGGGCCAGCCTAGGCAGTTCTTCCCTCTCCCAGGCAGTTCTTCTCTATTGACAGAGAGGAGCGGCGGCGCCCCCTTCGATCCCCCCCCCAACACCCCTCTCAGATCTTGAGATTTCAGCCGTGGAATCGATCTCTAATCCCTCCTACTAGGTAAACTCCTCCGTTCCCTTTATTTTCCTCCATAAATTCGTTGCCATTTTAGAGATTTGTCCAAGATTGGGTGAACCCTTGATTTGCTTGGTTTGGATCTTTATTTGTCCAAGATTGGGTGTTGTGATTTAGGATGTGTAGTCATAGTGGTACTACCCTAGTATTGTTCATTAGTTCACAGCCTAGAGAAACCCTAGATTGTTTAGTTTTTTTAGATATATATGAGATGCCTAGTTTTGTAGATAATTATGAGATGTTGAGTTTTTTTAGATATATATGAGATGTTGAGTTTATTTGAAATATGAGATGTTGAGATGAACACATATGGCATAGGAGATATATATGAGAATTTTTCAAATGAGTATTGTAAATCATTTATTCATTGTGTGAGAAGGAGATGTTGAGATTCTTGTAGATGAATACATATGAGATGTTTAGATGAACACATATGAGATGTTTAGTGTATACCGATATTTGAGATGAACTCATATATGTTTATTGTTTGAACTTTGTAAGGATGGTTTGCCTTCTCGACGATGCCTATGACACACTATACCGGGCCTACATGATGCGCGAGAAGGGGATGGTAATAATGAGTAATCTAAATATTTTGCAAATTTTCCTTTAGTTGAAATTGACATGCCCCAAGATTTGTCATTACTTGTTTTTTTGCAGAAGCTTGAACCTCTAAAGATTCGGTATCACGGGGTCTTTGGTCCTGCCATGCCCTACGATGAGCAGTACACACCCTACATCCAGCAGGCAGGACTCCTCCCATGGATTCAGTTGGTCAGCCGGTCCACGCCGAACCTCAACGCTCCAATGGTGTCCTCTCTTGCTGATCGGTGGAGGCCGGAGATGCACAATTTCCATCTTCGGACTGGGGAGATGACCGTGACGCTCCAGGATGTCTCCTTGATCACCGGTCTTCCTATCGACGGGAGGCCTCTCTGTATGAGCACCGATTCTGATGGGTGGTGCCGGCAGATGACTGCTCTTATCGGTATGGCTCCTACCGAGGCTGAGGCTGATGTAGAGGAGGGAGAAGAGAAGAATAAGAAGGAAAGGAAAGCAGCCGGAGCTGCTTTCACGTGGATTCAAAGGAACTTTGCGCATTGCCCTGCGGATGCCACTGATGATGTGATCCAGACACATGCTCGTGTCTATATGTGGTACGTTGTCTCGAGGACTTTGTTTCCTGACTCCACAGGCAAGAACGCTCCATGGATGTGGCTGAAGGCGTTGACCGTATTCGATAGCAGATGGAACTGGGGTTCAGCGACTCTTGCCTACTTGTACCGACAGGTAGTTGGTTTGTTTTGTTATCAACTCATTTCTTCATTAGCAATGCAACCTTGCTGTCAAGTTAACATTGTTTTCTTTGATATGCAGCTGGACGATGCGTGTTGCAGGATTACAGATAGTGCATGCTTTGGTGGTAATCTGCTTCTACTTTCTGTATGGAGCTGGGAGCGTCTGCCTGTTGGACGCCCGAAGAGCGTCAAGTTTAATCCGTGGGATGAAGATGACGAATTACGGCGCCCCACTTGGGCTTACAAGTGGGATGTGGTATCCGAGATGACGAACGATGTCAATCTCATGTACCAAAAGTACATCGCTGAGTTGGACACGATTACGCCTGAGCAGGTAACGAGGACAATACATCATTCATTTCTCATGCTTGCCTGAAAACTTGTCATCAATGTTATGTTCTTGTCCTATTTCATAGGTGGAATGGCAGCCATATGGCGCCAATGACAAAGTAGGGTTCACCGAGGAGTTTGTCGTCAACCCGATGTGCTTGCAGGATAGGGATCTTTGGCTTATGTGGTGCCCACTGATATGCAACTGGGCGGCTGAGCTTCATTTGCCACATCGCGTGTATCGTCAGTTTGGTCTGTTCCAGCCTCACTCGCCGGAATGGGTGGACACAGACAAAGCACTTCATAGGTAAGAGAGCATGAACCATATTGACTAAGCATCGCCACTCCTTCTTCATTGTGCTAATGTTTGGTTTTCTACCATGCAGGTTGGACAGGAGAAAGCAGCGGAAGATAAAGGACTGGGACAAGCATCATGCATCGTATGTTACCCGCTTCTAGCTTAGTGTGGAGCAAGCTCGTAACAGTGCACGCGCCCAGCTTCGTGAGCATAGCTCACTTGCTTTTGATAACTACCTACGATGGTTTCTTGAAAATGCTCGAGTTGAGATATGCCCGCCGGCATACAATGATGATATTCTTGAAGATCCCGCAAACTTTGAGGATCTATAGAAGCATCAGTACAACAAAAATGTCAGGGAAGGGGTAGGAGTCCCTGCTGTTCCGGTGATTAACTATGTGGTAAAGTGTTCCCTTCTTTACTTTCCTGTTGGCCGTATTACACATGTTTGAATGGCTAACGTGTTACTTCGTTCTCATCCGCAGCGCAACCAGATCAAGAAATCAGTTGATGAAAGCCAGTCTATTCTGGAGAAGACACCGGTTGGAGAAGGGAATGATGAAGGTCCACTACGAAAATTTCTCAAGGTACATATCACACTCAGGTGTCCATGTTACATATCTTGCGGAGTTTGGTATCTTATACACTTGTTCATGTTACAGTGTCAGGCCCAGAAGTTAAGGCTGTTATTGAACCTTCTCAGTTGCCGTGACCCAGAATATGATGAACCATCTGCCTCTAGGTCTGGTACACCATCAGACCCCTTATCTCACCATCAGGAGGACGATGTGAGTTCCTCACATGCTTATCTGGATGATGAGGGTGCGGTCACCCAAGAGGTATGACTAATCTTTTAGATGTAATTCTCACTTGATTACGACGCCGGTCTTTACCATATTGTTTGATTGTGTGATAGGGCCATGATCTTGATGATGACATGACTCTGGCGGACGCTCAAGTTCGGTCCGCATACATGTTGAAGCCTAGGCAGCCCATACGCTGGTACACGCCCACCGACTTTGACAACAGAGGCAACCCAAAGGTGGTCGTAGGGAGCTCGCGGATGGCGAGCTTGGATGATGAGGCGGAGGACGAAGAGGAGGAAGAGGAGGCACATCCTCGCAGGAGGAAGAAGATAGCCAATAGGCGTGGCACCAGGAACACGCGCGGAAGGCATTAGTCGTTGTCGTTTTTATTATTAAACTGAACTTGTCGCCGTTTCATTAGGTTGATGAACTTGTGAGGTTATGTG
Organism: Thinopyrum elongatum; assembly: GCA_011799875.1. Lineage (NCBI taxonomy): Eukaryota > Viridiplantae > Streptophyta > Magnoliopsida > Poales > Poaceae > Thinopyrum > Thinopyrum elongatum. The sequence goes on from CM022298.1 coordinate 28,622,466, forward strand.
ATATGTTGGTGAACTCTTAGTAGTGTGCTACTTGTGTCTGCGAACTTGTCGTTTTGAATTGTCTTAAATGATGTGATGTTCAAGTTATTACTTGTGTTTGTTCAAATTGCTGTGAAGTTCAAGTTATTGTAAGTGTTGTGATGTTCAAGCGAATTGAAATCCCTGTCAAAAGTGCTTCTGTTTTTCCAGATTTGCAGTTAACAGCACTGCAGCGCCTAGATCTCAGGCGCTGCACTATACTGTGTGGCGCCTGACTCTTGGGCGCTGCACAGTGTAGAGCAGCGCCTGTGACCTAGGCGCTGCAGTGCTGTTAACTGCAAATCTGCAGAAACAGGAGCACTTTCGACAGGAATTCCAAAGATAGTACACGAAAACACATTCAAATGTCTAACCCTAGCCAAATTAGGTCTACAAGATAGTCCACGGCACATTCATTACAAATTACAAATTAGGTCCACAAGATAGTCCACGACACATTCATTAGAAATGACAAATTTAGGCCTACTACGAGATAGTTGACGACAAATGGCTTCTTGCCCTAGAAGATAGTTCATGACAAATACGGCATGGGTACATCCGGTTCCATGACGACTGCACCGAAGCGAAGTCCCTACTGAGTCGAGTGAGGCCATTTCCCCTTCTTGTCACGTGCCTCATCCTCCTCTTGCGCCTCGCGTGCCTTTGCAAGCTTTCTTGCCTTCTCCTCCTCACGAGCAAGTTTCGCTTGGCGTGCCCTCTCCTCCTCTCGTTTCTTCCGCTCCATCCTCTCTTTTTGACGACGCTCTTCCTCCAAGCCTCTTCGAACCGCCACTGGCGCCTAAGACAATCTTGATATTGGTCCTTTTGGACATCTTCTGGCACTTCATGATCTATCCACGTGATGTACTTGCATAGAGGAGGCGGTGACTGCATACAAAATTATGGCGGCCAAATACTCGGACGGTCCTCCCGTTGTGAATCAATGTTTAGTGCCCATGAGGCTCGACCACGTGAACCATGCCTGGGTTTGTGGCGGCCATAGCTAACAACAACCTAGGGAGTCGGTTGTATGCTTCCTCCCAATTGCCATATAACATCTTGAATGCGGCTTGCTTCGCCTTCCATGCCTTGCCGTACTTGACCTTATAATGAAAGATGGCTTTCACAAGGTCAATGACACTCTTAATGCTCATTGTTGGAAGTGTGGATATTTGGTTGGAAAACCTGTAAGCGATGAACTCGGACGTGAGTTGTCTGTGTTTTTGGTACACAAGCTTGCCATCCGCATTCTTGTGTCGGCACATGTGATTTGGTAGACAACTCACTATGCGCCAAGTGGGACCTCCTTTCCATGGCCTTGCACGCACAATCCATGGACATCTTAGCACTTCACATTTAACCGTGTAACGCACATTGACATCCGAGTTGGCCACTCTATGTGGACGATAATGCGTAACCGAGTAGTTGTCGAGCCACATCTTCAATTCCAAGAAGGATTCAAACTCACAACCGGAATATATCCCGTTCTTGCCGTCTTCCAAATCACGGTGTGAACTTGGCCTAGCTCCAAGAGATATACATTTGCCACCATCTATAACGGCTTCATCCGCAAGACTAAGATCCTTGAACAATGGTGTCTTGTAATCCCGCCGGAATACCTTCTTAAATGCTTTGGCCTCCTTCGCCGTGAACCCCTCCTCATCAACTTCTTCATCGGGACCATCGTCATCCGAGTCCGATGCATATGAATGGGAAAAGGGATGGATTGGTCCATTGTCTCTTGTACATGATATCTGTCGAGATCACCCACATTGTTGTCATGAAGATCAATTTCGTTGTCATCCTCCTCGTACTCATCATTCTCCTCTTGAAAAGCTTCATTTTGGTTGTTTGAAATCGGGCTCTATGTTGGCCAAACTTATTGCGTCAAATGAGGTTCACTCATTTGATCTTGGTTCATGGGTGGGGGAGTACTAGCAACCAACGGGGAGGCGTTCCGGTTCAAGTCCAAATGCAAACTAGACTCAACCTTCTTGGAGGCAAATAACTCAAGAGCCTTGTCTAGAGATTCAGCAACCGTCTCCTTGTATGCAACCCAACGTTGCTCGGAGTTCACACGCATTGTCTTCCAACTGATGTGCATTCCAAAACCAACATTATGCCTTCCCTCCAACTCAACAACGTCACTTGGGTCCATCCAATTCAAATCATTCCTCACTTATTCCAAGACATCCGCATAGCTAGGACTACTCTCAAACACCATGTAAAGCTCATCCGGGTCCGACTCAACATTGCCTTTCAAAAAGGCCTTTTTATCCACATGATGAACATAAACACATGTTCTTCCCATCCCTAAAATAATCAAAAACACAAATATATCCAATAAGTATTTAACCGAATATTTGCACAAAATACACAAGTCTTAACATAGATATGAAACAATAACCCTAACCCCCACCTAACAATAACCACAACCCTAACCATAGCATAACCCTAACCCTAACCCCAACATAACAACACACATAACCCTAACCCTAGCATAGTAGGAAGCTTAACCCTAGCAAATTGGCAAAGAAACATAACATGTTTGAACACAAATTTCCAAATCCAAGCCAAAACTAGGGTTTCCCCAAACTAGCAAGATTTGAGCAAATGTGACAATTCCTATAGATGAAAACGAGGGGATCGGAGGAGATTACCTTAAGGGAGGGGTTGGCTTCGAAATCCACGTACAAATACTCCGGATTTGCAAGATTTGAGAAGGATTTGAGGGGTGGGTGGGGTGGGGGTGTGTGGGGTGGGGGTGGGGGGGGGGGGGGGGGGTGGGGGCACCATAAGTGACAAGCAGACAGTGCAGCGCCTAAGGGCCGGGCGCTGCACATTACAAGTGTGGCGCCTATGCCTTAGGCGCTGCATGACTGGCTGTGGGGCCGCGGGCTGCCACGCTGACGCGGTGTGTGGCGCCTAAGAGCCAGGCGCTGCAATGTAAGGTGTGGCGCCTTGCTGTCGGGCGCCACTCGGAAGGGTCAGTAGCGTGAAATTTTTCCGAAACCAGGTCAGATTATGAATTGTTTTTGACCACAGATCAAATATGTGTTTTTTGCCGCGCACATATATCCAATACAGTACGTACCAATCTCCAATGGACCAAACATGCACGCACACGGCTCCTTGACTCACAAATTAGCAGGCATGTCCCCCGGACCCAAAACGCACACGCATACACGTATCATCAGATCGGTTCACCGCGTGTATGTTAGTCCCCTGACTCCTGCCACAATACGACACTCCGTCTGATTGGCCTTCCTTTGTCTTGCACGTCGCGCTGCTGCTGAAACCGATTGCCACACGCCTCCGAGGCTCCCAGCGGCCGTCTCGCGCAACGCCAGGCACGGAAGCCTGTCCAACCTGTCCTCTGTCCGTGTCCCTCGGAAAATTCCGCCGCTGCTGTGTCTCCGACGAGAACTTCGCCGGCGATATGTACTGCCCCGTCGCACGTACTCAGCGCACGCCAATCCTGCAGAAACAGTCGCCACCTCGTGCATCGTCCGTCCACGAGTGTGCCGTACCCTGGCCATCCACATCGCCGACATAATCCGTCCGCAGTGCCGCGCCGCCGCCCTTGTACAACACCGAGCGCATCATCTTGATGCTCTCACGTCTGGTCGTCAGTCTGATCGCAAGCCGAATCCGTCGCCTCCGCAACGTCTTCAACAGCCACTACGCCGGTCCGATCGTCACGTCTAGACGATCCTTACCGACCGCAGCCTATCGAACGGTCCGGGCCTCCTGCCCGAAGTGTCCGACACCACCGATCGCCTCCGCGATCGCCGCCATGCTCCACCTTGCACCAATCGGACGTTCCATGGCACCCGTCGAGCATGATCCTCGTACCTCCGGATGATCTTCCGCATAGCCTTCTCGCAACCTTGCTCTGATACCACTTGTTAGAATAAAACGCTAATGCAAGATCATAGATGACACACCGAGGCACGATATTTGTTAACGAGGTTCACCGATATGGCTACATCCCCGGGGCATGACTACGGGTGCTCCTCCTCAAGATACCGCAACACCGGCCGCCCGTGCGCCGGCACAAGCCGTCGGCTCCCCCGCGTACCTGTTGCTATCAAGTCGTCATGGGTTACAACGTGTGGTGCTCCTCGATATATAAGAGGCCTAGGATACAACGTCTCTGACTCCTACACAACTCGTACCTAACCACACCAATTACAACTCCAAGTCCACGTAACCCCTTGCGTACATAATATTCGACACAAATATAACAGATAAGCTGACTTCAACATTTTCAATACCTTTTCAAACAGCAAGTCCCTCAAAACCGGCATTATTTCAAGGCCATTCAAGTAACCATACTGGTATTCCATCCAAATGCCATTCATTGCAAGAATCTTAACCAATCTGCTGAGTAGGCTGGTGGTGTCATGAGTCCACTCATGCAACAAGTTGTAGCGCCCAATGGTTCCCGACCACATCTTGTAGCAGTTGGCTCATCAACGAAGAGCAGAGATAGGTGCAGTTACACGACGAAGCGACCGAGCCCATGCCCTCTCCCTAGCGAACTGTGAATCCAATACCTGTCGTTGATGAAGGGATATGTCCATGTCGACCCTATTGCCCCGAGCCGCCATTTGATGTCCAAGATGAAGGTTGCAACCAGAGAGACGTAAGCGATGACAGAATAGCGAGAACACGGCCGCGGCGACACGGACGCCATAACCAAGCCAGGTGTGGACAACGGCTGCCTTGGTGTATAGGATGTCGTACATGAGGGAAAGCTCCATCTCCACCACCATGCACACGCCTTTCCATCCACGAGAGAATTCTTTTTCTTTTCTGCTGGTACGGTCACACTTGAGTGGATTCTTGGCGAATGAATATTGAGCGAAGGTGCCCTTTGCTTATGTAGAACAAATATGAACAACCAACAGAGATTTCTTGTTATCCAGACCAGGAAACTGATGAAGAGCGCCGCAATGGATCCATCCGTCCACCACCGGCTTCACCAACACCGCTGTCGCTCGCCGCCTGATGAAGACTGCCACTCAGGCACCCATCTCCTTCGAGACCTGTTTACGGAGGTGCGTACACGATTGGAGGCTACAACGAGGGATACTTTTACCCAACATGGGTGGCAGCATGATCTTAGGATTGCCCCCCCCCCCCTCCGCTTTAGGCGTTATACAGACTCTACATGTCTCTTTGTATTTCGCCTTTCTTATTTTTCGTTTCTATAAGAGGACCTTATTTGACTGTGTGCATTTTAGTTATGCAGAGGCCGGCTGTAATGCTTAAACCTTTCAAGTAATAAAGTGCCCCTTTTCGAGAAAAACACCCATCTCCTTCGCCATCGCACTGCAAACCTCCAACGCCTCCATAGCAGGCCGCCCCTGATCAGGACATCCCCGCCGCGACCAGCGACGTGCCTTGGCACAGTGACATGGGTAGGCGACGGGTGGCGGCTAGGGTTTTGTGGTCGCTCGCCGGGCTGCCGCTCTCAAGAAAAATTATTCATGGCTTGATGGATTGATATTACCAGAAAAAACACGAGATTAAAATGTCACGCTTGTTAAGGCCTGTAATTTTTTTTGCCTTATTTGACTACAAAGATGATTTTTTTAAATATTTTAGTGGGTATTAAGGGCATCTTCTTCAACGGCAACCTGCAAATTTCCTCTCACATCCGTCCGCGGATACGGCTGACTAGTCCACGGATACGGATATGAGAGGCCACCATCCAATGCTGTCCGCATACACTTCAAACTATTTTTCAACAAACTGAATAAAATTCATTGAAACATAGCGGATTTCATACAAACCGGACGCATTTTTTTTACATTTTGGACATATTTTAACTCAAAAGGTAAAACTATATGCATGTACGGTCGCGCGGAGCTCCACTCCCACGACACGGATACACTACACTAGTCTAAGGCCGGCCGCGGCGGATCTCTTGGTCTTCCCCATGTCCGGCAGCCCATTCATTGGACTGTTGGGAGCGCCAGAGGTATATTCTTTTCCTGTATCTTCCCTATATCCGGCTGCGCCGCTCATCGGAGTGGCAAAGAGGGTGCATCAGCCAGAGGGGATTGGCGGGGTGGGGGGGGGGGCTCCTCCACTTCCATGGAGCCCAGACGGGGGCTGACGATTGTCTGAGATAAAGAGCCAGACAGGTCACCGGCTGTGCAAGCCAGCGACCCGCCGGCGGCCTTCCTGGGACCCAAGTGGCGCCAGCCTCCCGTGTTCTACATTCCCTTGATGTTGGCGGCGGACGCGGACGCGCTGGCCACCGACTTGTTGATCTCCACGCAGCCGGCTTCTTTCTCTGCTGGCAGGGCGCGGTTACGTGCACGTTGATGGCGGATGGCGCGGTCGCAGGCGCGGGAGGCACGGTATACACTAGTAGAAAACGACCAATTTATCCCGGTTCCAGAGGCCCTTTAGTCCTAAAGCCCAAAACCTTTAGTCCCGGTTCGCTTACGAACCGGGACAGAAGGGGCTCCATGTGGCCGCTGCGGGGCGGCCAGGCAGGAGGACCTTTAGTCCCGGTTGGTAACACCAACCGGGACCAAAAAGCATCCACGCGTCAGCAGCTGGCAGGAGCTGGGGTTTTTGTTTTTTTTTGAAAGGGGGGTTTAGGGGTTTTGGAGGGTTAATTTAGGGGTTTCATATTATGTTAGCTAGCTAATAGAGAGAAGTGACCTCTATTTATCTCCGTGCTTGGTCGACGCTAGCTACTATACGTATAGAGAGAACTCGACACGCTAGCTATTAAGCAAATGAAGGAACCATTAAGTACACAAGATCATCATGAACATATACAGAGAGAAGTGATCTCTCTTTCTCCGAGAGATTGGTCGAACAACAAGTTTTCGTATATCTATCCGACGCTACTAGCTACATATATACAATATAAGATCTCTTACAATCCCTAACATTTAAAGTCTATATCCACATGGTATTCTCCGGCTTTATGTATGACGTGGTCAAGAAAGAATCCCGCCAATTCCTCTTGAATTGTTCGTATGCGATCATGTGGTAGGAGTTCATCCCGCATCTGCCACATCTAATTTAAAGAAGGGGGTCAATACATATATATGAATGAAACTCAACACAAATGATTGTAATAAAATAAAATTGTGAATATTATTGTTTACGTACTTCATATTGTTTTTCAGAGTAGCCCCGCTGAGAGGCCATCGCGTTGTAGATGAACTCACAAACGTAGTATCCACAAAAATTATTCCCGGCTTCCTGCCACAAGCACTTTACGAGAAATAGAGTTCAATCAAACTGATAATCAAGCATGATAAATGGTATTGATGAAACTAGTTAGAATCAATGGGAGATGCGCGGAACTAGCTAGTAGTACTTACTTTCGGGTATGTAAATCGCAGCTCCCTCGGCAGTCCCGGAGCAATTGCAGTGAACTCTTTTTAAACCCTGCCAGACAAAGAAAATAATTACTTGATATTAGGAAATGAACAAAGTTGCCAATATGGTGCGATAATGATCGATTGAACTTACTTCTGAAGCATTTCAGTCATGTCCGCATAGTCCTGGGGATCCTTTCGTCTCGAGTCTAAGACAGTTACTACTCCCCGGTCAAGCTTAATCTCTAGCAGAATAAAGTGGAAGCTGCGCACACATGCATAACTCATCAATTACATTACTATAACCTCGAGTAAGGGAAACCGAATATGCACAAGACAGTAAAACTCACTTGAAGTTGTAAGGAAAGAGTATTTTCTCTTTGTTTTGATTTTTAAGCAACGATTGTAGCAAGTTGTCCTCGGTATCTGTGACTCTGTTTTTAACCATCCATTCATGTATGATATTTGGGTTAATGAACCCAATGTCATAGATTTGTGCTTTTCTGCATTCGACGATCTTCAATCTGCATAATATAGTGAGCATAATTATATATACATGCAATGAAAGAGCTGAGCTATATATAGAGACTTAATTACAGAAGTAGTACTTACAGACAGTAGCAAGTCACGAGTTGTTTGTCGAGGGCCATTTAATTGTATAACTGGAATAACTCGTCAAATTCAACAGGCAACAGCTCAGTTCCAATGAGGTCGTGCTCCTCTTTAATTCTCAGCATCAAACTATCCTTCCCAGACTCGCTGCAGGTTTTCATGTACCATTCATGCAATCTTCGCATCATCATTGTTAGAGGAGGATGATCAGGTTTGACGAGAGGCTTGCCGTACTGGTACCTGAATTTGTCCACCTCCATTGTTTCAAACTCTACATCATCGCTCAGGTAATCAGCAGGATTGGTACCGGGCACCATCCCCGGATGATTAGCGATGATATCGCTAAACACCTTGAGCGGGGGGCACGATTGGTTCGCCTGTTCGCCGAGCTGGGGATTTTTTTCCCACTTCTTCGTTCTGCTAACCTTGCATGACTGCAAGTACTTCCCGACCGCTCCGCTTGCTTATATGTCCTTTCAATAATGTGCTCATAGTTGGATTGCGGCGGAGGCGGTGGTGGTCGCTTCAGGGCATCGATAGTGCGCTTCACTTTCACCGGATCTATCGTCTCCTTCGGAGGTGGAGGTTTCTTTGCAAAAAAAGTCCCTCACTTCGGCAGCACAGATGTCCTCATTTTCCTTGTTGGTCCTCTCATATGGTAACTTTTCCAGAGGCTTGAGAGATGGACCGCATCTAAATTGCCTCCTGCCTCTGCTTGTACTGCTAGCCGCCAGAGCGGCGGCGTCTCTCTTCCGTCGTTGCTGATGAGGCGGAGAAGGAGGCGGAGTGCTCCGACGCGCCGGAGGAGCCGAAGCGGCGGCGTCTGTCTTCCGCCGTTGCTGACGAGGCGAAGGAGGAGGCAGATTGCTCTGACATGCCGGAGGAGGCGAAGGAGGAGGCGGAGTGCCCTCACGCGCCTGAGGAGGCGGAGAAGGAGGCGGAGTGCCCTGATCACACGTCGGAGGAGGAGGAGGAGGAGGAGGAGGAGGAGGAGGGGGAGTGCCCTGACTCGCTGGAGGAGGAGGAGGAGGAGGAGGCGTCCAGTTTGGAAGCATGATGTACTCCTTCCTTCACAGACATGTACTCCTCAAAGCATAAAGCAGCTAATTCTCCCCTTCACCTGTAGGGTGGTCAAGCTCCAGCTCCTCAAATCCCTCCATTATTTCATCCACCGTCACAACAGCATAGCCATGTGGAATCGGACGGTAGTGAAAAGTTCCGTCGGGTTGAGGAGGTGCAACAGAGCCGACAGCCGCATTCAAAGTCGGTTCTGCCATTTTGTCATAAGCTGGCAATGTTGAGCCTCCGTGATAGTATCCACGGGGTAGCGAGGAGCCATGAAATCAGGCTGAACGAGCTCCGTGGAAGCCACACTGCTTCTCCGCTGAGATGGTGGGGTAGCTTCTGGGGTAGCTTCGTGCCGCTGAGATGGTTGGGCGGCAGCTGCAAGTTCCTCTAGCTTTACTAGTCTTGCATTGAGCTTCTGCATTTCGCTCAGCTTCGCTTTCCTCTTTCTCTCCCGGCTTCTGTAGTCGCCTGTGCCAGGAAACCTAACCACCCACGGAATGGAGTCTGGTGTGCCTCGTGTTCATCTAGGGTGCTCAGGATTCCCAAGGGCCTCAGTCAGCTCATCCTTCTCTTTGTCGGGAATGAACGTCCCTTCCTGCGCTGCGGTGATATAATCCTGAATCTTCTTGACGGGTATTGCAAGTTGCTCGTCCGTCCAACGACACTCCCCTGTTTCTGGGCCCAAAGTTCCCCCAACCCCGAAGAACCAAGTCCTTGAACGGTCTGGCTAGTTCAATGTCGCTTGTTGGACCCCTTTAGCAAGCAGGTCTTGCTCAGCTTTGTCCCACAATGGCCGGGCTTTGTGGTAGCCACCTGACCCCGTGTGATGGTGATACTTCTTCTTTGCAGCATTTTTCTTGTTTGTCTCTGACATTTTCTTACCCTTCTCCGATGTCTTGTAGGCCACAAATGCGGGCCAGTGAGCTCTTCTCATATCGACCGGTGAATTCTGGAGTCTTCCCTTTGTCGACAAACTTTGTGTTCAACTCTTTCTTCCACCTCCTGAATAGATCTGCCATCTTCTTAAGAGCACACGCCTTGAACTTTGGCTCTATAACTGGCTTATTCGGATCCTCCTCTGGCGGTAGGGTGAAATTTGCCTTCAGCGAGGTCCAAAGATCATCTTTCTGTCTATCCTTGACATAAGAAACTTCAGGGTCGTCCTTAGGCTTAATCCATTGCTGGATGCTGATCAGGATGCTGTCCCTAACAATAGCTCCGCACTGAGCAACAAATGCGTCCTTGGTCCGCTTGGATTCAATCGGTTGGCCATCGTCCATGATTTCTGTGATCGTGAACCTTTCATCCTGGCGCAACCTTTTCTTAGGGCCTCGTCTCGTTACGGAAGTTTGGCTCGATCCGGAGGGCTATAAAAGAAGAAAGAAGCGTTGATATATGTACATACCAAAACAATTAATGCATCAATTAGTCAGCACAGGCTTAATTAATATATATACCTCGCCGGACTTTGCAACAGCTCCCTCCTCCGTTCGGTCACCGGAGCCGTCATCATGGTCACCTTCTTCCTCCGCCATTCGGTCACCGGAGCCGTCATGATCATGCCCTTCCTCCTCCATTGTTCGATCACCGGAGCCGTCATCCTCTCCTTCCTGACCATCGGTGTCGTTGAGAAACGACAAGACATCACCTCCATCGCAGATTATATCCCCCAACAACTCTTCTTGTTCTAAGTCTCTTTGATCCATAGTTTCTGCAAATATTACAACATGGCAATATACAAACATGAGAGATGGATATATTAGTGGCAAACATAGACCTAGCTAGCTAATCACAACAAGGGATCATATTAGTGGCCTCGACGGTTCTACGGTTTGGGGTGGCCTCGACAACGCTCTTTTAACTTGGTAAGTTTGGGGTCGATCGACGTCCCCCTTCATGTTGAAGAGTTACCGGAGTTTTCTATGAAAAAAAATACTACCTATCACATCTCCGTCCCGGTTTGGGTGGACTCGAGAGTTTGGTCGGGCGAGAGGGGGTTGATCGACGTCCCCCCTCATGTTGAAGAGTTACCGGAGTGTTCTATGAAAAAAAAATACTACCTATCACATCTCAGTCCCGGTTTGGGTGGACTCAAGAGTTTGGTCGGGCGAGAAGGGGTTGATCGACGTCCCCCCTCATGTTGAAGAGTTACCGGAGTTTTCTATGAACAAAAAAAATACTACCTATCACATCTCAGTCCCGGTTTGGGTGGACTCGAGAGTTTGGTCGGGCGAGAGGGGGTTGATCGACATCCCCCCTCATGTTGAAGAGTACCGGAGTTTTCTATGAACAAAAAAAAAATACTACCTATCACATCTCAGTCCCGGTTTGGGTGGACTCAAGAGTTTGGTCGGGCGAGAGGGGGTTGATCGACGTCCCCCCTCATGTCGAAGTGCTAGGAGTTTTCTATGAACCAAAAAAAATGCCACATGACATGTCCGACGACTGGACCGCCTCTCTCATGAATGTCGAACGTCTCCGCCTCTCTCATGAACAAAAAAAATATCTATGACTAAAAAAAATCATATTCTATGAAAAAAAACATCATATTCCATCCACATCCATGCATACATATGAACAGAGAAACATCATATATATGGTCATCTATGAACAAAAAAACATCATATTCTATGAAAAAAATCATCATATATATGAACAAAATTTTTTATGAAAAATCAGGACATATCATCATATATACACATACATATCATCTCTGAACAAAAAAAAATCATCATATATATAAAAAAAAGGACAGAGAGGAGGAGGCCGGCCGGACCGAACGGGGAGGAGAGGTGCGGCGTGGTCGGGGCAGGCCGGGGGCGCGGGGCGGCGTCGGGGCAGGGGCACGGGGCGGCCAGCGTCGATGCAAGGGTCACGGGGCGGCCAGCGTCGATGTAGGGAGCACGGGGCGGCGCGTCGGGGCAGGGCAGGGGCGCGAGGCGACGGCGACGAGGAGCGGGCGGCGACGGCGATGGCGACCTCGGAGTGGCTCGGGGAGGCGACGGCGATGTCGGGCCGGGCAGGGGCGCGGCATCGAGGAGCAGCAGCAGCCTGGCGGCGTTCGAGAGAAGAATGGCGGGTGGGGGGAAATTTCCTAAGTGTTGGGTTATATAGCAACCACCTTTGGTCCCGGTTCATGGCACCAACCGGGACCAATGCTACCCTTTGGTCCCGGTTTGTGCCACCAACCGGGAGGCACGAACCGGGACCAAAGGGGGTATTGGTCCCGGTTTGTGCCACCAACCGGGACGAAAGGTTGGTGCTGCCCGGGGCCAAATGTTTAGTCCCACCTCGCTAGCTGAGAGAGCTCGAGAGTGGTTTATAAGCGCTGCTGCGCCCACCCTCTCGAGCTCCTCTCAACTGCAGGCTTGCGGGCCTAATCTGACACTCCTCTGCCTGTGGGCCTATAGGGCCTGATGTGGGTTTGAATCCTGGCCCAACAAGCTGGTTGGGTTTCTAGTCGTATTCAGCCGTGGTGGCCCTGTAGGCGGCATTTTTTTCATTTTTTTCTATTTTTTTGTTTTGTTTTTTGCTTTATTTATTTTATTTTATTTCTACTTACTGTTTAATATTACTGTGTTTTATCATTATATTTAATTTGGTATTTTTAGGTTAATTAAAATGTATGTTTTAATCAAAAACAGATTTTGTTATTTTAGTGTGCTATTAAAGTTTCTAACAAAAAATTCTTTATGGAAATTCTTTTTGCTATTAATGTTTTGAACAAAAAAATACTTTGATAATTTTAGTTTCATAAATTTTATATACTTTTAGTTTCAAAAATATTAGATGTTTATAAAATCTTTTTAGTTGATTCCTTTTGCTATTAGAGTTTTATAAAAGCTTTTTATTTGATTCTTTTGGCTATTGAAGAATATTATAGTTTTGTTTTAGTTGATCATAAAAGAATATTTAATTGATTATTTTTAGTTCATTCCTTTTGCTATTAGAGTTTCATAAAAGTTTTCTAGTTCATTCTTTTTGCTATTAGTTCATTCTTTGAGCTAAATGACCCTGAAATTGAAAAGCACTACAAATGAACTCTAAAAAGGTTGAAAGTTGGAATGGTATCATCATTTCACCCACATAGCATGTTCTAAAAAGTTGAGAGGGTTACGGCAAAAACTGAATGCACTTCGTATACAAAATGGGCAATCTCTTTCGAAGTATCAGGGTTTCGAACGAAAACTCATCTGTTACGAAGGGATTTCATTTTTTTTAACTTATTTGAACTCCAGACTTTTTGTGTGTTCAAAATGCACCATTCAAAGCCACATCACAAATTTTCAACCCTTTCTGACTTCATTTGGTATTTTTCATGCATTTACTGATTTTTTGAGCTAAATGACCCTGAAATTGAAAAGCACTACAAATGAACTCTGAAAAGGTTGAAAGTTGGCATGGTATCATCATTTCACCCACATAGCATGTTCTAAAAAGTTGAGAGGGTTCGACAAAACACTGGAGCACTTCGTGTACAAAAGGACAATCTCTTTCGAAGATCAGGGTTTCAGACGAAAACTCATCTATTACAAAGGGATTCATTTTTTTGAACTTATTTGAACCCAGACTTTTTGTGTGTTCAAAATGCATCATTCAAAGCCACATCATCAATTTTCAACCCTTTCTGACTTCATTTGGTATTTTTCATGCATTTACTGATTTTTTTGAGCTAAATGACCCTGAAATTGAAAAGCACTACAAATGAACTCTGAAAAGGTTGAAAGTTGGCATGGTATCATCATTTCACCCACATAGCATGTTCTAAAAAGTTGAGAGGGTTACGGCAAAAAATGGATGCACTTCATGTACAAAATGGAAAATCTCTTTCGAAGTATTAGGGTTTCGGACGAAAACTCATCTGTTACAAAGGGATTTCATTTTTTTGAACTTATTTGAACTCCAGACTTTTTGTGTGTTCAAAATGCACCATTCAAAGCCACATCATCAATCTTCACATGTAACTGCAGTGATAGTCTTCACTTTTTCTTCGCTTGTGTCCTTTGCTTATTGTGCTGTAACCATGGATAATCTTCATCGTTTAACAGGGTGCTTGGGTCAGCCTTGACTTTGAAGGGAGGAATTTCATGAAACTTTTCATAATCTTCAGACATGTCTATCTTGCCCTCCACTCCCATGACGTCTCTTTTTCCTGAAAGAACTATGTGGCGCTTTGGCTCATCGTATGATGTATTCGCTTCCTTATCTTTTCTTTTTCTCGGTTTGGTAGACATGTCCTTCACATAGAAAACCTGCGCCACATCATTGGCTAGGACGAATGGTTCATCTGTTTACCCAAGATTGTTCAGATCCACTGTTGTCATTCCGTACTGTGGGTCTACCTGTACCCCGCCTCCTGACAGATTGACCCATTTGCACTGAAACAAAGGGACCTTAAAATCATGTCCATAGTCAAGTTCCCATATGTCCACTATGTAACCATAATATGTGTCCTTTTCCCTCTTGGTTGCTGCATCAAAGCGGACACCACTGTTTTGGTTGGTGCTCTTTTGATCTTGGGCGATCATGTAAAATGTATTCCCATTATCTCGTACCCTTTGTAGGTCAATACAGTCGAAGAAGGTCCTCTGGCCAACGAGTACAGCTCATCAGAAACAGTGTTGTCACCCATGAGACGTGTTTGCAACCAACTGCCAAAAGTACTGATGTGTTCACATGTAATCTAGTCATCACACTGCTCCGGGTGTTTGGATCGCAGAATATTCTTGTGTTCATTGACATACGGGGTCACCAAGGTAGAATTCTGTAGAACTGTGTAGTGTGCTTGAGACCAAGAATGCCCGTCCCTACATATTATTGAGTTCACTCCTAGCGTGCCTTTTCCAGCCAGTCTCCCCTCGTACCGCGATTGAGGGAGACCAATCTTCTAAAGGTCAGGAATGAAGTCAACACAAAACCAAATGACCTCCTCCGTTTGATGGCCCGTGGAGATGCTTCCTTCTGGCCTAGCGCGGTTACGAACATATTTCTTTAAGACTCCCATGAACCTCTCAAAGGGGAACATATTGTGTAGACATACAGGGCCCAGAATGACAATCTCGTCGACTAGATGAACTAGGACGTGCGTCATGATATTGAAGAAGGATGGTGGGAACACCAGCTCGAAACTGACAAGACATTGCGCCAAATCACTCCTTAACCTTGGTAGGATTTCTGGATCGATCAACTTCTGAGAGATTGCATTGAGGAATGCACATAGCTTCACAATGGCTAATCGAACGTATTCCGGTAGAAGCCCCCTCAATGCAACCAGAAGCAGTTGGGTCATAATAACGTGGCAGTCATGAGACTTTAGGTTCTGGAACTTTTTCTCTTCCATATTTATTATTCCCTTTATATTCGACGAGAAGCCAGACGGGAGCTTCATACTGAGCAGGCATTCAAAAAAGATTTCCTTCTCTTCTTTGGTAAGAGCGTAGCTGGCAGGACCATCATACTGCTTTGGAAGCATGCCGTCTTTTTCGTGCACACGTTGCTGGTCCTCCCGTGCCTCCGGTGTATCTTTTGTCTTCCCATACACACCCAAGAAGCCTAGCAGGTTCACGCAAAGATTCTTCATCACGTGCATCACGTCGATTGCAGAGCGGACCTCTAGGTCTTTCCAATAGGGTAGGTCCCAAAATATAGATTTGTTCTTCCACATGGGTGCGCGTCCCTCAGCGTCATTCGGAACAGATAGTCCGCTGGGACCCTTTCCAAAGATTACTTGTAAATCATTGACCATAGCAAGTATGTGATCACCAGTACGGACGGCGGGCTTCTTCCGGTGATCTGCCTCGCCTTTCAAATGCTTGCCTTTCTTTCGACATTGATGGTTGATCGGAAGAAATCGACGATGCCCCAGGTACACATTCTTCCTGCATTTGTCCAAATATATACTTTCGGTGTCATCTAAACAGTGCGTGCATGCGTGGTATCCCTTGTTTGTCTGCCCTGAAAGGTTACTGAGAGCAGGCCAATCATTGATGGTTACAAACAGCAACGCATGTAGGTCAAATTCCTGCTGGTCTTGCTCATCCCACACATGTACACCTTTTCCATTCCACAGCTGTAAAAGTTCTTCAACTAATGGCTTTAGGTACACATCAATGTCATTGACGGGTTGCTTAGGGCCTTGGATGAGAACTGGCATCATAATGAACTTCCGCTTCATGCACAGCCAAGGAGGAAGGTTATAGATACATAGAGTCACGGGCCAGGTGCTATGATTGCTGCTCTGCTCCCCAAAAGGATTAATGACATCCGTGCTTAAACCAAACCATACGTTCCTTGCATCACCTGCAAAGTCCCCCCACTTTCTCTTGATTTTTCTCCACTGCGACCCGTCAGCGGGTGCTCTCAACTTCCCGTCTTTCTTACGGTCATCTTTGTGCCATCGCATCAACTTGGCATGCTCTTTGTTTCTGAACAGACATTTCAACCGTGGTATTATTGGAGCATACCACATCACCTTGGAAGGAACCCTCTTCCTGGGCCGCTCGCCCTCAACATCACTAGGGTCATCTCGTCTGATCTTATACCGCAATGCACCGCATACCGGGCATGCGTTCAAATCCTCGTACGCACCGTGGTAGAGGATGCAGTCATTAGGGCATGCATGTATCTTCTGCACTTCCAATCCTAGAGGGCATAGAACCTTCTTTGCTCCGTACGTACTGTCGGGCAATTCGTTATCCTTTGGAAGCTTCTTCTTCAATATTTTCAGTAGCTTCTCAAATCCGTTGTCAGATACACCATTGTCTGCCTTCCACTGCAGCAATTCCAATGTGGTACCGAGCTTTGTGTTACCATCTTCGCAATTTGGGCACAACCCTTTTTTGTGATCCTCTAACTTGTGATCGAACTTCAACTTCTCCTTTTCACTGTTGCATTGTCTCTTTGCATCAACAATGACCCGGCGAAGATCATCATCGGGCACATCGTCTAGTTCCTCTTGATCTTCAGCTTCCCCCGTTGCAGCATCACCATATTCAGGGGGCACATAGTTGTCATCATCCTCTCTTCTTCGTTGTCTTCCATCATAACCCCTCTTTCTCCGTGCTTGGTCCAAACATTATAGTGTGGCATGAAACCCTTCTCAAGCAGGTGGGTGTGAAGGGTTTTCTGATTAGAGTAAGACTTCGTATTCTCACATCTAGGGCATGGACAACACATAAAACCATTCTGCTTGTTTGCCTCAGCCACTTCGAGAAAATTATGCACGCCCTTAATGTACTCGGAGGTGCGTCTGTCACCGTACATCCATTGCCGGTTCATCTGCGTGCATTATATATAATTAAGTGTGTCAGAAACCATTACAGAACATCATGAATAGAGAAGTGACCAAATTAATAGAAGTTCATCATCACATTAAAACCAAAGTACAGTAGTGATCAAATGTTATTACTGAAAAAATAAATACATAAAGACCATACATATATAGTTCTCATTGAACAACATATAGCTCTCTAGAGCATCTAATTAAACCATTTCAATGCAACAACAAATGCGATCATAATCGCAACTAAGGTAACAATTGATCCAACGGCATAATGATACCAAGCCTCAGTATGAATGACATATTTTTTAATCTTTCTAATCTTCAAGCGCATTTTATCCATCTTGATCTTGTGATCATCGACGATATCCGCAACATGCAACTCCAATGCCATCTTCTCCTCCTCAATTCTTTTCAATTTTCTCTTCAAGTAATCGTTTTCTTTTTCAACTAAATTTAACCTCTCGACAAGAGGGTCGATTGGAATTTCCGGTTCACATACCTCCTAGATAAAACATCTATGTCACGTTGGTCGGCATAATTGTCATAAACACTAAATGAAACAAATAGTTATAAAAGATAATATATACCACATCCGAATCATACACAGGAAGTGGGCCGACGTGGGTGGATACCAAAACCATCGCACTATATAATAAAAAGCAATAATAAAAGTAAGAAAATTATACAAGTATCAATCTAAATCATACAAGTAAGAATTTTTTTTCATTTAGAAATAAGATAAGAACAAGAGGCTCACCATGGTGGTGCCGGCGACGAGATCGGCGCGGGCGATCGACGGCGGTGAGGACGGGGACGGGACAGGACGGACCGCCAAACCTAGACAAATCTTGAGGAAAATGGAGTTTGGACAAGGAGCTTCGAGAGGAGAAAGCTTAAGTGTGGCTCGGGCATTTCATCGAACACCTCATGTGCATATATAGGAGGTGAGCTAGAGCACCACAAAGCTCTCCCACGGCCGGCCAAAAAAACAAAGCAGTGCACTGCTCTGCTCGCGGGCAGGGGGTATATATAGGCCACTCTTTAGTGCCGGTTGGCGGCTAAAACCGGGACTAAAGGACCACATTTGGTCCCGGTTCCAGCCACCAACCGGGACTAAAGGTTGTGGGCTAGGAGCGAGGCCCATTGGTCCCGGTTCGTGTCTGGAACCGGGACCAATGGCCCACGAGGCCCGGCCGGCGCCCTGGCCTCATGAACCGGGACTGATGCCCCCTTTGGTCCCGGTTCGTGAGTGAACCGGGATTAATGCCCTTTTCTGGCCTAGACCAAAGCCATGTTTTCTACTAGTGATATGACGCGACAGCGACGATGCCCGTGCCACCGTGCTCCCTCCCCCTGCCGGCCTGGAGCAACTCTCCACTCCTCTACGAGCTGGCTTGGAGCGGCGAGGTACTGAACCACGTGCCCGCTAGGAGTGGCGACTTGCTCCGTCGGGCTAGGCGAGGGAGGTGGAGCAGTGAGCTACATCACCCATATCCGGCAGGCTCGGTGGGCCACCCAGCCGGCTTTTATTCCAGAGAACTGCTTTTCCTACTCATCGGATGCCATCGAAAAGGTGGAGAAAAATGATGAAAGGTGGAGATGGGGAGCGACAGAGTGGTGTGATTCCTACCCGGCATCTAGCCTCCTTTAAATAGCGGGCGGACGGGAGGAGCTTGCCCGACTGTGTTTTAAATGCCAGCCCGCTCGTGAATGGACGTGTGGCCGGAGAAGGTTTTTCGGCTTCCACGCAGGTTTAATGGAGGCGTTTGAATGCGGCAAGGAGGAGTGTTCAGCCGGGCGTGCAGCTTCAATAACAGAGGCAGTGAGAGGTCGCGTCTGCCCTGAGCCGTCTTCAATGTGGAGCGGCCGATCTATAGTGTCATGAATGCGGGCAGACGGCGCCGAGTGGGAACACATGCGGGTGAGGCAGGAGGGTGTTTGGGTGGGCCCTGGCGGTCAGAAGAGGGCATGGGTGCTGTCCGGACGCCCGCAAGTGCCCCCCTCCCACGTTTATCTCCGGTTTGCAGGAGAAAACACGTCCGACCACCCTGCGGACCGATACAGACCCACGTAGGATGGCTTCCATGGTCCGGATAGTGTGGTCTGAACATATGCGGGCAGTTTGAGAGTCGTCGTTGAAGATGCCCTATGACCCTATGAAATATAGTGTAAATGAAACATTAGAAAATTTGTGTTCAACTATATACAAAAGAATAGCTTAAAAAATTCAATCGACGGTTTTTAGTCTGTGCATACACTTGAAAATTGGTGCATTGGCTTTAGCCCAGCAACCCCATCTCTATAAGTTGGAGAGTTTTATTAATAGTGAGTCATAAATCCGATGTGCCTTTGTACCAACCTTATAGCTGATGAACATCATTGGTGTCCTGTGATCATCTAGCTTGGTCACATGTGAATGCACCACCTTGACATGCCCAATACAGCCATAGGTGCGAAGATGAAGCACACTCGGCTTCTTAGCATAGAGAGCTTGTTTTGCCGATGACGCTCTTTGTCGGTGACATGTTCATGAGATAAATCGTTGTTAACACGGCTTATCCTCAAAACCGTCCTGGCATATGCATGGCTCTTCAGCAAGCTTCTTGCCATGGCAACAACTGTCTACTTTCGCCGTTGCACAACATCATTCTGTTATGGAGAATATGACGTGGTGAGAAACCTCCTGATGCCAGAGTTCACACAATACTCATGGAACTCGTGAGAAGTAAATTCTCCTTCTCAGTCAGTGTAGAACGCCTTCAGTTTAGCTTTCAACTCCAAATTTTATCTTCTTGAAAGTGGCGAGAGCTTCAACTTTGATTTTGAGAAAAGCAATCCACATATATAAACTATGATCATCAACAAAGAATAAGAAATATTTTACCTCATGGTGTTGTTGGTATTATTAGGCCGTTGTAGTGGTCTGTCTGCATGGTATGATGCCAACGGGAATGACACATATGTTGACATGTTGGGTGAGGGGTATACCTTCCACCATTCTATCATGTGCTAAGCTATGTACTGCGAAATTTGAGATGCCCGAAGTGTCCATGTCATAGCCATGCATTGATGCATGTGAAAAGACACAAAATGTTGTGTCAGAATTGAGATGCCCGAAGCGTGTCATAGCCATGCATTGATGCATGTGAAAAGACACAAAATGTTGTGTCAGGTTCAGGTTGAGTAGGTGAGTAGGTACAACCTATTCCTTATCCGCTTCACCTTAGCCAGTACCTTCTTGTTGCGGTCATAGATGTACATGAAGCCATCCTCAAGAATGGTTCTACAAACCATCCTCATGGAGCTGGCCGAAGCTCAATATGGTGCCCATGAGACTTTGGATGTAATACATATCGGACATAACACGATGCTCTCTGGTTAGGCACTCAAACAATATAAATATGTGCCCACACATCGACATGGCGGTGCCTTCGCCGAACTGGACAGCACCTCGCATAGAAGTTTCCAACTCAGGGAATACCTTCATGTGCCGCGTCCTATGGTTACTAGCTCCTATTTCAAGATAGCACTCAGCACTCTTCTCTGTAGCCCCTAATGTGGGAATCAACTTCTCATCATCTAGCATGACCATGTGACATGCCTCCCGCATGCACGCGGAAAAGAGCAGAGCAGGCTCATCGTCCTGAGCCCGTGCGAGATGCGCTTCCTCACCATGGCCACGGCATTGTTTACGACACTAAGAAGAGTAGTGTCCTTAAATACGACAATTGAAGCACTCAATATTGCTCTTGTCACGCAACCCATTTGTCCCACCACCACGGTCTCCTGTACTGCCACAGCGACCACTGCACCTACCACAACCACGATCATTACCGATGTTGTTGTTGCTCCTCTTGGTGCTAGAGGAAGATTCGCCACCACGATTATTCTTCATACATGCCATACATTTTGCCCGTGTGAGCAACAATTGACCTTGCTCATCCTTGTCACAGAGTCTACACCGGTCCTCAACAGCTTTGAGGCGAGCGATAAGTTCTCTGATAGACAAGGTCTTTGAGGTCGACGAGTTGCTCAATGGAGATCGCCACTTGCATGTACCTTGATGGTATAACGTGAAGGCATTTTTTGACGATGTGGACATCTTCCAATGTCTCCCAATGCACGGATGACATTGATGATCACTATCAACCGGATGGCAAAGTCATTCACTGACTCATTGTCCTTCATGCAGATGGCCTTGAAGTCTGCCTTCAAGGTCTGCGCCTTTGCCTTCCGGACGCACTCCATTCCCATGTGCATTGTCCTCAACGTCTCCCAAGCTTCTTTAGACAAATATTTCACGGCTAGTGTTGGGAGCATCTCCTCTGGTACACCCTGGAGGAATGCAGCGGGAGACATCTTATCTTCTCGTTCGTTCATCTTGCCATCCTCGGTGTCTGCCCATATATGTTGAGCATGCAAATTGACATTCATCTGAAGGTAAAAATTCATGTGGTTTGACCTTGCGGGCATGGGGCATCATAGTAGCACTATGTACTCCCTCCACGCCATGCCTCATCGTTGCTCTTACTTGGAGACCCGCTAGTCTTCGCCTTCTTCAGCTCTAATACCAAATATTAGCTAACTAGTTAGCTACTCCCATGACTAAAGTAGATGATCAAAAAGCAGGTACAAAGAAATATTACAAGACCTTTTATAGGCTACATACCAACCATGGTGAATTCACCAACATTTATTGCATACATGTACTACTCTACTAGTGACACGTTTCACCTTCAAAGCTAAACAAACTACTACCTCCTGTCAATACCAACTAAGCTTTGATGGCGACATGCATGTTGGATTTTTTATTGCTAGCCCTAATGCTTCGAGTGAGATTGGTGAATATCCAACATGCACCAGTCAAGATCATTTATTCTTAGGCGACAAGATTTTTTTGTCACACTTTATCATCCACTATGCGTTGAGCCATTGGGGTGTTGTGGTTGATTTGATTAGAATTATGGGCGGCCTTGTGAGGGCCGACCCCTGGGAGGGCCATGGGCTATTTCCTTATAAGGAATAGTTAACCTAGACCCCGAGGACGGGAGATGATTTTTGGCACGCAGATCTCAGGACACTTAGTCCCTCAGGCGTGCTTTTATTTTTGGCTTTAGATTTTCAAACTTTTATATCTTTTCAACAAAAAGTCTAAATTAAGTTCTGTTTTCATATTCATGTTTCTCGTGACGCGGGATTTCAAATAAGATCCATTCTGAATACGTTTTCATGAATTTTGAAAATAAATATTAAGTTTCAACTCTTAAAAACTTAGTATGCGCAAACAATAAAATCTTGATTTTTTTGCCTAAGACCGAAAAAAATATCATAATTTTTTATCTATGAAACTTGGTAAAAGCAAGTGAGGAAATCGCAAGTTTCAGATAAAAGGACATAAGTTTCAACAGCTGAAACTTAAAATTTACTGTGCCCTCATGCGGGATCTAACTATTTCATGAATGGCGAGACAATCCAGCGGCCGGATAGGGCTTGGCAGGTGCGAATTTTTGCCCGAGGAGTATTAAATAGTTTTACAGTGTAGACTTTGACCAGTTCGACACTTATATATTTCCTCCGTCTGACACTTATGTATACAGTATAATATTCCCTCTATCTCTAAATAGATGACATATATAAAATAATTAAGAAGATAATTATTTTTTTGTTTGATCAAATATATGGAAGGAACTATTAACAACTACATTATATTGAATAAATATATGTAAACATATCTAATGGTCGATATACTGTTGACACCAGATTTTGGCAAGGTCAACAACTTAATTAAGATGGCTTCAAATGAAGAAATGATCTACATGAAAAAGTTCCATATTGTCGACGTGAACTTCTTCGAAGGTTGGGCCATCGCCATCCGATCTCATCTCGAGGGCCGAAACTATGCTCAAAGTACTAAGATTTGGTATTCAGAGTATTATTCGGCCAACTACGCATCCAAGACAGCCTCAAATGAGAAAACTTTGTACACAAATTGTCTTCGTCTCAGCGAAACGGTCGATTTTGATATAAAAGTCGTCTCAATCTAAGGTGGTATGTAAAAGTTAGAGCCATTCGAGAGCAGCCCTACCACCAGGCAAAAAGTCGCTCGCCCAATCAGACATGGTGTCTGATGGGTAGCGAGAGTAATAGGCTGTCTTGCACAAGCAATTCGGCCCTGAAGATGGCCTCGAATCGAAAATCGTTCAACATGAAAGTTGTTCGTCTCGTCGAAACGGTTAAATTTGCATTTGGGCGCATCTTCATCCGAGGTCGTTTGTGGCCTGTGAGAGTCAAAAACTGAACTAATGTTCCAGACTTACCTAAATCCGAGTTCGGTTAATTTTGGAAAGATTTGGACGTGATTTGGACGTGATTTGAAGTCCTATTCTTGTACGGGAAGTCCATCCGCCTCTTACATATCTAAGGGGTGACGGCCGATTGAACAACACACAATCGAACAAATCATCTACCACTTTTTACCTTTACTTTTATCTCTCTCCCTTGTTCTTCTTCTTCCTCGTTCTTCGTTCGTTCTTCTTCATTGCAGGGCGGCGAACCTCGAGGCCCTAGGGGCGATCAGGTCGACCTAGGGCAGCCCATAGCCACCGCGCGCCCTGACGGGGTCCCTCCCGGACGTGTGGGGTTTCGGGTCTACAAAAGCGCCCGCCGGATTGCTTGCGTACCGCGCTTCCGGACGGGTCTCCTTCGACGTGAGCTGCGGTGCATCACCCTCGGCGTTGGAGGTACACGGTGACGTGTTCGTGTGCGAACACACTTTTTGGCGACTCCGCTGGGGACGAAGCTTTGAACGGTCTCCGGCCCGTTCTTGCTACGAAGAAATCGTCATCTAGGGTTTGCAATCTACAAAGGTAACATGAATACCCAATTCACTTATGTAGATGCAAATAATGCATATGTTGTTGCTAGATCGTTTAATGAGCATAATGTATCGGCTAGGCCTAGCTTTATCAATCATGCATCTAATTATGTGCAAGAGCCGATGCAACAAAATCTCCATGCTTCTACCTCATATAATTTTAGCAACATGGAACATATGTATACAAACTCCCATGCATCGGCAGCCCCACAAATCCATATGCCGATGAACAACATGATGAGTTCTGTTAATCAAGTTGAAACACCTCACATAGGAACTTCTGATACTATGCAACAAAGTGTTTCACCTTTTTATTCATCGGCAACTAGCTTGCAATATGTTAATCAAAACATGCCGGTGGATAGGGGAATTGGCCATGCTACTACTAGTTATCCGGCCAATTACCCTCAAGCATCATATGCTACAACTCATGCTACTAATTATTTGGCACCATATGCAACTATAGGTATTCATAATTCGGCTTCGCACCTTCACGCTAATAGCCGAATAAGTGAAAATTCTATAGGATCACATGTGTCTTCACCTAGTATCGTAGCATACAATGTTTTCCATGCACAATTACAGAATTTCGGTGACATCTCGTTACCGAAAGAGTCTAAAAGTTTCGGGGGGCAATTCTATCCAGATTGGGTCATTAAGAAAAATCTTACGTCTTTTTGGGACGAATGCAATGTTGTTCTACATGAATTAATAAAAGAGGGAAAGCCTATTAATTCTGCTGCAATCCAAGCTAGATTATGTCAAAAAGAGAAAGCATTGGGTGTGGATAGAATTATCAAAAAAGGTGGTGATTCGGATAACAAAGTTAATTCGGCTATTGAAAAGACCGAATGAAATATTACGTATGCCGAATCTGTTGTACAAAAATAGGACGACAAGGTGTTGGGGAGCTATTCGAAAGAGGAACAACATATCGTTCAAGTAACGCAACCATCATGCTCTCCCAACGTGTTTGAAAAGGTATGTCTAGCAAGTGAGTTACCTATCTTCCGATTTGGTCGCTACTTTATTGTTGATGCTTATATAAGAAAAATTCTCATAAGTAATTTTGAAAGACCAATGAAGAAGGGAAATTTACTTGTTAGCAATAAAACTGTTATAGAGCATATCGGTCAACCTATTGTGCCATTTATAAAGACCGATAGTGACCTATTATTGCAGCCAAAGTTTTCCCCATTGCTTTATCAAAATTTCATATCTAATTGGGTAGCTTTGCTTGTTTCATACTTGGCTTGCACTTGGTCTCAATTGAGACATATGTGTTCTAACTATTTTCATTTTAGAAATTTAAAGCCAAGTATAAATTCTATTGAGAAAACCGATGCTAGTATAATATCTTATCCAAAGACATCGGAGATAGGGTGCAAAACAAGATGCATAGCCGAATGGGGAGATTCCAAATCTGAACCATTCATGTGCTTAGTTCCAAAGCCGTCCTCACACCAAGATCGGCTAAAAAACAAAAACTACACCTTCGATTCAAACATGTGTGATCAAATCTTTGAGTTATTGTTGAAAAATAATTACAATAGAATTCTTGATCACCATGTCAAGCCATCTATCCAAGGACGAATGTGTTGTATGTTGCATGATTCGTTCAAGCATAGTATTGAGGATTGCAATATGTTTCGTCAAATAGTTAAATCGGCCATTGAAAAAGGACGAATGAAATTTGTTGAAACACCAAGAGATGACCAGTCTATTCTGATTGGTCCTGATGGAAATTTTTTTTTGCATCGGCTGCTTCAAGACAATCCATTTAAAGAGAATGTAAAAACTGCACACTACTAGGGAAAACCTTATACACAGAAGCTTATCAGTAGCGCGTTTTAAAAGGGCGCGCTACTGCTAATTAGCAGTAGCGCCTGTCCAGCAAGGGCGCTACTGCTACCAAATTAGCAGTAGCGCGTCCAGCATAGAACGCGCTACTACTATAATTGTCACACCGTTGCCGACAGGCTAGGTATAGTAGTAGCGCCTTTCTGCTAACAGCGCTACTGTTAAGGAGCTAGCAGTAGCGCGTTTTCCATACACACACTACTGTTAAGCCTTATCCTCAAGGCCCATCGCTCTCCCTGGCCCTCACTCTCCCTCCCCCACTCTCTCTCACGAACCGCCGTCGCCCATTGCCGCCTCCGCCGTCGCCGCATTGCCGCCGCCGGTAAGCCTCCCCATCCTCCTCCTCCCTCTTACTCCCTCCTCCATCCGCCGCCCCTCCTCCCTCCTCCCTCCTTCTCCCTCCTCCCTCCTACCACCTCCAGCCGCCACTTCTCCTCCCTCCTCCTCCTTCCTTTGGCCGCCACCCCTCCTCCTCCTTCTCCCTCCTCCATCCGCCGCCCCTCCTCCCTCCTCCCTCCTTCTCCCTCCTCCCTCGTACCACCTCCAGCCGCCACTCCTCCTCCCTCCTCCTCTGGCCGCCACTCCTCCCTCCTTCTTCCTCCTCCTCCTCCCACTTAGCAGTATTCTATTAAATTTTGTAAATTGAAGAAAACAAAATGCTTCAGAACATAAGTGATTAAAGACTGGAAAATTGATGGTTGAAAGTTTAAATATTGTTCCTCCCCAATTTTGTAGAAGTATACATATTTATCAAATCACTTTGGTCAACTATGATGGTTTGTAAGTTTACATAACAACTTCTGTTTGGTGACACAACATCAACTTAAATCACTTTGGTCAATTTCAGTTTCCATGCTCTCAACAACATCTTATAGGAACACCACATCAACTTAAAGCACAGGTGCATATGCACTTGATAGCCACTAACAAGATTATCAGCTAGAACAACAGAAGATACTTTTAAACACTAATAACATGAACAAATATCATGTTATTTGTTAATACTACTCAGATACATGTTGATAGAATATATTTTGTTTATGCAGAAATCAAGTATTTGCCCCCTGCCTTATCCCCGCAGTCGTCCCCATCGCCGACCCCTTAAGACCTCTAGGTGAGAATAGCCAAATCCCCATGTTGTTGATATAGATGATAATGTGTTGTAAATGTCGATGATGAAAATGCTAGTGCTAGTCGCCATGTCATTGATGTCGATGATGATGCATTCTGAATATAGAGGATGTCTTGGTGTTCTTGTTTGCAATGTACCTCCGAGTGGCCTATGTTTTGCCGGAATATTGATTTGTTTCCGTTCCGGCAAATTTCAGGCGCTCAATATGTCCTGTCTTTAGCAAAGGTCCTGCCAAATTTTTTCATGAATTTTAGCATGACTTGTGCTACAATGTAGGACATATCGAGTGCTTGTGATTTGCCAGAACAGGAATTCAATGGTATTTCGGCAAAACATAGGGCATTTTTTCTATGTCATTGCTCGATATATGGAACGGGTTGACTTTAGGTCTGTTTTGGCTCCTTGTGTGTCTTTCAGTGAGGGAGAGTGTCCACCATATATATATATGAGAGAGGAAGAATCCCACCATATACGTGAGATGAGAGTTTAGGAAGGAAGACTCGATAGACCTAAAGTCAACCCGTTGCATATTGAGTAATAGTGATCTATGTGTTGAGTTTCCGGTAGTTGCCTTCGATCGATTTTCAATGTTTCAACTATGAACATAGGAAATGTCTGACGACGAAAGGGAATTCGCTATGTGCGAATACTGCGAAGACGAGTGCGGCCTGTGCGACAGGCCTCACCTAGTTGGTGGTAGGCGCTTCATCATCATGCTGGACGAGACCTTCGAAGTGGATACAGTAAGTCACAACGACAAGTCTTTTTTTGTAATTAAGCATGACTTCTGCTTCATTTGCTTCAACTTATAATTTTAATTTTTTACAATTCTACTAGCGTATCCCCTGCCATGCAAGACATTATGTCTTGGGTAAGATTGGTTTCAGTGCTATGGATAGTATGAAGATAAAGAGAGTTCACTTGAGGACCGAGCATGGTTATACTTTTGCCGTAAAATTATATAATGCAGAGAACTACTCCTATTTTGAATGCTCAAATTGGAGAGCACTATGCAAGGCATATGCATTTGAGCGTAATATGCTTATCACCTTTGATATTCGTCCGGAAGATGAAATTGAAGGTAATATCGACATTTGGGTCGATGTGCAGACGCCTCCAGTTCTACCTATATGTGAGTTTCTCAACCATATTTATTAAGTAATTTATATTGTTTATTTAAAAATAGTTGACAACTAATTTCTATTTACAGCTTATTTCCATTCAAGCAAACATGTCCGGCTCTTGGTAGACAGTACCTACTACTGTCCCGGGGCTGAACTAAACTGCGAGGAGATAAGTCATTATGTTTCATGGCTTGAGGATCTTGATACTGTCAAGACAGGTTATTTTCCTGGACTTCAAAATATTAGTACTCGATACGTGCGACCACTAGTGTGCGTATTGAACTACGGTCACATCTATTTAGTAAAGATGGTAAGATTTTTACTATTTGTCCTCAGTGCATCTTTTGCATACATTATTTTTTAAGCTAAACTTCATTGCTAAGTATGTTACTATGATGTTCTTCAACAGGGACTCCCGATGAATGTTGTGCCTCATTGGATCGAGCCTAAAGGTCGCATAAGAATGATTAGCTTATGGCCAAGACATCCTACATTGCACATGAGTGCATTCATGATTTCGCGAAGTGAGCAAGTCTTAATAGTCAAAGACTGGAGCAAAATTGTGAAGGATCACAGCAGAGAAGTACTAGGGGGCAGCAATCAGAAGCGCAGCCCACAATTAGAAGACAGGTTCATCTGCATTCTCCAATATGATGAAGTAGGAGTGCTACACATGTTTTATGCTATTTTACCTGAGAGAGAGCAGCAGGAGTGATTAGCTAGCTAGAATGAGTTTGAAGATGATGATGTGCTACACTATGACTATGATGATTAAATAGCTAGTGTTGATGGTAATGACTATGATGATTATTATTAACTAGTGTTGGTGGTGATTAGATAGCTACACTATGACTATGATGATTAAATAGTGTTGGTGGTAATGACTATGATGATTATTAGCTAGTGTTGTTGGTGATGATATGATGCAAGAGTTTTTATATTAATATGATGATGATGTTGATCATAATTATCATGATAATTTGTTATTATGATCATGATTAGTTATTATATCATTGGTGGAAGGAACGCGGATTAGATTCATGTGGATGGATCAAAAGTGACCAAAAGTTGAATTAGTATGATTGTCGTCCTAATTCAACTTTTGATTCATCCAAATGAATCTAATCCATGTTTCTTCCTCACAATGATATATTAATTCATCATGGACATAATGATATAACAACCTCTTAATTGGTACTGTATCAAAATTTGTATAACGGCATATAAATACACTAAAAATGAAAAAAAAAATGAAAAACAGAATACTAGTAGCGCTGGATTGGAAGCACGCTACTAGTAGTTAGTTTAGCAGTAGCGCTGGAAATTATACACGCTACGGCTATACGTCTTAGCAGTAGCGTGTGTTACCGGCGCTACTGCTAAGCAATAGCTGTAGCATAGGCATTAAACCCGCGCTACTACTAGGCTTTTCCCTAGTAGTGGCAGGTGACGGGATTACGCTTCCAAATAAAGAAGTTGTTCAAGAGCACAATGAAAATATTCTTGAAGGCGCGAATTCCATCAAGGTTGCGCAAAAGACGCCAAGTATTGGGGGCAACAAAAAAATCCAAAGATCGGTGCAAGCACAACCAAAGAAAGCAAAGGCCAAGGTAAGCACAAAGGTAAAAAGCCAAAAGTCACTTTCTCGCAACTATTGAAAAAATATCAGAAGATAAGTGAGGAGAACATTGCTTATCGGCCAAGTAATTTAAGGGCATCATGACCACCCCCTAGGCGCAAACCTGAGGATCGGTATTGGCAAAATGAGAATTCTAATGCAGTATATTCATATCCACATTTTGGGCCGCCAATGCCAATGCCATGGATACCTTCCTATGATCATGATTCATATCCATCGTGGGACAGGTATGATACAAGGGCGCATTCTTTATCTTATTTTAGACCATCTCACAAATATTATGCAGCTCCAAAAAGATCAACATTTGAACAATCACATGTCAAAAACCGTTTCAATCATAAAGAATCGGTTCGGAGCTAAAGGAACAAGAAAGAGGTGGTCAAGAAAGTTTACCGTGTTAAAAAAGATGGTCGTAAGAATGCTACTTCAAATTTGATCTCAAATGAAAAAGAGCCAATTAAAGTGTTGACATTGGCTACTAAAGGCAATGAGGCAAGTCAATCAAGTGCCAAATCTGAAGAGAAGAAGTTGAGAGTGCACAAGGTAAAACAAGAATTTCCATTGCTTCAAATAAAATCACAGCCGGGGTGCTCACTCGGTTTATCATATTGGCAAAAGAAGAAATTACAAAAACTTAGTGCACAAGAACTTGAAGAAAGGAACATGGCATGGGTTCCCAAAGGAAGTAGTCAAAATAAAAATTATGTGCAAGCTTCCATTACAAGAAGTGCGGCAAAGGTGGAGAAGGAAAATAGTGAAAACTATGAAGGACCAAGCCGACGGTTTCAACATCTTTGGTCCACACATTATCCGTATTCTTCAACTATGCCATTGATGCCTATGTCATGGAATTCGTCATCAAGTATGATTGGTTACCCTCAATGGACTTATATTAATCCATGGATGCAATATAATTTCTTACATCATGAAAGGGTATTACAAAATCATCATACGTTAGATTAGCTTCACTTTGTTGCTAATCTAAATGGCCGATATATATTTATCGTCCTAAGCATGTACAAAATGGCCGATGGAGTGTTGACATCGTCGTTAGAACAAGCTCCGTGCAAATTATTTTTCGGCATGCAAGCTTTGCCAAAAAACAGGGGATCATGTGTTGACACCAGATTTTGGCAAGGTCAACAACTTAATTAAGATGGCTTCAAATGAAGAAATAATCTACATGAAAAAGTTCCGTAATGTCGACGTTATGTGGCGCTTTGGCTCATCGTATGATGTATTCGCTTCCTTATCTTTTCTTTTTCTCGGTTTGGTAGACATGTCCTTCACATAGAAAACCTGCGCCACATCATTGGCTAGCACGAATGGTTGGTCTGTGTACCCAAGATTATTCAGATCCACTGTTGTCATTCCGTACTGTGGGTCTACCTGTACCCCGCCTCCTGACATATTGACCCATTTGCACTTAAACAAAGCGACCTTAAAATCATGTCCGTAGTCAAGTTCCCATATGTCCACTATGTAATCATAATATGTGTCCTTTCCCCTCTTGGTTGCTACATCAAAGCAGACACCGCTGTTTTGGTTGGTGCTCTTTTGATCTTGGGCGATCATGTAAAATGTATTCCCATTTACCTCGTATCCTTTGTAAGTCAATACAGTCGAAGATGGTCCCCTGGCCAACGAGTACAGCTCATCAGAAACAGTGTTATCACCTCTGAGACGTGTTTCCTACCAACTGCCGAAAGTCCTGATGTGTTCACATGTAATCCAGTCGTCACACTGCTCCGGGTGTTTGGAGCGCAGAATGTTCTTGTGTTCATCGACATACGGAGTCACCAAGGTAGAGTTCTGTAGAACTGTGTAGTGTGCTTGAGACCAAGAATGCCCGTCCCTGCATATTATTGAGTCCCCTCCTAGTGTGCCTTTTCTAGTCAGTCTCCCCTCATACCGTGATTGAGGGAGACCAATCTTCTTAAGGTCAGGAATGAAGTCAACACAAAACCCAATGACATCCTCTGTTTGATGGCCCATGGAGATGCTTCCTTCTGGCCTTGCGCGGTTACGGACATATTTCTTTAGGACTCCCATGAACCTCTCAAAGGGGAACAAATTGTGTAGAAATACGGGGCCGAGAACGACAATCTCGTCGACTAGATGAACTAGGACGTGCGTCATGATATTGAAGAAGGATGGTGGGAACACCAGCTCGAAACTGACAAGACATTGCGCCACATCACTCCTTAGCCTTGGTATGATTTCTGGATCGATCACCATCTGAGAGATTGCATTGAGGAATGAACATAGCTTCACAATGGCTAATCGAACGTTTTCCGGTAGAAGCCCCCTCAATGCAACCGGAAGCAGTTGCGTCATAATCACGTGGCAGTCATGATACTTTAGGTTCTGGAACTTTTTCTCCGCCATATTTATTATTCCCTTTATATTCGACGAGAAGCCTGACGGGACCTTCATACTGAGCAGGCATTCAAAGAAGATTTCCTTCTCTTCTTTGGTAAGAGCGTAGCTGGCAGGACCTTCATACTGCTTTGGAGGCATGCCGTCTTTTTCGTGCCAATGTTGCAGGTCATCCCATGCCTCCGGTGTATCTTTTGTCTTTCCATACACGCCCAAGAAGCCTAGCAGGTTCACGCAAAGGTTCTTTGTCACGTGCATCACGTCGATTGAAGAGCGGACCTCTAGGTCTTTCCAGTAGGGTATGTCCCAAAATATAGATTTCTTCTTCCACATGGGAGCGCGTCCCTCAGCGTCATTCGGAACAGATAGTCCGCCGGGACCCTTTCCAAAGATTACGTGTAAATCATTGACCATAGCAAGTACGTGATCACCGGTACGCATGGCGGGCTTCTTCCGGTGATCTGCCTCGCCTTTGAAATGCTTGCCTTTCTTTCGACATTGATGGTTGGTCGGAAGAAATCGACGATGCCCCAGGTACACATTCTTCCTGCATTTGTCCAGGTATATACTTTCGGTGTCAGCTAAACAG
This sequence comes from Thinopyrum elongatum, assembly GCA_011799875.1. NCBI lineage: Eukaryota > Viridiplantae > Streptophyta > Magnoliopsida > Poales > Poaceae > Thinopyrum > Thinopyrum elongatum. The sequence continues at coordinate 28,655,397 of CM022298.1, forward strand.
TGTTTGCATGCGTGGTATCCCTTGTTTGTCTGTCCTGAAAGGTTACTGAGAGCAGGCCAATCATTGATGGTTACAAACAGCAACGCATGCAGGTCAAATTCCTCCTGTCTGTGCTCATCCCTCAGACGTACACCGTTTACATTCCACAGCTGTAAAAGTTCTTCAACTAATGGCCTTAGGTACACATCAATGTCGTTGCCGGGTTGCTTAGGGTCTTGGATGAGTACTGGCATCATAATGAACTTCCGCTTCATGTACAGCCAAGGAGGAAGGTTATAGATACATAGAGTCACGAGCCAGGTGCTGTGATTGCTGCTCTGCACCCCAAAAGGATTAATGCCATCCGCGCTTAAACCAAACCATACGTTCCTTGGGTCACCTACAAACTCAGCCCGGTACTTTCTCTCAATTTTTCTCCACTGCGACCCGTCAGCGGGTGCTCCTAACTTCCCGTCTTTCTTACGGTCCTCTCTGTGCCAGTGCATCAACTTGGCATGCTCTTTGTTTCTGAACAGACGTTTCAACCGTCGTATTATAGGAGCATACCACATCACCTTGGCAGGAACCCTCTTCCTGGGGGGCTCGCCGTCAACATCACCAGGGTCATCTCGTCTGATCTTATACCACAATGCACCACATACCGGGCATGCGTTCAAATCCTCGTACGCACCGCGGTAGAGGATGCAGTCATTAGGGCATGCATGTATCTTCTGCACCTCCAATCCTAGAGGGCATACGACCTTCTTTGCTATGTACGTACTGTCGGGCAATTTGTTATCCTTTGGAAGCTTCTTCTTCAATATTTTCAGTAGCTTCTCAAATCCTTTGTCAGGCACAGCATTCTCTGCCTTCCACTGCAGCAATTCCAGTACGGTACCAAGCTTTGTGTTGCCATCTTCGCAATTGGGGTTCAACCCTTTTTGGTGATCCTCTAACATGCGATCGAATTTCAGCTTCTCCTTTTCACTTTCGCACTGTCTCCTTGCATCAACAATGACCCGGCGGAGATCATCATCGGGCACATCGTCTGGTTCCTCTTGATCTTCAGCTTCCCGCGTTGCGGCATCACCGTATTCAGGGGGCACATAGTTGTCATCGTCCTCTTCTTCTTCGCTGTCTTCCATCATAACCCCTATTTCTTCGTGCCTGGTCCAAACATTATAGTGTGGCATGAAACCGTTCTCAAGCAGGTGGGTGTGAATGATTTTACTGTCAGAGTAAGACTTCGTATTCCCACATATAGGGCATGGACAACACATAAAACCATTCTGCTTGTTTGCCTCAGCCACTTCGAGAAAATTATGCATGCCCTTAATGTACTCGGAGGTGCGTCTGTCACCGTACATCCTGTAGGGTAACGCAGCAGAAAACAAAAATTTTCCGACCTATGCACCAGCCCAGGACCACTATGGAGACTGTATACAAGGTTTGATCATTTCCGTTACCGACTCGTAGCGCAGGGGAAGTAGAGTCGATGACGATCGGTGGTGCAGATCTCCGCAGCTAGGATTTACAACCTCCCAACCGCGAGGATGTATACCCTCGTCTTCTCTTTGGACAGCCCTCCGGGAGGCGGTCGAACAGTCCCCCGGACGGTGTCGCGGACAGCCCTTCGGGAGGACCTTCGAAACTCGAACGGTCACTTGGACAGCCCTTCGGGCACTAAGATCGAAACTACGACCTCTCTACAGAGTTGCACACATACGGTGTCATCTATCCGGCAGGGCTTCGCCGTCCAGAACTAGTTCCCACCGGAGCCCAGACAGCCTTTCGGCTCTACGAAACTCTTTTCGTGGGAGGGAGAGAGAAGCCAGATCATTGCAATGGCACTTGTATGTGAGAAGGGATGAAGGATTGAGCAGCCCCCTCTCCTCCTTATATAGAAAAACCAAGGGGTAGGATGGGCATTCAAGAAATACCAAAATACCCATGAATGAAACTCTTTCCAAGGGCATAAGAGAGAAACCAAAGGACATGTGAAGCTCCAAGGAGGAGCTCCACATGTGGCCGGCCACCCCCTAGGGGTCCCCCCCAAGGGGGCTCTCATCCATCCACATCACCTTCTAGAAGCCTTTAGCAAAAAGCCCTAAAAGGTGGCTTTCCAAAAAATTCCAAAAAGCACTTTCACTATTCACGACGATATTTTTCAGCGTCCGTTCGAACTGAAAATATTTATGTGGGCTTAGAACATTTCCAGTACCCACTAAAATAATTTTCTACGCGTTTTGGAACAATTCCAGTTTAGTGATTTCATCTGCGAAAAGCATCTGAAGCGGTTCCGGCAGACCCGGAACATTTCCGGCTTTTTCTTCCAGAAAATTCCCAGAAGTTTCCAGAATGATTCTGGCATCCTCCAAGAATTATCAGGCATGTGCCGAAACCATTTTGACTTAATGGTATCCCCTGAAACAACTTTTCAGTTTCACCGGAACTCATCCGGTGACCTCTCTCTGCGGAACTTTTCCGCTGTCCGAAACTTTTTCGGTGATTTTCTCTCAGACTCCCTGTCTAGTATTCAGCAGATAGAAGACCCTTAGGCGTGTGACCCTATAGGTTCGGTGAAGTATAGACATGACACGGAACCCCTTCCGATCAATGATCAACATCGGAGCCGTGGACACCCATATTGACCCCTATACCCACACGAATGAATATTCGAGTGAACCTCCAATTGCCGTGTGCTATTCCTGTTGCTTCGCGATATGTTACAAATACCCGAGGTGAGACATGTTGGCATTCCCGTGGATCAACAACTTGTCCACTATGCTAGTTACCTCGTTACCGGTATTGTTCTCTTTTCTCGTTACCGTGTTCCGGCATCCCCGTGATCAAATCACAAAGTGTCTGGCCAGACGATGATGGATACCTAAACACCGAGAGGGCCCAGAGATATCTCTCCATCGTCGAAGGAGCAAATCCCAATCTTGAGCTGTCAAGTTACTTAACATACTTTCCCATGAACCCGTAAGCCGCCGTAATAGCCATCCAGTTACAGATGACGTTTAACAAACCCCAAAGTTCATGAATCAAGCATGAAGAAACTCGATACTCTCATGGTCTGAGGAATCATGCAAACGTTAACCATCTCTGTGTTATCAACCATTAACTTGTGACGAATGAATCTCATAGCATAACATCAATCGGGTCGATTCAACACAAATGTTCTTCTAACATTGTGCCCTCAAAGCTGCTGGCATAGACATGCCCATGATTGGGAAAACATAATCATCATGCAACACTTGAGCTAGTCTTAGAGGCATGACTAGGAATACTTTTTACCGTTTATTATTCCACACGTGCACATGGGTTTTCCCCAGAGCCTTTATGGATATACGGGCTCGGGAACCACAGCAGTTATAGCATGGAACATAAACATAATTATGAGCAAGGAGATAAATAATAACATTTATTATTGCCTCTAGGGCATATCTCCTACAGACTCCCACTTGCACTAGAGTCAATAATCTAGTTAATGCTAATGCACTTTACACCTGTGTAAATATGCTTCGCATGTGGTATAGCCTGATGTCCAACGGATCTGACGACTTCAGCTCCGTGTGTCTCTTTGCATATCCTTCGCATTTTCATGCTTTCACAAAATTCATATTTTGTGTACACCTTGCTTTGTATATGTGTGAATCATTGGTCGAAACCTGATTCCTCAGACTGAGCTATGGAGCAACTATCTGCAATAGTGTCCCATTGACCAAGCCTTCTTGGAACCATACTAAGTTCATGAATGAACTATATGATTCAACAACTTCTTTGTCGCTTCTAAAGCGTCAACATACTTAGCCTTTGTTATAGAATTCGCCTCAGTATCTTGTTTGGAACAATTTCCAACTACCGTGCCACCATATTGTGTATTGCACAAAACCCTTAACTTTAATCGAAAATCGCTTGGAGCATGGATAAAGACTGTATCGATGTAACCTTTTACAACGAACTCTTCATGATCTCCGCTTGCGAGAAAACATGTCATCAGTGCTACTATAGTACTCAATGACCTTTTTTCACCGTTGTCCCATGATCAGTACTTTTGATCACTTTGGTATCTATACTCGCAACAACTTTGGAGTATTGGACATATCTGGTTGTTTTTACATACCATGGAATACATGATTAATCCAAATATGAAGGTGTGTGGAATCTCCATCATGTATTTTGCTCATCAGTGTTTTTGGGACACCGAGTCTTGTAAAAACTCTTTCCATGTGACTTCGGCAAGAATCACTCCTTGACGTTTTTAATGCTAAAAGGTTTTAGCATCTTGTCAATATGTATCTTTGCTCAGCCCCATTAGGTAAATCTATCTCCATAGATCATCATGCCTAATATAAAGGCTATTTTGCCCAAGCACTTCATCGAAAAACTATTTTCAAATGAAGTCCTAATTCGTGTCAAGAAATTTATTTCCAATTAACAATGTGTCAAGCACACAACGTTTTTAGAAATTTTATTATGCTCCCACTTACTTTCTTGAATCATAAGCATCTTCGTTACCCATTGATGAAGTCAAACCCCTTTGACCATTTCATCAAAACACGAAGATTCCAACTCCATTTTGCTCTCTTCTGTCCATTGCTGGAACTCTGAAGTTTGCATACTTACTAGCATCCTCTGGAATGACAAAATACCTTGGACTGTAACACATGCAAGTCCTTGGTTTTATTTCCATCAGATGGAAATCCTTTTGTCATCCTTTGTTTCATATCTCATGATTGAAATATGTATTAATTGCTAGTTCAACCCGAACCAACTTTAAGCATCGCTACGATGAAACAACCTCATCGTAGTCAACTCCTTGAACTCGTTATTGCAACAAGTCGAGCTTTATGGATAAAACATTTTTACCCGTATCAGTTTTTAGTTCCATAAAATTCGTTAGACTCTAAGTCTTTCGAAAGGTGTATCAAGGTTTTAATCTTGAAACATTTATATGGAGACTATCTCGGATTGTATTGGCATTTAGCCAATTCCGGAGTCAGGGCCCATCAACGCTTCCTTGTGTATCGTAGGTATACTGTTGTCTAACAACAATATCTCGTTTGCACACCTGAGAGGTTTGCACGAGCCTTGCCTACGTGGTTCAGCTGCAAGTTCGACCGAAGTCCATACATTTTATTGTAGAGACTTCCGTATCAGTCATAGTAGGAAACTCTGGAATTACTTCCAAGGTCTCTTTCCTTTGACCTGATGACGGAGATACTAGTTATCTCGTCGAGTTGCATTATTCTCCCACTCACCTTTTTGAAAGAATCATTTTCTTCAAAAAGCATACCGTTCTTTGTGGCTAACCTATTTGCCTCGGTATAGTGAGGGAGGAATACCCAATGACTTGGGATAACCTACAAAGTAGCACTTGTCTGATTTGGAATAGGTTTGTAACCTTTTACACAAGCCCCATATTCCAAATGTTTAAGAAAAGATATAACATGGTTGGGCGTACCATACCATGGTGTCATTTCAACAGACCCGATGGAGCTCTTTTCAGTGTAAAAGCCGCAGTCTCTAAAGCATCACTCTTTAAAAGGGATAATGGCAAATTTATTTATGTCATCTTTGATCTTACCATGTCATAAATGGTTCGATTACATTTTCACGGACTTTCCACTTGCAGTGGTGTTCCGGGAGGTGCAAGTTATGAAACTACTTTCACAACTCATCAGACATTCGCTAAACTTGTAACTCAAATATTCCTTTCTGCAATCGAATTGTAGAAACATAATTTTCTTGTTACAATAACTTCTACTTCCTTTTTGAAAACCTTTCGAATGAATTCAAAAGATCCAGACTTACGTCTCATCAAGTAAATATCCACATATCTACTTGAGTCATTTCTGAAGATAGATAAATCCACTACTAACAACATTTATCGGACTACACACATCAAATGTATGATCACCAATAAGTTTGTTGTCCGTTCCTTATGGTCTGTGAACGGTATTTCAGTCACTTCACTTTTCGGAGGAAAGTTTCAAGTGTCAGATGATTCAAAATCAAATGACTTCAAAAATCCATCATAATGGATTTTATCCATGCGGGTTTCTCCAATGTGACCAAATGCAGTGCCACACTTGTGTGGTATTCTTTTAGTCTTTATGATATTTAGCGTCAGTGTTATGGATGTATCATATTACCATCAATATTCATAACATACGTCCTATCGAGGATGGAAGCATGGCCCTTCATGTTATTCATAATACTGAACAACAATTGTTCCTTTTATGAACAACCTTTTTGCAACAACATTGTGCAAGGGGCTAGAGTGTAAAACTCTAAAATGAATTATGAATGTAAATCCAGAGGTAATATATTATTATCAATATTCATAACATACATCTCATTCATAATGAAAGTATGGCCCTTATGTTATTCATAACACCGAACATAAAAAGTTCTCTTATGAACAACCTTCTTGCAAGATACCTTATGCGAAGGGCTAGAGTGTGAAACTCTAAAATGAATTATGAAAGTAAATACATAGGTAATACACCGATGGAAGGTATAGTAACATTTACTATGTCCCATGTGTGTATCTCAACCTCATTCCTGGCTAGTCTTTCAGGCCATAGTAGTTCTTACATCGAGTTGCAACAGAATGCAATCGAGCGGGTATCTTTGTGATTGTCTCACAATACCCAAGAATTAGTGATTAACATGTTTAACCATAATTCCCAAGAACTATATCTTTGACCAGCCTTCTATACATCAAAAACTTTGTATGACATTCATACATGAGCTGGATATTCCAGTCTTCTTCTTTATTGCCTTTATACTTCTAACAGCTTTAACTTTTAGTATTTCTCCTACTCTCAGAAGAAGCACCCAACTTAAGAGTGGCGTTAGCCTCGGACTTCCTAGGCGTGAAAGTTTCACTAACACTCTTCGGACACTTCCTTTCTCTTAAGTTGTTGTTTTATTCACCTTTTATCATATGATAGACGTTCTTCTGGATCCCTCTCTTATCAGTCTAATGCATAGTAAACTTCTTTTACTAATAGTTTGCAAACAAACATTGCTTTGGATATCTCATATCTTTTAGCCTTTGTCTGTCTCTGAAAATGATTTTCAGATTCCATGAATATCACATAACTATCCAAACTTTCGAAGTTCGGGTCTCATGGAAACAAACATATTGCACTTGACTGAAACGGAATTCTAGCTTTTGGATCGAAGGACGAGAGTCACATGATCCATAGCATAAGCGAGAGAATACCAAAGTATGCGATAGGACAAAATCCTTCTTGGCACTCTTGAGGATAATCCTCACATTACGTTACCAACCGTAAAGTTTTAACCAGATATTTAACAGCTATTCAATTTTAATAGGGAAGGTGGAAACGCGAGCCATTATTCTACAACTATTATGCAAATCACACTTAGACAGTGTTCAAAATTAATTGGACTGAGAATTAAACAAGATAATTCTACAATGCGCTCCCACTCAAATCAATATCTCTCATAATTGATTGTGAGTGATTCAAGACCCGTGTTTTGATTATTCGTCATTGATGTTAGTCACCACTGATGGCGAAAATCTCAACTGGTAGGCCAACCTGCCAATCACATCTCTATGCGACTCTTGTTCATCTTTCGATGGGCGTGTTCCGAGCTCATGACTGTCATGCCTGAACGTCAAAGATAACCAAGTGATCTCGCTGCGAGGTCTGAACTCACCCGCCTCACACATCCCTAATCGTTCGTACCCATGTTAGTCATGGCGCACCCTGAAAAGTTAGGTGCCGTGACGGTGCTACACTTGGGAGAACACTATCAACTATGATATTTTTGTGAGAGATCACCCTAATAAAAAGCGACTACCGCGCAATCAAGAAGGGTGCATCATAAGGGATAAACATCTCAGGCAATTCATAATAGCATGATATGGTATAGCCCTTTCTGACGGAGAATTCTTGTATTTCTTCGTCTTCGGCATTCGCGTCGGTGTTCACCTTCGCGAAGATTGCCACCACCTTGTCGATGCACCAGATAATATTGCTATCTCTATAGCTAATAAAATAAGTGCATTACATAAGGTTGACACGCAGGTCATTAAAGTGCAATCATATGGCTCCAGCCATCATGCCGAATCATGACACGCAGGTCATGTTAATTAATTTACATCATATAGTCATCTCATACATAATCAAATTATTATGAGCACTGCTATACCACATCACATGCACATGCAAATCCTCCTGCAAAACCAAGTTAGACGTCTCTAATCGGTTCTAGCAAAAACTTGTTTTACGTGGCTTCTAAGGTTTCGAAACAAACCGAAGCTACCAACGTCCATCATCAAGTATGATAATTCAAGTCGCTAGATTAACTTTCCAGGGTTTATGAAAACCGAGATAATAAAATCTCGAGCCCCATACTAAACTTCGTCATACGCATGATCCCCATGCAGATCATATCTGCATTGCCCTTTTGTCTGCGAAATTTCATCTTTCCTTTTAACTACAGTGGAATTCAATGAACTGTTAGCACTTCGTTGATCAATCAGGATCGCGGATTGCCAGAACATTGAAACTCCACCATGCTGTTGTCAAGATCAGAAATATGCAAATTCTAGGGAAGCAACAAGAACATCGGGTAACAGATTTCATGTGCTACCCGCACAAATAATTTTCAGTAATAGAACTCATCTACTACCTAATTATATTGTGCAACACCCATACATCACTATGTATTCTAGATCGCAACCTGCATCTACGCATAGCACGGCTCATGATGCCACTGTAGGGTAACGCAGCAGAAAACAAAAATTTTCCGACCTACGCACCAGCCCAGGACCACTATGGAGACTGTATACAAGGTTTGATCATTTCCGTTACCGACTCGTAGCGCAGCGGAAGTAGAGTCGATGACGATCGGCGGTGCAGATCCCCGCAGCTAGGATTTACAACCTCCCAACCGCGAGGATGTATACCCTCGTCTTCTCTTTGGACAACCCTCCGGGAGGCGGTCGAACAGTCCCCCGGACGGTGTCGCGGACAGCCCTTCGGGAGGACCTTCGAAACACGAACGGTCACTTGGACAGCCCTTCGGGCACTAAGATCGAAACTACGACCTCTCTACAGAGTTGCACACATACGGTGTCATCTATCCGGCAGGGCTTCGCCGTCCAGAACTAGTTCCCACCGGAACCCAGACAGCCTTTCGGCTCTACGAAACTCTTTTCGTGGGAGGGAGAGAGAAGCCAGATCATTGCAATGGCACTTGTATGTGAGAAGGGATGAAGGATTGAGCAGCCCCCTCTCCTCCTTATATAGGAAAACCAAGGGGTAGGATGGGCATTCAAGAAATACCAAAATACCCATGAAGGAAACTCTTTCCAAGGGCATAAGAGAGAAACCAAAGGACATGTGGAGCTCCAAGGAGGAGCTCCACATTTGGCCGGCCACCCCCTAGGGGTCCCCCCCCCAAGGGGGCTCTCATCCATCCACATCACCTTCTAGAAGCCTTTAGCAAAAAGCCCTAAAAGGTGGCTTTCCAAAAAATTCCAAAAAACACTTTCACTATTCACGACGATATTTTTCAGCGTCCGTTCGAACTGAAAATATTTATGTGGGCTTAGAACATTTCCAGTACCCACTAAAATAATTTTCTACGCGTTTTGGAACAATTCTAGTTTAGTGATTTCATCTGCGAAAAGCATCTGAAGCGGTTCCGGCAGCCCCGGAACATTTCCGGTTTTTTTTTCCAGAAAATTCCCAGAAGTTTCCAGAATGATTCTGGCATCCTCCAAGAATTATCAGGCATGTGCCGAAACCATTTTGACTTAAAGGTATCCCCTGAAACAACTTTTCAGTTTCACCGGAACTCATCCGGTGACCTCTCTCTGCGGAACTTTTCCGCTGTCCGAAACTTTTCGTTGTCCGAAACTTTTTCGGTGATTTTCTCTCAGACTCCCTGTCTAGTATTCAGCAGATAGATGACCCTTAAGCGTGTGACCCTATAGGTTCGGTGAAGTATAGACATGACACGGAACCCCTTCCGATCAATGATCAACATCGGAGCCGTGGACACCCATATTAACCCCTATACCCACACGAATGAATATTCGAGTGAACCTCCAGTTGCCGTGTGCTATTCCTGTTGCTTCGCGATATGTTACAAATACCCGAGGCGAGACATGTTGGCATTCCTGTGGATCAACAACTTGTCCACTATGCTAGTTACCTCGTTACCGGTATTATTCTCTTTTCTCGTTACCGTGTTCCGGCATCCGCGTGATCAAATCACAAAGTGTCTGGCCAGACGATGATGGATACCTTAACACCGAGAGGGCCCAGAGATATCTCTCCATCGTCGGAGGAGCAAATCCCAATCTTGAGCTATCAAGTTACTTAACATACTTTCCCATGAACCCGTAAGCCGCCGTAATAGCCATCCAGTTACGGATGACGTTTAACAAACCCCAAAGTTCATGAATCAAGCATGAAGAAACTCGATACTCTCATGGTCTGAGGAATCATGCAAACGTTAACCATCTCTGTGTTATCAACCATTAACTTGTGACGAATGAATCTCATAGCATAACATCAATCGGGTCGATTCAACACAAATGTTCTCATAACATTGTGCCCTCAAAGCTGCTGGCATAGACATGCCCATGATTGGGAAAACATAATCATCATGCAACACTTGAGCTAGTCTTAGAGGCATGACTAGGAATACTTTTTACCGTTTATTATTCCACACGTGCACATGGGTTTTCCCCAGAGCCTTTATGGATATACGGGCTCGGGAACCACAGCA